>JALIZH010023250.1:112500-739211 GCA_030522465.1 Rhipicephalus appendiculatus | reverse complement strand
ACACCAAAATTGGTATTGCGCGGCGTGGCTGTATGACGAACATAAATGACAGGTCCTAACATGTAAAACATGACATGCAAATTATGTAAAGCATGATTAGCTCCTTCCTGGCTGCTTCGCATTACATCGATTCCCACAGTGCGTGGGATCTGCCGGCTTTCAATATTAAAAACTAAAGACAACACGTGGCTAGAGAGTCCGTTTATTCATATAGTGCCGTTGATTTCGCAATGAAGTCACCTAAATTTTCGCTTACATTGTCAATAACTGTCGAGAGCTTTTGCACGGCGAATTTAGCCATTAAAATTAACTATCTTACTCGCGACACTTTATTTTTTTTACGCAGATGGAGGTCTCCTCTCAAATCAACACGATGCTGCATCATCTTCCCATCGTTGCTATTCCATGGCCTTGCCCCAAGAAACGCAACCGTCATCTCTGCATAGTGCGGATCAAGAAAAACCTGACGCGGACGCAAAGGCTGCGCTCTGCCCTTCCAGCATCCGGGCTTTCCGGGTACTTAGGCCTATATGGTACATCCCCATTGCATATTTACTACCAGTCGTTGCGGAAAGAAGACAATTCAGTACGGCAGTAATAGTTGCTATCTTAACAGGTGTTTCTGCGGCCCACTTAGATGAAACGAGGTCAGAGTGCAAAAAAAAAAGTCTATGTTAAAAAAAAAATAAAGAAAAAGCCGCTGCGGTTGGTTAATTTCAATGCCACAGATGTTCATTGCGTGTTCGTTTGCGAGGAAAATAAGCAAAAGTAACAATGGTATAGGGCGATATTTTTAACTGCGGAGCACTTTAGGGGCCCTGGCTGTCGTATGCTGTCGTTTCCTGTCATCCGCTTGGCGTAACGCAGGCAAAACCACGTATAACATAGCCATCTGTGGCATACTGAGCGCTCGCTCGCACCGAGAAGTCTTTTTCCTCTTGTTCTTCGAGCGCCTTGATGATGCCCATAGCAGCACGCAATGTTGACACAATGTTGGCGCAACATTGAGAAAGTTGCTTCAACGTTGTGTCAACATTTCGTGCTACCAGGGTATCAAGTGCGGAGCCCTTTAGAGGCCTGGGCTGTCGTATACTGTCGTCGCTTGGCGTAACGCAGGCAAAACGACGTATAAAAATACAAAAAAGGAGAAAGCGAGAAATATACAGAGAAAAAAAGGTAAACAAGGGAGAAAAATAAATAAAAATGGAAATAAAGAGAGATAAAAGGAGAAAAAGAAAGACAGGAGGAAAGAAAGAGAAAACAGAAGAGAAACAAAGGCAGCCGTAATAATAATATTAATATTTTCAATTATTAGTAATAACAATAATTTCTAATAAAATAATAATTCTAAGGGTGTTACGTTCTGAACCCATGATTTGATTATCGTAATGGAGGGTATCGATAATATCGACCACCTGCAGTTCTTGATTTCCTTGTATAAAGAACTGCCCTAAAGTAAGCAAATAAGAAATTAGCATGTTTTTTTTGACATTTCGACGTCATTTTAGCTGCGACAAAATATTCTCGCTTCGTCCGCCGTGGTGGTATAGCGGTTACGGTGCTCAGCTACTGACCCCGAGGGTCGCGTATTCGATCCCGGCCGCGGCGGTCGCATTTCGATGGAAGCGAAATGCTACAGGCCCGTCCACTGTGCGATGTCAGTACACGGTAAATAACACCAGATGGTCGAAATTTCAGAATTCGTCCACTACTGCGGGCCTCAAAATCATATCGTGGTTTTACATGCAAAACAGCATATATTCTTAAAATATTCTCACTTCGATGTGAGGTTGTGTGGAGAACTAGAGGAGCCTGACTGTAACAGGATTTCTGTGAAATATCTGTATGATCTAAAATGAACGCCCTGCATGAAGAATTCAGGTTGGTGTCAGCAACATACATTAGCAGGGCTTGGTTGGTCGGCCTACAGGTCCAAGATTCATACTCTTGTGGGATTGTGAAATCAAGGACAATTCAGCAGCAGAATCAGTTCATGCTTGAATTCGGTTCTCCGAACAGGTTTCCACCTAACACAGGTACACATAGATAGGATATTGATTGCGACATAATTATAGAATTAGCAGGTAATCTAGGATTTACTAGCTGTGTATCACTGAACGTAACGTGCTCCCTTGAGCAATAAATTTGAACTCTGGAAACTTCTATTTCAGGCAGCTTCTTCGCCGCATATGCACATACCTGGCTGTAAACTTGGCTGGAGTTGGATCAGTAGGGGAGTGTGTCTTCGGTGCTAGACCATCACGATCGTCAGCACAGGTGGTTACGTGTAACCGAGGCCCTGAAGTAAATATGGCGACGATTGGAACTGCTTTATGCGGGTGTTGCACTTCTGTGGAACAACCAGATTCTTCAAGTGACAGCTTTGATTCATCGTCCAGTGGAGCCGAGGTATGCGAACGTACAAACTCAATTCAATATTGCTCTCAATAGAAGCAGAGAGCTGTCGCTCGAAAGGAACATTGTTTTCCTTTTTACAGCTTTCAAAGTTGTTACATTAGGGTGAAAGGCCTTTGTCGAGTTGGTACATTGTTCCTATAGGCGACAGACAAACTCAATTCAATATTGGAATCCATAGAAGCAGAGAGTTTTCATAGTCGCTGGAAATGAACATTTTTCTCCTTTCACTACAGTTTACAAAATCGCGGAATTAGCATGAAAAAGATATGACTTTGCCTAGTTGAGACATCATCCCTAGAGGCGAGAGTTACCTGTAGTTCTTGCCAATGAACGGCGGACAAAATAAGAGAGGCGAGGGCTTGTGTTTCAGTGAAATCTTCTTTAGCCTAGAGCTCTCGCCAGCAGGAGTGTGACAGAAGTTGTATAGCACAAGGTAGAGCTCATCTCATAATAAATAACATTGTCGTGTGATGAAACGACAAGAAGGCACTTCTGAGCGAACTTCTGTTTACTTTTCAGCCACAGCAACAAGCACGCACTTCGTTGTCCTCTTTCTCCGCCACTAGATCTTGGGCATACCAACTCCCCAAAAAGAAAAACAGCCATTGTTGCCGTGGCTCCGCACAACAGTGAAAGCTTAGCCAGAAATGTTTGTGACAGTTGAACAGCACAAGTAGGAAGTACAATAAACGAGAAAGAGACGCAAAATGGTCTTGAAAGCAGGCTTTGCACCACAAAGTTTGTAATTTGCAATCAGCGCGAATGGTGCTGCTTCATCCTGGAGACGGGGACAAGATCAGATGGGCGTGGTCTACAGGAGTGGTGTGATTTGTCTGCTGGAACAACTTCGCAGTTGACTTCACCGACGTGATGAAGAACTCTGTAGGGTAGAAAATGCCGGCCTAACAATTGCTCTGAGCGCCCTCGTTGACGTATAGGTGTACAAACCCAGACTAGGTTTCCCGGCTCGTATGCTACAGCTGTGTGTTGTTGCACCGGCGAGCATCTTGATTTCTTAACAGCTAACAGCCTGGACACACGGGAGAAGAAAGACTGACAGGACTTGGCGCAGGCTTTCTTGTCCCGTGTGTCCCGCTGTTGTTCCCCGTTATGAAGTCAAGCTGACAAGCTCAAGTTCACACCCTTTTAAAAGTACATCTTCGTTTCGCCGCGACAAAATGCGTAAGTGCGCAAGCCTCCGGGCTTCGGCACGCTGATCAAAGACGTCTGTGTTCGGCCTAAATTGTCCGGCGGAGTTGGAACATCACGTCGAGCACCGCGGTGACGTTCCACCCGTACACCAGGCCAACAAGTGCAAAGCCGGTGGTTTCATGAAAAGCAGTTTTTTAGGCAAATGTGACATATGTGAGGATACCGCCCCAATTCTTGTAATACTTCGCGACGTGCATAGAAAGTATATCTGGGATCGTTTTGTTAAGGCGTTCGGTTAACCCATTGGACTGCAGGTGGTACGCAGCTGCAGTTTGGTGTGTGGTACCGCGCTCTAGTGGCGGCGGAAGAGAAGAACGGTGGTGATGTCTAGCGCGATCGCATGAGCTTACTTGCCGCGTCCATACGTCGTAATATAGTTAGAGTATGCCTAAGCTTCGCCTTTAAAAGCGGAGCGCGATAGCATCACCCAGCGTTCCGCCTCTGTGGAAATGTATCCTCTACGAGTCTAAGGCAGTACGCGCACTTGCGTAGCGCCAACCTTTTCCTTATGCCACTGATGATAACGATTATGAATTATAGCTGTGCACTTTGTGACAGGTGGCCCGATTTAAACCACCCTGTCGTTACGCAGTTTGCATGGCGTGACACCTGGTGCAGTTATTCGCGTCTGTGACACAACATTACACCTTCCAACGTGACTACTCCTTGGACATGACGCCTGTATTGTCAAAAGTTTGAAACTCTTTCTGTATTTTACCGAAGGAGCTTTAAGTATTGGCGTGGCTATGTGGTACAATGCCTGACTGCCTCGCATAACGCCTCGGTTAGATTGCAGCGCGCACCCATATTGTTCAGTTCTCTGCATCCAGCGAGATTTTGGTCCACGGGTACAGACACCGCGTTTTCTGCGGCAAGGACTGCATAACACTATCGCGTTAAAAACAAGTGGCGGGAAATTGTCGCTAACATGATGTAACGCGCCGCACCTCGCCTGGTCCTAATAAAAGCATATCCAGAATAACGTAACCGGGTGAAACATGAAAGCAACGCATCAGTTCACATGAGAGGCAGCGAAAATACCTGGAGGCTGTTGGGTTTCTACGCTTTCATGAAAATGAAGCACCAATACGGTATCATCATTGCCGACGTACCGAAGTATTTACACGGGTGCTAATGTCCATGAGCTACTGTTCTGCGGACAATACATATTCGCTCTATAGTTTGTCACACTCAGCCTTTTTCTGCTAAGGTTGCAATGTACGGCTTCAGTGCCGACCACGACAGCTGCCTTCCAGTGCAAGTGGCATCTTGCTCTGCCCGAAGAAACCGAGAAACTATTTAGTGATGCATGAAGAAACCTAGCTGGTGGTCGCAATGGCTC
Organism: Rhipicephalus appendiculatus; assembly: GCA_030522465.1. NCBI lineage: Eukaryota > Metazoa > Arthropoda > Arachnida > Ixodida > Ixodidae > Rhipicephalus > Rhipicephalus appendiculatus. The sequence continues at coordinate 734,239 of JALIZH010023250.1, read as the reverse complement.
CGTAACGTTTTTCTCCTCGCCATACCTCTGCTTCCAAATGTTAAGTTGGGGTAAGCTCCATTCGACCAGTAGGCGGCTTTCACTATCAATCTATTCCGTTTTCTATACACAGCCCTACATTGCCAAATGGTTTCCTGCGAGCACCGGAAAATAATCTCACCTGCTATTTCGTATCTCAGAGCTGCAAGCGACGTTTTGCCGGTGATGTGTTTATCGACGATTTTGTTGTTAATAAAAATCCTATGGCTCCTTTCCAGGAGGGAGAAAAAGGAACGGAAAGGAATGTTAGTGGCTGCTACAGAGTGCTGCGTCATTCTCGGCAACAGGCGCAAGAAGTGGACCCGCCCGAAACCACTGGACCCATAGCCACCGTAATCGAGAACGTGGTGCGCTTGACTGCAACTGAGCGAAGGATAAGGCTCGTGCAGAGGGATGAAGCGCCAATACGAGTGCACGCTCCACGAGATCTCAATGTGTCGATGCAGAAGCCCTGCCATCTCGAGCTCACCCCTGCCGACCAAGAAGCCATCGCAGGTGCTGCTGCTGCCGCAGAAGACCCACGTAAGGAGTATATTTTATTTATTGACAGCATACTGCAGTCGAAAGACCAATGAGGTGGCATGACTTAAACTGACAATATAAATTCCTGGAAAGTTCAATAACAAAACAAGCAATACTAACATGAAACGATTGAACACAGTAAAACAAATATAGTTAAATGAAATTAAGATAATGCAAAAGCATGACTAGGGAAATATGTGCCACAATAACTCGTTTTTGTATGCTTATAAACAGAAAGAGACGTAGTTATCGAAGTCAGACGTAGTTATCGTTACAAAATGCTTGAAGAGGTAACGAGTTCCATTCATTGATAATCCGAGGAAAGAAAGAGTTCATGAAAAGATTAGTACGTGCGAAGTACGGTTCAAGAGTGTCCTTGTGAGGCAGTGATCAACAGGTGGTGTCCAAATCCTTGACATTTAGCAGTTGTGAATTTCGTGTTATTCTACAAAAGTCAGTTTCGTTCCTAGGGGGACGCAATGAATGCAATGTGAATATCTACACTACAAATAGCCCAATTACAGACACCCGCGCAAAATCGCGAAACATCGCAGAAACTCGCAGGTTATCGCATGTTAAACGCAGGGGAACCGCAGCGCTCCGCTGTTCCTGCAATTTCACACAGTGGTGGAACAAGGGTCAGTTTTTTTCTTCTCTACCCCTTGTTCAGTTTCGGATGCAGTTCTCCTGAAGTCTGTGTAGGGTCATTTTCCCTCGTTTCCGCGTGAAGACGCTTGCTGCAACGCGGAAGGCCCTCTCAAAAGATACACTATAGAGCAGGGGTATCAAGTGCGCGGCCCGCGGAGCTCTCGGTTTCGGCCCGCGCCGGCCCGCAGTCGACTGTCTTCGTCCCATATACACGTATATTTCTGATAAGTATCTTCATGGGCTAGGCGGACGTGACTGGTCTCAAGCATCTTTTTTTCTTTTTTTTTTGTCCTGAGGCATCTCATGCGCCCACCATGTGTTATAACCAGACTTGTACAAGAAAATAGGTAACCGATTGCAATTACAATGACTTCCTTTAAAGTGCAGTTGATTACAGTGGTCAATTACATCCCCAGATTAGTAACTGAGCAGTTACAAAAATGTAATCCATGTGCTCCAAGAAGGAGCACATTGTACATGTTCCAGGAACGTTTATTAGAAGTTTTTAGAAGCGTACACCTTTTCCCTATTTCTTTGCGGCAACCAGACAGATATATATATATATATATATATATATATATATATATATATATATATATATATATATATATATATATATATATATATATATATATATATATATATTGTAAGGAATCAGACAAGAGACAACGCCCTTGCTACGGGCCGGCTGTTCTTTATCTGGTCTTCCTCTACCTCGCCCTAGCTCCCAGCTAGCTGCCCGCGCGCCCGAACTTCAGCGTCGTTCTTGGTCATGACACTTGGCCATGACTGTGAGCGCGCGCCACTGCCGACAATGCTTCTGGTGGGCGGCACTGGCTGCATCGCAGCGATCGGTGCCGGCCACGCTGCGACGCTGCGTGGGAATCGGCCTGTGTGTTTTCTGGCGGGCGGCATTGACTATGTCGCTGTGGTCGCTCTCTTCCATGCGGCGTCTTATAAAAACTTGCCGACGATGTCTCTGGTTCGCGGTGTTGGCTGCATTGAAGCGCTTGGTCCGGTCCATGTTGCAACTTGTTTGGGAGGCCTGCCCGACGTGCCTCAGGTGGGCGACACTGGATGAATGGCTGTGGCCGGTCTCGGCCTCGCTGGGGCTTAGCCGGAAACTTCCTCGATGCGGTCTTTGAAGAGCGGTCTCGGGTATGCTGTGACAATGCACGGGAAGTTGGCTCATTTGTCACTAGTGGACGAAATTTGCTGTTCTTGGATGATCGCACGACCGGCAGGCGCTGGTCCCGTCGTGATGCCGCGAGTAGTAGTACATGTTCTTGCGAAGCGGTTGCCGACACTGAAGGCCTGCGACAGCATGTGGACGGTCTGATGAGTGGTCGGATGCATCTTTGATGGCCTCTTCTACTCATGCGCTTCAGTTTCTTCTTCGTAGTGCAGACGGCACGGAAGACGTGGCGAACGAGCCTTGTCTCACTGATGGACCGCGACGACGGGGCGAGCCTCGGCTTTGGTTTGCGACGTTCACCATGTGCATCTGTCCTTGTGGGCATACAGGTGGGGCTTGAGCCGATCGATGTTTACAGGCGGAGGCGTACAGAAGAGCCATCTTGCTCAGCAATCATGGCTTCGGAGAGAGACTCTGGCTGGGGTGTTTCTGGCTGTGGTAGATTCACGTCGGATCCGACACAGTCTCTGAGGCTTCAAGAGGTAAACTGCAGTGTACAGCTGCAGCCTCGAGGAGGAACGCCTCCTGAGTTCCATCCACGGTTGTGGTCTGGTTGAACTGGGTGGTGGCAGACAGGTGGTAGGGAATCCGGCCAAAAGCAGCTATGAGCTTGCAGCTCCAGTCGGCCCAGGACTGCTGCCTCGCGCCTTCGTATCGATGCCACGCCGCGGCACCATTTCGAAGGCGGTCAATGGCCATGGACCTGTTCTGCGTTTCTGTCCAGGCCTCGCGAGCTCCCAGGGCGTTCACGGTCGCCAGCCAGTCATCGGCGTCGTTATCGAAGCCGTGAAACTCCGGTAGTTCGCATGCAGCCGGCGGTGGTGGTACGGCAGGCGACAAACAGGAGAGTGCGGACGCGAAGCTGGCCCAGTTGGCTAGAGAGCTGCCTGAGGGTACGCCCGAACTCTCTGCGTTACTGGGGGGGAGCTCGCCTGAAAGTCTTGTGAGGCGGCTAAATCCAACTCCAACATGGCGTTGATGGCGCACAATGCTGGCAACATGTGAGGAGCTAGTTTGGAGATGGACGCTGTCAATGCGTTGATCTCGACTCGGAGCTGCGTGATGGTACGCAACAGCTCCATGGCACTGTCGGACGAGGCGCCCGGAACGGCGATGGTTCACGTCCGCGGAGTATGCCGCGGTAGCAGTACTCACGGCGGCTACACGCACGTCCAAGGAAGCTTGAACACCGTCCCTTGGATGCTCACACGTTGGAAAAGTGGTGGACACGGGATGTACGCCATGGGAAGGGTGCGCGACGTTCTAAGGCGAGAGCAGCCCGTGCGCACACTAAGAGGACGGTGGTAGCATGCTGCCTGTCAAGTGGTACCTTGGAACCACCGAGGAGGCATGGACGCCGTCCACGGGTGGTATGATGGGTAGGTGCAGCAGCGGTCGAGTTGCTGGCTCCATCGCCAAGGAAGTGTGAACGGCGTTCCTTCGATGGAGAGACGCGCAACGCCGACGACCCACGCAGACAGGAGGCTTCAGCTTCAAGGTCCGGTTCTCGTTGTAGGCTGCGCCATTGTAAGGAATCGGACAAGAGACAACACCCTTGCTACGGGCCGGCTGTTCTTGTTCTTGTTTACTTTTCTTTATCTGGTCTTCCTCTTCCTCTACCTCGCCCTAGCTCCCAGCTAGCTCCCGCGCGCCCGAACTTCAGCGTCGTTCTTGGTCATGACAACATATATATATATATATATCCCCGCCTCGTCTTTCTACACGGTCCTGCCCCTTGCGGGTGACAATTTCGTGACTGCGGCCCGCAAGCTAAGATCCGTTTGATACCCCTGCACTAAGGCAAGAGCGGTGTTGTACCGCGCGAACACTGCGCACCAGTTCATGATTGCGCAGCGCTGCATGCCTTCGAGTGATTGTTGGCGCTGGAAGAAGGCGCCAGAGGCAGCGAAAAGCTGAATTGCCTGAGCGGATTCGTGGCTCCACCTGTAATCTATTCTTTTGTTATCGATTACCGGGATAAAGTCATTGCATTACAAGGTTTGTTACTCCTTAGATGATTAGAGGAACTGACTGAAACGTTACAAATTCACAGTAAAATGTTATCGATTTCAAGTACTGACGCTGTAAGACTATTTGCTGGCTCGGACCCTCACACAGACTTTTGTGGTACCCTACCATCCAAAAGTATCACCCACAGTAAACTGATCGTTTTTTGGGGCCGCAACCCCCCCCCCCCCCCTAATTTTATCGCTTCAATGCGACGTTATTGTACCGACTCTGCATGGGTGTTGTAATGAAAAGTGTATATTCGTTTCGCATTGGAATACCAGACACCTCTGTATACACGCGACTCTTGCAATAATGAAGAGACACTTGTACACGCGCTGTGCAGCTGACGTTATGACACCGAGCGATACTCGATGGCGAAGAAGACAACGAAGGTGTTGCTGGTGTGCTTTAATGTCCGCAGGTCTCCGCGACCACCATATTTGATGTGCTCCCCCCAAGTGTGCGCGATTCTTTTCATCTTTTATTTTCCATCCTATTTCAGTTATTTGAAGGTAAATATTTGACAGAAGTTAGCCTGATTGGGAGGTAAGATGAGAAAAATTTAAACTGAAACCAAAGTAACGCAAAACACGTATGAGCCTGACGTTTCGGAACCAGACAGGTTACATCGTCAGGGGGAGACTGTGGCCATGTTTCAACCGTGTTTTGGTCGTTTGCGCAGCGGTCACTCGCCCAACGCTCAGATACGGAGCATAATCCGTGCCTTTACACAGTGGAGAGGATTCCGAGGAAGGGATTCAGGTTTTGTGCAGTTCTGTCTCACTTTGAAGGATGGTCGTTTCGTTGAAGTTTACTTTGTGTTCCTATGTTTCGTAGCGTTTGGCGACAACGCTGCGCTCGTTGTTTTGTCTCCTGATATCGTTCGTGTCTGCCTGATTCGTTCCGGTTTTTTTTTTTTATTAAAGACGATAGTCTTTCTTGGGATACCTAAACGGAGAAATTTTGGTCCGTCTGTCTGTTTCTCTGTTTGTCGGCACGTCACACGATTCAGCTAGCTGGCCAAAGTTTAACCCCCCTGCCTTACGACCTCCAATCTTGACCGAGGAGCATGTGTTCATACGGGTGAGCGTGGGCAATTAAAAATCAAATATTACGCATACCTGAGGCGCATCAATACCTTAGTACTATTCACAGTGTTCCTTTAAAACAAAATCTATAGATACGTAATTATAAAGATCCTAGTGTTTATTACGCGGCGCTGAATGCGCCGTTGTGTACAAAACAAGTCTCCGCCCAGTGATTTAACGACGCTGTGGTGCTGCCACCTGGCTTGTAGCATAGTTCAACACAAGACGATGTTCCCCGGTAGCACTGTAGATGGCGTCCTCTTCTGTTTTATCAATGCCAGCCAGATGCGGCTGATTCATCGTAGAAGAGCGCTGTCCGGTCAAAGTATGACTATAAGGCGTCGCTGCAACGTCGCCACAGTCCACCCTGAGGAACTAACCGAGATGGTTATAAAACGACGGGCTTCTACGTGTTCTATGTTACTTTCATTGGAGTTTAATAATAAACATATCAGATCTTTTTCTCATTTCATTTATTCATTTCATACCTTGAGGATCCCAGAGGAATATTGCATGAGGAGTTAAGGGAAAAAAGCAGCAGTTGACAGAAAGTGTGCTAAGTAATGGCTCTTTGCGGCCGCTTTAAATTGAGTGAAATTATTAGTAAACATGGTGATGTGGACAAGGAGGTCGTTTACTTTTGTGCCGTTTGAAGGAAAAAAAAGCCTACCAGATGGTTTTAGTATGGGTACCCACGGGATATACGGCTTTGGGATGACAATGGCTTGATGTCAAATGGGCTAGTCTGATGAATTCATTTTCTGGCGACGAGGAATAGCAGAATGTATAATAAAGACACAGAAGTGAAATGTTACGGCGATATGCAAGATGAGGAAGGACAAGCTGAGTTTTGCACTAGTCATTCACATGTTCGAGGAATTCATGATAATGAATATGGTTGCATGTTTCTGGGTGGAGTCAAGCATATTACAGTGAAACCTCGGTGATACGAATCTCACGGGGTCACCAAAAATATTCGTATCATCCGAAATTTGTATGACCAGAAAATATGGAAAAATTGGCATGAGGCAAAAGAAAGCTTGCGCACATTTTCATTTACTGTTTTGCAGCGCCGTCGCAAAGTCACGAGCAGCTCTGAGTGATTACCAGGGAAGTTTATAGGCGTCAACGATCATACCTGCACTCGTAAATATACGGCCCGTGCGCGCGTGTGTACTTAATGAACCAGTTGTGTTGTGATCCGCGACAGCTAGCAGCCCTGTCCAAATCTTAGTATGCCTTTTCGCAAAACACCGAACTACTGTGGGGAAAGTGACTTAAGGAGGGCTTTGACGTGGTAGATGAAGGCCGAGAGATTTACGGCCGTGCCCGCACAATTGCTTCCCCAACAGTCGTGCATGTTGACGTACTGAGGCCTAGCTCCTTCATCACGACCGTCCTCGTCTGCTTTCTGTCCGCGTTCACTTTTGATAGAATGTCTGATGCACGAAGACATTGTTTGCATCGACGTGGCAGGCACCTGTAAACACAGCAGAACGACAGCAGCACGTGTCGATGCGTTAGAAAAATAAAAAAAAAGAGCACGACGTCAACGCTATTTGCAATCTAAACGCGAAGGCACATTAGGGTCTCAATGATACGCGCACACAATCTAGGAGGCTACGACGCGTCACTGAAGCTTTGTTGTAACCACGGTGTAAGAAATGTATTTTTCTTACGCCATTATTCTGACAAATAGGCGGCGCGGCGCGCATGCCCGCACTTGCGTTCCCGCGCCCACGCATGTTTGGCGCGTCATACACGAGAGCGCCGACAGCACCCCTTCGTACCTGCGCGGTAGTGTAAGTTCGTATCAAACATCGCGGGGGGGGATATCGGTTCGCAACAACTGTAACCAATTGCGTTGCAGGCCAATGGGCCTTGGCCGGGACCGAAAAAAAAAAAAATTCGTATCACCCCGAAATTCGCGCGAGCCGTGATCGTATCACCGAGGTTTCACTGTAGTAACGCTAGCTTGGTAAGGATAAAAAGGGCATTAGCAAACTCGGGGTTAAGGCCTTACAGGCGTTTTATAACACGTGTTTTCGCCCCTTCATCTCTTCCTCACTGCAGGGTAGCAAACCAGACGTGCTTCTGGTTAACTTCACTGCTCTTGTTTCTCTCTCCCTCAACGTAACAACGCTACACTATAAATATCTTTAGTGATCCTGAGTGAGCGCAAACGTTTGTTGTAGCTTTTTGAAGCGAGTTTTCAAAGTGTACACTTACGTTGGAAAGAATCTCGGTGTTGCTGGATCAAAGAACCTTTCGTTATTTGCAGGTCATTTCGCCGAATGGGAGACGCTTACGAGGGCACTGTTGACCGTGCATCGTTGTATTTGGCGCTTGCAACTGTACATCTCTGCTGTCATCCGACCTCCTGGACACTTCTACCAGAGCTTTAGTTTAGAAAAAGGGACCGCGCTGATCAAAATTGAAGTCTCCGCATTCGAAGACCCTTGCATGGACTTCATGCTGCCCTACTTGCAGTACTTGTGTCGAGTAAGGAATGCCCACATGACTTCGATATACGTTCAACGCAAGTCTGCCCCACATCCTGACGATATATCCAACGGAGTGTATGGTTCAGTGATTGTAGGGGACGGACTTCCGGAACTCAGCGACAACAGGTACTTCTTCATCCTTTCTTTTTTCACGGTAGTTATACAGTAGCAAGCAAATTAATTAGGTTAATAAGGAAATGCATATGAGAATTCGTGAAAAGCATATATACGGCAAAAAGTGAATATTACCGCTCATTTCTCGGCGGTTATTATAGTTGTCAATACCCAGACTTCTTTTTACGTTTCTGAAGTGTGTCTACTGCGGCTGCGGCGTGTGAGGTCACTTTTGCTTATCTGTATACTTTGAGCTAGAAGTTAGGAGTGAAGGTGATATGTTTTTTTTTTCCCTCGTAATAGACTCTATTGATGGCATTACCCGTACGGAATATCGACTATACATTTAGATTAAGATTTTCATTAAATGAATGCGGCAGTTACACTCAAATAAATTATTAGCATGTTTAATGTCACAACGGGTCGTTCCAGTGCTGAAACCAGTAAATTATCCTCTTTGTATTGACTCCTTCCGTCCGTCAGTCTCACAAACTGTCTTTGTAAGATAATAGTGAAGATTGTAGGCAATAGACTCTAATGGTGGTGTGAAAACATAAATGTGCTATCGAGCTACATGACAGGTTAAAGGCAATGTACACTGGATGCAGTGTTAGTCATTGTCCCGTGCGTCGAGAACGAACGCATGTGTGGAAATGTTACGCTCGCATATTCTTAGACAATCTGAGAGCATTCCGCAATGTAAGTCGTACACCTGCTTGCTGGGATATTGAAGCTTGACCTATGTGGTTGATCGCTGAAATGGGTCTCAAACTGACATCCAATGAATCAGATCCGGCACTTGGGGAATAGTCCACATCGGAAGAATCGCCGCTCGACTCCCTAGCACCATACCAACCGGCGCGAGCTTCCGCAGCGTCGGCGAACTGCGTGAGTGAGCGCACGGAAGAAAAACTGTGCGGTTGTGCGCCCGTCGGGAAAGCAAAACGAGGGGAAAAAGCTAGAATGATCCTTCGTCTTATCGCCAACGAGACGGAGTTAGTTTTTCCGAGTTCCCTAAACAGGAAGCTCAACCACGGCGGCAAGGTTTCTGTAATTTAGCTCCTCCCGAGACAGATGTAATCGCGCCTCAAGGAGCAATAAACGAGAGAGTCACAAGCAGTCACCCTTTGAGAGATTAAAAATCAGACAGCCATCAGCTTTGCGGGCGCGAGAAGCGATAACCAACCGAAGGACGAAACCGAAACCAGCCGCACGGCATGCGCGCGTTCAGGTGTGCAAGCGAAAGCCGCCGCGCCGCTTTGGAAAGCAAAAAAGCAACACAGAGACATCGGCGCGTGAAAAAAATTCCACGTGTTCCGAAGTGTGGCAGCACATGTCAAGCAAGAGATTTGATCGAAAAAGGCGCGCGTTTTAAACCAGCCGCCCCGTGGGCGCGCTCGAAGGCGCAAGCGACTACCGGCGCGCCACGTTGCGAAGCATAAAAAAAGCAACAACGGAGAAACATCGGCGCATGAAAAAAATTCCACAGTTTTCCGAAGCATGGCACCACATGTCAAGCAAGAAAAATCATGGAAAGAGGCGCGCGTTTTAAACCAGCCGAATCGCGAACGCGCTCGGGTGCGCAAGTGGTTGCCGGATCGCCGCTTTGCGAAGCAATATATATATATATATATATATATATATATATATATATATATATATATATATATATATATATATATAAATAATTAACAACGGAGAAATATCGGCGCATGAAAAAAAATTCCACGTGGTTCTGAACTGTGGCAGCACACGCCAACAGTGAGAAATGATCGACAAAAGCACGCGTTTTAAAGATAAAGGCCGTGCCGTGCATGGACGGTGAAAACCATTTGGGCACTGTTAGGTGCTGCCGTATATGTACGGCGAAAACCATCAAAGGCTTAATGAAAACTAGCAAATAATGCAGGCACAGAAGGTATAGGGGACGTTAATCGTACTGTTTTAAGTTTATTGTAGCAATTGTAATATAGATGTTAAATAAAGTGGACGTAAAAAACGACGCCGGCAGGAACCGAACCTCCCAGGTTTGGTCCCTGTCGGCCTAACACTACCAGGTTTGCATGCGCATAAATACCAGATAAAGTGAACCGGGGGACGACCGCCGGCGTAGCTAAATTGGTAAGAGCATTGGGCGCGTAATCCGAAGGTTGCAGGTTCGGTCCCTGCCGGCGGCATGTTGTATTTTCGTTCAGTTTACTTTGTTAACATCTATATTACAATTACAATACACTTGAAACAGTACAAATAACGTCCCCTACACGTTCCTCGACTTCATTATCTGCTGGTTTTCGTTAAACTTCACAGAGCTGTAATAACACACCCTCATAATTACAAGTTAGTCATAGCCTTGGACTTAAATGGTGCTTACGATAACGTCACACGGCGTCATACTCACTAAAGCACACTGCAGCCCACCTCACTTAAGGACACTGCGGCCGTAACACTTTCAATTGCGTCACGAATTTTGGAGTGATCAGGGCGCACTGATCCGTATTCGCGACACCGAACTGTAGCTTATCCAATTTGTATATGGGAGGCATCACAAAGGCGCGGTGTTGTCACACCACTGCTCTTCAATTTAGCTATACAACGCCTTACGGCACAATTGAAGGATATTGACGTCATACGGTAAGCGCTCTATGCAGACGATATCAAGATGTGTGTCACCGAAGGTAAATGATGGCGCATGGAGAAGAACCTGCAAGCAGAAGCAGGAGTAGTATACATTGCTACGCAGATAACTGCGGCTTCTAGTGTGCACCGACAAAGTGACAATTTCTTCCCTTTTAGGCTTACCCAAAAGATAACACAGATATCCACTTATCCCTATCGATTGGGCACATCCATGAGGCTACGGAGATTAGAATCCTGGGACTCTTCATACAGCATTATCGAGGGGTCGACACGACCCTTTCCAAACTACGGGAGATTGGAGACCAGGTGGGTCGAATAGCTCGCCGGGTCTCCAACAAAAGAGAGGGGTTACGAAGCAATGGCACGGTCCTACTCGTTCACGATTCCATAAGTAGTCGTATCCTGTACTCTTTTCAATTTGCGGAAGCGCAAACAAGACAGGGTAGAGGTTATCCTCCTCGATATGATGAAAAAGGTTCTTGACCTCCGGGGGTGAACTCTCAACAGACGACTCCTCGATCTTGCAAAGCTCAGCTCCTTCCAGGAGCTCAAAGAAGCTCACTTAACAAATAAATACACAAGGTTAGCCCAAAAACGATTGGGCCATACACTCCTGGCTCGACTACACTTGCAACAGGATTTCCATATGCAGGAAAGGGCTAGTGCCAGAACCATGGAGACATGCCACCCGAGTTCGGCCTCTTCCAAGAAAGATGGATCGAGAAGATCATAGTAGACTCCTACGAGCTAGGGCGGAATCTCTGGAACCTCACTATGGCAACAAACGTCGGGCAGTTCACTACGTAGATGTCGCTCGGCCAAACCACGGGGGATGGTATACGGCAGCAGTCATTCATTAAGGAACACAGATGAATGGCCTCACTCTTCATGCACCAGGTACAACAAAAGAAGCGAAGATAGCCATAGCCCTTGGCTGCCTTGCAATGTTAGTCTAAATATATCATTACGGATTCGCATGGCGTGTGCCGTAATTACGTCGCTGGTTGGGTCATCCCACTTGCTGAAGGAGTACTGCAAAACTGAAGCAGGTATGTGCATTCCGCACCCAGCCGTATATACTGGACTCCTGACAACCAGGGCCTTCAAGAATATGACGCTGCTGACGCAGCAGCCCGAGCACTCACATACCGGGCATCCCCTTTGACCCCTGAAAGCCTGGCACAAGGCGGAATTCCCTTAACCTTCAAAGAGAATACTACCTATTAGAAGGATTACCATCACCGGTGCCCAGGACCAGTGAAGGGACTAGGGAAAGCGTACGAATGCGTGCTACTTTGCTTATACACTAACACTATCGTGTACTAGGCAGGAATGAAACACATTGATCCTGCATACCAGGAGTCGGCAAACTGCGGCCCTCGGCACGACGTCGAACCCCTCACCCTTTCCTTATCACTTCCTATCTAAAAGCCGACATGGCAGTTCTGACCTAAAATGGCATTTTGCCTTTTACCTATGTTTGATTGCAACTTTGTGACATGCGTGCTGAAAATAAACGTGATTTCAAATCCAGTTTTGTAAATTATTGTCAATTCTCCGATTTTTTTTTTCTTTTTTGCCTGCAAAGAACGTCTATACCCCCCGATTTGCCATCCGGCCCCCCCACTGTGTCAGCTTCATGCAACTCGGCCCTCCGCGTGAAACGTTGCCGACCCCTGCTGTATACGATCACTTGCAATTTCAAGCACTGCGGTGACATGGCTGACATCTATCACATGGTGTGGGCCTGCCAGAAAAAGTTCCGCTCTATCCCCACCCCAACCATTACCGACAGGACTGAGAGTACGCACTGCTGGATTGCTCAGACATTCAGGCCAAAATGCCTTGGTCAAAACGGCCAGACTGGGGTTCGACCAATTGAATCCTGGACTAGGGACTCCAACCAGAATGCCGGGCTGCTGTTTGAGTTCCCACACCTCTCTTGTTTTATAAATACTTTCCACCACAGCGTCGCTGGCTCTCATCTTCACTGGCTCTAATTTTGTTTTCATATGATGTTTCATTTGCTAAGCTAGGAGCATTAAGCCAGTGCCGCCATGAACACACCAACCGATCCTATACAAGATTCGTATAGGAGCGGTGGGTGTGTCTACAAGCGGCCGCGTCGTCTGCTTGTGGAGCGCAGCCGCGTGCTTTGTAAAAGAGTTCCAAGGTCCACCTGCGCTGCGGCCTGTTCATGTGCGAAGGTTTCCTCGCATTTTGAACACAACTGAACCCACTCAAACAGGAGTAGCTGCCTCCGAAGGCGACAAACATGCTGCTCTACTGCTCGGTGCCGCAGCACCGGCGTACGCATCGGAGCCCAGTGTCAGCCTGCACCGGTACCCGTGGGACAAGAAATTGCGTGGAGCGTGGGTTGTGAAGCTTAGAACCGGCAAGCAGCCATCGGCTACGAGTCGTGTGTAGAACAAGCACTTCCGCGACGAAGATTTTCGCTACTGCGTCGGGGCTGCGATGTTCGGTGAATAGCAGAAACCCCGCACTGAGACGATCATTCCCGCGCGCTTCCCGCCGGCTAATGGGGTGCTTATCTCCCGCGGGATGGAAAAGGCACTACCTTTTACGAGGTACGATACCATCCCAGAACCTTGCCTGGCGACCTTTTGAAAGTCGGCGCCGTGCTCGAGCGTCCACGAAATCAGCTGCAGATACTTATGTGATTGGGTAGATACGTTGCATTAAAAAAATCCTCGTATGTCCACGAAGTGAATGATGAAGAGTGGGCGAAGCTAGGTCGTAATGTCCATAATGTCTACTTTGAAGTCGCCGGCTAGTATAAAGGACGGACGGACGCACGGACATATGGATGGACGCATGTACGGACGGACGCATGTACGGACGGACGCACGGACAGATGGACGGACAGACGGACGCACGGACCGATGGACGGACAGGTGGACGGACGTATGGTGGCTAGAGAGGGAGGTGTCAGCATCGGCGGGGCTGCGCCGTGCAAGTCGGTGCGGCAATTTTTCATGACCCCGACAGGTGGCGCGTCGTCGTCTCCGCGCGCCTTTGCGCTCGAACTGCAGGAACAGTGCTGAGGCGGATGCATGAGGCGGCGAGCACGTGACTAGTCGCCGCGACAAGACGCATCCGCGCGTCCGGATAGACGGATGCGCGGATGCGTCGGGTGAGAGGATGCGCGTGAGAGGTCGAAAAGCGAAAACATATGTGTAATAAACCGACTTTATGTGTACATCAATCAAGTATATGACAGCACAATACATGATCACCTGCGCCATCCGTCTGCCCGTCCGTCCGTGCATCTGTCCGTTCGTGCGAACTAACACGGAATTTAGACAGAAATTCGTGTTAGTTTTATTTCTTATTTTTTGCGGCCTAAAGTCGACAGCACTGTGTCAAAACGCGCTCGTAGCGAAAGCGGAACCATCAGTACGAACACATGCAGACGGTGATACATGCAGAAGCGCCGTCAGTCAACGCGAACGTGTGAAATCGCTAGCTTGAGGCTTCTGTCTGTTATGCTCCACTTGGTTATACAGGCAATCCACTCTAACAATATTTCACATAGTTTGCACTCATTGATTGACATTTCACGCAAGTAACGGGTTCAGGGATGTCCATCGCGGTGACCGCGTGAAGCGGGCGCTCAGTTTTCTGCGAGGCAGCGACTGCAAGCTCTTGTTCTTTCTGTTCGTCGAAAATTATTACTTTGACAGTAAAGAAGATATTTCGTTTCGAAAGTACTTACAGAAATGTCCTAGAGGGCTTCCACGACGTATTTTGTAGAGCGCCGACAGCAAATCCTATGGGGAGCGCGCGGCGGTATGCTGCCTTGCACGCAATCGAGGCGCGTCCGATACAGGGCGACTCCGTAACTCCTGGCCCCCAATAACCCGTAAATGACAAACTGCGAGAGATTTAATTAATGTGAGCTGACCATAGTCATGGGTAAACCGGCTTGCGTGCACAATGCGTATATACACACACACACACATATATATATATATATATATATATATATATATATATATATATATATATATATATATATATATATATATATATATCATGTGCGTGTGTTTGACCATGTAGTCAACATGCTGTTTGACCTTGTAGACAACTTCTTGTGATTGAATTCGCAGCTAGGAATGCTTCGAATATACAATCCAGCAGCAGCTGCGTATGGGAATATTTGCTAAGATCAGAAAATGTACACACCACATTTACACGGGGTCATGAAGTCGTGCGTGCACAGTCGCGGTCACATTTCCCCTTTGAAACTATCTGCACCCACCGCGATGGTTTAGTGGTTATAGTCATAGGCGTGCGCTAGATTTCCCCTTCAGGGGGGGGGGGGCGAAGGCTCGTCCCAGCGCCCCCTTCCCTATTAAGTCAATGTATAGAGTAGACTTTGCGCCACCCCCCCTTCTTAGGTGAATAGGGGGGGGGGCGGCCGCACCCTCTGCCCCCCCTCGTGCGCACGCCTATGGTTATGGTGCTGGACTGCGGACCTGAAGGTAGCAGGAACAAATCCTGGTTGCGACGGCCGCATTTCGATTCAATGGAAATGCCAGAGGTCCGTGAGCTTCCATTAGGCGCACTTTAAAAACCCCCCAGATGGTTATAATTTCCGGAACCCTCCACTAAGGTAAACGTATCGTGCTTTTGGAATGTAAAACCTCAACAATTGAAGAAGCTTTGAGCACTTTAGCTGGCGTTACACTGCCTCCGGAGTTGGTTCACCTTCTGTGGAAGCTCTCTCTCCACCTCACGCGGTGTTGCATTGCTTCTAGGATCAGACCACCCTTTTTTGAGGAAATTCGTTGGGCAGATATAAGGCAAGAAAAACAAGTACCTTTGTTGCCACTCTTAACGGGCACATCAGACATCCAAACAACCACGTGGTACTGATCGCCAATAAATGTTTTCTATGAGGAATGACGGTGTTTGTTGTCTAACATTAGCTCTGGAGGAGGTGGTTGTGTGATGTTACTTGTGGCGGTGGTACTTGTGTATCCCCATTTTCCCGTACGTTCAATTTCACAGGGTCGAATAGCGGCTGATATGTATTGAAGTTGACTTATCATTAAATTGCGTTGGTCTTTTCGTGCATTTCCTTTGCTATTGCTCATCTGTTAACGCATTACTGTTTGAGTTCACATTGAACCAACCACTACTCTAAAGCAGTTTGATTCGTTGCTGTTGGTGTTGTTTTCCACAATGAGTTCTAGCTGGGTTGCGCATCTTTAAATGCTCGTAAAATATTTTGCCTTATTCATGTAAGTCATCACAAGAGACTAAATCGAAAGTTTCCTTTTAACAATGCCCGCAGGTTTTCCCGGCTGCTGGATTCGACATTGGATATGCCGTTTCTGCGGCATATTGTAATATGCATTGACAACACTGGTACAAAACCACCTTTACCTCAACAGGTCTTAGTGAGTCTGACCCACGTGGGCCACTCCGAACCTTGGAGTTTGGCTTACGAGGTCGACGAAAGCCTCCAAACCCTCCTGCACTGCGAATGTGACGATGCCGACGGCGTCATCACAACGGTTACCATTGGCAGGGCTGTACTCCTCCCTCGACAACTCACACTTCGTGAACTTAGAGGTTCGGCAGCGCATCTGGTGTGCTACTTGATTACTCTTACACACAATTCATCGCCGTATCATTACATTGTCAATGTTGATTCATTGGTGCGGATGCGCGAAGACGACGTGGTTCATTCACCATTCGAATGAAAATGTACTTGGGAAAAACCTCCCTAAACACAAACTTTGAATGTCACCATACTCTCGTCTCTATCCCATACCTCGATTGAGCGCATCCGGACGAAAGTATAAATGGCGGCAATGTCACCTAAAACATCATTCGAGCTGCCGCTAAAGTTTTCTTTGCAATCAGCCATTCAAGTTTCTGTGCTCCATGAAAATTGTAAAGGGTCGCTTCATTTTAAATATTCAATTTTGCCCATTTTTATTCGCTATCGCGCTTAACAATAACGGTGACAGAAAAAGCAACGGAGTGTGCGTGGCACAAAACTGTTCACGGCACTCCCAGGTAGATCAAGACACTCCTAAATGTGTGTCATTTAACAGCAAATGGGTGTGTTCTTTCAAGAGCGACGGCTAGGCTCTAGCCTACGTAAAAAAATGAGCCTGGCCAGTCCCAAAAGTAATGAAACACTATGAAAATTATGGACCAATTGTGAAAGGTTTTTAGTGCTAACAACGTCACAATTTTTGTGCCAATGCAGGCGCACTTTCACAGTAATAGAGCACGCCTCGTTGTTTTTTTGTATGTTTGCGTATCAGTGAACATTCGCTCAATTTTTCCACATTTTAAATTAGCAATGCAGTGCATAAGCAATGACGACGAACCAATCATCTGTTCACGCCGGGGGGGGGGGGGGGGGATACATGAAGCATCTCGCACGAAGCATGAGATCCTAAATCTGATAAAGGCGTAGGAGCATACCAGCGATGATGGCCCGGATGATTACTCCTCAGATGTGTCCGGCACGACTGATGTTTTATTGGGGCAACTAATTTGACATTTTAATACAGACGTTCTAGCGTCCAGTATGGCTTGCAGATATTTTACACTTTCTTTTTTGATCGTTCCTCTTCTCGAACATAAGCATCACCCCAGAGGCCGCAATATGTGACCCTGATTGCACCACTTTCGTGAGCACATGTTGCATTCAGCTGAATTTTAGTACATGTTGTCTGGGCTTTGTGTTTCTAAAAATATCTACGTGCTTTTTTTATTACGTTGATGCCATTTGGTTCATCGTTTCTTGTCTTCCAAATGTACTGCCTTAGTACTGAGTACGATGAGCTTCGTTTTCTAGATATTCCTGTTTGTCGGTAACAAGAATAGGAAACATGTGTGCTTTGGCTATCAGTCTGTAGATAGTGCGCCGAGAGTGGCTGCTATTTTCCACGTGTTGTGGATGTGAGGATGACGTGTCGCGGACTGTGTACCCTTGATCGGTGGTTTATCAATTCTTATCATTGTATCATGAGGTGGTTACAATAAAAAAATTTGGGCAGATTCCACGCATTGCGGGAATCGATGTCATGCGAAGCAGTCGCCGAGTAGCTGCTCACGCAGCATTTGTTTTGCTTGGAGTCGAGCGTTACGAGGCGGATGAACGTCTTTGTGCATACATTATGTACTTCGGGGTATATCGAACGCTTACCAGGCTCGTCTTATATATTGACGATTAAAGATTATGTACAAAGGCGCTCAATATGAGTTGCAACACGCTGTCTGTGCTCAAAATGGCGCCAACACTGCAAAGCGCCGTTTGTCGGTGTCATTGTTCAGGCTTGGGGTCACTTTAACCACAGCCAGCGTTTTGCAACTCATATTGAGTGCGATGGTACCAACCGGCCTAAATAAGCTCTCTAGTGGAGTACGCCGGCGCGTAAAGGGTAGCTCATGGTCCTATGTGACGTCTGCGCTCGCATTACAGCGCAGGCGTCAATTTTATCGAAACTGAACTCACTATAGCGCGATTATCGGCATATCATGAGCAGCGGTCGTCGGCGTATTCTTACAAACTGCAGCGACACTTGACTATAGCTTGCTGAGTCATAGAGGTATGTAAGTAATGTTTATTTATATTCCATAAACTGTGATAGCCAACACTGGAACCATGATTGACGTTGACACGGGCATGTGTTTTTTGCTGAACCAGTTTCAAGCTCTTAAACTGCTCTCTGGTAGAATACCTTACTGCCACGAAGGACGTGGGAGCAGCCAGCATCAGTCCCGGACTGATCCTCAGGACCAGAGTAAAGTTATTCATACCATACCATACGAAGAATGTCTTGGATCGATTACAGCGTATCCTTAGCGTCCATAGGGATTTTTCGCTCACTGGACAACGCCGCCACCAGATTTTCTTCGACACGAGTTCCCATACGCTACCGTCTTATGATTTGCAAAGTATGGTTCTTGCCATTCCTGGGTCGTTACAGGCTGTGAATCGCCTTTGGCACATATTCCGCATTCAATAGGCCGTTTTATGCGGGTATGTGCCAGAGGGAATCGGGGGAAAGGATTTCACGAGGTAGGCGACAAGCATGTCCCGTCACTAATGTGACCACCAGATAATCGTGTTCGTGATGCACTAATCTCCTTCCACGCTAATCATCTTACAGTGAAAGGCCGTTAATTCGTCACCCGTTAATTCAGAAAAGTCTGATAATTCTGACGCGTTCTCTGGTCCCGGCCAGGCATATGCATTGGTTCAATGGCATCAACCTCTCGTTATTTTGGTCATATACTTGGCCCGAACCCAGGCTTATTTGGACGATTCTCTGAGCGCGCTGAGGGCGAAACGCCGCAAGTGTGATACGCGAAAACTGCGTTCGCGGTCAACTGAACCAAGGCGGTGAATGGCCATCGTCATCCATCGCCATGGATGGATGGATGGATGGATAAATGGCCAACCTTTATTTCGAGTCCTGAGAGACGCGACTGGATGGACAATAAGTTGACCCAATAAGTTGACCCAATAAGTTGACGAAGTTTTGTTCTCGCATTTATTCGCAACAAGCCAAGCTTTCGTGCGAAAAGAAGCACGCCAGGCCAGTTCTGCGTGGCATGGTGGCCTCTCTTTACGAAATTCTGTTGAGCTGTGGCAAGTCGCACAGAGCCGAACCGGCCGCTACATCAATGATCGCCTAAGGGAGCTGGTATTATCGATTGAGAAGGGCGTGAAGTCGCACCTGCAGTTTCCATAGTGCCTTGTGCGGCTGCGCACCACTGTCTTGAGAGACGCGTGTGATAGGAAGAAGGACGGAAACATCTCTCTGTACAAGAGTGAATGCTTATGTTTAGACAGCGCCGTGCAGTAGCTTATTTTGATAGTGCTGTGTGAAAATTTATACGTGCTGCGCCCTATCTGGGTGCGCATTTCTGGAAATATGGATATTTTGTAGATGCGCGGAAAATAAACCCGTTGAAAATTTGGTGCCATATCCTGACTCCTCTGCTTTTCTCCCTCGTTCCCAGTTTTTGCCACGGTTATTTTGATAAGGAAAGCAAGTCATTGAAGTCATTCTAAACTAAACGCACGCGTATTTCTCGTTCTTTCTTTTTTTTTTTTTTGTTAGACTACACCAGTTATCATGAAGCCTGTCTCCTCTGAAATGCCCTCTGGGCCTGTGGGGCATTGAATAAACAAATTAACAAACAAATAAATGAATAAACAGATAAATAAATAAATCAATAAATACATTAAACAAATAAATAAATAAATAAAAACTGACACGGTCCCTGATGCATATGCCTCAGACGACTGGAAGGCGAAAGTCATCTTCTGAGTACTTACCAACTAGCTCATCCCTCTTTTATTCAAAGCCTTCTTCTTTTTCTCCTTCTTTTTTAACTGATTCAATTGCATTGATCCTTCTCCCCTTCTGCCCCAATTCTCCAAACTAGAGTATACTAGAACAGGGGAGTGCCCGCAACGAGCTTCAAAAAGTGAAGCCCTAAGAGGGTCAATCCGCTTGCGGCGCTGCGATCGGTAGTCTGCAATTGTGTCGTCGTTTCAAGAGCTGCGCGCGGCTCTGCCAAAGTGGTGCCGAGGTAGAATGCGCGCTTCCCACTCGAAAGGCCCCGGTTCGAATGGCAGCTGTAGATGTTGAGTTATAATTTTTTTGTGTGACTTTTTATAGCTGTATTGTTCTTTCTTGTTTATTAAACCTAGTTGCAATTGGTATGTATTGCCACAGAAAGTAACTTGAAATGTGAAGTAAAATACAATAAATTTGACAATGAGCGTAATTATTAGCAGCGCAACAAAGACTTAAAGTATGGCTCTGAGATCTCTGCGAATACGAGAAATCCCGGAGGCCATACTTTACGTATTGTTGAATGCCGTGCGGCGGCGCTGCAAATAATTACGCTCACCGTCAAATTTATTGTATTTTACTTCACATTTCAAGTTACTTTTGTGGAAATGCGTACCAGTTGAAGCGAGATTTACGAAACAAGGAAAAACAATACAGATATAAGAAGTTACACTAAAGAATAAAAACACATGTACGTACAGGCACAAATACATGAATTGAAAACACGCTAGGTGTGTTCGTATTACAACCTTATAGCTTGTTGTAATAGACGCCTGCATACTTTACGACGTTGCGGCCACTGATGGAGGTGCGCTCCTTTCGACTGACGATTGTGTGCTTTGAAAATACCCTTTGAACATTGAAATTATCCTTCTAAAATCAGAGCTTATCGGATAAATCCAAATTGTCAAAAATTTTACCGGTGAGTGTTCATCAGATTTTTTCGGATTTATCCGAAAACACGGAGCCCTACTCATAACCAAATGTGGTTTTCGCGCGTAAAACTTTTAAGTTATTTTTATTGCAGAATTCTAGGTAATATCGGCTGGCGCTCAATATCTGGACGCATATGTTGGATAATTAACATAGAGTTCTCGATACTGCTTGCTCAATGTTTCCTTTCTACTCTCTAAACCTGCATAATGTCCTGAGACTCCCACTTAGTGTTTTGTTGTGCTAGCTAATGTCAGCCATGGTTGATAACCATTCGGCAGTTTTGGTTAAGTGATTCCAAGTGTTGGCAATATCGTGTCGAATGGTGCTTGCTTGCTATCTTGAGTATAGTGGGGCGTAAGGGGAATATTGGCTGACTATTTTCTACTGTTCGCTAGTGCGCTCCTCATTTACCATGCTGGTGCGTAATCTTGTCTAATATTCTATGACGTGTGCTAATTGTCACTTATTGTCGGCTAGCTTTGACTAAAGTTAGTTTCTGTTTATTTCTACCGAGCTGTGTTGCTTATCCGCTTGTACAACACGGCAGTATATTACATATGCTCTGCTGCGGCGGGTGCTACCTTTGCCTAGCGTTACTACTGCTACCCGGAGTATTGCGCCAAGCGAACATTGCTCTTGAAAAACGCCTTTTCGCGAACTTGAGTGTGTTTCTACTCCATAAAGCTGACGTCCATTCCAGAACGCAAATGCCGAAGTTACGTAGGACCACAGCCTCCCCACTGGCGCCGCGGTGTATTTCGCGTGCCTTGGTAAGCTCTCATCCGCCAAACACTCGTTGTAGACGAAGACGCCGATGCTCCTTGTAACACGTGGCTCACCATAGGCCAGGGGCGTAGCCAGAAATTTTTTTCGGGGGGGGGGGGGGGCACCGCCTTGATTTCGGGGGGGTGCACCGCTCTAAAATGGTCATTTTTCGCTCTGCATGCCATGGCGAAAAAAATTTCGGGGGGGGGGGGGGGGGGCACGTGCCCGGTGTGCCACCCCCTGGCTACGCCACTGCCATAGGCAGCTGATTGTTGCCTCCTTCACTGAAGATCGGTTGCCAGAGTGCGTGGGATCTCGCGAGAGTTATTTGCGTGTCACGAGCTTAATGAGTGGCAGTGTTGCTTCTCTTCCTATCATATCCTCGTCAGCATTTACTTCAGGTTTCCCTAATATTCATAAAAGCTCATTTTAAATATCAATATATATGCCCTTGCTCAGGGCACATATTGCAGACATGACATCGGAACATAGCTTTATTTAAGATAAGGGCCACATAACTGTCAGGATAATTAAAAAAATATTTCATTGAGTTCATTAAAAGATTATGAGCATCCCGCATCGTTGCGACATCTGGCCAAGCATATCTCGAACACAGGCGTTTTTCTACGCAGTCACTTATACCCCCTAAGGCAAACTGGCACAAAATGGATAGTTTTGGTAAACGCTATGTATTCTATACCTTAAAACGTCCGAGGAGAACTTTACTTAAGATAAGGACCACTTAACTCTCAGCATAAATAATGATAATGCATTGAGTTCATTGAAAGATTGTGAGGCTTGCCGCACCTGGCGGAGCCCTTCTCCACCACGCGTTCTCTTGTACGTGGCGTCTGAGACCCTTTGTGGCAGCCCAGAAATAGACCAGGATACGCGAACGCCGACGTGCAAGAGCCATTACCAGATACATAAGTCACCTGCGGATTGCCACGGAATTCACCGGTGTAATGCCGTGTGCTTTCTCTCTAACTGGACAACTGTCGCTGGAATGGCGTCCTGTTCGCCGCCACGGCGCTATGGCTTCATCCGAACGGAAGCGAAGGGTGGATGGCAGCGCCACCTAAGGGCACCGCCACGTATGCTTTCGCCGCGGAGAGAAGTTCGGGAGAAGTCGCCGCCACTTCCGAGGGACTCGACGCGTCATCCCGCAAAGTAGCCTCAATGGTGCGGACAGTCATGATGTGGTACGAGAGAGTGCAATCTGATAAGAATTTTGTAAAATACAAACATCTCTCATGTATTGCATTTAGTCATTTACAGCCTCCTTTTGTTAAGTAGCCTAGTCCAATATACTATTTGAGTTTATCAGAATAAAATGCTCTCGAGCCACGTTTAATCTTCATTCTTTAATATTGAAAACTGGCCGTACGTTTAGAGACCTATTAGATTTTTTCTTCAGGGTGTGACTGTCCGGCAGGCTCCGAAGCTAGCGCTTTTAAATACGAAGCATTTCTTTGCGTACTCCAGGCACTTTGAGCGTATCTATCTATCTATCTATCTATCTATCTATCTATCTATCTATCTATCTATCTATCTGTCTAGCCGCCTACATCTGGGTGCTCTCGTGATCACCCCGTTAATTTGGTGTCGACCAAAATTAGTATAGGAGGGCAAGATGGTTTGACGAATATGACTCGCTGGTTACGACATCAATAACATCCCAATCCCGTCGCATACTTCGTCAAACCCTTTTCTCCAGACGCGGCCCATGGTATGCGGGTATGCGCCACAGGTGATTGACAGTTTATGTCTACCCAGGAACGGAGAGAACAGACATCGGTAGTTTTAACCCGAGAGCGTTAAGGAAAAAAACTGACATCGGAAGCGTTGACCCGACGAATGCTAAGAATTAATGTCAGGGTCCCAGCAGGAATCGAACCCAAGCATTCTGCGTTGCAATCAAGTATTCTGGCGCAGAGCCACGCCATGTCTCGGAACTGCTGTAGAATCGACCCTAATGTTCGTGAAACATCAATTGTAGTTGCAGGGGTGGATATCTAATTTTATAAACGTTACATATGCACTCCTAACGTCAATTGTAGCAAGGCCCCATCCACTGAAGTTGATTTATATATCACTGTGAACGCCTACCACCCTCGCGAGTACGAGCGCTACATATCAGCTTACTGCTTCTGGTGTTGCTATGCCAATGTTGCTGTTGGCATCGTTACGCAACTGTAAACAATTGGTTATATAAAACATATGCGACTGTTCAGCATAAGTCTGCGAGTACAACATTTGCACATATCTCTAGCGTCATTCCGCAACGTTTCGCTCAATAACAAAATTACAACACAGTTTTGTGGGATATGGCGTGGAGCAGCCGTAGATGAACTCGATTCCGTCGAGGTAGTTAAATAAGGCTTTTATTTGCACTGCAAAGGCCATGAAGACCCTGCTACTAGTTTCTCCTCTCGTGCTTGCTGGCGCTTCTTCTTCATCTACTGGTGGTCCGCCAGCGCTCGCGATGGAATCAACATTCCCGGCCGCGCAGTGAAGTGAATCGCGCAGTCCCAAGTGCTAGAACGTATGGACAATCCTTGTTACGTCATCTTCTCGTTGTTCCACGGTGCAAGAACAGAAGTTACCACCCGAACTTTTTAGCTGATGTCTGCGCGATTGTGTAGTGGTCCATGCTGCCTTGTCTTTTCACCGTGAGCTTTCTACTGTTCTAACTGACCGTTCATTTCGCGAAGCGTCTCGCTCCATTTGGCATGCAGACTGAGGACCTCTTTTCCCGCCAGATCGCCGAAGAAGGCAACCAGGTCAGCAGGCCTCTCAGTCCTCTGTTGCAACTCTTCCCCCCTGCAAACGCTTTTCGCCAAACGAGTCCAGCAATGTCTTCATGTCGCGGTTGCGTACTGGTAAGGGAGCTCTGTCGCCTTGTCACCGATGCCCACAGTATGATCAAAGGAATGCGTCTTCTTTGGCAAGCTGTAAGAGACGCCCTCTCAGCATCTGAATGGCAGCATGGTCTTGCATGCGCAATCTCTCGCTGGTTCCCACTGTCTGGGTCGGCTGCTGCAGGTGGCTCTCCAGGCTAGCCAATCGCGTGTCACATCGGATCGTCTCCTGATTTAGACCTGTCTTCATGTGTCCCGGCTGCTTCTTTCCTTCCGCCGATTCAGCCTGGTGTTGGTCTTCAACGAACTTCTCTTGTATAATTAGGTATCAGGGGTGACGTTGGTAGCACCTTCTTTCCTGATGCAAGCAGCCGCTTCCGCGCCTCGTTCGACTCCTGAGTCAGCTTCTGTGTTTTTGACTCGTACTCCTTCATGAAGTCTGCCTGAACAGCTTTTCTTATGACGTGTTCAAGTTTAGCTTCCAATTTCTCCTGAAGTCGTCGCTCTTCGGAAAGCAGGCATTGAAGTTCACTCAGCTTGGTCGCATTTTCACTTTGTTCCTGTTGACGCTCCATTTTCTCCTCATGCAACTTTGATCGCAACTGGGCTATCTTGGCTTCTAGTGATGCTGCCAGGTCCATGCTCCTCTCATATTCAACTTGTCGTGGTGCAGCGTCCTTCTGTTGGATGAGCCGATTGCGGTTAGTGTAGAATGTTCTCCCCGTGTGGGCCCTTTTTTCCGAGAAGATGGACGGCGCCTGAACAAGCGCACTCCCATTATGGTCTTCAGGGATTCCACTGGGTATGGGACAGCCAGGGGAGCTTGCCTCTTCTCGACCAACAACCGCTGATGTTTTCCTTGATTCCGATTTCTTTGCGCTTTTCTTAGTTCCGTATTCATTTGGTTTGCTCGCACGGTCTATGATGACACATTTGTGCGAGTGCCGAGTAATCCTCTGTGGATCACACATACCTGAGGCATGGCGCCCTTTGCACATCAAGCAAGGGACCCTTCGTTTGCAGTCACGCGCCCTGTGGCCTTTCGTCGCACACGTGAAGCACCGTTTATCGTTGGACAGCACTGGTTTCTTCTGTGTCAGAGAAATATCAGTAGGACACACTTCTGCTGGGTGCTGCCTTGATGCGCAGAACACACAAATCTCTCTGATACCTTGAAAATCACAAGAGGAGTTCGTCAGAAGAACAGACGAAGTCGGTTGGTCGCAACTGTGCCTTCGGGCTGGCTGGTTCGACGCATGCTGACCGCTGCTTTCTTGTCCGGTGTAGTCGCTCTTCTCGAGGCTCTCTAGCTCTATTGAGAGGAGCTTCAATAGACCGCCAAGCCCCGAAGGATCAGCAGCATGGTCCGTAATGTTACTCGCACCTTGCGCGGCACAGTTACGGTGGTAGAGTACTGCGATGTCTCGTGGTAGTGCCCTCAGTATGACGTCGCAGAGCATCGATGAAAATGAAGATCGCTGTACCCCCCAGTGACTCTAGCCCTCGGATGTTCACGAGTACGTGGTCATAGATTTGTCGGAGGGCTCTCCTGTCACCAGATGCTCGAACAGGAGTCAGCTGACGCAATCTTGTGAAGTAATATTCCTGCTCTTGGCGAGCCTTGTCCCCGAAGCGCTTCTGTAGCATGTCTACAGCGTCCTTATAACATGCTTCAGTCGTTGGAAGACCGGCCACCGCTGAAGCAGCGTCTCCTTTTAAAAACTGTGGCAAATAGTGGAATTTCTCCGTCGTAGTCAGGGTGAGGTTGTTATGGACAATCTGGACAAATTGCTCCCAGAACTCCGTCCATTTGCACACATCCCCAGTAAAGGGTGCGATCGTCAGTTTAGGTAGCTTGGCTCCTGTCCTCTCTGATGGTGTAGCGATCGCATGGGTAGGCGACGCCGATCCTTTATCTGCGTGTGCGCTTGAAATGCTGTTACGCCTGCTTAGGAGATTCGGCAAGGATTCGCGTCACGTTGTCTTCATATTCCAACACTGTGTCATACTCGATTCCAAAGTCGGAGTACCTGAAGAGGTTCTCTAATTCGAGATTGATTTTGTTCAACTCGTCGTTTATCGTTTTTAGCCTCTCGTAGATGGAATCGAGCTGCTGATGCGTTGCGGAGTCATTTCTAAGTAGGGCACTTGCCTCGTTGATGATCCGGCTGTTCAGGGATCGTCGTGAAGTCCGCTTCGCCTTGAGCTTTTCCATTTCATCCGGGCAACTCGTACCGTCGGTTGGTCTATCCCGGGTTGATCGGCACCAAAAATGTGTGGGATATGGCGTGGAGCAGCCGTAGAACTCGATTCCGTCGAGGTAGTTAAAAAAGGCTTTTATTTACACTGCAGAGGCCATGAAGACCCTGCTACTAGTTTCTCCTCTCGTGCTTGCTGGCACTTCTTCTTGATCTACTGGTGGTCCGCCAGCGCTGGCGATGGAATCAACGCAGTCACCTTCCCTCAGCATGCTTCGCATAACATCGATTTCCAAGGTACGTGGGATCTGCCGAATTTTTTAGTGGTTGTCTCCCTCTCCACAGTCGTTCTCCCCACCGCAACGCATTGACAAGAGCGGCGGGGTGAACGACGGCGGGTAAACGACGGTGCGGTCCAGCTACAGGGTGTAGCTGGACCGCCCTTTTCCACTGCGAGGCTGTACACACTCTGAGTTCTACTACCAGCCGCGTCTGGCTAAGAACCGTTTCCTGAATATATTTCTTTACTGCTCTCTAGCACTTTCACCAAATGTGTGTATGAACGGTTTTAGGCTAACCTGTGTGCCACACTCGAGGCCGGGTATTTATGAATATTTAAGGCTTATATAACAAATCTTCCGCAGCTGTCTGTAATTTTGCGTGAATTCCTGAGCTGCAGGAAAAAAAAATTCCGCAGATCCCGCGTACCATGGGAATCGATGTCATGCGATGTATGCGGAGGGAAGGTGACTGTGCTGTAATATTTTTGTTGGTCGAAACGTCACGAAATGACGCTAAACACATTGTTACGCACGAAGGAGACTGAGACGTTACGGTTATGGGGCCGTTTATTAGGTCGCGAAGGTGAGCGCAGGAGCGGCCAACAGGTTGACTATCTCAGCGTCGTCGTCTTCCCTCTAGCTGCAACTCGAGGAGGCCAGCACGTTCACTCGTCTTCGTTGTCCTCGCAGGGGCGCGCAACAATATCTACAAACGTTATACACACAGACATGTATGTTGAACAGTCGCATATGTTTTATATAACCAGTTGCTTACAGTTGCGTAACGATGCCAAGATCAACATGGGTATTACCAACACAGAAGCGGTAAGCTGAAATGTAGTGATTGTGCTTGCGAGGATGGTAGCCCTGGATAGTGCTACGTAGACAAACTAAAGTGGATGGCGCTTAAGTATACAATTGACGTTAACCCGACATGACTCCTGTATCATTGGAGTACATATTTCAATACGGTAGCTAAGCGGGCTTGTTGGTACGTACACATAGTTATTCTAAAACAGCGCAAAAACGGGACAAGAAAGAGCTACACGACACAAGCGCTGTGTCGTGTGGTTCTTCCTTGTCCCGTTTTTGCGCTGTTTTAGAATAACTAGGAGTACATATGCAATGTTTACAAAATTATATGGGCAGCACTGCAACCACAACTGACGTTTCACCAACATTACGCCTGCATAGGGTATTTTTCCGATGGAGTTCCGAGACCTGTCATGGCTCTGTCGTAGAATACTTGATTGCCACGCAGAAGGCTTTGGTTCGATTCCTGCTGGGACCATAACATATATTCTTTGCATTCGTCGGGTCAACGCTCCCGATGTCGGTTTTTCTTAACGCTCTCGCATTTAAATTACAAATGTCCCCACAATCGTTTACCACATCGATCGGTTCGAAAACCCCCGACAGGTATGATGTGAGTTGAAATCGCCCACCAGAATTTTATCTTTGCAACCAGATGTCACTGCAACTGCACCATCCAAACTTCGAGTATCTAGTACACCTGTAGGAAAGTATGCATTAACTAGCACGAAGGGTAGGCAACCTGTCAAAGTGATTTCTAAGGCGAAAATTTCGCTTTCAGGTGACATATGCTCATACAATTTTCTCCTTCAGACTTATTCTATTTTTGATAAAAAATGCCAAACCTCCACCTTTCGATGGACGGTCGAGACGGAAAGATCTAAATCTATTTAATCGAAAAGACTGATGCATTGAAAGCCAGGTTTCTTGTAGTGCAATGATATCTGGATTGAATTTCGATGCCAAGTATGTCAAATCGGTTACTGCTGAGTGTATTGATCGGCAATTCCAGTGAAGAATTTTAATTGACCGTATGGTTTTGCTAAAATAGACTCGGTGGCTTGCCTTGCTTAAAAGATTTTGTTTTAGAAAATCGGCTTTAGACAGGTTATCCTTCGGATACTTCTTGGTCTTTGAGTGGACTGGAGTAGTACCTTTCTTGGTCAAAGGGGACCTTGAGCGCTTTAGTGATCGAGGATCCGTTTCCATGTCATCTGAGTCATGCACGTCATCCTTGGTAACTTCGCTTTGATACGCTCTGAGTTCAGCAGATGCATTAGCAGACTGTTCACCCTGAGATGAGATATCTGAGACAGCCTCCTTTGAAGATCCTGATCTGTCACAATTTCGAGGGAGTGGGCTGAGATTTTCTGCTGCTCCAAATACGTGGGCCATCTCGGTTCATGAGTAGTTGGGCCAATGTCTCACAAAAGCTCCCAGCTAGGCGTTCTATTCCCTTTTCCATTCCCTTATCGATTGCTTCCGCGATAGAAACAGAGAGCGACCCTTCCATTGATGGTATGTGACGGACTGTAACACCAGCATAACCTTATGTTCGTGCCTGTACTTCGGCTACTGCTTCCCTACGAGAACATCGCCTTCGTTCTGCTATTTCAAGAATTTGCAGTTAACGCGCTTTTGCAGAACAGCTTGACCAACCTGCAGCATGAGCCTCGTTACATAGGCAGCATTTTTCTTCATTACTTTGGCACTCGCTAGAGTTATGTTCTTCCCCACACACTCTACGCCTGACAGCGGACCTGCAGCCTTTTATGGTGTGCCCATACCGCAAGCACTTTACGCATTGTATAGGGCGAGGGGAGAGAGGTTCCACTCTGTAAATAAGAGGTCATGCCTTGATTTCTGATGGCCGGACTGACCCTGCAAATGTTACTATAACGGACTCGGTTGGTATTTTGTTCTTGTCAACTACACGTCCACACCGATAAACTGAAATAACACCTGCTGGCGAAAACAATTCTAGAATTTCAGTTGGTGTCATGTTGGCATCAACGCCACGGACTAGACCTCTCGTGCATGCTAGATGTGGTGGTTAGAATGCGCTCATTGGAGTAGATGCGAACATCGAGCACTTCAGAAGATCTTGCACGCAGGACTGATCTGGAGAAAAGCGGAGTATACCTCCTCTGCCGAACTGGCGGACCGCAGTGATGAACTGGAAATGGGCCGTGGACGACTGCAATTCCGACTGAATGGCTTGCGGCTTTTTCACCCGAATGATGCCGTCATTGGTAGGGACTAGAGCCACTGGAACGGATGATATTCCGTTGCGCAAGAAAAGATCCACTGGCAACTCCCTGCGGAGCAATAGAAGCAGACCAGAGGAAGGTCCCAGGTCCCGGCGAAGAAAAGGGCATCCTGCCTGGTCTGAACTGCACAATAACACTTATCAAACAAGTATTGCACTCCAAGAAACAATAAAAGCAAAATAAAATAAAAAACCACAACTTATTCCTTGGCCACAACCCCAAGAGTAGGCGAGCTGTCGAACGCGCTGCGTTCGATCCAATCTTGCTTGCTTGTTCCTAGATACTTGGCGCCTACCTACTACGGGGGATTGGCCATGAAGCCGGCGGTTAATATAAGGGGAAATATTTAATTTTGAAAAGGGATGTGAAAGAAATCGTTCGCCCAGGAATAAACAAAAAATTAAGAATGACCTATATGGTCTATATATGGTCTATATAGAATAATACAACATTATGGAAACCAATGAACTAATAAAAGGAATTTTGAAGTACAAAAAAATTGATAGGGAATAATGTTAACAGGGAATTCTTTCTGTGTCGACAAGAAATTCGCATATGGCCAAGCAGACGTTCCTGTTGCTGAACCCCAGAGAAGACGCCCCAAGGGAAAGAAGATTTTGAGGATTCAGAGTAATTTTTAAGTTTCTGAATAACCTTTCGAAGTGCTTTTTTCTATGGCGAGTAAAACGCCGGCACGTAAGCAAAAAAAATCCCCATCTCCCGCTAAAGGGAACCATGTGTGGATGCGAAGCAGCGGGGAGATAATTAGTTTGAGTGGGAGGAACGTCGCCGCTCTCATTTCACGGCAGTGGTCCGGGCGCTGATCGTGGCGCTGCGCAGGAGAGAGAATGAGGCGCGCGCGCTCCGTCATTTTCATACCGCGGAACTACCGTGGCGCCCCCCAGCGGAGTAAGCAGCTGTCACACCACCTGTCGTTCGCGCCGCTCCGTAGAGGATTCCTAGAGGAAAGGACGGGGGGGGGACCGTAGGAGAGGAGAGAGAGGGGACGTGCATGCGCTGTGGGGGTGTGGGACGCGGGAGCCGCTCCGTAGAGTAGAGTATTCCTAGAGGGGGGAGAGGACGCGCATGCGCCGCTCCGTAGATTAGATGATTCCTAGAGTAGAGGAAGGGGGGTGAGCGTAGGAGAGCACAGGGGAGGGGACGCTCCATAGAGTAGACTATTCCTAGAGGAGAGAAAGGGGGGTGAGCTTAGCAGAGAGTGGGGGAGGGGACGCGCATGCGCTGTGGTGGTGTGGGACGCGGGAAGGACTAAGCCCCCTCCAAACACATGCAAGCAAGATTAAGGAATGGGGTCAACCTGGGCGACAGACACCACCTGCCTAGCCATTGCTAAGCAGCTTCTCTGTGCTCTCGGCCATGACTCAAGGAATGGGGTCAACCTGGGCGACAGACACCACCTGCCTAGCCATTGCTAAGCAGCCTCTCTGTGCTCTCGGCCATGACTCTGATGACTGTGTTAGGGTTGACGGCCTTCATATTACTACAGGGTTCTGGTTCGCATAATGGGTGCTTCCCTACTTCATGACAGTGGCCGGACGCGGGACGGGGGACGCGGGACGGGGGACGGGGGGACGCGGGAGGGACGGACAAAGCCCCGAGCATAAGATGCTTCGCATCTAAAAATTATCAATGTTTTCTGGCTCTTGGCAGTAATACCCCACAGGAGATAGCACCAGCCAGACCTGTATAAATAGAAATTCAGAGGGGGGGATATGGCATCGAAATTTTGTAATAGCCACTTCTTGTTTTCGAGTGAGGCACCATTTGTTATTCCAGGAAAAAGAGAGATGCCCAATCTTCTGAGGCCCGCTCCGCTTCTTCGTCTTTCTCAAATAAGTAGCTTTTTCCAGTGTATTTTTTTGCAAGGAACATGGCTTTCCAAACAAAGGAGCTTGATCTTAAAAATTACCGCGTATTTCGTTAGACCGACCCGCTCGGGGTGACATCTTGGCAGTATTTTAAGTACGAAGCATTTCTTAGCGAACTGCAGGCACATTGGGCGTTTTTATCTATCTTTCTATCGAGCCGCCTACGTCGGGGTGATCGCCTCCTTAACTTGGGCTAGACCAAAATTAGTAAAGAAGGGTAAGAGGATTTGTCTGCCTGATCTTGACATGAATAACGTGAAAATACCGTCGCGTACATCGTCAAACCCTTTGCTCCAGACTCGTGTGGCACATACCCGTATACGACGGGCCGTTTTATGCTGGTATATGCCACAGGTGATTGACAGTTCATATCTGTTGTGATGTGGTTTTAGTTTCAGTTTTGTTGTGTTCTTTGTACCCGACAGGGGGGCGTTGTGTATGTGTCTCTGTCCTGTATATATGTATGTGTCCTTAGTAATAAAGAAGGATTCGAGTCCATGTTTCGGACTGTTCATGGTCGCTCTTCAGACACTACAATGGCGACGAGGTAAACTTCATGTTATGCTCCTTCGCAATCGTTTCCGCGCCGCGCTCCGCAGATCTATTTTTTCGCCAATGTGACCAGGATCCACCTACCATAAGCTGTTCTGGTATGGCCCCGCCACCACCGTTCCTGCTCAGCCCCGGCCGTCCAGTCGTGCCATGGGAGCAATGGCATCGCATGTTCGAGATGTACGTGCTTGCTTCTGGAACTACCGAATTTTCGCCGGAGCGACGCAGGGCGATCCTCATTCGCTGCCTTGGAACGGAGGGACAGCGCATTTTCAACACGCTACCAGCCACCACAGGAGCGGCGCGAACAAGCATTGGTAATTTAAATGCAAAACCGTTAAGAACTGACATCGGCAGCGTTGACCCGACGAATGCAAAGAATAGAAATCAGAGCCCCGCAGGAATCGAACCCAAGCATTCTGCGTGGCAATCCAGTATTCTACCACAGAGCCACGTCAGTCTCGAAACTGCTTTGGAAAAAGACCCTATGCGGGCGTAATGTGGGTGAAACGTCAATTGTAATTGCGGTGCTGGCTATGCGATTTTAAAAACATTACATATGTACTCCTATGATGAAGGAGTCATGTCGGGTTAATGTCAATTGTTCATTCTTGATACATTTTTAACTGCGCTAAACAGACAAGGACACAGAAAGAGTGGGGACACTACATGAGCAGTAGGAGACTACTGCGCATGTAGTGTCCCCACTCTTTATGTGTCCTTGTCTGTTTAGCGCAGTTAAAAATCTATCAAGAATGAACATCAACCAACTAGCCCAACTTGGTGCTCTCCTGCAAAATGTCAATTGTATACTCAAGCGTCATCCACTGTAGTTTGTTTACGTAGCACTATCCAGGGCTACCATCCTCGCAAGCACAAGCGCTACATATCACCTTATACCGCTTCTGGTGTTGTAATGGTATGTTTCTGTTGACATCGTTACGCAACTGTAAACAACTAGTTATATAAAACATATAGGACTGTTAAACATATGTCTGGGCGTACACCAATTGTACATATCTTTAGCGCAATTTCGTAACGTGTCGCTCTACAAAAAAAATTACACCACAGTCACCTTCCCTCCGCATAACATCGATTCCCATGGTACGTGGGATCCGCCAAATTTTATATTTTCACAAATTGCTAATCGGATTAAAATTACACGTAATAAATTTAAAAAAGCGACATTTTAGCCTTAGATATTTCTCATTCGGGAGGCCTTCACTTTTCAGTCGATGCATTTTTTTCAGCAGGTGTTCAAATCTCTACCATTCTAGGTATCGTTCGTCTCACCCCTCTTAAAATCACCCTTCCTGTTTTCACATTTCACCTCTCCTCCTCCAATTGTGTGATCAAGAATGATATTTGTTGGGGTTTTCTGTCATTAAAGCTTGGTATGGTCATGAGCGAGGCCTTAGTGGAGGGCTACGGAAGTTCACCATAGGATTTTCTGTAACGTGCCCCTAAATCTAAGCAAACGGGCCTCTATCATTTCGCCTCCATTGAAATCCGACCACCGCTGCCGGCATTCAACCGTGTGACCTTCGGGTTAGGAGACCGCTAGACCACCGTGGCGGGTAGATTGGCACATGTGGGAAGTTGCTGCCTTGAAGCAGAGAAAGCCACCTGTAGAAACGTCGGCTCCAGCGAAACGCCGCGTTCGAGGATTTTCCGTCTCTTCTGAGCACATAGTGACACCATAGAAAGCAGACAGGGATACAGGTTTGGCAAATCATACTTTGTCGTTTAATAGGTGCACATGAAATGAATAAAATCAAATATATTTCTATGTAAGCGAAGTACGGTTGCCGTATCTTCCCACTAGTTTGCAATAGAAAACTGTGCCTCGATCACCAGCTGGTGATCGAGGCACAGTATTTACACCGGCTGCTCCGGACTTCGGTGCTTGCTTTAGCCGACGCAGCTGACGAAGGCGGCACAACTGCTGGGACAGTTCCGCCCTCTGGCAATCCCTGCTCCAGAATGATGGTCGCTGGTTGCAGCAGTCTCGTGCTTGTGCCGCTCCGGGTCACGCTGAAGAAGCAGGGCCACCAGCGCTGCCGGTTGCAGCCCGTTCGCCCAGATGGACAGCGACACAACGCCGCACGCTGCGAGCAAGGGGCGCACAAAGGAACGTCATGCCTCTCCAGCCTACCTTACACTGAGTCATCCAACATCTAAGTATACACTCTGCCACGATGCTCTTAAATTCTCATAAGACAACTTAAGATTTCCTGAACTTTTGACACCAGCCACCAACAGTTCCCTTTCCACTGATCAGCCGGCAGCATGACTTGCACCTAGATTAGACTGAAGCGCTGGAACATAGCCTTAGAAACAATGAAAGAGAAGCCATAAATTAATAAAACGTGCAAATTCAAATGAAGCACTCGTGACATACAGGTGTTGAGTTAATGACCGCGCAAGGCGGCATATTTCGGACGATCGATCGCGACGAAGATCAGTTTCATAGTTTCGGTTTCACTGTGCAAAACAAAAATAAATATGACAACATTCGCCGCAGCGTGGCTGTACTGAAGAGGAGAATTAAGACGACAATGTTCGGACGGCTAGGAAGCCGCCATCTTGGAGTAATAATATGTTATAGGGCTTCTAAACAACCCAGAGTTTGAGATTTTTTTTGTGCTGTTGCAGTTGTGCACGAGTGTACAACGAACATGTGGCCATGATAACTTTTTGAAATGGTGCCGCAATAGCCGGGTTACGCGCGTCTGCTGTAGCAAATGCGTCCCTCACTCGTTTCACAGCTTGCTTGGCTACGCTACGTTCGTTTGCTTGAAATGTTAAAAAAAAATATCGTAGGTGGTCAAGGGGTCCTCGAAATGGACTTGTGACTGTAAGATACAAGTAATAAATTTGTGAGCTACGTGGTGTAATCTAAGCCTGTGTCGCGTACCTACAACGAAATACAGTAAAACCTCGGTGGTACGATCATAGCTCGTACGAACTTCAGCCTGCAATGCATTGGAGTACAGTTTTCGCAAACCAGTTTTCACACTGCGACGTTTGATACGAACATACGCTAGCGCACAGGTTCGAACAGGTGCTGGCCACACTGCCGCGAAAGACGCGGCAATCACGCGCGGGCGCAGGCATACTCCCTGCGCGACCACACATCACCTCGGCGTGACGTTCGCGGGGCTAGGATTGTCGTCCGCCGGATCACCAAATAAAGTCTTTCTCACTCACTCACTCACTCACTCACTCACTCCCTGCGCGACCATCAGCGGCGCGTCGTTGCCTCCGAGATTGTGCGCGCGAATCTTGGAGGCCTGAATGCACCTTCGTGTTCAGTTGACAAATGGCGCTGGCATCGCGTTTTTTTTTTCTCTCTCTTTTTCAGAAGCGTCGACACGCGCTGTTGCGCTCGGGGATAACACTTGCCTGCCACGTCGATGCAAGATATGTTCTCGCAATCAGACATCCTACGAAACAAGACTGACACTTGCGGTGCGGATCCGTCATGAAGCCTTATGAAAGGTGGACGAGGACCCCAAGAGAGGAAGCGGATGGTCTTGGTGAAGGAGCTAGGCATCAAAACGTATGCTCACACCTGCCAGCTCTCCGATTTGCACGGGAGACTCCCGAATTTTGAGCTACTAGCGGTCACGGGTTTCAACACATGAGGTTCGTTAATTACACGCGCGCACGCACCACATACTTAAAAGTACAAGTATCATCGTTGGCGTGTAAAACCTTACTGGCAATCATTCAGGGCCGTTCATCACGTCGCTGCGGCCATGAGAAACAATAAATCAAAGCGTATGCGGACTTTCTTTTCTCGCACACTAATTTTCTATGTTTTCTGGAGATACAAATTTCGGATGATACGAATATTTTTGTGACTCCGCCAGATTTGTAGCGCTGACGTTTTACTGTACTCTGCGTGGCGAATTTTTCCAGCGTTTAAACAACAATCGCTAAGTATGTATTAAAATCCAGTTGACGACTCTCTTGCGCGATCGTACTGCAGCGTTCTAAACGGTGCTTCGAGCGAGAGACCCTTCTCTGCCGTGTCGGGCCGTCAAAAATGCTGAGGCACTTGGAAGCCCATGGCTGGAGCCACGACCGCTAATTTCCCAACGGTGCGCGAGTCTGTGGTTTAGCTACAAGCAGGCTTTGAGAGCGTTGCAGTACCGTAGTACACGAGCGCAGTGACTCCGTTTTGTAAAATGACTGATAAAATAAATCGTATTCGGGGTCATGGAATGCCCTCTGCTATGCAACGAAACGATATTGGTTTCAAAGGGACTATTAAAAATTTCGCGTCATTGATTTTAGTTGGTTCTGTAATTAGGCAATATATACATATACCTTAAATAGCGGCCCTTGACGGCGAACTACACGTCGTGGATTTCTTCGTGATGATGATTTCGTAGTTGAATTACGTGGCCGGAATGCGTATCAAATTAATCAACAAAGTAATAAGGCTGAACGCACAAATACTGCTGTTTTAAATAGCGTAATGCACATAGTTAATGCACTGAAATTAGTCAGTGACACAATAATTTGTTATAAATGGTTAATTTTCCTGTGGTTAAAAGTATGCTGCTTTCATACAAATTAGAGTAGGAGCCGGAAGAGAGTTGAAGACAATCCCTCAAATGTGCTACCTCAAACATCAAATGAAACATTTGAAAAACTTTTCAAGAATATTAGCATCTCCACTGGCAGAGCAACTCCGTTACGCCCTATTACCAGGAACGGCTGCTAAAGACCACTTAAGGTTGTACTCCGCCGCATGCGGAAATTCGTGCGTATTGGAAATTCCCGAGCAAGCTTCACCTTCCCTTTTTGGGAAGATTTGATATATGCGCCAATGACCAAGGAAGCACCCTACCCTCCCCCTCCTGCCATTTTTACTGAATCATTTGCTCTTTCACGCGCCCGACGAGGGCACATAAGAACAGTGGATGCTTGCGTATGCAATAAAGCATTTTATTACAAGCACGAGTTTGTATTCTTAATTCTCAGCGGCTCTTCCGTCCGCCATGTTGAATTCTGATCCTGAACCGAACAAGGCCCCGCACCTTCAAATATTGTCGATTTCCTTTCACTGTAGGGGGGGCGGTT
Organism: Rhipicephalus appendiculatus; assembly: GCA_030522465.1. Lineage (NCBI taxonomy): Eukaryota > Metazoa > Arthropoda > Arachnida > Ixodida > Ixodidae > Rhipicephalus > Rhipicephalus appendiculatus. The sequence goes on along the minus strand of JALIZH010023250.1, from coordinate 696,464 downwards.
GCTCAGGATTTTACTGTACGCTGATAAGCATCGTATACTTGCAGCAAGCAACAACATCGGCATTGAATGAATCTGCGATTTTCCGTACTTCTTCAAAACAACAGCGTCCGTTTTTTTTAAAACGAAATTGCGGTGATCGGTGAGCTCAGAAAATTTTGAGAGGCTCGACGCAGCTGGGAAAGCATAACTGCGTGAACCATATGTGTAAATGTGGCGGACACGTAATGTATCAGGTATGGGCGTTCACCACTACAGCGTAGCCTCAGATATGTGATTGGAAGAAATTGTTGAAAAGACGATTATTGCTGCTTTTTTCGTAGCAACAAGCTCGCGGCAGGAAATGTACCTTTGTGCAGTGTGGCAAACATTTTTACGCAGTTCAAGAACTTGCGGAAAATTGCCGGCAGCTGGGTGTGACCTGCAATATAAACCTTAAATACTGATAATTACCTGGCCTCGAGTGTGGCACACAGGTAAAACTAAAAGCTTTCGTAAACACAATTGGTAAAAGTGATAGAGGGCAGTAAAGGAATATATTCACGAAATGGTTCTTAGCTAGACGCGATCGCCTGGCTACAACTCGTGTGCAGCCACGCAGTGGAAAAGTGCGGTCCGGCTACACGTGCGAACACGTGTCCCTGTGATCAATGCTTTGAAATAAATATTACAACGTGTTTTCTAATTCATAGCTTCGCAATATGTGAAATCATCTTCCTCTATTAAACGATATCCAGTTAAATGTGTACTAATGAACTGCTCTCTTCACGATCTTCGAGTGAATACATTCAACGTACAGAAGTATAAACAAGCAAAAGGCACATAGCTTTGTCCCAGTCCGTGTACATCCTGGGCAGCAGGTGGCAGGGCAGCATCTCCCGATGGCTTCTGGGTGCCTGAAATTGCCATAGACATAAACAGAGGGACTTATTAGGAGCCGGCGTGTAAGTAGCACTTCAATAAATAACGGGTCTCGTCCAGTAAAAAAAAAAAGAAGAATACTTATTCTGTGTGAAACAAGCTTTCATTTTTGTTTTCTGATGACTGCAACAATAGAAGGATTCACATTAGCAGAGAAAATCTTCAAAGCTTAATGGGCAGAATCATGCTTTGATGTGTGGTAAATTTTATGATTTCATTAATATTGTTATTTTTTTATAACTTGTAAGAGACGGCATGCTTGTGTTCTCATATATTTACAACTGTGCTGGTTCGATTAGGTTGTAGTTACTACACATCCTTCAATTTCGCATGGCGTGATCAGGGTGACTATGCGGCTCTCACGCGTTAGCCACAACAATGCTTCGCTGTAGCTTCCCGTCCACGTTCCGCCGCCAGTATCTCTGTTGTTCACGCTGCCTGGCTTTTAGGCGATGATTCGCAAATTTCCCATAAGGCTTCGGTTTCTGATTGTAGCAAAACCGAACGTTTAGTTTCGAAACAACCACTTGCACAGTCTAGAATCAGGGTCAGAGCCTCAGTCAAAAGAATCAAAATAATCAGGGTCAGGGCCTCGGTCACGCGCATGCTAGAGCCTTTAGCCCTGATCCTTTTGGTTTTCCGTGAGAAAGCTAACAAATGTGTGAATAAAAGGAAAAGAACATGACTTAACTTATGCGCCGTTTTTCTGCGACAATTTTCCGATGGCGGCACATTCGCATAATGAGTCAAATAACACATTCGTCTAGAAAACGTTGTTAGCACATGTCAGCCCGGTGATTCTCTGCTGCACTCATCTGAAATGTAAGATCAATATACAAATAAATCGCTCCTTTCCTGACAACTTTGTAAATCACTAAAACAGGCATGATGTTTGCATATGTCGGCAATAAAAGGTGGAGCTCACTCAGACTCACTCAAGAAATATTTTTTGCGCTTAGGGTTCACCCGGACCCACACTCACCAATATTTTCCTTATCCGTACTCACTCGGACACAGACTCACAAAACTTTTCCTCAACAGGACTCAAGCTTACCAAACTATTATTCACTCGGACTCCCCCAGACTCATGCTCACGGCCCGATCTAAGCCTGAGGGAGTATGGGTGAGTCGACTAATGAGTGACTTTGCCGACCTACTTAAGTGAGGAAGGCCACTGCAGCTGTTCATCTAGGTAGGGACCTTTCGCCGAGTCGCATCATTCGTCACACCGGCTCACACGAGAAAAAGCACCGGCTACTCCCAGAAGGAGTGACGACGAAACGATCCGTCCAATCAAATCGTGGAGCAGTGCACAACGAAATGTCTGCCTTTTACAAAGGCGCTGTGACAATGCGCTTAATAAAGTCGTTAAGCATTTCCGTATCCGTACGGCCATACTGTAGCCGTCATCGTCGCTACCTGTAATATTGGCGTCAATACGGCCGACATCAGTTCTCTGGTGTCAAAAACTACACATGGCTTCTACCATTGCAGCCACACTAGCCGGCTGATGCAAAATTAAAACAAATACGGAGAACGTGACGTATAAAAAGTCACGTGAGTCTCGTTGTATTGAGCCTACTCCGCTTTTCAGGCTAGAGCACTACAAACTGCTCCTGGCTGCTCTCGGCGCCGCAAAAGCGTTCTCGCTCTACGACTGGATGACAGAGCTTTTACTCCTGTGCGACCGCTGAAACACACCGGCTTTGCAGAGAGCACTCTCAGTATGCTTTTGAGTGCTCCTGTTCTCCCAATGGAATTCGCTATTCGGTACATGCACTCTTCCCCGTGCAGGGAAGACTACGCCTATTTAGCAGTGCACCAACCTCAGTCGTTCGGCCATAGTAAGCAGGTCTACCCTTGGAATCCGGTTGGTTGGACTTGCGCGCCGCATCGTGCCGGCTGAAGAGCATTGGAGCGCGATGGACAGCGATAAAGGCCACATAATCCAGTTCCGGTATGGCGCTGCATCGGGCGGTAGTCCGTTCGGGGCACTCGCTGCATGAACGAACCTCTCCTGACACAAGGCGCCCGCGCTTATCCAGCTCTTGCTGCGTGGGCGTCCTGGCGGTGACGCAGCTGTCCTCCTTTGTCCTCCCAAGGCTGTCGCCGTTGAAAGGTAATGGCGTTTCCATCGTCAATGTACAGGAGCCAATCAACACGTTCCGAAGATCCCAGGTATGCATGCTCGCGTCCTCGAAACAAAGGTGAACGAAACCTGGGAAGAGACGTCGTGGTTGGTTGGTTGGTTGGTTGGTTGGTTGGTTGGTTGGTTGGTTGGTTGGTTGGTTGGTTGGTTGGTTGGTTGGTTGGTTGGTTGGTTGGTTGGTTGGTTGGTTGGTTGGTTGGTTGGTTGGTTGGTTGGTTGGTTGGTTGGTTGGTTGGTTGGTTGGTTGGTTGGTTGGTTGGTTGGTTGGTTGGTTGGTTGGTTGGTTGGTTGGTTGGTTGGTTGGTTGGTTGGTTGGTTGGTTGGTTGGTTGGTTGGTTGGTTGGTTGGTTGGTTGGTTGGTTGGTTGGTTGGTTGGTTGGTTGGTTGGTTGGTTGGTTGGTTGGTTGGTTGGTTGGTTGGTTGGTTGGTTGGTTGGTTGGTTGGTTGGTTGGTTGGTTGGTTGGTTGGTTGGTTGGTTGGTTGGTTGGTTGGTTGGTTGGTTGGTTGGTTGGTTGGTTGGTTGGTTGGTTGGTTGGTTGGTTGGTTGGTTGGTTGGTTGGTTGGTTGGTTGGTTGGTTGGTTGGTTGGTTGGTTGGTTGGTTGGTTGGTTGGTTGGTTGGTTGGTTATTGGTTGGTTGGTTGGTTGGTTGGTTGGTTGGTTGGTTGGTTGGTTGGTTGGTTGGTTGGTTGGTTGGTTGGTTGGTTGGTTGGTTGGTTGGTTGGTTGGTTGGTTGGTTGGTTGGTTGGTTGGTTGGTTGGTTGGTTGGTTGGTTGGTTGGTTGGTTGGTTGGTTGGTTGGTTGGTTGGTTGGTTGGTTGGTTGGTTGGTTGGTTGGTTGGTTGGTTGGTTGGTTGGTTGGTTGGTTGGTTGGTTGGTTGGTTGGTTGGTTGGTTGGTTGGTTGGTTGGTTGGTTGGTTGGTTGGTTGGTTGGTTGGTTGGTTGGTTGGTTGGTTGGTTGGTTGGTTGGTTGGTTGGTTGGTTGGTTGGTTGGTTGGTTGGTTGGTTGGTTGGTTGGTTGGTTGGTTGGTTGGTTGGTTGGTTGGTTGGTTGGTTGGTTGGTTGGTTGGTTGGTTGGTTGGTTGGTTGGTTGGTTGGTTGGTTGGTTGGTTGGTTGGTTGGTTGGTTGGTTGGTTGGTTGGTTGGTTGGTTGGTTGGTTGGTTGGTTGGTTGGTTGGTTGGTTGGTTGGTTGGTTGGTTGGTTGGTTGGTTGGTTGGTTGGTTGGTTGGTTGGTTGGTTGGTTGGTTGGTTGGTTGGTTGGTTGGTTGGTTGGTTGGTTGGTTGGTTGGTTGGTTGGTTGGTTGGTTGGTTGGTTGGTTGGTTGGTTGGTTGGTTGGTTGGTTGGTTGGTTGGTTGGTTGGTTGGTTGGTTGGTTGGTTGGTTGGTTGGTTGGTTGGTTGGTTGGTTGGTTGGTTGGTTGGTTGGTTGGTTGGTTGGTTGGTTGGTTGGTTGGTTGGTTGGTTGGTTGGTTGGTTGGTTGGTTGGTTGGTTGGTTGGTTGGTTGGTTGGTTGGTTGGTTGGTTGGTTGGTTGGTTGGTTGGTTGGTTGGTTGGTTGGTTGGTTGGTTGGTTGGTTGGTTGGTTGGTTGGTTGGTTGGTTGGTTGGTTGGTTGGTTGGTTGGTTGGTTGGTTGGTTGGTTGGTTGGTTGGTTGGTTGGTTGGTTGGTTGGTTGGTTGGTTGGTTGGTTGGTTGGTTGGTTGGTTGGTTGGTTGGTTGGTTGGTTGGTTGGTTGGTTGGTTGGTTGGTTGGTTGGTTGGTTGGTTGGTTGGTTGGTTGGTTGGTTGGTTGGTTGGTTGGTTGGTTGGTTGGTTGGTTGGTTGGTTGGTTGGTTGGTTGGTTGGTTGGTTGGTTGGTTGGTTGGTTGGTTGGTTGGTTGGTTGGTTGGTTGGTTGGTTGGTTGGTTGGTTGGTTGGTTGGTTGGTTGGTTGGTTGGTTGGTTGGTTGGTTGGTTGGTTGGTTGGTTGGTTGGTTGGTTGGTTGGTTGGTTGGTTGGTTGGTTGGTTGGTTGGTTGGTTGGTTGGTTGGTTGGTTGGTTGGTTGGTTGGTTGGTTGGTTGGTTGGTTGGTTGGTTGGTTGGTTGGTTGGTTGGTTGGTTGGTTGGTTGGTTGGTTGGTTGGTTGGTTGGTTGGTTGGTTGGTTGGTTGGTTGGTTGGTTGGTTGGTTGGTTGGTTGGTCGGTCGGTCGGTCGGTCGGTCGGTCGGTCGGTCGGTCGGTCGGTCGGTCGGTCGGTCGGTCGGTCGGTCGGTCGGTCGGTCGGTCGGTCGGTCGGTCGGTCGGTCGGTCGGTCGGTCGGTCGGTCGGTCGGTCGGTCGGTCGGTCGGTCGGTCGGTCGGTCGGTCGGTCGGTCGGTTTGGCGCAACCCACCTCGGGGGATAGGCCATGAATCGGACGGTGTCTTGCTTAATAAACTAATACACATTACTGGTGGAAAGGGTTGAAAAGGAATTGCATTACAGATTGGTATTATAAACTCCCAAGATTTAAAAAAAAGCAGAAAAAAAGAAAGAAAAAACACCTATAGAGAAGCAAGAACAACAATAAAAAAAACAGCTGTATTTAAGACAATTAAAGTAATCTATCCTTAACATTCCATTCTTTTTGAGTCTCGTAAATAATTGGTTGGTTGGTTGGTTGGTTGGTTGGTTGGTTGGTTGGTTGGTCGGTCGGTCGGTCGGTCGGTCGGTCGGTCGGTCAGTTTGGCGCAACCCACCTCGGGGGATAGGCCATGAATCGGACGGTGTCTTGCTTAATAAACTAATTCACATTACTGGTGGAAAGGGTTGAAAAGGAATTGCATTACAGATTGGTATTATAAACTCCCAAGATTTAAAAAAAAAGCAGAAAAAAGAAAGAAAAAAACCTATAGAGAAGCAAGAACAACAATAAAAAAAACAGCTGTATTTAAGACAATTAAAGTAATCTATCCTTAACATTCCATTCTTTTTGAGTCTCGTAAATAATTATAAACAGCGTTGAAAACGCTCCTGTGGCTAAAACCAAAGGTGGTTGCACCAAATGAAAGAAGCACCGGAAGAGTCATATTCAAGGCTAACTTTCGTAGGGGTTCTTCAAGTAATCTTTTTTTTGTATTTTAAATCTTCGGCACGTCAAAAAGAAGTGCTCCAGAGATTCGCTCTCATTACAGTGAATGCATAAAGGTGACTGAGCCAGACCTGACCTATGAAGGTAAAAGTTCAGTGGGGGGGACTCAACAAAGTAGCCTTGTAATTAATATTTCTTCCTTTCTAGATGAACACCACCTGCTCTGCCAAGGAAACTTTCGCTGTGGGAACTCTGATAATGATAACGGAGATTTATCGAAGTTATTGGCCGTAGTAAGTTTTTCGAATCGTGCTGCTGTGACATACGTCGACGTGGGCAATACAGACAAAACAGGGCCATCGTGGGATGATATTGCAAGTGCATCCGCACATTCATTAAGAACTGAACCTCTATGGCCTGGTACCCACACTAATCGAACGAGCCGTACATGTCTGGGAATTAGTGAATAGAATGTCTCTAAGGTACTCGGTAAGTTAGGTGCGCTTAACGCCGAACAGACAGAGAGGCAGTCTGTTAGAACAACCACCTCTGATAGATTCTGAGGCAATTTACGCAATGCAAGGACTGTTGCAAGCAATTCAGCCTGGTAAGTAGGGGTAAAGTCCGGTAACCGAATAGAGAAATTCCAATCCAGAGAGAACGATACGATTCCCACACCTGCCTTCTCTTCACAAACGGAAGCATCAGTCGCTATCACAGTGGTTGTTTCCAGATTGGCCAAATGATCTTCCAAGATGCCATTTAGATATCGATGTGGTAAATTTTTTGCGTCCTTAGGGTATATATCATCAAATTCAATCCTAATTGTTTCAACAGTGCTGAGTATAAGTACTTCCCACAGGTGAACTTGTAATGGGTCCAAAAGTATCTGTGTATAAATGACTTGGGGGCAATGTAATCTAGACCAGTGTTGGTTAAAAAATGATGCCTGCTGGTTGATGAAAACATACTGTGACCTCCTCTGTGGGGATGCATAGGTGAATGGTCTGCCCATCTTTTCTTTAAGAAAACTGCTTCGCTGGCAGTGCGCGAGCCGTGTATGTTGATGATGATTTGCCTTGAGGTCCGCTCCTGTTCTTCGTTTTTCTCCGCTACGTATCTCTTTCCAATGTAATTGTTTTCCAAGGAACTTGGCTTTCAAAAGAAAAGAGTTTTAATCTTAAAAATTACCGCATATTTCGTTTAGACCGACCCTCTTGGGGTGATGGCTTAGCAGTATTTCGTAGCGAGAGCTACACTGGCCGTATTATCGAACTTTCGTGGCGGCCGGTGGCCACACCGCGAGCTGAGTTGTTCCTGGCAACCAGCCGCAGCAGGCAGCGCTGCTCGCCGCGCCATCTGGTATGAGGTCAGAGGAGTAGCCGGCGTTGCACCGTGTAGATAGAAGGGGCGGCTCCGTGGAATTCATCGGCAGATGTAGAAATATACTGAATTAGCAGGGACAGTTGGGCGAACTGGTTGAAATTCTTGTTTGAAAAAAGCGCGAAAAAATCACAACACGCCTGTCCATAGAACACACCTGTCGTTCTGTCTCCTTCATGCCTGTTTGTTGTGGTTTTTTCGCGCTTTTTTCAAACATGAAGATATGGAAAGTTAGTCGGAGAGACTGAAAGAAGCCAGGCTTCGTCGTCGCAACGAAACCAAGAGGAGGCAGTGAGCCGAGGAGACGGAGGAAGAACGAGCCCAGCGCCTCGAGAAGCGTCGTAAGTATGAAGCGGCCAGGCGAGCGAACTCAGATGAGGATGATTCGTTGTCTAGTTCGGCATCTCGTGGCAGGGCCGCGGATCAACGACGCAATGAAACCAGGAGGAAGCAACCAGCTGCGGGGACAGAAGAAGAACGTGTTCGGCGTATCGAACAGAGACGGTCGGAGCCATTGAGACGGCTGATGGCTACTTCATCGACCATCGGGCCCTCTTTGTGGCATTTGAGAAACAACAAGATTAAGACTTTCAAAATAAATGCGGTACACTTGAAATAAAAATGCGTTGTCTTTAATGGAAGCATAAATAACGAGAGGTAACAACAAAACCTAAACACTCACACGGACGAAGCAAAACGATAAAGATATAACCATACAGAGAACCAAGCTATACAATAAAATGAACAGTACCTCTCGCTACACACCCCCAGGCATAACTGAATTAAGTCACAGCTAATTTTATTTATGTCAATTATTTGTCAAGTAAGAAATTTAGAAAGTAAAATTTTAGTCTTACATAATTTTCATCCGGGATATCATTTTCCAGCATGTGTTCAATGCTCTACCGTACTAGATCAATAACCTTTCCTGTTTTCGCATTTTCCCTCTCCACCCCCCACTCTTGCGATTCATGATGATAATAGTTGGGGTTCTAGTCTCTAAAAGAACGGTGCGATTATGAGCGAGACCGTAGTGTAGGGCTGCGGAGATTTTGACCATGTGATGTTCTTTAACGTGCACCTAAATCTAAACACACGGGCATCTCATCTAGTATTTCGCCTCCATCGAAATCCGGCCGCAGCGATCGGATTTCGAGAGTGAGATCTTCGGGTCAGCAGTCGAGCACCATAACCACTAGACAAACCTGGCAGGTAGATTGAGGAGTGTGTTCGAAGCACACCCATACACGCACTAGCTTTGAAGAAGACAATACCACTTGTCGAAAGTTGGCTTCAGCGACAAGGTCTGTTCGAGGATTTTTCATCTTTTCTGAGCACACAGTGACACTAAAGAAAGCTGACAGTAAGACAGGTTTGGCAAATCATATGTTGTCGTTTAATATGCATACATCGAATAAATAAATGAAATAAATCGCTATTACAGCTAAGTACGGTTGCCGTATTTTCCCACTGACTCGCGACTGTAAACTGTGCCTCGATCACCAGCGGGTGATCGAGGCACAGTATTTACACCCGCTGCTGCGGACCTTGGTGCTTGCGTTAGCCCATGCAGCTGACGCTGGAGGCACAGGTTCTGTGATGGTTGCCGCACTCTGGAACGCACCACTCCAAAACGACGGGCGCCGACTTCAATAGTCCCGTGCTTCTGCCACTCCATGTTTTGCTGAAGAGGCAGGGCAGCCAGCGCTGCCGGTTTGCCGTCCGTTCGCCCAGATGGACAGTGACACAACGCCGCTGGCTGCGAGCAAGAGGTGCACAAAGGAACGTCATGCCCCTCCAGCCTCACTTGCATAGAGTCATGCGCCGTCTAAATATACACTCTACCGCAATGTTGAGCTGAGGACGGCAATGGTGAGTACGAGAAGCTCTTAACTTTTGAGATCAGCGACCGATAGTTCCCCTTGCATTGATCACCCGGCAACATGGCTTGCGCCTATAGGCTGAGGTGCTTGAACATAGCCTTAGATACAATGGAACAGAAGCCACACATTAATAAAACGTCTGAATTCAAATCAAGGACTCGTGACACAGAGGTGTTGAGTAAATGATTGTGCAAAACGGCATATTTCGGACAATGGGCCAAGGTGCAGATCAATTTCGTAGCCTCGATTTGACTGGGCAAAGCAATAATACATGTAGGACGACATTCAACAGTGATAAGGAACAGACGCTGCAGCGTGGCTGTACTTAAGAGAAGGAAGACGAAATCGTTCGAATTGTCAGGGAGCCACCGTCTTGGTTGGGTTCGCCAACAGTGTAAATATATTGTAGAGGTTCACTAACAAGGGTTCAGATTTAGAGGGTTGTCAATGGCTTTTGATTGATAACTTATACTAGTTCAACCTCAAGGTCGTTGCTTCCACCGGTACAGGATTATTAATAGTGCAGGAAGTCAATGTCAAAGTTCTATTTTCAATTATAGCGCTGAAATCTCCGCTCGTGACGTCACGAATTTCAAAGTTCGTATTTAGAATTTTAGAGACACTGGCTGAACCAAATTTCATGAAACTTGGTGTGTTAAGCCTATGGCCCTCTCAGAAAACACTGTCCGATTTTTACAGACTAGGAACTAGGTAGGATCTCGGAGACGCTGTCATAATCCATGACGTCATGATATTTGGAGCTGGAATTTCAAACTGGCGTCGCCACCCGTATTTTCTTTTACACGTTTTTTCGCTTACCATATACCAAGCCTGTTTTCGCGGCTAGCGTGGTGATTTTGCAATTGTAAAAGAGTAATTTTCTAATACGGGACAAATTGTCTTCCTCTTCAGTGTCCCTTTAAATGGGCCCCTAAACAACGCAGATGTCGCAATTTAGTTGTGCTCTTGCAGTTGTGCACGAGTGTAGAACGAACATGCAGCGCCAATACTTTTTCGAAAGGGCGCTGTAATAGCCGAGTTACGCGCGTGTGGTGATGCAAATGCCGCCCTCGCTCCTTTCGCTCTTTGCTTCGCTGGGCTACGTTCGTTTGCTTCCAATAATCAAGAAATATTGGAGGTCGTTTAAGGCTATCTCAAACGGACTTGCGACGGTAAGCTACAAGCGAATATTTTAGAGAGCTACGTGGTATAATGAGAGGCTCTTTCACGTATCTACAGCCAAATGTTCTGCGTCGTGATTTTTTCCGGCGTTTAAACAACGTTCATTGAAGCCATAGCACTGGTAAGTGTTCCCTGTCTTATAAGCGCTATGGCTTCAATGAACGTACCAAACCAACTAGCCCAAAAGTCTGTTCTCTTGGTTTAAACAACGCTCGTTATTGTGTATTAAAACCAGGTGTGTGCAGTCATGCGCTACTGCACTGCAGCCCACTCAAGCGTGCTTTTAGTTGCCGAGTCCGGCCGTCAAAAATACCGAGGCACTGGGAAGACGATGGCTAGAGCCGCGACCGCTAATTTCGCCACTGTGCGCGCGTCGGTTGTTTCGCTGGAAGCACGCTTGAGAGCGTTGCAGTGGGGAAATGCACTAATGCAGTCACTTCATTTTATTTTAACCCATTAGGGACCGGTTTCTTTTTTTATGAGTCTTGTGAATGTAGATGTGATTTTGTATCGTATCTACATCTGTATACATCACACAGAAAATTTCATCGTGAACGAACTCTTAGTTTACCAAATATAGCCCGTGACCATATGGTCAGGCCCTTAGGCTACAGTAAAAATCACAAAGTGAAGAATTTTGTTTAAGGCCTTGACAAATCGCGAAATACAATGTAGGGATTTGTTGGCACTCATTGTAAAATGACGTAAAGCACGCAACGCACATGCCGACGCATTGCATTATTACATTGTGTGGTTGCAGTTGTCTCTAGCGCATCTGTGCCTTTTGCCGTAAGGCACAGCTTCAACGATGTGGACTGTTTGGTCATTCAAAATGTGGACCACAAAGCGCGCTGTCAAGAAGCGTCGACGTTCTTCGACGGCCAGTTCCTTTTGGCTTGTTATCCCGTCTTGTTAGGTAGCTTTGAGGGATTTGCGTCCGGAATTCAAGTTGACTGACGTTAGATCATGTGCTGCGTGTAAGCACCGCACGTTGCTTATGGTTACGTCGCAAAGTGAATATCGCTGACCGCCATTTCCTTCGACGAATTGAAATACGGTAGGCGTCTACGTCCGCATTCATCTGCTCAGTGCCTCCCGTGAGGCAGTTATATTGAGTAACGGTATTAGGGAGAGGCATTTGGATCTTCTGTGCGATTGAAGATAACTCCGCGTAAGGGCTTATCTCCTACAGCTAAGCAGATATTTGGTGATCCATCGTCTTGTTCTTCATACTCTGCTTCATCTTCATCACAGTCGCATCCACCGGTGCGACAGCCGTCAGCAAGCACCGTTTAGCACCTGCTCTAAGCTGTCTACTTGTTAGGTTCTCTACGACTTAGGTGCACGGAAGGCCAGGTGGTCGAAATTTCCAGAGCCGTCCACTACGGCGTCCCTCATAATCATATCGTGGTTTTGGGACGTTAAATCCCAACAGTTATTATATAATATGCTTAGGTTGTCTATGAGACTATCAGAATCCTTTTGCGAAATCTTCGTCTGAGTAGGTGGTAGCCTCCGATAGCTCAATGTAGATAGCCGACACATCTTTATCGTCCTGTTCGAGTATTCTGGCTATATAATTTAAAGTAAACCTGGGCATACAATAAGTTGGCACGCGAGTGTAGCGGAATCACCGTTCAAGGAGCGTAAAACGAAGGAACGAACTTAACCAAAATAGGGAGCCCAAAGGCTTAGCGTGACCATATGGTAACACGTAAAATAACATGCTTGTTCGCAAGAAAGACTTTGGTTAGTCTACTTCAAATTTTCACCGGAGATTGCATAGTGCACGTACTCTACAGGGACATGTGCATCACGCTATTGCAAAAAAAAAATACTTCAAAGAAATCTGTTTATCCGAAGGACGTTGCATGCCAACGCGCTGAAGTGTAGAACCGCTATTTCGCGCCTGTTTTAGCACCTCCCCAATAAACAAAGAAAATTTCTGCGACATGGTGTCTGTAAGGAGCACCCTCAGCTATTACAAGGCGTATTGCCGTGGTTTCGGCGGAGTTTTTTAAACCTGTAGAAATTGAAAGGCTTCGTCGGGATTTGCGTGACCATATGGTCACGCTGGTACCTAATGGGTTAAAAACCACTGATTAAGAAAATTATATCAGTTAACTTGAAATGCCCTTTACAATAAAAACGAAACGATGTTGGTTATAAAGTGACTTAAAATATTTGCGCCGTTGATCGTATATTTCTGAAGGAAAAGTTGTAGCGTAAAGCAACACACGGACAGACAAAGAGCACGGGACTGGCGCTATTTGTTTGTCCGTGTGTTGCTTTGCGCTACAATTTTTCCTTCAGAAGTCAGGAACTAACTAGCCCAAGAAAACGCTTCGCTGATCCTATATTATTTGATAATTAGGCGCAGTTACTTTATACCTTAAACAGCGACCCTTGACTGCAAACCACACGTAGTGGATTTCCTTGTGTTGATTTCATAATTGAATTAGATGGCTGAAATGCATATCATATTAATGAACAACGTAAGGAGGCTGAACGCACAAATACTGCTGTTGTACATAAAGTAAAGCACATTGTTAACACATTGAAATTAGTCAGCGACGCTATCATTTCTTATAAATTAATAATTTGCTACTGGTTGAAACTATGCCACTTTCGTACAAATTCTATTGGGAACCGGAATGGAGGTGAAGCCAATTCCCTAGTTTTGCCACCTAAAAGAACAAGTGAAACTTTGAAATACCTTTCAAAACTATTAGCGTCTCTATTAGCAGAGCACATCCGGTTCGCTCTATTACCAGAAAAGCCACTAAAAAGCACCTAAGGGAGTACTCTGCTGTATGCAGGAAAGAAGTGGTTGTTCTTTGTTAGACACAGTAAAAATGGGAACTAATGGACAATTATGCCAAGGAAAGTATAGGGGCATGTTATTAAGTAGTAATTGTAATGTAAATGGGAAGAAAGAAAAGTGGACGAAACGATAAATTGCCGCCGGAACGAATAGAACTTGCGGCCTTCGAAAAATGCCTCCGATGCTTTACCAACGGAGCTACAGCGGCGGTCATCCCTCCTTCCACTTTATGCGGTATATATGTGCGCTTAAACAGTCAGCGCCGCCAGTAGCCATGACGGCGAGTGTGGAACACTCTTTTTCTGCCTGTTGGAGTCATTTAGCGCGTGGTCGTATTATGAGCTGGCAGATGACCAATAATCCCTCGCATACTACATGAAGGCATCAAGTCTGCCAGAACGAGTCAGTTGGTAGAGCATCTAACGCGTTATTTGAAGGTTGCACGTTCGGCCCTGCCAGCGGCAAGTTATCCTTTCGTCCACTATTCTTTCAGCACATTTACATTACATTTACTACTCATAACATCCAGCAGCCTTGATGCGTTCAGGTATTATGCGAGGAATTATTGGTCAGCTGCCAGCTCGGAATAAGCTCAGGTGCTACGTGGCGCCAACTGACAGAAAAGGAGTGTTCCACAGTCGCCGTCTTGGCTACTGGCGGCGCTGCATGACTGGCACTCCCACGTTTAAGTGCACATATATACCACATAAAGTGGACGGAGGCATGACCGCCGCTGTAGCTCAGTTGGTAGAGCGTCGGACGCGTTATTCCAAGGTCGCAAGTTGGGTCTCTGCCAGCGGCAAGCTATCTTTTCGTCCACTTTTATTTCTTCACATTTACTTTACAATTACTACTTATAACATGCCCTGCACTTTCCTTGGCATCATTGTCTGTTAGTTCTCATTAATATTCTGCTGCATGCAGAAATTCGTGCGTAAAATCCCGATCAAGCGATTTGATATATGCGCCAATGACCGAGGAAGCGCTCCTCCCCACGCTCCCCCCTCCCCTCCCACTATTATTACTTAAACATTCGCTGCTGTTAAGCGCCCGGCCAGGGCACATAAAAAAGTGAATGCATGCGTATTCAATAAAGCACTTGTCTAGAAGCACGGGTGTGCATTCTTTATTCATAGCGGCTATTTCTCCACCATCTTGAATTTTGATCCTACGCCGAACAAAGCTCGTCCCTCCAAATCTTGTCCATTTACTTTCACGGTAAGGGGGGCGCTTTTTCGGGATTTAGTGGTGTGCTGTTGAACATGGTATCCTTTCAGCAAGCAGTAGCATCGGCATTGAATGAATCTGCGAATTCCCGTGGTTCTTCAAAGCAACAGCTTTTTTTTTTTTTGAAAATTTCAGAAAATTTCAGACAGCTGGGTGTGATTTGTAAACTAAAACTTAAACAGTTCGTAAACTCATTTGGTGAAAGTGATAGAGAGCGGTAAAGAAATATATTCAGGAAACGGCTCTTAGCCAGACGCGGGTGGAAGAACGACTGTAAGAGTGTGTACAGCTATACATAAGTGCAACCACGTGTCCCTGATGTTATTGGAATAAATATTACCACGTATTTGCGAATTCATTGACGCACAAAACATGAAATAACCTCCTATTAAACGCTTTCTAGTGAAATATGTATGAATGAACTGCCGTCTTCACGTTCGAGTGAATACACTCATCATACAGAAGAATAAACAAGCAATAAGGCACATACCTTCGTACCAGTTCTGCTCGCGATATTGTGGGATGCCGATGGCAAGTCACCATCTCCCGGTGGCGTCTGGTTATCTGAAATCGCCCCAAACAAAGCCAATTTATTAGGATCCTGAGTATAAGCAGCACTTATGCAAGAAATAACGGTACTGCTCAAGCAAAAAAAAAAAAGAGCTTATTCTCCATGCAAGGAGTTTTTTTTCCCTGACTGCAAATATAGAAGGATTCACATAAGCTGAGAAAATCTTCAATGGTTAATGAGAAAGCACCCGGCTTCTCACAGAAGGGGTGATCACGACACGACTCGTGAAATCGTGGCGCAATTCACAACGAAATATCCTCCTTTTCTAAACGCGTTGTGTAATACATGACAATGTGCTTAATAAAGATGTGATGCATTCTCGTATGCGTACTGTTATGCCTCGCCAAATAATATCCTCGATGAATATATGTGTTACTAAACTCAAATAGTATATTGGTATTACTTAAGAATTGTAGGCTATCAATTACTAAATGCATTACACGAGAGAAGTTCAGAAGTAGCTGTATGCTTGAAGGACTTGAAAAATGCTGGAATAGCTGGCATTGCTGAAGTCAACCTTCCGACAACGGGTCTTGACGTTCAGACACGGCAACTTGTGGAAATGGTGGCTGCAGCCACAATCACTCTTCAAAGCTTGTTCATCTCGTGAATTCAGTGAAGGAACCGCGAAAGCTCATGCTTAAAAACGATTCATTTTTTTTATTTTGCATAACACCAAAAGAAACCGCCTATGGAAGAAACATTGCTACATTAGGCTTAATGCTTAAGAAAAGCGACATAACGCGATGATTTCCAAGAAATCGCTAGTTTTGCAATTATTTGGGGTAATTATAGGATGATGTTGGAGGCTATCCTTAATTGCTACAACATATGTGCCTCAACCTATGATTTGCCACAGATGAGTATGTCGTCCATTTAGTCAGTACGAAGTGGCTGTAAGACTGAGGCGCAGAAAATTCAGATACGAAGAAAAAAATGAGACCGCGACAGTTATACAAAATGAGCGATGACTCTGAAGCAAAGAAGATATGGAATGCGTGCGCCTGCTTCTGTGTCTGCTTTCTTATGGAATAGATACAAATATTTGGCGCGAAAACAAGAACGTTTTTACAAAAATAGCAAAGGCATACGTAATAACATAACTGAAAGAGCAACGAGAGAAATTGAACGTATTGTCGACTGGGAATCGTACACGCGGTGAGCAAAGAATGGAATTGATGTTCCGAAAATAGAATAGATGAATTTGGTTGATACATGCTACGCGCATGCCCGTCGCAGGCTTCGATTAGTTTTGACAGCTGCCTCGCACCTGCAACTAAAAATAGCCATAAAATACTGACCAGTTTACCCAGAGCGTATCTGTCGGGGTTAGTTTTACTGTTGCACCTTAACCAACCTGTTCAGCTATGTTTCCTGTTATCTCCGTCTCGCCAGCCGCTGTCTCTTAACGAGCCGATGCGGTATGGCACACACTCTATATTACACTAGTTGAGATTGCAACCTCTCGTACCACATAACCACTATGCGCACAAGTGTGCCTACCATTGTGGGGTGACGGGTGGAGTTCCTCGGAAGTGGCGGTGACGTCTGCCGGAGCTCCTCTCCGCGGCAGATGCATACGTGGCCCTGCCCTTGGGTGGTGCTGCGATCGATCTTCCGCTCCCGTTCGGATGATGCGACAGCACCGTGGTAGCGAAGAGGACGCCTGTCCAGCTGAGGTTGTCCTGTTAGGGAGAAAGCAACCGGCAATCCGCGGGTGACTAAAGTGTATGGTAGTGGCTCTCGCACGTGGGCGTTCGCATGTCCTGGTCTATCTCCAGGCTGCCACGAAGGGTCTGAGACGCCACGTAGAGCAGAAGTAAATACTCAAGAGGAAATACTTGGAAGAGAAACAAGTGTGTCGCTCTGGGCTCGTGCCACTCAAATAACTTTCGCCAGATCCACGCACTGTGGCAACCCGATGTGCTGCGACGGAGGCAACAAGCAGCTGGCTATGTTTGATCGCTTTAAAGTTCAGCTAATTGTTATAAGGAGCATCGACGTCTTCGTGTACAACGTGTAGTTGGAGGGATGAGAGCCTTATCAGGCACGTGGAATATACTGGGACGCTTTATGGGTGGGTTACGGTCCTACGTAACTTCGGCAGTCGCGTTCGGGCCATGAATGTAAATTTCATCGAGTGCAGACGCGCGCAAGTGTGCCAAGACACGTTCTTCCAACAGCAGCGTTCGTTTCGCGCAGTCCTGCAGGTAGTAGCCGTGCTAAGCTAAGGTAGCACAGTCGCAGCAGAGCATATCTAATATACATTTATATTGTCATGTTGTACAAGCAGATAAGCAACACTGCCCGATAGTAGACAACACGAACTAACGTTAGCGAAAGCTAGCCAACAATAAGTGACACTTAGCTCACGCCATTTCAGGACTCGACAACATTACACAGAAGTAAACAAAATTAGGAGAGCACTAGCGAGCACGACAAAATAGTGAGTCATTGTTTGCCTTACGTGCTAGTAGCCAACACAGCAAGCAAGCAGCAGTCAGCATCATATAGCCACCCCTTTGCATCACTTTAGCAAAGCTGCCGAATGGTTATCAACAATGGCCTGACATTAGCTAGCAGAAGAAAACACTAAGAGGGTGTCTCTGGACATTATCCAGGTCCAGGCAGTAGTCAGGCAACATGAGCAAGCAGTAATGACAACTCTAAACAATAATTCAAGAGAAGTGTCGAGATATTCAGCTTTAGCCAATCATTCCCAGGATTTGGGGGCATCTGTGCGTGGCGCTATCCGTCGGTGGCTGCAATGGCATCCTGTCGTAACTGAATGGGAAGTAGGCTAAAAAATCATATATGATGGAAAAGGCTAGGTCATCAAAAATGACTTGCCGGATATATGCAGGAGAGACCCACAGGCGCATTCTGGTAAAATTGCAGTTTTGCACTGCAAAAGCGTGTGGCTTCCCAGGAGAATTCAAAACCACCCATTTGAAAACAAATGGCGCACCATAGTTAAATATTAAAACACCCTGGGATGCCACGTGGTTTGTAGTTCGACACTAATTTTACCAGAATGTTCCAGTGGGCACTGCTGCAGATAACCGGGAGTCGTTTTTCGAAACTAGCTTTTTCCATGAGATATGACTTTTTCCCCATATTTTCCTTTCAGTTAGGACAGGTCATTGCGGTCACCAACGAGAGATGGCGCTACGTGCACATGTCGCCAAATCCGGGTCATTAATACCTAGAATTATCCGATGAAAATCGTTTAGAAGTTCTTACGCGTCAAAATCCACTTTTTGGTTACGAGGCACGCCGTAATGCAAGGATCCGGAAATTTATACCATCGGGAGTTGTCTAACGTGCGCTGACATCGCACAGTCACGGGCCTCTTGCATTTCGCCTCAAAAAAACACGACCGCAGAGGCCGGATATCTAACCCTGCGGCATCCATGTCAGCAGCCGAGCGCCGTAACCAGAACACGCCGTTGCGGGCAAAGCTTCATCTTGAAGATGCTACTATTCAAGGCAAATATTATGGCCCAGTCGCAGTAGTTTCTAAATTTTTGCGGCACTCCTGTGAAAATAATTCATTCATACAATGTTACCTGAAACTGACACGACTGATAATGGAACTGGAAGAGAGAGTGCCACCTTATATAAAAGGTAGTTTTACATTCCCCTTAACTCCTGAAGACAGTTGCGCCACATCTGATCCATAGGGCGTCATTAGGTGCAGTAATACTAATGAGTGGACATTCTGGTTCACTTACAGATATATATATATCGAAAAAGATTGATAACTAAATGTATAAAGACCGAAAAGCGGAGGTGAGTACAGGTGCAAGAGCAGTGGGTACCAATCAGAAGCGTTTGATCTACTACACTATTAGGTAAAACTCGTTCTAGGCCTAGTGTGTTAGACATGCTTGATATCAAAAGGTTGCGCGAAAATAAGACACGTTCACACAGGCACAAACGCTTGTCCCTGTACCCTCGCTTGTGAATGTGTCTTATTTTCGCGCAACCTTTTGATTTCAAACACTATTAGGTATATGCGCCCTGCCATGTGCCGGGAAGATTGCGCCTATTTAGTACTCCACCAACCTCAGTGGTTCGGCCATGGTCAGCAGCCCTACGCATGGAATCCTGGTCGGCTGGACTTGCGTGAGGCCTCGTGGCGGACGAAGAGGCTTCCGCCGCGACGGACAGCGATAAAGGCGACGTAGCCCAGCGCCGGTGCGGCGCTGCATTCGAGTGGCGGTCTGCTCGAGGGCATTGGGTGCAGGAACGATCCTCAAGGTGACACCAGACGCCCACTGTGTCTTTCAGCGCTTGCTGCATTGTCGTGCTGGAGGTGACGTGGCCCGTCCCCATTGGCCGCCGCGATGCGGTCACCGTCGAAAGCTAATGGCGGTTTCATCATCGAAGTACGGCCGCCGATGAACACGTTCCTAAGATCCCAGGTATGAATCCTCGCGCCCTGGAAACCAAGGTGAACGAAAACCAATGAAGAGATGTCGTGGATGGTCTGCACAGCCTTTCCTTGAAGAACACTGCTGCGCTGGCAGTGCACGAGGCGTGTATGTTGATGATGATTTCCTCTGAAGCACGCGCCTCCTCTTCGTCTTCCCCTATACGTAGCTTTTTCCAGTGTAACTGTTTTGCAAGGAACTTCGAGTTCAAGAGGAAAGAGTTTTAAACTTAAAAATTACCGCATATTTCTTTTAGACAGACCTTCCCGGGGTGGCGGCTTAGCAGTACTTATTTCTTCGAAAATGTCTGGTCGGCTTAAAATTGTTTGTTAAGCAATGAATTTAGAATGTAAAATTTTAGCCTTCGATATTTTTCTTCCTGGGATGCCTTCAATTTTTCTTTAGTCAATGCATAATTTACCACCAGGTGTTCGATGCTCTACCGTTCTAGATTGCGTACTTCTCATACCTCTTCCAATTCACCCTTCTTGTTGTGGCACTTTGCGCTCTCCTACTCCATTTTTACAACTGAGGATACGTGTTGGGGTTTTCCGTCCCAAAACCACGGTTATGATTATGAGCCATAGCCTAGTGGAAAGGCAAACGGAAATTTTGACCATCTGATGTTCCTTAACGTGCGCCTAAATCAAAGCTGCATCGATATCCGGCCCAAGCGGCCGGGATTCGACCCTGCGACCGTTCGGGTCAGCTGTCGAGCCCCAATAACCACTAGAACCACCGTTGCGGGCAGATTGGGGAGAGTGTAAGAAGCCCAGCCTTATACGCGCCAATGTGCGCAGTTACTGCCTTGAAGAAGACAAGGCCACTTGTCGAAACGTTGGCCGCAGCGACACGCCCTGTTCGAGGATCTGACGCTCTTCTGAGCACATTGTGGCACCAGACAAAACAGGCAGGGAAGCAGGTTTGGCCAAATCATATGTTCTCGTTTACTAGGCGACATGAAATAAATAATATAAATTACATTGCTTTGTTAGCGAAGTGCGAATGACGTGTTTCGCCACCAGTTTGCCACCGATAACTGTGCCTCGATCACCAGCTGGCGATCGAGGCACAGTATTTACACCCGCTGCTGCAGACTTCGGTGCTTGCGTTAGCCGACACCACTGACGCAAGCGGCACAGGTTCTGGGATGACTGCCGTACTCTGGAAAGCACCGCTCCAGAACGACAGATGGTGGTTTCAGCAGTCGCGTGCTTCTGGCCGGTCCAGGTTACGCTGAGGTGTCTGGGCAATCGGGACTGCTGGCCGCTGCTCGTTCGCCCAGATGGACAGCGACACAACGGCACAGGCTGCGAGCGAGGGGTGCACACAAAAACGCCATGCCTTCCCAGCCTAACTTACACTGAGCCATGCAACATCTAAATATACATTCTGCCACGATACTCTTCAATTGTCTTAACAGAATTTAAGGGCTCTGAGATTTTTTGACATCAGCGACCGAATGTTCCCCTCCTAGCATTGATCATCTGGCATCATGGCTTGTGCCTAGACAAGGCTGGAGCGCTTGAACATAGCCTTAGAAACAATGGAACAGAACACAAACTATTAATAAAACGCCTGAATTCTGAACTCGTGACATACAACTGTTAAGTAAATGATCGTGCAAGGGTGAATATTTTGTAAAATGGAACATGGCGAAGATCAGTTTTCGTAGTTTCAATTTCACTGGGTAAAACAAAAATAAATATGACCACATTCAACGGTGATACGGAACAGCCGCCACAGCGTGGCTGTACTGAAGAGGAGAAGGAAGACAATGTGGTTTGGATTGCCATGTAGCGCCCATTTTTGTTGCCTTCGGCAATAGTGTAAGTATATTTTAAAGGGACACGAAATAGGAACCCTGAATTGGTTTATATTGATAAAATCTACTCTGATAGCTCTAATGTGGTTACTTTCTCCATCACAGGTTTACCAATAGAGGAGAAAATCAAGGTCAAAGTTCCATTTTCAAATTTTGCGTCAAACTTCCGCGCATGACGTCACGCGTTCTAAGGTGTATATTTAGGTGTTTTTGAGACAATTCATAAAACTTTGTTAAGTCTATAGCCCCCCTCAGAGAACGATGTACTTTTTTTTCCTGACTAGGATTTACGTAGGATCCAGTAGACGCCGTCAAAATCTTTAACGTCACGGTGTTTGGTGCGGGAATTTCCAAACAAGCAGAGCCACCCGTATTTTCTTCTAACACGTTTTCTAGCATACCAATCGTGTTTTCGGCAAGCGTCGTGATTTCGGAATTGTAAAAGATTTATTTTCTAATACGAGAAAATGCGTTTTGCTCTCTAGTGTCCCTTTAAAGGGCCCCTAGGCAACCGAGATGTCGAAATTTAGTTGGGCTGTTGTGTTGTGCACGCGTGTACGACGAACATTCAGCCGCAATAATTTTTCGAAATGGTGCTGTAATAGCCGAGTTACGCGCGTCTAGTGACGCGAATGCGGCCTTCGCTTGTCTCGCTCTTCACTACGCTTCGTTCGTTTGCTTGAAATGTTAAAAAAATACTGGAGGTGGTTTAAGGGTGTTTCAAATGGTCTTGTGAGTCCAAGATAAAAGCAATACTTCAGTGAGCTGTATATACGTGGCTGTGTATAGGACCGCCGTCAGAACCGGGCGCACGTTAGTTGTAGTTTTTCTTTTATTTGTTTTGTGCGGTAAACTTGGGGGGCCACGCCGGCCTTTGTGCTGTGTTCGCTCCGGCACGTGACGTTGCTTTGGCGGCATTTGTTCAAAGCAGGTACGACCGGATGGGCCCTGACCACAGGCCCCGAAGTGCGCGCACATCGCCGCGCGAAGTGCTTGGGCGCGGGAGATGGCGGAGCGCATCTGGTATCTTGTCAGACACAGGAACCAACCCCGGCGCCGGCGACAGCGGGTAGGGATGGAAGCGTCGTTCTGATGACCCCATGATTGCCACGCTGTGCTTTCCGGCTGCTCATGAATGGGCCTCCACCGAGCCCCAGCACAGCCGTGATAAGGCCTCTCATCGGTTTGGCAGTTAAGCCCCACATTCGGCAGTTAAGACCCCAGCGGTCGCCACCCAAGGAGGAGTAAGACAAGGCGGCTTGCTATTTGACCCCGTGTGGTCGCCGGAAGCGTTCGTCACTCTATGGCGCGCATCAAGCGACTGTAGTCGGCGGGCGGGCCCTCGACACCCGAAAGCGGGGACCGCGTCGCGGTGCAACGGGCGCCCTGTCGGCACCTTTGATGATTGCTTTCGCGCTGGCATTCCGTCGGCGCGGTAACTATTTACGTGCTACCATTTCCAGGCTGGTCCCACGGAATCGCCGCAGTGGAAGTTAGCGTAACGAGCTTGTAAGTGGGGCCACGCGTAAAGTTTCGCGCAAAGAGCGAGCATGGAGGTGGCCCGAGGATGGTCGGAGCACCCATGGGAAAGGCGCTTTAGGGTGCCTTGGGCGATCTGTTTGACATGTCACCAGGGACGTCTTTCTTATGGAAACAAATCACTGCACGCGTACTTTTATCTCTAGATAGTGGTGCGCCTGCTGAGCTTGCCCTTGCCACTACGACTTTGGTTTACTTTGCTTTATTTGCGTTTTGTCAGTGTGTTTGGGGTGAGAAGCATGAGCCCACATATGTGCCCGAAAGCCTTGTCCTTGCAGCGGGTTTGTTGATTTGCTGAATGCACTGTCGAATCACAGGACAAACAAGGCGACTATTCGCCGGTATTAGTGTAAGGGTGGAGCATCGCGCTAATAAGAAGCGGCCTCGGTGTTCCGTCTGGGGTCTTGAACCGGGCTTAAGGTGTTAGGCACCGTTGGCTCCGCCGAATCCCGTAGGGTCGCCCTACAGACGGTTCATTTCCAAGGTGTTTTCTTTTTTAAATGCGAAGCATTTCTTAGCGAACTTCGACGACTTTGAGCGTATCTATCTATCTATCTATCTATCTATCTATCTATCTATCTATCTATCTATCTATCTATCTATCTATCTATCTATCTATCTATCTATCTATCTATCTATCTAGCTGCCTAGACGCCTACGACTTCGTGCTCTCCTGGCCGTATCGTTAACGGGATTTATACCAAAATAGGTATGGCATAACATGGCTGTATGACGAACCTGAATGACTGATCATATCACGAAAATGATGAACAACTTGCCGTGAAAAGTATGATTTACACGCCATGGCCATAGTGTTTCTGCGGCCGTTTCCTTAACTTTATATATCCAAAAATTGGTAGGATGAGACATTTCTGCATGACCAACATAAATGACAGGTGGTAATATGAAAATCATGACGTGCATGTCATGTACAACATGATTTACATACCACGCCCATGGTGCGCTGACGGCCGTTTCGCTAGCTTGATATACACCAAATTTAATATTGCGTGACGTGACTGTATGACGAACATAAATGACAAGTGGTGATATCGAAATCATGACATGTCATGAGTGACATGACTTGCATGCCAAGCTCATGGCACGCTCCCGGCCGTTTCGCTAGCTTGATGTACACCAAATTTATAATAATATCTGGGGTTTAACGTCCCAAAACCACGATATGATTATGAGAGACGCCGTAGTGGAGGACTCCGGAAATTTTGACCATCTGGTGTTCTTTAACGTGCACTGACATAGCACAGTACACGGGCCTCTACCATTTCGCCTCCATCGAAATGCGACCGCCGCGGCCGGGATCGAACCCGCGACCTTCGGGTCAGCAGCCGAGCACCGTAGCCACTGTTCCACCGAGGCAGACATACACCAAATTGGGTATTGCATGACGTTACTATATGACGAACATAACTGACGAGTGGTAATATGGAAATCATGTCATGTCATGAGTGACATGACTTGCATGCCATGCTCATGGCGCACTCGCGGCCGTTTCGCTAGCTTGATATACACCAAATTTGGTATTGCATGACGTGACTGTATGACGAACGTAAGTGGCAGGTGGTAGCATGAAAATATCCGCATGCATGTTATCTACAACGCTATTTACATGCCATGCTCATGGTGCGCTTGCGTGCAGTTCGCTAGCTTGACATACACCAAAATTGGTAGTGCGCGACGTGACTGTATGACGAACATAAATGACAGTTCCTAACATGTAAATTCATCATCAGCCTGTCTACGCCCACTGCAGGGCAAAGGCCTCTCCCATGTTTCGCCAATCAACCCGGTCCTGTGCTTTCTGCTGCCACGTTATACCTGCAAACTTCTTAATCTCATCTACCCACCTAATTTTCTGTCTCCCACTCACGCGTTTTCCATCTCTTGTAATCCAGTCAGTTACCCTTAATGACCAGCGGTTATCCTGCAGACGTACTACGTGCCCGGCCCATATCCATTTCTTCTTGATTTCAACTATGATATCCTTAACCCCCCATTTGTTCCCTGACCAACTCTGCTCTCTTCCTATCTCTTAAGGTTACACATATCATTTTCCTTTCCATCGCTCGCTGCGTCGTCCTCAGTTTGCGTCGTCCTAACATGTAAATTATGACACCCATATTACGTATAGCACGATTTGCTCCTTGCTGGCTGCTTCGCATTTTCATCGATTACCACAGTGCGCGGGATCTGCCGTTTTTTTCTTTCTTGTAACATTTATGTCCGTAATTCTTTGTCTAAAGTCTGTAAATAGAAGTTGTCTCGATTTTACTCAAAACTGCTCCAGCGTTTATTCCTCTTCAAGCGACCAGCGAGTCCATCGCCGGCTATTCGCATAACGGCAGTTCTCACTTCCTCCCACTTTGTTTATATCACCTCGAGTGGTGCGTCTCGGGCGCCGAGTGGGGAGCGTTGATTTTTACTACCACAAAGAACCTCAATTTTACTGGCTGTTTCACATATTAGCACAGCGTAACATGAACGAGTACAGATGGAAGGACCCAGCACAGGTACTGACATGAACTAAATACAGCACAAACGCATAACCTCATCAGCCCAAAACATCAGCACAAACGCATAACCTCATCAGCACAAAACATCAGCACAAACGCACAACCTATTGCACCATAACCAGATACGCGATTCGCGTTTTGGTGAGGGCAACAGAAGGAATGCTTACACAGAGGTCACCCTGCTGTTGCATTTCATTAGCTTCTGTGATTTTACGTATGAGCTACTCACGATGATTCGTGGTAATGGTGCCCGTTTCAAAGTCCGGTTCACAACCGCAATCTCTGCAATGTATGCCGAGATGGCCTTCAACAGGTGTGGTAACATGATAATAATGCTCCCTTAAACGTTCTTTCAAGCAGCTGCCCGTTTGTCCAACGTACTATCCGCGTCAAATGAAACCCGAACAGCGGCAAGCATTCGCAGTGGTATAGTGCGCGCCGTCCAGTTATCACCACTGACAGGCGCGCGCATCCGGTTCGGCAGCACTTCGCATACATGCGCGCCTGTCCATAGTGATGACTGGAAGGCGCGCACTATCCACTGCGAATGCTTGCCGCTGTTCGGGTTTCATTTGACGCGGATAGTACTTCTTACAGCTACACAACGGGATCAAGTACACAACACCCACTGTGCATGCTACGAACTGCCTCATGTTTTGTTCTGCAAGCGCTCCTTCGTGTGGTTTGAACATTCACGCCCTTACAGAGCACTGACAGTTTTTCCGGAGCAGAGAATACAACCTCAATGTCTTAAATCTTATGTAAGTAGCACCGCGACTCGCTTATTATCACTGGCAGCACAGTTTAATTGCTGGTGCTTCACCTCCCAGTTTAATGGTCCTAAGCAGTTATTCTGCCCAAGAAAGCTGCATTTTATTGAGTGCTTGCAAGACTTCCTAAGAGCATTGGTGAAACGAAGATTAGCAGTGCCCCTTTTCACGAGCTTTGAATTAGCTGAAAGATACGGTAGAAGTGGCTTCGTTCCTCGGAGCTCCCATTTCCAGCATAGGTGATAGCTGTAATTGCTTAATCGCACATCTGAAAAATAAATTAAGGCAGCTTCGCAGTAGGGTTGCCAAGCCTGAAGGAAGTGCGGAGCAGGGCAGCCTTCTTTATTTCTCTTTGGTTTTCTTTTTGTTTCCTCCTCTGTTTTCTTTCTTTTTCTCTTTTTCCGTTTCTTCTGTGTTTTTTTTCTCATTTCTATTTATTTCTTCCTCTCTCTGTATCTATTTCTTTCTCTCTTGCTGTTTCTATTTTTCTTCCTATTTTTTTCCCTTTCTCTCTCTCTCTCTATTTCTAAGTTGCTCTTAAATACAAACCAAGGAGCTCGAGAAAACCACTGACCGACACAGCCGGCCGCATTCTGGAAAGCAACTGAACCACAGTTGAGAATGCAGTCCTCAACGCACCCTAGTAGCGTGGCGCGCGGAAAACAGTAGTGCAGGTCCTTGATGTCTGCGGAGCAGGCGTTAGGACCCTTGTTGTTGCTTGAAAGAAAGGCTATTACATCGTTAGAGTCTTCCACCAGAAAAGGGGTGTTCTTTGTTAGCAAGTTTAACTTCTCTTGTAAAAGCAAGACAACAGCTTTTTGCTGCGTCCCATTCTCGGATATAATGACCCGTAGCGGCCAGTGAACTTTGTGAGACCGTGAAGAATAAATCCAAGCTCAGCTTGGATTTATTCCCATGTTTCTATTAGGTGGTCGTCGTTCGTTTGTGGTGCTTCGCTCACGTCTCTTTCCGGTTGCATGTCGCGGTTTGCATGGCACTGGCATTCCAGGAGCAAGTGTGCGAGGGTGTCTGGTACGCTGCAGAGCAGGCACATGTAGCCATGTTTCGTTGGGTAGATTATATTCCACATGTAGCCATGTTTCGTTGGGCGGTGCATTAATATTCTGTGTATGTGTGTGTTGCTTTGCAAGCGTCTGATGATCACGCGTTCTTCTTTAGTCAATTTTGGATGGGGTGGAGGGTAGACCCGTCGCTCCAGTCTATAGTGTTGAAGTACTATAGCGACGAATAGGTGTTTGGCACAGCCTCCATCTCTTCAGCCACGGGTCGGGTATCCTGTGGGCCGAGGGCAGCCCGGCTGACGTGCTCGCGGGCAGCGGCATGGGCCGCATCATTTGCATGTAGGCCCTCGTGTCCTGGAACCCATATTACGCAGGTATATGGGAGTGGAGTGCTTCGCCGTTTCATGATGTTCAAGAGCATCGGCTGAGACGCGGCCCTTCGCATAATTCCTGCAAGCGGCTTGCGAGTCAGTGAAGATTACCGCGGCATCTGTACATGTGGTGGTGGCGGGAGCAATTGCCGCTTCTTCCGCTGCTTCTGGGTTGCGTGCCTTGACCGTGGCCGAACAATAACTCTCGGCCTCGAGAGTCTGCGACGCTGATAGCGTACGCGTTTCTACGTGGATACTTGGCCGCGTCGGCGTAGCGGGCGTCCGGGTCTTGCTTGAACTTTCTTTGAATAGTGTCAGCTCTAGCCTTTCGTCTACCATTGTGGAATGTCGCATGCACGTTGCGTGGAATAGGCGCGATGGACAGGGACTCTCTAACGTCCACCGGGATGCGCTTTTTCTGGTCTGCATCGGCAATGTACGTCTCGCTGTAGTTCAGGTACCGGAGTACCGACCTCCCGGTGGGCGTGAGCTTGAGTCGTTCCAGCTGGCTATTCTTGTGAGCTTCGGCGAGCTCTTGCCACGTGTTGTGGACGCCCATCTTTAGGAGACGTGAAGTAGAAGCCATGGGTGGTAGTCCCAGGGCGGCTTTGGTTGCCTTTCTTATCATAACAATAAGTTTTTCCACTTTCGCGGTTTTCAAAGTGAGGTACGGCGTGCCGCACGTGATGCGGCTGGTGAGCAGAGCTTGTATTATTCCGAGGGTGTCATGTTCCTTGAGCCCGTTGCGTTGGCCTTAGGCTTAGAGCTTTTTTGGCTTGCGCCAGGACTTCCATTGGATCTTGTTTTTTCGGCCCCCAACAAATTATGTAGCCTAAGCCGACAGGGGAATTGCCGTCATCCTGCTCAAAAAAATTGGCCGCGTATCTGCGTGCTTCGCCGCAAATGTCGTCGAAAGACGATAGTCTTCTGCCGGCCGTACTACACTGTTTTGCCTTGCCTCAGACAGCGCTTTCTCTGTGTTGAATCGGCCGCATCTGGCTGGCCTTGATAAAATAGAAGAGGCGCTGTGTGAGACATGGACGCCATCTGGCAGTGCTGTCGAGAAACATCACCTTGTGCAGAACCCAGCAGCAACATATCGTCGGCCGAGGGCTTTTTCGTGCATAGCGTCGCTTTTTGAGCGCAGCCTAAGAAACGCTGGTCTTCATAATTACGTATCTATGTATTTTCTTATAAAGAAACATACCAGAGACTACTTATTTATTGACGTTGCTCCTCAGACATGCGTAACATTTGCTTTTTGATCGACAATGTTCACAAGTATGAACAAAAATACTTGTGCAAGATGGCTGGGCGCTCAGAAAGTGGTTAAACTTTGGCCGGGTGGCTGAATCGTGTGACGTGCCGACAAACAGAGAAACAGACAGACAGACCAAAATTTCTCCGTTTAGGTATCCCAAGAAAGACTATCGTCTTTAAAACTGTGCACCATGAAGCACGCGAAGCCATTTGTTGCGTGTGAGGGTGAGGTGGAGTACGAGATCCCGTTCTCTTGCGGACGCTCGTGCATAGGACAGACGGGGTGATGCCTGAATCATCGCCTACGTGAACACGCGTGCGACGTCCGAAATTCTACAGGGAGCACCTTTGTCACACATGTTGCAGACTGCGCATGCCGACCTTCATTCAAAGAAAGCAGAGTGATAGGCTTGTATGCAGATAGGCTGAGACGAGAGCTTTCGGAAGCCTGCGATATTCATAAAATAAATCAAGAATGGGACAGCTTTCCTTCCGTTGCCCTTCCAGAAAAAGAAATCTGCTTTCTCGATGGCTGAGTGCAGGTGTACCGGTGAAGAACGTGATACTGGGGCCGTTTCGCTTTGTTGGTGCTGTGACGTCACATATGCTATTCCCATTCATTGCCTGTATAGTGACAATAACCTCAGCTGATAGTCAGCGATGTGCAGGTGTGCTTCTTTTCATTTTCTGTCCCGTCTCGGTGCGTTGTTCCACGCTCAGTTTGTACCAACTGGCTCACCAACAACCAGTATTGCAGTAATTACTCAACCGGACTCACTCAGACTCAGACGCATGGCTTGACCTGAGTCTGAATGAGCCTGAGAGAGACGAATCATCAGTCCGCTTACGTAAAATTAGCTTTTTCGATCATAGTGTCAATGCTCCCTAACGCCTATATCACACATAATCGGTGCTCTACGACATGCTTTTTCATCTAGAACCTTCAAATACGAGTTAGCAGTGGTTTCAATGCTGTAAAAACAATTTAAAATGAAATATGCGACGCACACGAGATATTTTTATCAAGAACTTCCCGTCAAACAATTAGCGGGGGGTAGGGCATGGCATCCCTACGTCCCCAACTCGCGCCTCTGATCAATAAATATTGAGCTGGTGCATGAATGGTAGTGTGTTGAGATTTTTGTGAATAGCATTGAGTAGAAACAGAAGCCGATATACGGCAGATAGTAAAGCTAAAGTGAGTAAACTGGACTATAGGTCGGCAATAAAAGGTGGAGCTCAGACAGACTCAACAAGAAATGTGTTTTACGCTCGGACTCAGACTCACTAAACATTTCCTCAACGCACAAGCGTAGCCAGAAATTTTTTTCGGGGGGGGGGGGTTCAACCATACTTTATGTATGTTCGTGCGTGCGTTTGTATGTGTGCGTGCATATATACGCAAGCAAAACTGAAAAATTTCGGGAGGGGTTTGAACCCCCCTCAACCCCCCCCCCCCCCTTGGCTACGCCACTGCCTCAACGGTACTCACTCAGACTAAAACTCACCAAACTGTTACTCAGCTGGACTCACTCACACTGAGACTCACGGCCAGATCTAAGCTTTAGTGAATCTGTGTGAGTCGACTTATGAGTGAGTTTGCCGACCTAAAGAAGGGAGTAAGGCCACATCAGCTGTTCGTCAGGGTAGGAACCTTTCATCGCGTGAAATTCTTTCACACACCGGGTTCCACGAGGGAACGCTCCGGCTACTCACCGAAGGATCGATGACGACACGACGCGTCAAATCGTGGAGCGGTGCACTGCGAAATACCCGCCTTCTCTGAACGCGCTGTGACAATGCGCTTAATAAAGCAGTTTTGCATTGTCGTATCCGTACGGTCGTGCTGTACCGATGCATATCTTCAATAAATATGTGTGTTACTAAACTCAAATAGTATTTTGCATTACATAGCAAAACGAGGCTATAAATAAGGTTCCATGTTTCGGATAAGTCCGAAAAAATCTGATAAACACTCGCCGGTAAAATTTTTGACGATGCGGATTTATCCCACAAACTCTTAAACTGCGCGAGAAGACGAGGACACAAGTAAGAAAACATTCAGAACACAACCAGTGCAGAACACCACCAGAAAACATTGAGAACACCACCACTGCGCTGGTGGTGTTCTCAATGTTTTCTTACTTGTGTTCTCGTCTTCTCGCGCAGTTTAAGAAAGTTTGTCGCAATGAACCAACTAGCCTGCCAGAACGTATTACTGGATTTATCCTATAAACTCCGATTTTAGAAGTGCATTTTCAACGTTCAAAGGTCATTTTCAAAGACGACATTCATCCATTGAACGGAGCGAACAACCATCAGCGGCAGCAACCTCGTAAAGTATGCTTGCATCTATTACAACAAGCTTTATGGTTGTAACACTTGCAAACGTAGGCGTTTTGTATTGAATTATATGTGCTGGTGTGCATAGGCGAGCGCACGAGAGGGGCAGGGGAGCGCCCCCCCCCCCCCCCTAGTGACCTAAGAATGGGGGGAGGGGGGCGGAAAATTCGCCCCATGCACTGACTTAATAGGGAGGAGGGGACGCTGCGATGAAATTTCGCCCCCCCCCCCCCCCCCGGTCACGGACAAGATGATGTTTTTTCGCTCACAACCAACGACGCCGACGCCGACGCCGGAATTTCTGCGAAACGAGCTCTTTAACGCTATCGCGTTAATACATTTAGTGTGTTAGCATGTTTTCATATTCACATATAAGTTCATCCAAGATTTTGCAGTGTTGAGAATATTAATATTGAGGTCCTTTATTTTTCATCAAGAGAGATGAGAAGCATGAGAGAGGAGAAGCAGCTTGCCTAGCTCTTGCACGCCAAAAGTACACTTGGCAAGTTCACAGCAGTGAACATCAACAGCCTTATTAACAGGATAAGTAAAGTGCAATTAAAAACTATCTCAGGATGGATGAACAGGATTATCAGCAACAATGCAACGCATTTTCACTGGCAATAAAATTAATAAGAACATATTGAACAACTTATAATTAGGGCTCCGTGTTTTCGGAGTTTATTTTTCTTGAAATTCGCAAAGTGTTCTTTAGGAGTTTCTTTTATTGCAGGAAGTCCGGCGTTTATCGGAGTTTATCCCTCGTAAATCTCAAATTCTCTGAAATTCGGTGTGTAATTTTGCATTATAAGTGGTTGCAATGCGTTCTCATTACTTTCATTTCCAATTAATATGCCTTGCATTGTTGCTAATAATCCTGTTTCTCCACCCTTCCATTTCTTCTGACTTCCTCTTCACTTTCCCTGTCAATAAATCTGTTGATTTGCACAGTTGTAAACTCACCAAAGTGTACCTTTTTCTGTAGAGGAGAGGGGCAGGATCTGTAGTCAAGCTGCTTCTCAGTTTTTTCTGCCATCTTCCGTCACATTCTTCATGAAAAATAAACAATTGATTATTATTTTTATTATTCTCAATACGCGGAAATCATAGACGAAAAAATTCGGCAGATCCCACGTACCATGGGAATCGATGTTATGCGAAGCATGCGCAAGGAATGTGAGTGTGGTGTAATTTTTTATTGAGCAAAACGTTACGAAATGACGCTAAAGATACGTGCAGACGTTGTACGCACAGACACATGTTGAACAGCCGCATATGTTTTATATAACTAGTTCTTTACAGTTGCGTAATGATGTCAACAACAACATGGGTATAACCAATACCTGACGCGGTATGCTGGTATGTAGCGCTTGTGGTTGCGAGGATGGTAGCCCTGGATAGTGCTACGTAGACCAACTTCAGTAAATAGGAGTACGTCTGCAATGTTTATCAAATTAGATAGCCAGCACTGCAAACCCTATCTGCGTTTCGCCAACATTATGCCTGCATAGGGTCTTTTTTTTTTTCAAAGTGCTGCTAGACCAACATCAGTGGACGGCGCTTAACGACGTTAACGCGACGGGACACCTGTGTCATATGAGTACATACGTAACTACAATTGATGTTTCAGCAACACTGCGCCTGCATAGGCTATTTTTGCAAAGCAGGTTCGAGACCTGGCGTGGCTCTGCGGTAGAATACTTGATTGCCACGCCGAATGCTTGGGTTCGATCTCTGCTGGGACCTCGATATTTAACCTTTGCATTCGTCCGGTCAACGCTGCCGATGTCAGTTTTTCTTGATGCTCTCGCACATAAATTACCGATGTCTGTTCTCGCCGTTCTTGGGTAGATATAAGCTGTCAGTCACATGTGGCGCATACCCGCATCCCGCGGCCCGGGTTATACATGTATGTGCCGCACGTGTCTTGAGGGAAGGGATTGACGACGTACGCGACAGGATTTTCAGGTTATCCAGGTCATGACCCGCCAAACTTATTCGTCAAACTCTCTTACCCTCCCATACTAATTTTTGTCTATCCGAAGTTGAGGCGATCACGAGAGCACCCAGGCGTAGGCGGCTAGATAGATAAATAGATACATACGCAGATAGAAACGCTCAAAGTACCTTGCAGTACGCAAAGAAATGCTTCGTATTTAATAATATGCCAACACGAAAACATGCGAACACACTAAGTGTATCATAGATGTCTGGAAGGGTTGAACGCACAAACACATATACATACTATCACAAATACTTCAATACGAAACCCCTACGTTTGTTCGTATTGCAACCTTCAGGCATGCTGTAATAGACGCAAGAATACATTACGAGGTTGCTGCCACAGCTGGAGGTGCGCTACTTTCGATTGACGATTCTCAGCTTGGAAAATACCCTTGGAACTTAGAAAATGCCCTTTTAAAATCAGAGTTTATCGGATAAATACGAACTGCTAAAACCGAAGAGTGTTTATTGTATTTCTTCAGATTTATCCGAAAACGCGGAGCCTTAAGTGTAGGCCACTACTTGTCTACTGTTTCGCATGACATAGACTTCCAGAATGCCTGGAATCTGCCCAATTTTTGGGGGGGGTTATACCAATCAACAAAGATAGGTATGCTTCAGAACAAGACGTTGAAGCCTCATCCTCACAATTTTAAGTTTTTCTCCAAGACAATTAACGCAATAACTGAACGACATCTGGGATTCGACGTGAATTTTATTCTAGAATATTGCACTAGGGCCAAACGTGAGCTGCTTCTAGCTAGAACTTCTCCGGGAAAATGATTTTTACTGGTTCTTGTTTCGCCACAGATCGGGCAGTTCTGACCAGAGGTACAATTCTCCTGGGCTCATCTTCTACTTTCTCTGCGGGGCCTTTGTGGTCTTGCCGACCCCCCTTGCGCCTCCCATGTCTCAATGATGACCCGCGGCTCGAATCCTTCCTCGCTCTCACGCGCCTTCCTCGGTGGCTGGAGGACGCACGACTGCGGGCGTGGCGGCGCTTCCTGCCTTGGTTCGAGCGCATGCTTGTGGCCGACGAGGCAGAGCTAGAACGGGCATGGCGGTGGCTCTTGCTGCGCCTCTTAGTTCTTCGGTGGCTCCTTCCCGACCGCGTGGCCGAGCTTTCAGGGCTTCGGGCTTTACGGGCGCGTCCGCCACGGCGATTGCGGGATGAGCTCCGTGATCGGCCGCGGCTCACCTTCCTACGGGCATTGCGACGCTTCGGAGACTCGCTAGCCGTGTCGATGATGGTGCTGGTGGAAAAGCTCCTCGAGCGCTTCGTGCGGCTCACTCTCGCGGCTTTAGTTGGGACAGCCTTGATGCTTGTCGGAATTGCGCTCGCGGGCTGCGATACATCCGCTGCCTTCCGCAGCTTCCGAGCCACCGTGGTCGCAACGGACTCCGGCGCTAGCGGCTCCACAGAGACGGCCTTGGGTGGTCGACCGCGTGGCCGCTTGGTAGGGGGGAGCCTCGTTGGAGGGGCCAGCGCCATTGTCGGCAGCTGCAGCAGCCTGGCGCTTCGATTGTCGGCCGCTTTTTGGCGGATTCTCGTCGCCCTCGGCCTTCTTCTTCGGCATGGCTGCGTCACTCCGGGTCCCGTCCAACCGTCAGCCGTCGATCCCCTGCAGCCCGCTGTCGTCTTCAGCGTTGCCGCTCGCCGGCAAGGGGGGCCCCAGGAGACGGCTTCGGTGAGGGTGCGCGAGATCCCGGTCAGTGCAGCCAGCCGGGCTTGTCAGCTGACACTGACTGAAGCCGCGTTCGGTTCTCGTGCACTGCGTGCATGTATTTCTTCGTCCTCGTCTCCTGGAGATCTTTAGAGCATTTTAATCTGCAGCAAAGTATGCAATGGGAATAAAGGCATCGCCGATCGCCGATAATACTTATGAAAATTAGTGTTATTTTATATTAAAGGGCATTTATTATGGTGCGACGATTTGAATTCAGATGCCAAAAACGGGGCTAATTGTTCCTGGGCATTTGGTAATCCCTGGGTGCAGCGAATTTAAACATTTTCTGCACCACAAACAACTAAATATCGAATAACTCGGACATAATGAAGACATAAAAACGTACAGGACAAAACGCCTAACATCAAACAATAGAGCATTTCTTTCTATTTGGTCGCCGATATTCTAATCAGAGAAAAAATAGCTTGTAGCTCCACTTCAGAAGTAAATCGTAATCCGTAATTATCTTTCGAAATCCGTAATTATCTCAGTCAGAAAGCCCAGACGATAGTCTGACCGCTTATGCGCTAACCGTTTTAATTTGTTCGATGTTTTATTTTTAGTCTAGATTTCCAGTCTTTTTTAGCCCGGTTCTTGGCCCAACCTTGTTTGTGGTCGATCGGCACGAGGAAAAGGAAATAATAATAATAATAATAATAATAATAATAATAATTATTATTATTATTATTATTATTATTATTATTATTATTATTATTATTATTATTATTATTATTATTATTATTATTATTATTATTATTATAAGGCACATGCAAGAGCTCTATGTGAAAATAAATATCAACTTCAGTCATGATACTATTTGAGACAAGGGAGCCTTCCCTCCTCATCACTCGAAACAACCTTTAAAAAAAAGCGCTTAGTTCTCTGTTTCTCTCTATTTGCACGTTGATTGCCGGTAAGTAATTACTTTTTTTTCTAAAATCCAGTTGTAACCAGTTTTCTACGACAGTTCTTGTCCCGAAAAATATGCGACCGCTTCAGGGGACCGTCAGACGGGGAGTCCCTACAGAGTCCATTTTTTAACCCTTTCTTAGGCCTTATCTGCAACGCCTTACCGGAGGGCCAAGAACGGCGAAGCGCGGCGCTTCATACCGGACATGGACGCAAGGTTCGAAGCACTGCGCAACTATGAGCTAGTGCGCAAGGTGGTTCTACGTTATAGAATACCGCCTTTCTCCCCAGCGCATGCCATGAGAGAGTGTTCAGTGTAGCAGCTGACCTCTTAACGAGGAAACGTGGAAGAATCAGCGACGACGACATCAAAAAACAAGTCGTGTTGAAAGTTAAAAGCATGTGACACTATTTCACAGAAGCCACAGGAAGCCTCCCAGCCTTCGAGCAATCCTCCAGCCTTCTCTCTGCCATGCAAGCCTCAGCAGTTCGTTATAGTAAACTCGTGTTATACTGTGTTACGGCTATAAAAATTTGAAGGAAAGTAACACAAAAGTAATCGATTACATTTTTGTAATGGCTGTATTACTTTTACGAGGCTGTAACTGACCGCAGTAATCAATTCCATTTAAAAGCAAGTAATAGCAGTTGTAATCGGTTACGTGTTTTCTGTAACGTGTACAAGTCTGGTTTTTACACGCTCGAAGGCTGACTGTGTCACATAGTCCCCGTCTAGCCTGGCTCCCCCCATTCCCACTCCAATTTATGAATATCAATCATTCCGAGGATTTGGGGAGATCTGTTCGTGTCTCCATCTCTCGGCGGCAGCAACGGTGTCCTGCCACAACTGAATGGGAAATAGGCGATTAAAAACTCAATATCTCTTGAAAAAAATTGGTTATCAAAAACGACACCGAGTTCTATACACTATAGACCTACTGGAACAGTTCGGTAAAATTGCAGTATCGCACTACAAAGCATGTGGCTTCCCAGAACAATTGAAGACCGCCCAATAAACATATGCAGCCCTAATGTAAAATATTAGACACTCTGGGAAGGCACGCAGTTTGTAGTGCGTCGCTGTAATTTTAACAGAAGGTTCAAATAAGTATCTGCTGTGTAGAACCGGGATTCGTTTTTGATTACTTGTTTTTTTCGTCAGATATGATTTTTTTTCGGCTATCTCCCATTCATTTACGGCAGGCCACGGTTGTCACCGACAAGAGATGGCGCTACGTGCAAATCTCCCCAAATCCTGGTCATGACATTGAAGAAAGACTCAACCGTTGAATGTCGGTTAACACGGGCATTCTGCAGGAACAGGGAAGTACCGAAAGCAGTGGCACAGCATTTCAACACAGTAGGTCAAATCTTCGGTAAAGCAAAGTGTTATGTATTTTAGTGAAACTTCCGCTCTCCCACAAACAGTAAACATGGAGACCTATCTCATCTACAAATTCAATACAAATCCAGTCAGTTGGTATAAACAGTTTAAATGAAGGTTTTGATTGTACCCTACATAAGGGCACAACTAAGACCAGTGACACATTCAACATTCTCTGTAAAAAAAAACTAACTGTCACAGTTGTTACGTATTTGCATTTGAGCGACGCGCTGTGAGTGTCCACAAATGCAGAAGCCGACACTGTTGTTGCTGTTGCCTCTGACATGGCTCATACCCACTCAGGGGGGATTGGCCAAGGATTGATTATATAATTATATGACTTTTCGAAGCTGTTTGATACTTCTTTTTCTTTTAAAGTGCGGCACGTGGAATGACCCCTCTGCGTCTCCTGCCACGCGGTGGCGTCTGACGCGTGCCCGGTGTTCCTTTCTTTCATTCTACATCATGAGTGGTACAGAAGGGAGCCACGTTTTCGTGCGCATCTCAAGGGCAGTTTTCAATTTGAAAGAAACTGTAAAAGCGTCGTGGATAGAAAACACGCTCAAGCTGTTCCAAGATCTGCGTACCGCGAGCGGCAAATGGTGCATATGAATAGCTCGCCGTTATATCGCTGGCACGAGCATGACGTGTGGCTGTGTTGGCTAGCAGGCTGCGGAGCGAGGGGTCGCTGGTTCAAACCCCCGTAAGGTGGTCTGGAATGACGGCGTCGACATGCAGACGGCGACGGCGAAAATCAGCCGAGAGTGTCCATATAATTGCTATCGCAATAAAAATGTTTATTTTTCTTCGAAACGATAGTTTCGATGAAATTTTTATTTCCTGTAGGGGCTCATTCTATGATTCCGGTTCTATGCAAAACTACAATAACACCTTTCTGTGCGATTTTAGAAGCATAATTGGCCGGCGCTATGATTTCCTTCAGTGTCCTAATCAGAAAGGCCAACACTGTTATTCCCCCCTCCGAAACCCTCTTCCATTTCTCTTGCTCCCTTTCGGTCCTACACCAGCAATTAGCATTTTTCACGCCAACCACTCCATCCACACTTTCCGCCTCATCCTTTTCTTTTTTAAAGTGTTGAACACTTAGGGGGGGGCAGGCTGTCGTATGTTGTCGTCGTCGCTTGGCGTAATGCAGGCAAAACTGCATATAATATAGCCATCTCAGCGCGCGCTCGCGGCCGAAGAGAACACTTCGGACTTCTAGTTAAGTGCGGAGCATTTTAAACAAAACCACGCATAAAAATTGAAAAAAAAAGACGAAGCATGGGAGAAATAGAAAGAGAGAGAAAGAAAGGAGGAACATGGGAAGAAAAATATAAATAAATAAAAATAAAGAGAAAAAGTCAGAAAACACTGGAACATACAAAAACAAAGAGAAAGGGAATGAAAGAGAAAACCGAAGAGAAACAAAGAAGGCTGCCCAGCTCCGCCCTTTCTTCAGGCTTGGCACCACTAGTGCGACGCTGCCCTAATTTTTTTCCTTGAGGCTGGCTCCATAACGAAGAAATAAAAATTGCGAAACTCGCACTATGCCGCGCAAGCCCTAAAACATCGAAACTGGACAATTCTGAAGGCTCATCTAGTTCTTCTAGGTTGTTTCTTGTCCTTGGCTTGGCGATGCAGATTGCTTCTAGGTTGCTTCTAGGTTATTGCTAGCCTTTAGCTTCTTTCTATATTGATTCTCAGCGCAGAGAGGTTCGAGTAAAAACGTAGACAGTCACAGACACGACACGGATCCGCAAACTGTAGAGACAGAAATTCACGCTGAAACCGAGCGTTCACAACTTTCATAGATCTATGGGCACGCCTTCGTTCGCGTAGGCAATCCATCGCTACGGGGTCTTCTCGCAACCGCTGTTGCCTTTCCCTTTCTCTAGTATTCTCTGGTTGTGCGCACTTGGGGTCTTCGGCTCGCCGCCATCGCTTCGCAACCATTTGTTCTTCTGAATTTTGCCTTCTTCCTTTTTAGTGGCAGTTGTGCGTAGCGGGATTTACGGAGTTTCTGTGGCACATACCCGTTTTTTTGGGCAATCTGTTGCCTTCTTCATTTTTAGTCGACCAGTGGTGAGTGGCGGGATTTAACGCATTTCTGTGGCGCATACCGTTTATGATGATGATAGCTTTTTGGTACGGGGTGAACAAGGGTAAGCTCGAGAGCTTAACTGTTAAAACGTATGGCAGCTCCAATACTGTGAAGCCTGAGGAAGTGCGTAGCACGGGCACCCAGCGATTCCCGTTCGTAGAGTTCCCACCTCTCGGTTTACCAAAGCGTCGATGATGTCAATGTTTGAGGTAAGAAGAAAGGGTTTCTCCGCCACGAGTAGAATCTTGTCAGGGAGATTCGCAAACACGGTGTGCGACATGTGCGGAACTCCTTGCTGCCCTTTATAGACTTCCTGCTTGTTACGGCAGTTGAGATACGCGTCGTCTGCAGCGAGCTCCTCCAGTTGTTTCCCCCCATCAGATGTGATGACGCAGCGCTGGTGAAGCGTAGGGGGAGGGGCATTCTCTGGATCGGCGAAGCGGTGGCGCCCTCTCTTGTGCGGCCTCGGGATCAGCCGCAGGTTTCCGAAAAGTTTTTAGTAATTTTACAGCGAAAGCTGTTATGAGATCACCACAAGGGCCGTTTTTGCGCCGTTGTTGTCCGCCGCCGCCCCTGTCGGTGTCCGTAACCACTATCGTACGAAATAAGAAAAAACTAACTAAATAAAAAATACCTATGACACAATGGGAACCGAACCCGGACCCTCTGTGTGGCAGCGCAGTGCTCTCACCTGAGCTACTCTGGTGCTTGTAACTCCGTTGCAAACTGCAGGCTTCATGTCGGGTACGGAATTGCGTTGACATGTGTAATAAAGCGTGTTAGAACAGTAAAGTAACAGCGAGGCGTCACACAATGCGAATTGCGCAACGAGTTGGTCGTTCAATGCTTCAACCCATTACAAAAACCTCAGGCATAATTCTTGATCGTCGTCAGCGACAGCATCAACAAAGTGCACATAATGCGTTACAAGTGTATAGCGGTTACCGCGCTTTTCCGAAGAATGACGAATAATGGCGTAGGGGACGCTTCCCCACTTCACAAAAAATATGATGATTTATGGCGTAGTAGGTACCATGCAAGCGTGCTTGCAATAGTTGCCCCAAGAGTGTTTAAAAAAGGCTCTAGAAAGGCCGCTCTTCCAGCTTTCGCTGTGACTGTGCTGCGCGGTCCGCGTAGGCCTCGCGGTTTTTTTCAGTTAATTATTACAATTACTTCTAGGTTATTTCTGTTAATTATATTAGACCTTGTTCGTTCATCTTAACTTGGTTTTGGGCATTGCTAGCCTTGTTATGGCCTGTATTGAGAGCTTTACTGTGAGCGTGATCACGCCGCATGAGATGGATGGATGGACAACAAGCTGGGCCCCTAAAGTGCTCCGCACTTCAGAAATCCACATGGCGAAACGTTGGCTACTAGCGATTTCTTTTACCACTATTATTGCTATAGCAGTTATATGGACACTCTCGGCGAGTTCTTGTACTCGCTTACGCGTCCCTTACTTGTATATACAGGGTGTCGCAGCTATTACGCAGCACGATTTTAAAAAAGACGAACGGCGTTACGCGAAGCAGACATAATGGATATTGTTCCCAGTATACTGTACTAGCGGCTACTAATTTGTTCGTTAATGAGAATTAATTAATCAGTCATAATTATATTCGTAACTCCTAAAGTACTCACCGAATTATCAAAATGTCAATGAGGCAGGTGAGGGCCTTTCGAAATTACATCGCTCTGTGCTACTTTAAACAACGTACTAATTGCGAGCTCATTTTTTTTCTTGTAAATAAAGAAAGCCCACGAAATATGAAAAATAACACGTGACTGCGCTCCCACCCGCAAAAGAAAGCAGCGCCCTCAAATGAGCTTACTGCAAGCAACCGCTTTGCCTCTTTTTCGTTGCCAGAGACAGCGTTCGGCACATTGGCAAGGGTAGAGATCGGGCGCAAACAACATGCGTCGCAATTTTGCAGGGATTCCTTCCACTGAGTTCTACGTCACTACCATTATCCATATCACGGCCAACTGTCCTCATTGGTAACGCGGCCGGCGCACTTTCCTGATTACAGCCTTACTGTGTAAGATCAAAGCGGCGCCTCTCTTTGTACGGGAAGTGGCAGATAGCGCGATCCGTATATTTTTCTCTCTGAATATTTCTTCATTGATACTGGCTACCTCTCAGTGAGCTTGTTTGAGGACGCTGCTTCCTGATGCGCGCATCAGTATAGTCACGTGTCACTTCGTATTTCGCGGGTTTCTTTATTAACAGGAAAAAATGAGCTAGCAATTAGTACGTTGTTGAAAGTAGCACGGAGAGATGTCATTTCAACAGGCCCACATTTGCCTCATTGACATTTTGATAATTCGGTGAGTACTTTTGGAGATACGAATTTAATTATGACTAATTAATTAATTCTCCTAGAAAGAGAAAGAGAGAAAAAAGATCGAAAGAAACAAAGAGAATAAGAAAGAAAGCTAGGAGGAAATATAGCGAAAAAAATTAGCGCAGCTGGCCATGAGTCGCGGAAGGCTGAGTAACACAGACCTGGTGGGCACATCGCAGATCCGGTCTAGGCTAGGCTTTTAAAGGGCCTCTCACCACCCCGCGTTAAAAGACGAGGGAGTTGTTCCCTCCTCGCCTTCGCTACCCTTTCTACAGGCGATATATCCTCCCCGCCGCCTGTTTCTTAAGAGCGCGTGAACAATTTCAGCACTAAACGCTCGAGCCTATCAGGATATCGCGCTGCTCGGCTACACGCTGTTAGCGCAGCTTGCGCAGCCGGAAACACACACAATGAAGTGAAATCAGTTGATCGCGCACGATAGTAATGCGAGACAAGGAAGAACGGATGGGCGGCTGCATGGCAAAGCAGTGCAGGAGACAATTCACATCTGATATTTCGCGTATATGGACCAATCGTGAGCATGTATACTATGTACGTCATGGGAATCACTGTCTGCGTCACGAAAGTGTGCAAGAAAGACGAGAAACGCCAGGAGAGAGTAATGCGCTTGTTTTTTGTATTTTGAGAGGCTGGTGAGGGGCCCTTTAACCTCTCACTTTCTCACCCCTTGCTAAACTATACTATGCATGGCTATGGATTTGCTTACTTTTCTCTTTCTTGTGTGTGTTTTTCTATCTCTTTCTCTGTATGCATGCCTATTTCTTTTTCTCTCTCTAATTGTTTTCCTCCCTTGCTATTTCTTTCTTTCTTTATTTATTTATTTATTTTTCTTTCTTGCTATTTCGCTCTTCCTCTTACGTTCTCTGTTTCTGTAGTCATTCTCCTCTCCTCTTTGCCCTCCTCCTCACCCTCAGTACTCTTTCAATGACCTGTCCGCCGCGGTGGAGCAGTGGCTATGGTGCTCGGCTGCTAACCCGAAGGTCGCGGGTTCGATCCCGGCCGCGGTGGTCGCATTTCGATGGAGGCGAAATGGCAGAGGCCCGTGTACTGTGCGATGTCAGTGCACGTTACAGAACACCAGATGGTCGAAATTTCCGGAGCCCTCCACTACGGCGTCTCTCATAACCATATCGTGGTTTTGGGACGTAAAACCCCAGATATTATTATTATTATCTTTCAATGACCTTGCTACGGTATGCTAGAGAAGGCTATGCTATGCTCTGCTAGCGTGCCTGGATAGCCGAGTGGTTACGACGCTAGCCGTCGGAACGTGGGCACACGGGTTCGAACCTCGCCTCGCCAATAAATTTTTTCGCCAAGAATTTCTCGCATATCTTTCTCTCTCTCTCTGTACTTGTTCTCTTGCCCGCCAGAGTTATTGCATCTCACGCCGGACAAATCGGCGCGCGTGTTCTGGGAGTGAAGCAGAGGAGGAAGGCATTGAAGAATAGGAAGAAAGCGCACGCCGGTTCGTGATGATGAGAATTTTCCACCTGCGACACACGCCGATCCTCGACCATAACAGCTACAAGGAAGGC
The DNA here is from genome assembly GCA_030522465.1 of Rhipicephalus appendiculatus. NCBI lineage: Eukaryota > Metazoa > Arthropoda > Arachnida > Ixodida > Ixodidae > Rhipicephalus > Rhipicephalus appendiculatus. The sequence continues at coordinate 653,158 of JALIZH010023250.1, read as the reverse complement.
CGCCCAGATCCGCTCCTTCAGGCTTGCACCACCAGTGCGAAGCTGTCCTAAGTTCCTGGATCACGGAGAAATCAGCATTGTTAGCAATAGCTCACTTATAACAGTCACGATGCAGCGGAATACCTCTGCCCTTCTACCCTTTCGACGCGAACAAAGCAATGGCACAACGAGAGTGCCCCCCCCCCCCCCCCCCTACCACTCCCTTTTTCTTTCTTTCATTTAGGTATTTTCCCTTTATATATGCCATTCGACGCGCCAGCTTATCTCAATATCCACTCCAATGTTTTCTTCTCCCCCCCCCCCCCCCTCTTCGAATCCCCCCTTGCTGTTTTCGCATTTGCCCTCTCCACATCCACTTTCGTGATTGATAGTAACAAGAATTCTTGGGGTTTTACGTCCCAAAACCACGGTATTATAAGCGACGCTGTAATGAAGAGCTACGTAAATTTTGACCATCTCGTGTTCTTTAACGTGCACCTAAATCTAAGCACACGGCCTTCTAGCATTTCGCCTTCATTGAAATCCCGCCGCCATGGCCGGGATTGGCCCCTGTGACCATCGGGTCAGCAAACCACTAGACTACCGCGGCGGGAAGATTGGGGAGAATACAAGAAACAGGCAGGTTTGGCAAATCATATTTTGACTTTTAATTCATGCACATCAAATAAATATAATCAAACATATTCTAATGTTAGCGAACTACGGTTGCGGTAACTTGTCACAAGTTTCCGAACGAAAACTGTGCCTCGATCACCAGCTCATGATCGAGGCACAGTCTCTACGCACAGTCCTGCGGACTTCGGTGCTTGTGTTAACCGACGCGGCTGACGCAGGCGGCACGGATGCTGGCACGGTTGCCGCACTGTGGAGAGCACTGCTCCAGAACGGTGGCCGCTGGTTTCAGTAGTCGCGTGCTTGAGCCGCGCCAGGTGACGCTTAAGAGGTAGGGAAACCAGCGCTGCTGGCCGCTGCCCGCTCGCCCAGCTGGACAGCGACACAACGCGGCAAGCTGCGAGCAAGAAGTGCGCAAAGGAACGTCATGCCTCTCCAGCCTCAATTACACTGAGTCATGCAACATCTAAATACACTCTACCACGGTTTTGAGCCGAGGACGGAAAGCACGAGTACGAAGGCTCTTGAGCCCTTGACATCAGCGACCGACAGTTCGTTCTCTTTGCATTGATCAGCCGGCAGCATGGCTTGCGCCTATAATACGCTGAAGCTCTTCAACATAACCTTAGCAACAATGGAACAGAAGCCACACATTAATGAAACGCGTAAATTCATATTAAGGGACTCGAGACATAGAGTTGTTCAGTACGAAACGTGCCGCGAAAGGCGGCTTATTTCGAAAAAGGGGCCACGGCGAAGATCATTTCGTAGTTTCGATTTAACTAGGACTGCATTCAAAAGGGACACGGAACACCCGCCGCAGCCTGGCTGTACTTATAAGGAGAAGGAAGATGACATGGTTCGAATTGCCAGGCATCCGCCATCTTGGTTGCCTTCGCAAATAGTGTAAATATATTTTCAAGGGCCTCTAAACAACCTATAGGTCGAAATTTATTTGTGCTGTTGCAGTTGTGCACGCGTGCGTAACGAACGTGTAGATACGATGCCTTAACAGCCAAGTTACGCGCGTCTGGTGATCGAAATGAGACCCGTGCTCGTTTCGATCTTCGCTTCGCTATGGTACGTTTGTTCCCTTGCAATGTAATAAAAATACATAGGAATAACATAGCGGTCCTTCAAATGATCTTTTGACTAAAAGTTTAGAGAGCTACGTGGTACAACGTGAGGCTGTTTCACGTACCTACAACAAAATATTATGCGTGGTGGTTTTTTCGCGCATTTAAACAACGCTTGCGAAAGGTGTCTTAAAACCAATGGTCTGCACTCATGCGCGGCCGTACTGCAGTAATAACTCTTGCGTAGCATGTCATTATGGCGCTCCATCAGGTGCACTAACACTAATAAGTAATTAGAGACTGGTTCTCTTACAGCTATACATCGTATAAAGGCCGAAAATCGCAGTTGACTGCAGTTGTAAAGGCAGATGGACTAATCAGAAGTGTGACTTGATCTAATACGCTATCAGGTACATGCCCTCTGCCACGTGCCCGGAAGGCTGCGTCTATTTAGCACTGCACTAACCTCAGTGGTTCGGCCACTGTCAGCAGCCCTGCCCTTGGAATCCGGTCGGCTGGACTTGCGTGCTGTATCGTGCCGGGAGAAGAGGCTTGGACCGCGATGGGCAGCTGTAAGGGGCCACGCAGCCCAGTGCCGGTGTGGCGCTGCATCGAGTGGTGGCCCGTTCGGTGGCATTCGCAGCGGTAACGAACCTCAGGTGACACAAGGCGCCCAAGCTACGTTCCAGCTCTCGCTGCGTGGGCATGCTGGAGGTGACGTAGCCGTCCCTTTTTTCCGTCGGCACGCTTACGCTGGTGAAAAGTAACAGCGGTTCAATCGTTAATATACGGGTGCCTGACGAAGATGTTCCTAAGATCCGAGGTATGCATCGTCGCGCCCTCGAAACCACCGTGAATTAAACCTTTGAGGAGACGTTCTGGATGGCTCGCACAACCCTTTCTTCTAGAACGCTGCTGGAAGTGCGCGAGCCGTGTAGGTTGACGATGATTTCCTTTGAGGCCCGCTCCTATTCTTCTTCTTTATCCAGTGCGTAGCTTTTGGCAATGTAATTGTTTTGCAAGGAACTTGACTTTCAAAATAGTGTTAATCTTAAAACTGCCGCATATTTCGTTAAGACCAACCCTCTCGGGGTGGCTGCTTAGCAGTATTTATTGCTTCAAAAATTGCACATCGGGTTAAAATTAGATGTCAAGTAATAAATTTAGAAATTAAAGGTTTCGTCTTAGATATTCCTATTTCGAGAGGCCCTCAATCTTCTTTAGTTAATGAATATTTTCCAGTCTGTGTTCGAAATTATACCGTTATAGATTGCGGTATTTCGTCTCGCAGGAAAGAAATATATTTGCAGGTGACTTCAGTTCTCATCATACTTCATAGGATATTAGAACCATTATGATTTAGAAACGTTTTTGGGTTTTGGACTTACAACAACAATTATCATGCCTTAACATGAGAGCACCCATTTTGTTTGTAATTAATCTCTTACAGCGATATACTTTACTTTCTATGTTGCCAGCCTCTCCATCTCTACCTGGTCTGCTTATAGCCTCAGGTATATGGAGTGACCATTTTTATATTCTGTTTGAGATTGTATGCCCGTTGTCTTCCGTAACCAGCCACTAGATTACTGACAATCGCTTATCAGTCCAAGATGGCGGCGCCCATGAATCGAAAATAAAATCGTGTATACGGCAGGTCATTCAAGGTCGTGAGCCTCCAGCACGCCTTCTATTGGCTAGCAAGCTTGAAGGGCCCTTCAGGGCACCTCGCAAGTCCGATTCTGAGGTTTGAAGATTCTGAGGTTGAAGAAAGTCCGGACGTAAGCACTGTGATATCGACTGCTTGTTCCGCGCCCCTGTTTTTCCGCCGATGCGTGATGATTTCAATGAAGACAGCTTATTGCGGTCCATAAGTGCTGACAACTTCGCCGCACAACAGCGAAGCTATACGGAACTGAGAAGCCTGGCCCAACACTTGGAAGGTTGTGCTCGAGGTATTCAGGTCAGGATGGGCGTCATTTTTCTTGCACAACGACGTCCTTGTAGAGAAGAATTTCTCTCCGGCCCGAGCTAACTACCTTCTCGTTGTACCTTCGGCACTGCGACCAGAATTCTGCAGGCCCTGTATGGGCGACGTGACTACTGGCCATCTCGGTTTTACCAGCACACTCGCGTGGTTACAAGAAAGGTGCTACTGGCCATACCGTACCGCCGACGTCGCTCGTTACTTGAAGACATGTCAGTACTGTCAAAGACGCAAGACACCGCCAAGACCAGCAGGATTTCTTCAGCCAATCCGTTCACCTCGTTAACTCTTCCAGGAGATCGTGCTGGGGCCATTGTGACGTCAACTTCCGGCAACAAGTGGATCGTCGTAGTTGCCGACTACCTCTTCCGCTGCGCCGAAACCAGGGCCCTGACTAAACGCTAGTCCGCCGAGGTAGCGAAGTTCTTCGTGGGGAACATCCTGCTGAGCCACGGCGCCCGAGAAGTCCTTATCACCGACAGGGGTACGGCTTTAAGGCCAGGCCTCCCTCAAGCGATTTTGAAACACAGCCAGACAGCTCACCGAAGGACAACTGCTTACCACCCGCAGTCGACAGGCCTCACCGAGCGTCTGAATAAAACCCTCGACGACATGCTGGCAATGCAGCATGTATCCTTCACTTACAACACGGTAGAGGAAGACGCAAAGAACATTAGGCCATTCAAGCTGTTTTACAGAAAGAGGCCCGGCAGCGACGCTCGACGCAAGGCTGCCAACTGCACCAATGAAGACAATCTCGAAATGGCCTCTTATTTGCAACGCGCTGAAGAAGCTCGACAGCTCGCCCGCATGCATACCGGAAAGCAGCAAGGGATCGACAACCGTCACTATAATCTTCGGCTACGTGCGCCACATCTAATACAAACCCAGTGAGCGTGCGTGGGTCTGGAAGCCGAAACACCTACGCGGTTTAGCGGGAGGCTTCTTGCCGACACTTCAGTACTTACAAGGTATTTCGACGTCTCGGTGCACTGGACTACGAGGTCCTTCGGGACGGCCTTACAAACTCTCAGTGGCACAGCACACGACCTGAATTTGTTCATGTCGTGCGTCTTAAGCCGTTCTATGTGCGTCAACAGACCTGAGAACTCTAGTTCTTGCTTATCATTGTTCCTTCGCATTTCACGCATTATTTTCTTTCCGCGTTAGATTTTAAGCATCGGAGTGATGCTTTTTCAAAGAGAGCATTGCCACGCGCGTTGATTGCTTCAGTTGGTTGTATTCATGTGTTACCCAGAAACATACGCACAAGAAACAGCAACGCTCGGCACAGACCGCGCCGCAATGTTTGGGAAGCTTCGCGATTGTTAGAGATCGTTCTCTTAAGATTACGCGCAGGACACGAATACCTAAGTCTATACGAGAGCTTGTGCGAGCACCAGCGATAATGCTGGAAGGTTCGATGACAGATGTGTAAATGAAAACACGTTCCTCCGAATATGAGATCACTCGATGGCCATCGCTGTTTTCGCCGCTATCGTCGTGCAGCTTGAAATGCTTGTACTTTGGCCTCTTAATTCTCGGGCACAAGTTCGTCTAAATAACAAGCTCCGAATTTCAGAGGGCTGCTAGAGCCTTCTTCAGCGTCGCGGCCACGTGACAATATGAAGACATTTGTTTTGAGTGCATTGCGTGTAGCCATTGCACGCTCAATTAAGTTTTCAAATCATATTTTTAGAACGTGAACTTTGCTACATCTTTCAACACTCGAAGAGCAGCCCAGAGGTCGATGTATTTTGAGATCCCTCGTCTTGAGCAATTCCCTTAACTTGGGCAGACCCGTCTTTTACCAATGCTGCGCAGTGCCTTCTGGTATTCAGTTTCACAATGAGCTCCTGAATATTTGCGAATCGCCAGACCTGATTAATACAAACAGTGTCGCACCTTTCAGTGTTATTCAAGATTATATAATCAATTTCAAGATCTCACGCCAACGTCTGCACACACTTCGCTTGCCGCAATGTTTGCAGTAAGAACTTGGTAGCACGCTAAAAAGGTTCCCGAGATGAAGTTTTGCAACATTTATTAAATTCCAAAAACGTTAAATAGATAAAAATCTAAAAGCGCTGGTCAGCCTATTCTTAAACGGTTGCAGCAAGCTGGCCGAGGAAATGACGCCGTCATTAGAGTCACACGGAACGTCTGGCTAGTCGCTGTCCGACTCACTTGGGAACTGAGACTGATCCCACGGGAAGAATTGGCACCGACCAAAAGTATCCCGGCGTAAAACCCTCTTCGCGGCCCCACTAGAAGAAGCCGCCGTTTGGCCTTTGGCAGGTAGCTTGTTCTCTTTCCCACGACATTTAGGCGCCGCAGTTTCGGGTTTGGCAGGCACCTTCGCGGCACCGCTCCCCGACTTTCCATCAGCTGCGCCGGCTGTTTTCGCAGCGCAGCTTGTAGGCGCAGCTGCTGCGTTGGACTGCTTTGCGGGACGACCCGCTCGTTTGGGCGCTTTTGCTGCTGCGCCAGACTTTCTTCCGTCGCCCGATACACTGACCATGGCGGAACTGGCAGGCGGCCCTTGTCCCTCCTGATGACACTCCGATGAGTCGACTGCAGCGGGTGCACTGGTCGGCTCGGCGGGTGCACTGGCCGGCTCCTCTGGTCGGCTCGGCGTGTTCTCGGCCTTCGCGTCTTGGCCCACCACGTTTTTGCCATGATTAGCCGTCACACAGGAGCGGCCCAGTTGTTTCCTCTTCGGTTGCGGAGGATTCTTCTTTTCAACGGCCTCGACAAGCGGCTCGGCCGTTGCCACCGCGTCTTCTGAATGGCTTGGTCCTCGGGAGCCCTTTCCTGCACGCCTTGTGGGTGCCCTGGCTGCCGCGCGTCCCCGCTCGGCAGTAGCGCCGACAGCCGCTGGTTTCTCCACCTGTGAATCACTAGGGCGTCCAGGTGCAGGCACAGTGTCGTCTGCTTTGCACATCGCCGCTGCTGCTCCAGGCGGTGATGTGGACTTCTTCGACAGCACGGCAGGAGAGCGCTGTCGACTGCCAGGAGGCCGCGTGCTCGTCTTACCGGGAGGCGAAGGCCGAATGGTCTGCCGCTGCACATTGTGGGTCGGCTGAGACGCGGCCGCCCCACCTTGCTTCCTGGTCGCATTCCTCTTCGCCATGGCTCTACGGGAGGACCGCAATGGCGCGAGACGTACGTGGCTCTTCAAAACAATGCGATATTGTGCTTCCGCGGGCGGAATGTGATGCCGGTGAATCCGATTTCCCACGCGATCATAGCTATGACGTCACCAACAGTGCGTCACGTGACTGTCGCGAAGCTTCTTCTTTTTTTTTTTTTTTTTTGAGGAGGGGGGGGGGGGTGGCACTTTCGTTTGAATCAATGGAAGGCTAAATCACAGGGAAATATACTTACGTCAAGAGCGGACACTCTCGTAGGACCCTGCGGCCGAGCTACTGCACAGATATCAGCGCGACCAGCGGCTGGTCAGACCGGCAATTTTGTCTTCCGTGATTGGGAAGCCTGGTTTAGCTCTGTCTTGGTTTCGGTTTTGACAGCAGCGCTATTTAATGCGGTTTGACCTTTGAGTTTTAAAATGTTCAATTACGTCATCTTTAGCGAACCTTCAGTGTTGCATTTCGAACATATACAAACGTAATAAACTATAGTCGGTGACAGCCTAAGAATAAATGTAGGCTCCACCCATGAGGCCGCATTGCCCTTATTTTTCGTGCTTCCGCCGTGTTGCTACTTCAAGCCGCAGAAACGACGGAACGCGAGATCGCGTTGCAAAACACTCCGAGCCTCTGCCGCTTCGGTGCACATCAAACGTGGCACAACCACAAGCTTCGACTGCATCAAATGACGACCGGCGAGAATGATGCTGTATACGTGTTGATAACAGTTGAAATTTTTATTTGTTCTTCCTTAGCATTACGTCATAGCAAAGGGCAGCTCTAGTTCGACGCACATAACACAAATGGATAGTGGTACACTTTACCTTTTATTCTCAGCCTGTCACCGACTATAGTTGATCGCAACCTTTTTACTAAAAAAAACCACCAACATCCTCGATGTACCCAAGCAAAACAGGATTTGCTCATGTGAACTGCATAAAATTATGCGACCAGAGCTGTTGTTATTGGGATCGTTTTCACTTTTTAGCCGCTTTCATGAATTACACGCAATAGGAAGCAGCGGCACGGTACAAAATAGTTTTTATTTTTCCTTGTTTACACGGGAAATTCGCACAGAAAACATACCTCATCATACACTTGATGATGTGCGTCATATTGCAAAAAGGAGCAAGAAAAAAATCACGCCATATCCACGAAGTGAATGATGATGAGTGGGCGAAGCTCGATCGTTTTCATCCATGGCAGAAAGAGAATGTGTGGTCTGGAACGCGGTTATACTTCATGGTCATCAGCGTCATCGTCATCGTTATCACGTGTAGTGGATACATTCCACTATACTGGAACGCGCTTATACTTCATCGTTATCACGTGTAGTGGGTACATTCCACTATACTGCGTCATCGGCATCTTTATTACGTGGAGTGGGTACATTCCACTATACGTGGCTATCTACCTACCTACCTACCTACCTACCTACCTACTACTACTACTACTACTACTACTACTACTACTACTACTACTACTACTACTACTACTACTACTACTACTAGTACAGAGGAGGGACAGACGCACACCCTTAGGAGCTTCGCCCCTAAAAGGAATAGTAAAGCGAAGAACACGAAGTCAAAAACAAAAGAATGATAAAGCGCATAGGCGCTGCGCTGCGTCTATTTGGTCTTATACATCGGTGAGAGCAACGAAAAGACTTGGAGGACCCTTAAGCTTCGCCTTTAAGAGTTGAACGCGATAGCGATATCCTGTACCTAATGCGTACCTCAGTCACTTAGTACATACTATGTAATGGGTAGCATGCTTTAAACCACGGCCAATAATGAGCGGGAAACGTTTTCGAACTTTTTTATGCACCCACCACGTGGTCTTTAGGGAATACACGCAGTAACGTGTCTGCCTTTGGTAATGGGTGGCCGGCTTTGAACCACGATGTGACTATGATATTCACATCTTCTAGGGCCCGATGGCAATGTACGCGTGTACCACGCAATATTACTGCGATATTACATGTTGTATTGCGACGCCTCTATACAGGACGCGTGTGTTTGTAAAGCATGAAAGCCATTTTCACTGCATTTCCAAGCAGAGGAAGTTATTTTCACTCTAATTCCCAGCAGAAGCTTGGCTGTGTGGTAGAACACCTGCTTGCCACGCAGACGACCTGGTTTCGATCCTCACTCGGACCCGGAATTTTTATTATTTATTTTATTTGCATCTTTCTCGATTTTTCGGTCACGGTCAAGATGATGATTTTTCTCTCACAACCAACGACGCCGACACCGACGCCAGAATTTCTGCGAAACGAGCTCTTTAACGCTATCGCGTTAAAAGTAGTCAATGGCTGGACACAGGCAAAAGTGAAAAAAAGACACGTGTGGTCTGCGTGACATTCCTCTACATCAGCTTTGGTCTGTTCTTTAGCACTAAGACAACATACATTATAGTATCACAAAAGTAAGCATGCAGTCTTCGATCGTAGCTCGATCGTTCGATGGCTCGATGGTGATCTAAGCCCCATTCAGATAAGACCTATCACGATCAAAAGTTCCAATGTGACAAGCGTATTACCCAGAGCCTACTGGACACGACTAATTTCATTAGATATCCTAAAAAATTGCAGGTAACGAACAGGCAGAAGGAATTCAGACCACAACAGGATTGGTTTAGCCGTGACAGCCACGCGTCAAGTAAAATCTGCGCCATGACGGTATTTTGGAGCGCGAAAATAGACACCATACACGAGAAAGACTGAACAGGACGAGCGCTCACTTCAAACTAAAGTTTATTCACAGAAGATGGCCAACTTTTATCATACACCAGTTCAGTCTTTCTCGTGTATCGTGTCTATTTTCGCGCTCCAAAATACCGTCATGGATCAGTACAAACTCGCCCAAATTTCTGTGCTTCTAAAATCTGCGCTTACCAACCAGCCCCGGCGGGCACCGAAGCACATATTAAGGCTAAAGCCTTTAATGTCTCATGCTCACGTCCGTCCGGTGTCCGTCCGTCCGGTGTCCGTCCGTCCGTCCGTCCGTCCGGTGTCCGTCCTTCCGTCCGTCCGTCCATCCGTCCGTCCGTTGTCCGTCCGTCCGTCCGTCCATCCAACCGTCCGTCTGTCCGTCCGGTGTCCGTCCGTCCGTCCATTCGTCCGTCCGTCCGTCCGTCCGGTGTCCGTCCTTCCGTCTGTCCGTCCGTCCGTCCGTCCGTCCGGTGTCTGTCCGTCCGTCTGGTGTCCGTCCGTCCGTCTGTCCGTCCGTCCATCCGTCCGGTGTCCGTCCGTCCGTCTATCCGTCTGTCCGTCCGTCTGTCCATCCGGTGTCCGTCTGTCCGTCCATCCGTCCGTCAGTCCGTCCGCCCGGTGTCCGTCCGTCCGTCTATCCGTCTGTCCGTCCGTCTGTCCATCCGGTGTCCGTCCGTCCGTCCGTCAGTCCGTCTGTCCGTCCGTCAGTCCGTCCGGTCTGTCCGTCCGTCCGACCATCCGTCTGTCCGTCCGTCCGTCCGTCCGACCATCCGTCTGTCCGTCCGTCCGTCTGTCCGTCCGTCCGTCCGTCCGTCTGTCCGTCCACCCATCCGTCCGTCTGTCCGTCCGTTGTCTGTCCGTCCGTCCATCCGTCTGTCCGTGCGTCCATCCGTCCGTCCGCCCGTCCGTCCGCCCGTACGTCCGTCTGTCCGTCCGTCTGGTGTCCGTCCGTCTGTCCGTCCGGTGTCCATCCGTACGTCCGTCTGTCCGTCCGTCTGTCCGTCCGTCCGTCCGTCCGTCTGTCCATCCGTCCCTCCATCCGTCCGTCTGTCCGTCCGTTGTCCGTCCGTTGTCCGTCCGTCCGCCCGTCTGTCTGTCCATCCGTCTCTCCGTCCGTCCGTCCGTCCGGTGTCCGTCCGTCTGTCCGTTCGTGCGTCTGTCCATCCGTCCGCCCGTCTGTCCGCCCGTCCGTCTGTCCGTCCGTCCATCCGTCCGTCCGTCCGTCCGTCCGTCCGTCCGTCCGTCCGTCCGTCCGTCTGTCTGTCTGTCTGTCTGTCTGTCTGTTTGTTTGTCTGTCTGTCTGTCCGTCCATGTCCGCCCGTCCCGTCCATCCGAGCTCTGGCACGGAGCCAGGTGGCCGCCGGGATGCGCAAACGGACGCCGGTCGCGTCGGACTCTACAGCGCTCGCGCTTTGCTTGCGTAGCTTCGCTGTGCCCAGCGTTTGCAATCATTCTGACCGACGCCGTCTCAATGGACACAGACGTTCACGGAATACACTTTCCAATTTACAAAGGGCCCGTCAATTTAAGCGCTGGAACGCTATGGCGTTTGCACGATGCACAAAACGCGAGAAAATACTAACGCATGCGAACGGAGGAAGATTAGTCTGGCGTCTCGCTGCGACTCGCGGTAAAAAATTAAAAAAGAAAGCACGCACACAGTCGCTTTGTGTGTTATCCCACTGAGAGTGTAAAAGAAAAAAGACATGGCATAGTCAGTGGAATGGCCACACGCTTTCGCCGAACACACTTTAGAATGTACAAAGTGTCCTTCAATTTTGTTTGATACGCGTGCAAACTGCACTCCACCAGCATCAATACACATATGTGCGAATTATTCGTGCAGACAAAAGGAAGCAGCTCGCCGCAGCAGCGAACCGGCATGTTGAAAAGCGCGGCGAAGTGGGCGTAACCAGTGGTATATGCATAGCAGCCGGCGTAAAATTGGAGGATGCTTGAGCATCACCTTCAAGAGTATATCGCGATAGCGTATTCGGGCCTCATGCGCATCGCCTTCAGAACTGTTAGCCTGCTTCGGTTCTCGTTGCATGCCTGAAACGTGCCGTAAGAAAACGAACGACTGTGCACGTAACATTGGCCGTTTCGAAGTATCATTGAGTGCGTATTACAAGCACAGTTGTTAAGTGCCCACTAAGCGATAATTATTCCTTCTGCGAATCAGTGAAGTGCCCACTACGTGTCCATAGGGCAACACGCGAACCTACGCAGCTGTTCACGTTGTTGATGGTTCTGCTGCTGCTGATGAGTAAATATGTCTGAGCGCTTTGTAATGGGTGGGCCTTTAAAACGCCCACTCGTCGCTCAGCTCACATGTTTTGACACCTTGCTTGATTCTAAGCTTCTGCCACGCAATATATGATGCGTTAAGGAGACTCCTTCTACTACATGACATTCTCATAGTGTTTTTTTTTTTTCCGAAGCAGTTTCAAGAAATATGGTGGCACTGTGCTAGAACAGCTGCTTGTTACGCAGACGGCATGAGTTCAATCCTCACTCGGGCCCGGTATTTTTTATTATTTATTTTATTTGCATCTTGATTTTTCGGTCACGGACAAGATGATGATTTTTCGCTCACAACCAACGACGCCCAAACCGACGCCGAAGCCGGAATTTCTGCGAAACGAGCTCTTTAACGCTATCGCGTTAATATTTGACGCGTCGATGCAGTCCGCTGGGGGCATAATAAGCTGTCTTTCTTTGAGCCACCATCGCTACGCCGCCCGGCGGGTGCTCAGACCCTCACTTGCTCGGCCGCGAAAAGGCCGTTGTGGCCCATTTTTACGTAGTATGTTTCTCTATGGTCAAGTGGCCAAGTGCCGGGCCTTTCAAGCAGTTCAGGGGGATGTGGTCAGGGTCGATCGCTTGAGTCCAGACCGAGCCGTTTCGCGAAACGATATCCCACCCCCCCTGGCAGAGGCGTTTAATTCAAGGTGGCCTCTTCAAAGTACCAAACTGAACATCGTCAGGGTAAGTACTTATTATTTAAATAATCCGTGTTAAGGTAGTGAGTGAGTGACAACTTTATTCATCAATGGGTGTGGGGGGTAAGGGGAGGTTCAGGCTATGTATGCTGCCAGGCCGTGCTTCTCAATGGTGTCCTCAGCTCGTGCCAGGACCCGTGTCTGGACGTCTCGGTCAGTGCTGAAGAGAAGGGCCTCCCATTGCTCCTCGGTGTGGGGTGGCGAGACGAGGTCGGTGGGCGGGAGATCCTCCGGGCAGGCCCAGCGGATGTGGTTGAGCGAAGCAACACCTCCACACAGACAGCAGCGTGAATCGATAACGCCCGGGTGGATGTGAGAGTACACGAGGGGGGCACGGAAAGGTGCGGGTCTGAAGTCGGCGCCAGGCGATCTGGGAACCTCTTGGGAAGACTTTCGTGAGGGGGGTGGGTAGGCGTCCCGTTCAAGGCGATAGTGCTGGACGATGTCATGGTAAGTGACCAGGGGCTCCGGCACCAGGGCGTCCGACTCAGAGGAGCCCACCGCTCGGTTGACGAATCCTCGAGCGTGTTGGTGAGCTGACTCGTTGCCGGGGTGACCCGAGTGGGCGGGGACCCAGACCAGTTCAATGTGGCGCGGTTCATCCCGCAGCAAGAGCGGGCGAAGGAGCCGTAGGGTGGTAGGCGAGATAAGGCCTCGGGCGAAATTCGAGATGGCGGGCTTAGAATCGCTGAGTACTACACAGGCTTCGGTAGACGTGGCAGCCAAGGCAATGGCCGCCTCCTCAGCCTCGACGGCGTAGGTTGTGCGCACGGTGCCGGCTATGACTGTCGACTTCGTGTGCTCCGGCGAGGAGGGCGAGACGGAGACGACGGCAAAGGCGTCGCCGGGTGAGGTGTAACGAGCCGCGTCCACGCAAACGACGGCTGGGTGGTTGGCGTACTTGTTACGAAGCATGGCCACGCGGGCTTGACGGCGGCCGTCATGGTGGCCCGCGAGCATGTTCTTGGGTAGCGGTTTGATGTGGAAAACTGTCCGAAGGGCGTGCGGTAGTGAGACCAGGTCCGGTGGATGAGAGGAGGTATCGTGGTCGATGGAAGAGAGGATCCAGTAACCAGTCGCCGAACGACAAAGGCGCTGCACTTGAGCGGTACGGTGAGCTTCAACCAACTCGTCGATGGTGTTGTGTACCCCTAAGCGGAGGAGGCGTTCCGTAGACGCGTTGGGGGGGGAAGACCGAGGGCAATCTTTATGCCCGACGGATGAGCACGTCGACCTTGTCGCGTTCAGATTTGAGAAGGTGAGTGTAAGGCAGGCCGTAGGTGAGACGGGAAATGACGAAAGCGTCAATTAGGCGAAGTAGATCGCGTTCGCGCATACCCTCGCGCCGCGCTCGAACACGAGCTAGCATGCGCGCAGTCTGCTGAACCGAAAGCGAGAGCTGGTCGATAGTGTGAGTGTTGCGGCGGTTGGATTGAAAGACCAACCCCAGCACTCGGAGATGCGAGGCGACGGGAACGGGGGTGGAGTTGGCGTAAACCACGATGGTGGGATGGGGTGTCTTGTGGCGGCGCCGGTCGGGGGGGCCGCATGAGGAGAAGGGCTGATTTGGCCGCCGAGCAGGTGAGACCAGCCGCGTGCACATGGCCCATGACAACGTCGGTGGCGTGTTGCAAGGTCTGCTCGATGTGCCCGTCGGAACCTGACGTGACCCAAAAAGTCATGTCATCCGCATACAGGGTGTGTTTTAGGCCAGGGATGCGGTCAAGCTTTTCGGGAAGCGAGCGGAGGGCGAGGTTAAAAAGAAAAGGTGACAAGACTGCGCCTTGGGGTGTACCGCGAGAGCCGACAGCGTACGTGGGGGGACGGAAGATCTCCCACGATGAGTTCGGCAGTGCGATCGGTAAGGAAGGAGCGAACATAGTTGAAGAGTCGAGCGCCGGGGTTGAGGGCTCCAAGTTCAGTTAGGATAGCCGAATGAGAGACCTGGTCAAACGCCTTATGAAGATCGAGGCTGAGGACAGCCTTCGTGTCTGAGAAAGTGGATGAGCTGAGGAGGTCGTGGTGAAGCTGCAAGAGAACGTCTTGCGTTAAGAGGCCAGGGCGGAAACCGAGCATAGTATGGGGAAAGAGGCTGTGGGCGTCCACGTGCGTTTGCAAGCGAGCAAGAACGACGTGTTCCATGAGCTTGCCGACGCACGAGGTAAGGGAGATGGGCCGGAGATTTTCGATCGTGAGTTTCTTGCCAGGTTTTGGAATGGAAGCTACGCGCGCATGCTTCCACGAGTGGGGGGATATTGCCGGAGTGCCAGCAGACATTGAGGAAAGAAGTAAGCGCGGCGACTGAAGGGGCATCGAGATTGCGAAGAAGCTTGTTCGGGACTCGGTCCGGGCCAGGGGCGGAGGTGGTGCGGAGCTTGTGAAGCGCGGCGTAAACCTCCGCTTCAGTGATGTCGGCGTCGAGTTCGGGGTTGGGAGATCCCAGAATAGGACTCGAGAGGGGAGGTGAGAGCATCAGAGGGCAGAAGTTGGAGGTATTTGGCAGCCAGGTCTGCCATGAGCGCTGATGTGTCACCTGGATAGGCCCGAATTACACGCTGCAGTTGCTGCCGGGTGACCGACTTCGCAGACGTTGGGTCGAGAAGATGGCGTAGAAGATGCCATGATTGCTTAGAGCCCAGCTGACTGGAAAGTCCCGAGCACAGCTGTTCCCACTGCTGGCGAGCAAGGGCGGTGGTGTGTGTTTCGATCTCCCTGTCGAGGTATGCGATTCGGCGGCGAATACGACGGTTATGTCGTTGCTTGTTCCACCGGTTGGTGAGGCTTGTATGGGCGGCCTGCAGGTGAGCAAGGCGGGAGTCAATCGCTGGGTGGTTTGCCGTAGTGGGGATCGAAGCCGTGACCCCGTCGAGGTCCGCCAGTAGCTGGTCAGTCCACTGCGAAAGGTCGTCGATGTCGGGAGCGGCAGAGTGCTGGCGACGCACACGAAACGCGTCCCAGTCCGTATAACCAAGAGCGTGTGGACGTGGCTTGCACGGGGACGTGTGGACTTGCATGGTGAGGATATAGTGGTCGCTGCCCAGGGATTGATGTGTGTTCGACCAGCATGCATCGTGCACGTAACGGCAGTAGCTGAGATCTGGGGTGGTGTCGCGGCACACGCTGTTGCCGATGCGCGTAGGTTGTGTTGGGTCAGTGAGCATTGTGAGGCGAAGGTCATGAGTAAGTTGCCACAGCCTCGTGCCCGGGCCGTCGGCTTTGGGGTAACCCCAGTCCGGGTGTTTCACGTTGAAGTCGCCGAGAACCAGGAAAGGGGATTTAGCCGCTCTTACTGCTGCGGCGCGGAGTAGGGCGAGAAGAGATGAATCTTCGGTGACGCGGGGGGGGGTTTGTAGACATTTAGTATGAAAAGGGAAGGATCTCGATAAAAACGTGGTGGACCGCACGAAACGGTAAATCAACCAGGTTGACCATGAGCGTACGCCGGGTGAGGATGGCCGTGACGGGATGGGGTGCGGGATGATGAGCCACGTGATCGTGGGCAACGTAGCCCGACAGGGAAACGGCGGTGTTAGTTTCCTGGAGCACGATGACATCAGGTGTATCCGAAGGGTCAAGTTGTTGGAGGTGTAAGAGAAGGTGGCTGCGCTTGGGGCGAAAACCACGGCAGTTCCACTGCCAAATAGTTAAAATAGACCGGTCAGCCACGATGAGCGTTAGCAGAAGTCTCCTCGGCTTGCGATTGCGAGGGTCGGGTAGTGGTGGAGGCTGCGTTGGAAGCGCGGGTGTGAAGGGCTGGCTTTGCTCGAACGCTCTCGAGCATGAAAGCGTGCAGGGTATCGACCGTCTCCTGGAGTGATTGAAGGGACGCTGTTGAGGGGAAGGCAGCAAGGTCCGTGCGCAAGGAATTTAGAGCCTCGTGCTGCGTCGTTAGAAGCTGGTGAACAGAGTTGAAGCGGCTATCTAGCCGCCTCTCGAAATCTGCTTGGGCCGTTTTGATTTCCTCAGAAAGGTGGAGAGACTTAAGAGGCGTAGTGTGCCTTTTTCGCTTGCCGACGCACCCGTCGGCGGGTTCAGTGTCCATGTCCGATGCGGAGGTGGTGGATGAGGGAAGAGGAGATAAGCGGTCGAGAACTGCCTCGAGCTTCTGTTCAAGCGTGCTCAGCTGGGCTTGGAGAGACATGATTTCAGTTTTCTGTGCCTCTAGCAGAGAACCTTGTGCGGCGAGTTGCTGTCGTAGAGAGGCGTTTTCCTGCTGCAGTGCGGCGACCTGCGGCGAGGGGGAGCGCTGGTGGAGCGCCGGGAGAAGACCGCACGGAGTGGGTGGGCTGAGATGCGGCTTTGGGCGCCGTCCCGGCGAGGGATGGGAAATCTGTAGTTGTCTTGGCGGGAGGAAGCGGCAATTGCGGTGGCGGCGCAGGGCCGCGTGCCATTGCATTCTTAGGAGTCCGAGCAGCGTCTGCGGGTTGTTGTGACGAGACGGGATTAGCCGGTGGCATAGTCTTCTGGCGTTGTGGCCGCTGTGCATAGCGATGCTTGCATCTAGAGCTGTGCGTCGAGTGATCCCCGTTACACACGATGCAGCGAGGTGTGCATGTGGGCTGTGAATCCTCGGGGGGCGGGGTATGTGTAGCGCCGCAACGGTGGCACCGATCCTGTCGTGGCTTGGGGCACACGTCGGTTCGGTGGCCGGTCGAGCGGCAATTGAAACAAGCTTCGACCTTGTTGCGGAATGGAAGAAGGCGAAGCTGGACACCATGGTAGAAAATCCACCGGGGTACCTTGGGTTCGGTGAGAGCGACAAGAATGTGGCGAGTCTTGCCCATACGGCGGCCTCCCACGATAGAAAGAGTAGGGTTACTAGCCTGGAGATCTTCGAGGATGGCTTCGTCCGTGAAGTCGTCGACTGCATGGTATAGAAGGCCTCGCAGGGCGTCGTCCGGTGGCGGAGCGTAAAGGTGCACAATGAAGGTAGTGTTCGACACCGTGAGGGATATGATGCGGAGGTATGCTTGGGCACGAGACGAGTCGGCGACGCTGAGCGTGAAAGTGTTGTTAACCGGGTGGATCCGCACCGTGTCACGGGATGCGGGCGGCAGATCTTGCAAGTTCGCTGCTTGCAGTAAGGCGGAGTATAAGTGCCAAGGTTGAAGCTTATTAAGGTCGACGGAGGTTTTAGGACGTCCGACGACGTGGATGGTGTCGGCCGGGAGACGAGGAATCGGAGCGCGACGGCGGGGCCGAGGTGGCGAAGCACTGGCCTGCTTCGATGGCGGCAAAGGTGGTGGCGGGGCGGCTGACATGTTGGTGGGCGTAGTTTTGGCGGCAGCGGCGCGGCGTAATGCCGCGCGGCGTTGCTCTTGGGCGCGAAGGCCTGGTGACCAGGAACCGTCCGAGAGTTCTTCGGGAGACACTTCCTGTCCTTCGACAACGTACTCCATGGTGGTGGGCAGCCAGGAGACGGACGGCGATGAAGCGGCGGGAGGCCGCACTCGAGCTAGGCTTGAGTAGGCCTAGGTCGGCGCACGGCGTGGTCGGGATTTCCGAAGGCTCTCCTGGGCCACCCCAGGAGAGGGTCGGGACAAAATTGGTGTCGAAATGATCCTGACAATTTACTCTACCCACTCGTGAGAAAATTATCTGGATACGGCCTGAAGAACCGGCGTGAGCGCCGAAAGTTTGCAGAGCCGACGTCGTGTTAAGGTAATCTCAGCAGTGTCAACGCGCTTGGACGTCAAGTGGGAACAAAACTCGGCTGTTGTGATAGCGGCTTTTTTTGGTGCAACTCCGCCTTCGCAGATAGCAAAAAAAAAGGCGGATAGGACAAGCAGAAAAATGTGACAGGATTGGTGTTGTGGCAATAGAACGCGAACTACGGAGCAGTGGGAGAACAGGCACGACAAGCGCAGACTATCAACTGTTTGTTTTTTTTTTGTTTGTTTGTTGTTGTTGTTGTTGTTGGTGGTGGTGGTGGTGGTGGTGTTTTTTTTTTATTTTTATCGCGAAGGCATGCAGTATTGTGACTGCGCCTCCTGTTAAAAAAAAGAAGCAGTTCACAGCGCTTGTCCTGTCTCTTCTATCGCAGTCCCGTAGTTCACGCTGTTTCGCCGTAATCTACGTAAACCAACTGGCCCCGTAAAGAACCCTTGTACAGACGGAACCACACTTGCCTAGAGCGGTGGAGCGCGTGGCTGTGCACGCTGTTGTTGTCCCTAGCTACTACGTCCCGTTAGCTACATGCTTCCGTTGATGGTTGAATTAAACAGAAGGACCTAGCATGCACTATGACTGTATTAGGTATCATTACGGCATCGGTCTTTGCATATTTCTGCAGAAAACAGCAGCTGAAGTAGCCGGCTGGGCGAAGTATGATTCCTTCTGTACTACACATAACATGGGCGGTAACGTCCAACTGGCTAATTTTTTAGCAGCATCGCGGGAGCACTGAGCGCGGCATATGGTATAGTGTCTACGATTCGCGAAATGTAACGAGATTTGCCGGTAACTCAGCCGTCACTGATACCGCAGCCGAGAGCCCCCCGTATCGAAGGCGCCTAGCAGAACAGTACAGCAGAGGACACTTGCACGTGGCTGCGCATAGCGCGCATGCGCATACTCTTGACAGTTTCTCCGATGTGCTCCGTTGTACGGTGCTGTTTACTTCAAGATTACTAATATATATTTTGAAGTAAAAAGCGTAGCAGACGGCGCTCGCCATTCGGTGTGCTTTGTGAGCTTGCGCATCGTCGGCAGATCTCGATAGCTTTCGAGAATATTAGAGGCTACCATATGCCGCGCTCAGTGCTCCCGCCATACTTTTAAAAATTGCAAAGGGTGTAGGTCTTGTGCTATAGCTATAAGAAGATATTCACATCCGCCACGAAATAAACAAGTTCGAAGATAGCGCCCAGTCTCCACACGCTGGATAGTACTAAAAACACAGACACATATGTAGCGTGCAAGTGTCAATCAGCAAAGTTAGTGTTAATTCGCAACGGAAGTATGTATATATAAAGAGAAAAAAATTGTTTCTTGGATATTCGAACCAATGTATGGATGGATGGATGAAAGAAAATTATTACCTAATGTCTATTAAGTGGCACTAGTGTCCAACCTCGAAGCGAGCCACTCCCACGTTGGGTCCGAAAGACCGAGCCGTCCGGCCGCTTCGCGGGCCCATTGGACTGCCCACAACTGTCCCTCTAATGCGGGACTGCGTAGAGCCACGTCCCACCGCTATTCAGTGTTTTCCTTGTCGCAATGAGAAAATTAACAATCACGAACTTGTCACACCGTACTTGGCTCAATGACGTCTGTTGTAACGGCGCGCATATTATTAATATTATTAATACTATTAACATGATTTTTATTATTTTACAGAACTTGAGTACGAAACAAACAGAAGTTCAGGGGAAGCGTGAAGCGATGAGAAATCAATGAGAAGGGAATGTCGCTGGAGACAATGATTCCAAGGGGTGACTAGTCTTCACCAATGCAACAGCATGCCCTTGATAAAAAAAAAAGTCCACTTGTCCAAACATTGGCTTCCGCGATGTTCACTGCTAAACGATTTCTCAAAACGCTTAGCATATTACGTGTATTTCAGCACAGTATTGTATTTAAGTAATACTGTGCTGTCTATATCCATTGTCATGAACGAGAAGTAGCCTATAATTGCTTCACATCACTTGAACTGCATGCCAAAAGTATAAGATGAACAAACTGTGTAGCGGAACCAACCCGCACTCAAGCCTTTCATTAGAAGTATTTCGCCGACAGTAGGTCGGCTGCCGTCATTCTAGTCTGACTTGCAGAGAACTGTATTTACTCATGTGCTCACGTAAAATGAATGTCTGCTCAAATAATAGGCCGAAATATTTGTGCTCACCCATTGTTATTAGGAACAGTGGCGTAAATCACGGGGCGGGGACAGGGGGGTCCCGACCACCCCTGTGTTCAGGCTGGAGGGGGGGGGGAGGACACCCCATGCAAGGGTCCCCCCCTCGAGATTTATCATCCAAATGTCATTTTTGAGTTTCTTGACAGTCAAGGACAACGCACTCTCCATAAAACCAACTCCGAAATCTGAAGCAATTTCATTGAACAGAAACTAAGCACTTCTAGCCGGTACACACAATGGGGAATACATTTATGCGTCAGCACAAAACGTAGTATACAATTTCTATTGCATAATTTAACCCGAATGATGCAGCTTCAAAAATGCTAGCGCCTGCTTACGATTTGCTTTTAGAAACTAACTTGGCCATGTGATGTCCCTTACTACTGGATACTCAGTTCTATTTTTCCTGGCCAGGCGCCGATGCTCATGTTTGTTTTGTTATTATTATTGTTATTAATATTATTAATATATGTTAATGCATAATTTTAATTTTATATGATTAAAAATGAAGCATATACATAAAAAAAATGGCAGCCATTGTAAGATATGTGTCCCCCCCTTGTCGTCTTAATGGATTTACGCCACTGATTAGGAAACAAGAAAACCATCGCGAAACTGGAAATCTTGGGGATAAATACCACAGAGTCGCGCGAAACATGTGAAGCCGCCATCTTCGTCTAACACTTGGTTGACCTGCTCGACGCGGCTTTCTGCGGCTTCCGTTGGCGGCAGGCTTCATCTGATCGCTTATCTTTCCCGTAGTCATAATGACGTGGCGTACCAACTTGTTAGCGAGTAGGCGTGGGGGGGGTGGGGGGGAGACAAGCCTTCCTCGCTCCGTCGACCGTGTACAACACACACGCACCGTGCACGCACACACGCACACACACTAATATATATATATATATATATATATATATATATATATATATATATATATATATATATATATATATATATATATATATATATGTCGCGGGTGAAATCTAAACTGATCGCGCCTTCCGCGATCAGTTTGGATTTCGCCCATTTGAGATTTGAGATTTGGTTTATTTTCACCATAATCGATATAATTATAACAGGATGAACAAGAAGAAGGAAAAAAAATATCATTTCTGATGCGAATAGCCGGGTAACAGCTGCAATAACTGCAGCTTGACAAGCCCCGCCACCCCGATATAATGGCAGCAACGTGCGGTACAGAAGGCGGTTAGTTAAGGTAAATATTTGAACTGACATTGCAACAATAAAAAAAAAAACACTCAAGATGTATTTGCACTACAAAACGAGACATTAAAAGACACCATACTTAAAATAGAATTTTTAGACATTAGACGTAGAGTATCATCTGTCAACGCAAAACCGTATCGAGCCGTCTTTCTTCTTGACCAGAACTACCGGCGATGCCCACGGGCTGTTAGAGGGCTCAATAACACCACGCTTAAGCATGTCATCAACTTGTTCGGCGATGATGTGACGCTCAGTTGCCGACACACGATATGGGCGCTGACGCAAAGGGGCATGGAGGCCAGTGTCGATGTGATGAGTTACAGTTGAAGTACGCCCCAAGGATGGTTGTTGGTAATCGAAGCTGGCACGGAAGCGTTCAAGCAATGCGGTGATGTCAGAGCGCTGCTGGGACGTCAGGTGGCTGTCGAGGCATCTAGAGAGTGCATCGGTGAATGATGGTAGCGAAGCTGTAGCAGGACAGTCGACGGCGCTAATCTGGAGAGAAGTCGGCTGATCGGCGACGACACTTGCGGAAAAGGAATCGAGGTCATCAACGCTGCCAAGGCACTCTCCCTTCAGTACGATAGAAGGGCAGGGAAACGGATTGGAAACGTAAATTGCACTAGAAGTGTCTTGAATTGTGAGGACGGCGAAGGGTATCAAGCAGCACTTGCGGCGGAGGGCGTTTTCAGCTGGTGTAAGAAGAACAGGTGAGTCAATAGAGGCGTCGCAAGAAAGCGGGACTAAAGCAGAGGAGAAAGGGGGTATCGTGGTGTCAGCAGCGACGAACACTTTCGCAGGTAGGGACGGCGAGTCGACTAAAGCAGAGTCACACAGCGGCGAGAACTCGACTTCGGAGCGAGCACAGTCAATGACAGCATGGTGAGTACATAGGAAATCCCATCCTAGTATGATATCGTGGGAACATTGCGGAAGCACGACAAATTCGACTGTGTAAAGGACATCCTCAATAACAACCCGTGCTGTACACGCAGCGAAAGGCCGAATTTGTTGTGCATTGGCAGTGCTTAAGACGAAGTTGCGAAGAGGCGTCGTTACTTTTCGGAGTTTTCGGCAAAGCTTCTCAGACATGACAGAAACTGCGGCTCCTGTGTCGACTAGTGCTGAAACGGATACACCCTCAACGGCGACAGCGATAACATTACACGGTGAAAAACAAGGCCTTGAAAAGTTCGAAAGCTGCGCAGTTCTTGCCTCCGGAACTGCGCCTCCTAGTTTTCCTCTGGGTCGGGCCGGGGACGTCGCATCATGGGAGAAGGGGAACGGGGTCGCGGTGACGGCGACCGGCGTCCGTTGAAGTTCCGTCGAGTCGAAGAAGATTCAGTAGCGACGTATGGTCCAGATGAAGCAGGCTGAGGTCGTGGCGCGAAGTCATAAGCATACGGCCTCACGTCATCATGCTGCATAAACTCACGTCGCCGGCAAAACCGTGCTACGTGGCCCGGGAAACCGCACGCGTAGCATATGGGCCGGTTGTCTGGAGTGCGCCATGGGTTCTGAAAATGTGGTGCCGGTCGGGAGTGCGGACGCGTAGCTGGGTGTACAGGTTGAGGCGACGAGACAAACGGGCGCGCGGGGACGTAGGAGTTGGCAGGGGGGTAATCGTCGAGGTGTGACCAGTGCTTCAGCATACGTGAGCGGAGCAGTCACAGGTGGCGCAATGGCTGCGGGGAGCACCTCGGCGACTTGCTCCTGAACAACACGTTGTATTGACGTTGGCAGCGATGATGGGGCCGGATCAGAGACACAAGGTAAAATGGAGAGCTGACGGGCGACCTCTTCACGCACAAACTGCTTAATATCCCGTAGCAAAGCAGCATGGTCCGGCGCAAGGCCAGGAGGCGTTAATGCGGCAATGGTTGCACCTGACGCGCTGGCACGACGAGTCGCGTCCCGTTGCTTCCAGAGTTCGTCATAGCTTTGGCACAGCTGTATGACGTCCGCTACCGTTTGCGGGTTCTTAGCGATCAACATCTGAAAGGCATCGTCAGAGACACCTTTCAAGATATGCTTGATCGTCTCTGCCTCCGTCATTGATGGGTTGATGCGCCTGCAAAGGGCAACCACATCCTCGATATAGCTGGTGTAGCTTTCACCGGCTTGCTGAGCTCGACCTTGCAGGCGCTGTTCGGCACGCAACTTCCGAAGTTCCGGACGGCCGAAAAGTTGAATAAAAGCTGCTTTGAAGGCCGACCAGGTAGGAAGGTCAGTACTGTGGTTACGGAACCACAGTTTGGCGACGTCAGTTAAGTAAAATATGACGTTGGTGAGCTTGTGCGCATCGTCCCATTTGTTGGGCTTGCTCACCAGATCGTACTCGTCAAGCCAGTCTTCCGCGTCCTTGTCGTCGGTACCACTGAAGAGAGGAGGGTCACGCTGCCGAAGGGGGGCCGGAGCAAACAACAGTTGGAGGGGTTGTTGCTGCCTGGGGGTCTGGCTGCTCGCCGTCGACAGGGGCCATGAAATCAACTGGAGGCAGGGTTCGGTTACGAAGTTCCAGGGCGGTAGAATACCCAGCACCTCCACCAGTTAAAATAAGGCGTTTCGGCGTAGAACTTCTTTAATAACGTCAAGGCAGGTCGGGGAGGAACAGCCGAGCAGGCGCAAGTGTCGCGATGCACCAACACCGAACGTCGTCGTCTTTCTGCCCGAGAGAGGTACCCTCTACCTTTCAGAACGGCGCTGATCTTCTCCATTACAGTTTGAATTTGTTTAGTACACTGGGTAGGCAATACTGCAGCAGCTGTAACCCATAGTTTGTGCGCGGTCGTGGAGTGTACCAGTTAGCAGTGTGTCTCGTAGAACGTGTAGATGGATTTAGAGTTAAGTTTGCTAATGTACGTATGTAGCGACTCTTACGGGTTAGTTCTGATCTAAATGTTGTTAGGAGGCAGTGTTCATAAAAAAATTCAAGTTTTAAGATCTTAAATTTTACAAAGGATTCAGAAGTATGTGCATTATATGATATACCTGAAATGGAACGTACTGCGTTTTTTTGTGATACGATTAGGTTATGTAATGATTTTTTAGTCCCGGTACCCCAAACTAAGTGACAGTGGCGCAAGTGGGGAGTAAATAGGGCATGATATATCATAATTCGAGATATTCATCATCAAGTTCGATTATGAATATCTCGAATTACGTCCAATAGGTATGCCATGAATTGGCATTCACTACAACTTCGTAATGTAAATACCCGCCCTCAAGTCAATAATGAACATTTAATTAACGAGTTCTTAATTAGTCGCAACAGTATCATGTTAATTGCGGCAAAGTATTTCCACCCCGACGTGGAGTTCGTGTGCGAAAACGGCAGAAACCTTACTGTCATAGGATTCTTATAAAAAATATGTGCTGTTAAAAAAGAAACACCCTGTGTAGCCTATACTTATATAGAAAAAGCACACTCAGTTTTTCACCGCATGCGCTGGGAGAACCATACATACGTGTGTCATGCATGTAATATTAATAAAAAGCAACAGATAATGAAGCCACGGAAGGTATACATGACTTGCAACTACGTACAACCTCGGAACTTTGGGATACTATCTCGGCATGCGGCGCCATTATTTATTTAACCAGTTAAGCGCACTGTAAAAAAATGCCATATTGAGCGCCACATGATGGTAAACCATATCTCTTTGGTTTCATTCAGTTAAAGCTCGTCACGTTTTTAAATATTTGGTTCTAGCTGCGTGAAACACCCCGTACACATATTGACTGTTATTGTTTGCTGCAGAACAACCTTGCTATTTCACTCAGATATATTAGTATTCTTTTTTTTAGGTCACTGTTACAAGTCGCCAGGTAATCTGAGCTATAAATGGCAATTTTGTGAATATGCACTGGCTTCCTGCGACGCTTTGCACAGGAACAATACAACTGAGACGTCTCTGCACGGCACAAGTTATCTCGGAGAATAAATGTGAAAAGATTGGAGGTTAGTTAACATGCTGCTAACTAACGCTTTACGTCAGCAGATAATTAGAACACGAAAGTCATTGCAATTTTATCTCGTCTATGTGCGCACGAGGCGTCAAAAAATAAAATATCGCTACCGCGTGCGCCCGCGTGATCGCGCTGAAAAGACGCATATTCGAAGAAAAAAAAAAGAGAAAAAGGGCTGAAGGTCACGAGGCGCGCGTGACGTATTTTCTTTCCCCGTGCCATCCCTCTCTGCTTAGCTTCCAGCGCTTTCGTCGGGACGAGAAAAGAGAAAATATAATTGCAGCGTGCGACAAATCTTTGTAACTCCGCTCGTACTGGATGGAGTCTAAAAATTTTTGCGGCGGCGAATTCGTGAGGCGATAAGCTCCTTTAGTGGAGTCATGCCATGGCTACTTGGAAAAGTGTTGCAGGGCCCCTTTAATATGCTACACATGGAGCGTTACGCCAAACGACGCCGACAGCACACGACAGCGTACGACGGCCCGATCCCCATCAAGCGCTCCGCACTTAAAAACACAGCCTATGAATATGGCTTTTATTGTTCTGTATAGGAGTCACTGCCAGGTCCAGGATTGCGACACCACCTGTTGATCACTGCCTAACAAGGACACTCTTGAACCGTACTTCGCACGTACTAATCTTTTCATGAACTTTTTCTTTCGGCGTGGACGGTCTTCTATAGATAATGTTCTTGACCTTATTACGTCTGTACAACAGCAAAAAGCCTAACGAGATTATTAGCGGCAATGTTCTTGGGCGTTAAAGGCGCATATGACAATGTACTGCATGAAGCCATCCTGGATTCCTCGGGCAACATTGGATTGGGGGGGCCGCGTTTATCAATGGATCTACAGCTATTTGAAATACAGAACCTTCTTCGTTCAGACAGAAGATGGTACAACAACGCGCCCTTGTACTTGTCGCGGTGTACCTCAAGGTGGGGTCCTGAGCCCCATACCCTTTAACCTTGCGCTCATCGGTCATGTTGATGTTCTTCCGAGGTCGGTGCATCTGTCAATCTACGCAGACGACATCTGTATCTGGGCATCAGGGGTCACGCGTCTACACGTACGAGCCAGGCTTCAGAAAGCGGCTACACTGACATCGAGCTACCTTCAAGGACGGGGACTGGAGCTGTCGTCTGAGAAATGCTCGCTGGTGGCGTTTACGCGCAAGGCGATGACCCCCCATACGCCATTAAAATCAATGGACGCACAATCAGCTATGAAAAAACCCACCGTTTCTGGGAGTAATAACAGATCGTGACTTGTCCTGGAGCCCTCACATCGCCTACATGAAAAAGAAACTCACCATGATCACCCACGTCCTAAGGTTTCTTGCGGGAAAATCCTGGGGTGCATCGGTACGAGCGATGGTGCAACTGTATAGTATACTTTTCCTCGGCTTCATGCGCTACAGCCTACCTGTGCTGGGCCGTTACAGAAGAACAAACGTAGGCGTCCTCCAGTCCATGCAGGCTCAAGCACTGAGAGTATGCCTTGGACTTCCAAGATGCGCATCCTCAGCAGCGACTGTTGCCATCGCTCGTGAACACCCTATCACAACATATAATCACGTCGATGCTTTAAGAACGCACATAAGAAAGGTCACCCGGATTCCATCGCACCACCTCGCCTCCCTTCCAACTTCCAGGCCACACTCTGCGTTCAGCACTATCATTGCTTCGTATCGCATGGTGATTCCCGCGAATTTCACGCACGCAGCAAGACCGCCGTTACCGTTGTGGTGTCTACATCCACTGGAAGCCCTGACAACCATTCCCGGAATACAAAAGACAAAACATTCGTCAAATTTGGCCCTACAACAAGCCACACTACTGTTCCTGCATGAAAAACACAGCGGACGCCTTCACATTTACACGGACGGTTCAGTTTCTTCTGCAAGCTCAGCAGGGGCCGTGGTCATTCCCGAGAAATCCGTAACCATAAATTTAAAACATCGCATTTGACATCATCGACGGCTGCAGAACTCATCGCCATCCGTGCTGCTCTAGAGTTCGTAGTTGAAGAACCGCCAAAGGCATGGTCAGTCTTTTCCGATTCTAAAGCAGCACCTCCAGTGCATTATATCGCCTTATCGTCATGGACCAAACGAACAGTTAGTCGCTGACATAAGACTACTTCATCACCGTGCTATAGAGAGGCAGCCCAACCTAACCTATCAGTGGATGCCGGGCCATTGCAGTGTCAACGGAAATGACCGTGCAGATGAAGCCGCCCGATCTGCTCATGATGCTCTCCATTGTGCAGCTATACCATTATCGAGAACGGACGCCGCTACAAGACTTCGTTTACTTGCCCGGGAACTGACACTGGCACAGCTGAACTCGACGTAATTTACTAACGCCCGTCTTCACAACTTGGACCCAAATCTACAGCTCCGTCTTCCGTCGGGAATAACCAGAGCTGAGGAGATGCTCTTGTGCCGCCTGTGGCTCGGGGTGGCCTTTACGAATGCTTATTCGTTTCCAATCGGAATGGCCGGCAGCCCGACATGTGACCACTGTAGCTTCGAGGAGACCATCGCCCTATCTTCTCTGCGACTGTCCTCGCTTCAGTGCGCCAAGAAAAGAACTTACAAAAGTGCTAGATGGACTTGACAATCGCCCATTGGCGGAGGAAAGGGTCTTAAGACACTGGCCGCGACCGTCTTCGGCACGCAAGGCATTAAAAGCTTTGTTGCGCTTCTTGCGGGCAACTGGTCCCACAGACAGACTCTAAGCAATGTCGTTTATCGTGTTATTGTTCTTTTTTTCTTTCTCTCTCTTTTTTTCTTTTTCTTCTTTTTATAACATCTCTTTTCTGTCATCTTTTATTCCCCTTACCCCCCTTCCCCAGCACAGGGTAGCCAGCCGGTCTGAGAACTGGCTAACCTCCCTGTCCTTCCTTTCCTCCTCCTCCACCCCCCTGCTTTCTTTCATCGGACCATCAATGAATGGAACGCGTTACCTCTTCAAGAATTTTGTAACGATAATCCTGACTTCGATAACTACGTCTCTTTCTGTTAATAACCATACAAAAACGAGTTATTGTGGCACATATTTCCCTAGTTATGCTTTGCATCATCTTAATGTCATTTAACTATGTTTGTTTTACTGTGATCTATTGCTTCATTTTATTATTGCTAGTTTTGTTATTGAACTTTCAAGGAATTTATTTTGTCAGTTTTAGTCATGCCACGCCATTGGTCTTTCGACTGCAGTATGCTGTCAATAAATAAAATATACTTCTTACGTGGGTCTTCTGCGGCACCAGCAGCACCTGCGATGGCTTCTCGGTCGGCAGGGGTGAGCTCGAGATGGCAGGGCTTCTGCATCGACACATTGAGATCTCGTGGAGCGTGCACTCGTATTGGCACTTCATCCCTCGGCACGAGCCTTATCCTTCGCTCAATTGCAGTCAAGTGCACCACGGTCTCGATTACGGTGGCTACGGGTCCAGTAGTTTCGGGCGGGTCCGCTTCTTGCGCCTGTCGCCGAGAATGGCGCAGCACTCTGTAGCTGCCACTAACATTCCTTTCCGTTCCTCTTTCTCCCTCCTGGAAAAGAAGCCATAGTCATTTTATTAACAACAAAATCGTCGAGCAACACATCAACGGCAAAACGTCGCTTACAGCTCTGAGATACGAAGTAGCAGGGGAGATTACTTTCCGGTGCTCGCAGGAAACCATTTGGCAATATAGGGCCATGCATAAAAACAAAATAGTGTGATAGTGAACGCCGCCAACCGGTCGAATGGAGGTTACCCCAACTTCATATTTTGAAGCCGAGGTATGGCAAGGAGAAAAACGTACAGAGCCATTGCGACCACCAGGTTTCTTAGGCATCGCTAATTACAGTTTCTTGGTTTCTTCAGGCAGGGCAAGATGCCAATTGCACTGAAAGGCAGCCGTCGTGATCGGCATTGATGCCCTACATTGCAAACATAGCAAATAGCGGCTGAGTGTGACAAACTATAGAGCGAAAACGTATTGTCCGAAGAACATTGGCTCTTGGACATAAGCACCCGTGCACATAATTCGGTACGTTGGCTAGCGTATTGGTGTTTGATTTTCATGAAAGCGTAGAAGCCGAACAGCCTCCAGGCATTTTCGCTGCCTCTCGTGTGAACTGATGATGCCTTGCTTTCATAATAATAATAATAATATGTGGCGTTTTACGTCCCAAAACCACGATATGATTATGAGAGACGCCGTAGTGGAGGGCACCGGAAATTTTGACCATCTGGTGTTCTTTAACGTGCACTGACATCGTACAGTACACGGGCCTCTACCATTTCGCCTCCATCGAAATGCGACCGCCGCAGCCGGGATCGAACCCGCGACCTTCGGGTCAGCAGCCGAGCACCCTAGCCACTGATCCACCGAGGCGGACGCCTTGCTTTCATGTTTCAGCTCTTAAGTAATTCTGGATATGCTTTTATTAGGACCAGGCGAGGCGCGACGTGTCACATCACGTTAGCTACAAATTTCCCACCACTTCTTTTTAACCCGATAGTGTTAAGTGGTCCTTCCCACAGAAATCGGGGTGTCTGTACCCGTGGATCAAAAATCTCGATGGATGCAGAGAACTGAAAAATCAGGGTGGGTGCTGCAATCTAAGCGAGGTGTGATGCGAGGCAGTCAGGCATTGTACCACATAGCCACGCCAATACTTAAAGCTTCTTCGGTAAAATACCGAAAGAGTTTCAAACTTTATACAATGCAGGCGTCATGTACAAGGAGTAGTCACGTTGAAAGGTGTAATGCTGTGTCACAGAAGCGTAGAATTGCACAATTCAGGTGTCACGCCATGCAAACTGCGTAACGAGAGGGTGGTTTAAACCAGTCGTGGCTTGTCTCGTCCTTCCAGAGCACTATTATATAAACTAAGAGTCGGCTTTGTGTTGGTGCGTGAACGCTTATACCGCCAAGGGCGTGCAGACGGTCCGTTGTGCGCAGCTTGTGGCTCCTGTGAGACACTTGAGCATCTTATAGTGCACTGCCCCGCATTCGCTACGCAGCGGGCTGTACTGATTAAGGAATATAAATTCCTGCGACTGAAGTGCGCGACCCTAGACGATTACCTCTTTCCGAGAGGTTGTGCTTCTCGACGCGACCTAGCCCATCGAGTTCTATTGACTTTTATGGACCAAACGGACCTTGCCACCCGTTTATAGACGGTTTTTTTTTCGTATTTATTTATACTTGTCTAGGTCTTCATCAATTTTTCTTATACTTTTCTCCCTTTTTCCCTCTTTTTAAAAGGGTATGAACTTGAGCTCCTTGGCTTGACTTCATAACGAGGAACAGCAGGACACACGGAACAAGAAAGCCTGCGCCAAGTCCTGTCAGTCTTTCTTCTCCCGCGCGTTCGCGCTGTTAGCTGTTATGAAATGAGGATGCTCGCCGGTGCAACAACACACAGCTATAGCACACGAGTCGGGCGACTTAGTCTGGGTTTGAACCCCTGTACGTCAACGAGGGCGCTCAGAGATGCCGGCGGTTTGTACCCACAGTTCTTCATTGCCTCGGTGAAATCAAGTGCGAAGTTGTCCCAGCAGACAAATCACACCACTCCCGTAGACCACGCCCATCTGATCGTGTCCCCGTCTCTAGGATGAAGCCGCACCATTCGCGCTGACCGCAAGTCACAAACATTGTGGTGGAAAGCCGGCCTTCAGGACCATTGTCCGTCCCTTTCTCATTTGTTGTACTTCCTACTTTTGCTGTTCAACCGTCACAAACATTTGTGGCTAAGCTTTCACTGTTATGCGGAGCCACGGCATCCAGACGATGCTTCTTTTCCTTTGTGGGGAGTTCGTAATGCCAAGATCTAGTGGCGGAGGAAGAGGACAACAATGTCCGTGGTTGTTGCTGTGCCTGAAAAGTAAACAGCAGTTCGCTCAGAAGTGGCTTCGTCCGCTCTTTGCGCACACATCCTATAATAAGACATGCACCAACTCCCCGAACAAGAAGTTCCACTCTTGTTCCTCCAGGATCGATTGGCACCACTTCTTCCCTCTGCTATAATATCCTCTCCCTTTCCACGTCAGCGCCCTCGGCGCATTGCAGTGAGGAATAAATGCGGTTTCATTCATTCATTCCAAATTAAGTTCGTTCTATAATTTCCTCTTACTGCATGTATCAGTTAGACACAATATTAATGAGAAATAACAGACAATGATGCCATGGAAAGCATAGGGGATATTATTAGAAGTAATTTTATGTAAACATGAAGAAAGAAAAGTGGACGAAAAAATGACTTGCCGCCTAACATCCCCAATGCTTTCCTTGGCATCATTGTCCATTATTTCTGATTAATATTTTGTCTAAAGAAGAAAACGAGCCCTTAAATTTAGACTTCTTTCCGGCATGTATCAGTGTGGTATAGACCATTTTCTCTCTGTGTTTAGCTACCGCTACAACAACATTAGCATGTTCTCTTTTTTTCTGCGGCTGCGTTGAGGACTGCAGGAATGCTAAGCTGCAGCTCGGTCACAATTTTCTATATTGAGTTATTGAGTGAGTTACCTTTGCATAAGTGGTATATATGTACGATAATGTCAGAAACGTAACGTTTGGGCTTGTCTCGCAAGAACTAGTTTAGCTTGAAAAGAACAAGTTAGTGTAACTGCAATGTAACTGACCCTGCACCATCTATAATTAAAAATTAGACACCAGTTGTTGTTAACGAAGAAACCAGCAACGCAAGGCAAATTCATTGCCAGTTTAAATTTAGTGATTTTGCGATCAGTCGTCAAAATGTGGGTGAGTAATGCGCCTGGAAAATGTTAAAAGTTAGTTAAAATCGGGCGAAGTGCATGTTCCTCGAGATTAATCTCCACCTGCATCTCTTATCAAAAGGGCTCTATGCGTTAACTTCGTGTAAGAGTCACAGTTCTACGAAATACACGAAATCCAAGCCAGGTGTTGGTTGCTTTCTTCATCGGCTCCTTAGTCGTCGTGGAGCCACACCGTATGAACTGCGCCAGGTGGTGTGGAACCTCCAAGGATTTTCGTCGTACTTTTTAACGCGATAGCGTTAAAGAGATCCTTATGCGGAAATGCCGGCGTCGGCGGTTGTGAGCAAAAAAACACCTTGCCAGCGACCTGAAAATCGAGAAAGATGCAAATAAAAAAAAATAAAATTTTCTGTTAATATAAAAATAACGGTAGATGTTCGGGGATTCTTTGTTTCTTTTGCGCTTCGAATTCCAGCATAATAAACATTCACGGCGTGTCAGAATCATTGTCACCCATAGCATTTCAAAAAGAACGAGCTCTAAAGTACCTTTTGAAACGAGGAGCAGCTTTCACTGTTGTACCTGGTTTGTACTCATTGGGGAAGGGGGGGGGGGGGGGGGGGGCTTCAGATTTCACGGTTGATTTTGAAGAGAGTGTGCTATAGTTAACTGTCAATAACTTCAAATATGATGTTCGAAAGATAAATCTCAAGGTGGATACTTGAAAAGAGTGTCCCCTCGCCCCCTCCCCCCCCCCCCCCCCCCATGAATGACGCCAGTATTCTCATGTAACGGGTGACGAAAACATTTAACCGGAAACATGAAACCGGTGTTGGTTCCAAAGTATGCTCAATCTATTAACGTTAACTGTGCATGGTTGGCCTACAACAGGTGTGACTTTTATTGGTTTCGGTGATTAGAGATCATTTCACAGGGAATGTCGGCGGAGTCAACGCTTCGACAAGGCGACTTGTGTTGGGCAGGGCCGCAGCTACCTTGACCTTGGCCTCTTGTCGAAGCGTTGTCTCCAGAGAAAGTCCCAGCTGACCCATTTTTCATCGCTTCAAGTCCTTATTTCCCTCAGCACTTCTGTCTTGCTTATAGGCCATTACAGTGACTGCAGTTCGTTACACAATGAGCAGGATACGCCAACCAAATATGTGATCAAAACGACACAATGGAGAAAATTGCGACCTTCAAGTAGCTACGAGACGCATCTCATGCCACTAATGATGCTGCGATTCAGTGAAACCTGGGCAAGCATCTTAGCCCTAGAATATTCGTTAAACTTTGGCATAATGTCCATTTTTCTGGACACTTATATAGCAACATCGAACGGCTATAGCGAAAAAATATCCGAATATTGTAACGTTAGAAGCACTTAAAACGTTGCGTAAACGTTCACAAGCGCCATGCAAATTTGATTCAGGGTCGGAAGTAGGCCAGACGCAGTCGAAGGAGTTAAGATGTGATTTTTGGTACGTCCACCCTTCGAATACCGGAATGTTTGAATAGAGTAAAATGCACGTTTACTCTATTTTGATGAAGACTCGGACGCCGAGCGAAGCGTAAAAAAAAATTACTTTGCACGCGCGTCTGTTTTAACGCGAGAGCGGTGAAAAGCTCGTTTCGTAGAAATTCCGGCGTCGGTATCAGCGCTGTCGGTTGTGCGCAAGAGATTATAACCTTGTCTGTGAGCGAAAAATCGAGACAGATGCAAAATAAAGTAAATAAAACAATTTTGCGTTCGAAGAAAATATCGAAACCACAACGTCGGCGTGGCAATCATGCAGGTCTTCTACCACAGAGCTCCGTCATTGCCTGAAGCCGCTTTGGAAAAAAAGCCGGCAGATCCCACGCACTGTGGGAATCGATGTAATGCGAAGCACCCAGGAAGGAGCAAATCATGCTTTACATAATTTGCATGTCATGCTTTACATGTTACGACCGGTCATTTGTGTTCGTCATACAGTCACGTCGCGATATACCAATTTTGGTGTATGTCAAGCTAGCGAACTGGACGCAAGCGCACCATGAGCGTGGCATGTAAATGGCATTGTAGATGACATGCATGCCAAGATTTTCATGTTACCACCTGCCACTTATGTTTGTTATATAGTCATGTCACTTAATACCAAATTTGGTGTATATATAGCTAACGAAACGACCGCGAGCGCGCCATGAGTGTGGAATGCAAGTTATGTCGCACATGACAAGTCATGATTTACATATTACCACTTGTCATTTATGTTCGTCATAGTCATGTCACTCAATACCAAATTTGGTGTATATCAAGCTAACGAAACGGCCGCGAGCGCGCTATGAACGTGGAATACAAGTCATGTCGCTCATGACATGTCATAATTTTCATATTACCACTAGTCATTTATGTTCGTCATACAATCATGTCACTCAATACCAAATTTGGTGTATACCAAGCTAACGAAACGGCCGCGAGCGCGCTATGAGCGTGGAATACAAGTCATGTCGCTCATGACATGTCATGATTTCCATATTACCACTAGTCATTTATGTTCGTCATGCAGTCATGTCACTCAATACCAAATTTGGTGTATATCAAGCTAACGAAACGGCCGCGAGCGTGCCATGAGCGTGGCATGTAAATCATATTTTTCATGACAAGTTAGTCATGATTTTGATGATATGACCAGCTATTTATGTTCGTCATACAGTCATGTTACGCCATACCAAATTTGGTATAAATCCAATTAACGATACGGCCAGGAGAGCACAAAGTCGTAGGCGGCTAGATAGATAGCTAGATAGATAGATAGCTAGATAGATAGATACGCTCAAAGTCGCCGAAGTTCGCTAAGAAATGCTTCGCATTTAAAAAAAAACACTATATGAGTGTCATGTAGTGGAACTAGTCATCTCAGCGGATGTAATATTGCGTATCAGAATCCTAGAATCGCACCAGATGTCAGAACAAGTGATTTGCGCAAGGAGTAGGTGGTTTTAAGCTGCCCACACATTACAAATTGTGCAGCTGCACAAGTGGACGTGGCACCTTACGGACGAGTAGTGGGCACTTCACCAACTAGCAAAAAGAAGAACTATGGCTTAGTGGACACTTAGCAGCCGTACATCTAGTAGACATTCTAGGATAGTTTCAAACAGTCAATGTTACGTGCACAACGGCTCCTTTATTTGCGGAATGGTTGAAGGCAATTCGCACGGGGCTCGATTATTCAAAGTTCTACTCTCGAAGGCGAAGCTCAAGAGTCCTCCAAGTTTGTGACCTTTCTGTGAATATTTCACCGGACCTAGAATCTAGAAACCCGCTGTTGTTTTGGTGTGTGTATATATGTATATATAAGAAAAAGGGTGTTTGACTCACAAGTGAAAAGATTTCTTTATTTGAGGTTTCGGCCGTGGGCCCGGCCTTCGTCAGAAAGAAACAAAACACTGCAATGGTCACTGCGTATACGCCAGTAGGTCACATGGATTTAGGGATGCAGAACTATCGGTAAATGGACTATCGATAGTATCGATAGTTTCTTTCAAACTATCGATAGTGTAAGGAAGCTATCGATAGTACTAATATCGATGAACGATCGATAGTATTACCGATAGTGCAATCGATAATACCGTCGGTAGCATTTTTACAGGTAGTACTACTGATAGTTCTGTGAATAATTATGCTGTTGTTGGCCGGTAGTATTGCCGAAACGTTCACGATACCCTACTATCAGCAATACTGAGCTCGTTTGAGGAATATTTTGGGGAAACTAATAAATTATTTACACAGCGAAAATGCCCGGTCATATTCATCTAAATAATTCATATTCAAAAGCAATCAGCTACATCTTCCAATTGACAAACTTGGTTCTTGATATATAATATGTTGGGATGTAAAACCCCAACTATTACTACTTCATATTTTTGCTTTGAAACCAGCAAAATGAAATATAAATGTGAAGCCATGCAGTTCCGCCATATGTAATGGCTTCCTTTCTGCTACAGGTGAACAATTTAACTTAATTATCATGTGAGCGGAGCATTCTGGGGATTGAACACGAGAATCTCAACGTTCTTCCATTCAGCCTGCTCCTCCTGCTCCACCATTTACCATGCACCCGAGGAACGAAGTTGATGGAGCAATGAGTTCGCGTGGTTAATTTTATACTATTGATTCTGTGCTATCAAACTTACTATAGATAGCGCTATCGATACTTTTTTCTACCATCACTACTTTGATAGTCATTGAACTATCGATAGTTCTGCATGGGTTACACGTTGATACAATTGATACACGGTGGGAAAAATGTCATCATAAGTCTTATCGCAATCACGCACACGCAATAAAAATAGAGATAAACCGGAATAGACAGCGCATGTTGCAACTGCAGCAAAAGAATAAAAAGGGGGTGGGGCGGGATATGTGAACACTTGTGAAGCAGGAACCTAAACTACTATTAGAACACCGCATACGTACAAGATTAAATGAAGGACATCAATGCGCACGACACGTCAAGGGCCGCAAGAACGCTAAGGTGCCGGAATTTTCGTTAAGCCTGTAGACGTAGCGGGCATCGTTTGCGTGATGATTCGCGTGTTCCGAAGTAAATAGAAATAAAGACACGTCTACAATACAAACTTGTATATTTTACACAACAGCATCGCGAGGCGAACGAGGCAGCAGCGACCAGGCGACTGACGAAACCCGGGCGCGGCCGCTGGGACGCACGTGCTT
Organism: Rhipicephalus appendiculatus; assembly: GCA_030522465.1. Lineage (NCBI taxonomy): Eukaryota > Metazoa > Arthropoda > Arachnida > Ixodida > Ixodidae > Rhipicephalus > Rhipicephalus appendiculatus. Next base: position 616,102 of record JALIZH010023250.1, on the reverse strand, counting down.
CTTGCGTAAACAGAGACGGTCGGCCAAGGTCCGAGGTGCGCTGACTGTAGCTCGTGTTCTCCGACCGCATTCGGCAGGCGCACAGGAAACACTTCACGGCGTCAACATGGTTTGTTGAACCCTGACTGCGTTCCCTCTGCTGTGCTGCTATATAGGCCCCCCGCTAGTGAAGGAGCCCGCTGAAAGGAGGGAGCCTGAACGATACAGAAAGACGCTCCCTGGTTGCAGCGGTGGGAGAGGGGAGAAAATGCGATGAAGTGGTGGAAACGGAGACGGAAGGTGTGGCGCAGTCGGGAATACCATGGGGCAGGAGTGCTTCGACGATGGCTGGTTTAAGGCGGTCGATAGAGACGGTATCGTGACGACCGTTCAAATCAAGCGTGTAGAACTTCTCACTGCGCTTGATGACGCGGTAAGGTCCATCGTAAGGTCGCTGCAATGGCTTTCGGACTGAGTCTCGACGCACAAACACATGTGTCGCTGTTTTTACGTCAGTAGAAATGTAGGTAGAAACTCGGTGTTGTAGGCGAGGGTGTGGGGCAGAAAGATTTCGCATAGCGGAGCGCAGCTGCACCACATACTCGGTAGGGTCAGGGCAAGGCGAAGGAGTTGTAGCATCGAAAAGTTCTCCGGGAAGACGGAGCGGTGAACCATAGGTCAACTCAGCAGGTGTGCACTTCATGTCCTGCTTTAACGTCGCCCTAAGGCTAAGCAAAACAAGTGGCAGGGAAACTGTCCAGTTGACCGTGTCGGGTTGCGCCTTCAAGGATGCTTTCAGGGTTCGGTGAAAACGCTCGACCAAGCCGTTAGCGATGGGGTGGTATGCTGTTGTGCGAAGCCGCGAACTTCCCAGCAAAACCATTAACTTCTTGAAAAGAGCGGATTCGAACTGTCTACCGCGATCGGTGGTGATAGTAGACGGAACGCCAAAACGTGACACCCAACCCGACACAAAAGCTTTTGCGATTGTTTCGCTTCTGATGTCGGGGATGGGAAACGCCTCTGGCCACCGAGTGAAACGGTCAATACATGTCAGCAGGTAGGTCTTTCCATCGGATGGAGGCCATGGTCCTAGAATGTCCAGATGAACTTTGTCGAAACGCTCCGAAGGTGGTGTGAAGGAGCCGTACGGTGACCATGTATGACGATACACCTTGGACTGCTGGCATTCTAAACAACTGCGGGTCCACGCACGAACGTCTTTGTTAATTCCCGGCCAGACAAAACGCTGGGTGATAAGGTGTTGAGTAGCACGGATGCCAGGATGAGAGAGTGTATGCAGAGAGTCAAAAACAGCGCGTCGGAATTCGCTCGGAACAATTGGTCGAGGATTGCCGGTAGACATGTCGCACAGAATGGGAACGGTGCAGGACGGAAGAGTAACTTCACGAAACTCGAGTGTTCCAGGGGATAGGCGAAGTTGAGCGATTTCTTCGTCTTGTGTTTGCGCTGACGCAAGGGCACTGAAATCGACAGTTGTTGGCGCTGCGGCGCAAGATACGGAAGCTGTCAGGCGAGAGAGCGCATCGGCTGCAGCATTCGCAGATCCTTGCACGTGCCGGACATCAGTTGTGAATTCCGCGATGTAAGCAAGGTGACGACTCTCACGGGGTGAAAACTTGCTGCTCGCAGATTTGATGGCATACGTCAACGGCTTGTGATCCGTGGCGATGAAAAAACATCGGGCTTCAAGGAAATGCCTGAAGTGACGCACACCCATGTAAGCAGCCAGGAGTTCACGTCCGAAAGTGCTGTAGCGGCTTTCAGTGGGTGAGAGCTTGCGCGAAAAGAACGCTAGCGGCTGCCACGATCCGTCAACGAACTGCTGTAAGGCGGCTCCGACTGCCACATCCGACGCGTCTGTCATGAGGCAGAGTGGAGCTTCTGGTGTTGGATGAACAAGAAGGGTAGCGTCTGCGAGCTGTGTCTTAACAGTCTCGAAGGAGCTGGACGCATTCTCAGACCATGTAATGGGAGTACACTTGTTTTTGATACCCTGTAGCAGATCGGTAAGGGGCCGGATGTGGTCAGCACAACGGGGAATGAAACGCCGATAGAAATTGATCAGTCCCAGGAACTCTCGCAGTTTTCGCAAGGAAGTTGGCTTTGGAAAATTCCGAATCGCTTGCACTTTCGAAGGGAGCGGTCGGATTCCATGACGATCAACACGGTGTCCGAGAAAGTCAAGTTCAGGCACGCCGAACGTACACTTGGCCTTGTTGACGATTAGGCCGTACTCGGCAAGGCGTTCGAAGAGCTGTCGAAGATGTGAAAGATGTTCGTCTGCGTTGCGGCTGAAAATGAGCAGGTCATCGATGTACGCAAAGCAAAATGGTAGGCCTCGGGTGACTGTGTCTACGAACCGTTGAAATGTTTGAGCGGCGTTACGGAGACCAAAAGGCATTCGTAGGTATTCAAAAAGGCCGAAAGGTGTTATGACAGCAGTCTTGGGAATGTCCGAGGGTTCGACAGGTATCTGATGATACGCCTTGACCAGGTCTATCTTCGAAAAGATGGTTGCTCCATGCAGTGGTGCTGTGAAGTCCGCGATGTTAGGCGGTGGGTAGCGGTCAGGAACGGTGGCGTTGTTCAAAGCGCGGTAGTGGCCGCAGGGTCGCCAGTCACCTGGCGACTTCTTGGACACCATGTGCAGCGGAGAAGCCCAAGGACTTGATGAAGGTCGCACAATGCCAAGCTCGAGCATGTGATCAAATTCAGCTCGGGCTACCTTGAGTCGGTCGGGCGCGAGGCGTCGTGAACGACCATGGACGGGTGGTCCTGAGGTAATAATGTGGTGGGTAACATCGTGCTTGACGGGACGCTGAAAATTGGATGGGCGAAGCAAGCTTGGAAAGTCATCGAGTAACTGTTCGTACAGCGACGAAGGTGGCTTGTTGATAACAGCGGTGATGCCGGTTGTTGATGCTATACCTTGCACCGTGAGGTGTGTCTTAGCATCGACAAGACGCTTGCGGGCGATGTCCACGAGCAGGTCGAAACGACGAAGGAAGTCCGCTCCAAGAATTGGGTAAGCCACGTCCGCCACGAGGAAAACCCAACGGAAAACACGACGGAGTCCAATGTTCAGTGTGAGTGCGCGTTCACCGTAAGTCACGATGGTAGTCTTGTTGGCGGCTTGCAGTGTAACTGCAGATCGGCGATTCTTCGGAAATGCAGGTGAGGGTGGAACAACGCTAACTTCGGCTCCCGTGTCCACGAGGAAACGGAGCCCAGATGCTTTGTCCAAAACGAAGAATAAGCGGCTGCTTGCAGGCCCGCCACCACTCGCCGCTTCTAGTGGTGAGTCGGGGTGTTTTCCGAGAAAGTGCAGGGAGATTTGCACTTCCGGGCAGATGCACCGAAGGTACGGTGATACCAACACTCGCCGGGGCGCGAAGATCGGGATGAGGAGCGCCGTCGGGAAGAGGAGCGGTGGCGTGACGAGGACCGAGAGCGCGCAGATAGCGTAGCGATCTGTACAGATAGTTGTTCGATCTGGCTGCGAAAGTCGTCGCGTAGGGCTCGCAGGTCTGGTGGCGAAGGGCGAGATGCTTCACTTGCCGTGGAAGTGGAAGCGATCGCGGAAATGGTTGGGGAGTGGCAATCCATCACAGAGTCGGCAAGTTGCGCGAGCTTTTCCAACGACAATTCAGCTGCAGCGGCGAGCACCATGCGGACAGTGGGAGGTAGGCGCTGTAAGAAGAGCTCCCGGAGCAGGTCTTCATCGAAAGAAGAGGCCTTGTCACCGAGAAGCTGCTGAAGACGGCGCAAAAGCTGTGACGGCTTGCGGTCGCCTAGTTCTTCAGCAGAAAGCAGCTGTTGTAGGCGCTGCCTTTCTGATGACGAAGTTCGCTTCAGAAGCTCGGCCGACAACGTGTCATAGGGTTTCGTCTCGGGTGGGGCAAGAATGAGGTCTCTGATTTCGCCGGCGATCTCCGGTGGAAGCGCGGACACCACGTGGTGAAATTTTGATGTCTGAGACGTTATTCGGGCCGTCACAAACTGGCTGTTTACTTGGGCCAGCCAGAGAGACGGATCAGCAGGCCAGAATTTCGGAAGCCGAAAAGAGGCAGCGGAGACTGCTTGCGTCGCTGCGGATTCGGGGGATGCTTGTCTGGAGTCTCCGGTGGTTTCCATTGTTGTCGCCGTCAGAAATGGTTGCGAAATTTCGACAGTCCGTGGTCACCAATTTGTAGACGTAGCGGGCATCGTTTGCGTGATGATTCGCGTGTTCCGAAGTAAATAGAAATAAAGACACGTCTACAATACAAACTTGTATATTTTACACAACAGCATCGCGAGGCGAACGAGGCAGCAGCGACCAGGCGACTGACGAAACCCGGGCGCGGCCGCTGGGACGCACGTGCTTCTTGCGTAAACAGAGACGGTCGGCCAAGGTCCGAGGTGCGCTGACTGTAGCTCGTGTTCTCCGACCGCATTCGGCAGGCGCACAGGAAACACTTCACGGCGTCAACGTGGTTTGTTGAACCCTGACTGCGTTCCCTCTGCTGTGCTGCTATAAGCCCAAAAGCAATAGTGTTGAATTTGTGGATGAGATATGATTCCCGAACTTCTAAGTCAGGATGAGAGCTAAAACCTGACTCTAGAAATTGCAGCTTTCATGTTGCTGAAGGAATCACTGGAAAGTGCGACGTGTTCCGATAAAGGTAGGTTAGGAAGAGAAATCGTGTGCGCCTTATGATTGTTAAAACGTAGACGTAGACTGGTTTCGGTTTGGCCTATGTATTGCTTGTTACAGACAGATCATTCCAGAAGATAGATTACGTTGGATGTGCCACAGCAAAACTTGCCCTTTATTCTGAGGCTGAAACCTGATGTAGTGCTGTGAGCTGAAAGTGATGTCGTCATATGTGTGCATATTTTACAGCGTGATTTTTTGCACGGATAGCAGCCCGAATGTTCAGGCTTAGTCACTTTAGAGGAGGTGACTATGTCATGCAAATTTTGAGAGCGTCTGTATACCACTTTTGGGGCATTTGGGAAAATTGTTCGAACGCGATGATGATATTATGATGTTTTTGTAGAATACAACCTACCTACTCTCGGAAATGAGGCTGAATGTCTAAGGACAAGGTTAGTTTTGTGTGGCCTTTGCGAAAGCGTCGTTTCCTAAACGAGCTGGGTACTTTTGTTTTACTAAGATTCTCTCGGGGAAGTGCAGTTCTTGTGGGAGTCGGATTAAAGTGTACAGGCGCGTTTGAAGCGGAGTGCGTGACTATACGGAATGCTAGTTTTCCAGTGCTTTCAGTGACTGTTTTGAAAATGTGGATATTGGTGCCTGACTGTAGGGTTGTTGAAAAACGTGGTAGTTATTCTGCCGTTCCGTAAAAATACAGTGCCATCAAGGAAATCCGCGCATACGTCTGAGAATGAATGGGAGAATGATATGGAATTGCGAAGGTTGTTGAACGCTGCTAGAAATGAAAGTAATGCATGCTCCCCGTGTTCCCAAACTAGGAAGTTGTCATTGATGTATCGTTTATAAAAAAGTGGTGTTAGTGCTTGACGGCTTAAAAACACTTTCTCCACTACACCCATGAAGATATTTGCGTAATTGGGGCCAATTTTCGTCCCCATAGATGTCCCGTTCACTTGTGTGAAACGTTCATTGTTGAATCCGAACTTATTATATTGGAGAATTAATTTCAGTAATGTTGCTAATGTTGCACCATCAATAGGACGGTCAGAGCCGAACGTTCATACTCCTGACGAAAACCTTGGATTCCATCCTCGTGGGGAATGTTTGTTTAAAGGGAACATACATCTAGATTAACCAAGAGGGATCGTTCGGGAACCGTTAAATCGGCAATGTCGCGCAATGAATGGCCAGAGTCTTTTATGTATGAGGAGAAAGTTTGCGGAATATGTCGAATGAAGATGTCAACAAAACAGGGAAATCTTCTGAGTTACGGAACCAATAGCCGACCCTATCGGTCTCCCGGGGTTGTTTGCCTTGTGAATTTTTGGCTGCAGATAGAACCTTCCTGCTACAGGACTTAGCGGGAGCAAGAAGGTCATGACCTTATCAATTAACTTTTTATCTGCCACGAGTTGTTCGATTTCTTCTTTGATAACATATTTAAATTGAGTGGGGGGGTCATTTTCCAAGCGTCTGTAGAAGGTATCATCACGCAGCTGTCTGTAAGCCTCAGATATGTAGTCTTCTCGATTCATAAGGACAATGGCGCCTGTTTGTCAGCTTGTTTGATCACAATGTCGGAATTTTTGGCCAAGCTTTTTATTGCCTCACTTTCTTTAGGGGGAAATGTTGCTCTTAAACGGTTGCTGTTTTTTTGTAGATTTCAAGAAAATCACGCTGGACCGCTTCTATATATAAGCCTGGCATCTGTCACGTTGAATTGGGGTTGTACATCGCTTATTTGAAAACGAAGGAGCGTTAGAGCTATCGGACGTAGGGTTATTATAGAAAAATTCTTGAAGCCTCCATGTTGCGGGCTACACTGAGGGCAGCTCGGACGACTTCGGTCTTGGAACCGAGACCAGCCGTTTTCCTGTGTGGAAATGCGCTGATGTGAGGCGTTCCGGATCTCGGACGTCACTGTAAACGTACGTGATTGGCCTAGAGTTTAGCACGGCCTCAACTTCCATTAGAGTCGTGAAGTGTTTGTCCTTCGCGAGGCTATGCTCTCCGACGCTTTTCTTCAAGGCTATCTTGACGGATCCTCCCCACCACGGCGCTCGTCGACGATAAACTTCCACTCTATCTTGCTTTTCGCGAAAGTGTGCATGACTTCGTCCGAACCTATGCTTTTCCAGAGGTTGAGCAGTTCTTTCTTGCTTAGTTTGAACGTGAGAGCGTTGTCGGAGTATACGGTCGCAGGAAAATCCTATTTGGGACACGAAGCGGTGAAACGCGTACAGAAAGCTGGAAGCAGACATGTCTTCAACCAGCTCGAGGTGAATAGATCTGACGACCGCGCAGGTGAAGAGTACAATGTACGCCTTCTTAAATGATCGTGTGACCTTGATTAATAGCGGTCCGGTGAAGTCAATTGCCACAACTTGAAATCGTTCGGCTGCATTTACTCTGTCGGGAGGTGAAGGAGGGGTTTGTTCCTGAAATGGTTTTGCCTGTTGACGACGACACACTACGCATTTCTTGATTACGTTCTTGACTAGCTGTGGTGCTTGCAGATTCCAAAACTGTTCCCGTAAGTCGACGAGCGTGTCTCGTACACCAGCGTGTAAGAGTTTTCGATGGTGCCTGAGAAAGTATGAGTTCCGAGTAACGATGCTTTTCGAAAGATTGACTGGGTGTCTCTTGGGAATAAGGTTTTTGACTGTAGTGAAGACGTCTTGTCACGCGTAAAATTCCGGTGTTGTCTCGGAAAGTCCAGACATTGCACAGAGGTGACGTCACGGAGGGCTGCTCGCCTCTTGGGATTGCCCTTATCTCTTCCGAAAAGGCTTCTGCTTGGACTAAGTGCAACCAGTATATCTCAACGCTAGCTATTTCGTTGGATGTGAGATATCCTGTTGCAGTGCTGTTTATGCTTGAGCTTGCTGTCGAATCAAAAGACCCAGGCAGTAGTCCGGTGTAAACGATTGATGGGACTGGAATTAGCGACTGGAATTGGTTGCGCTAACTGGGACGTCGTAGTCAGTCCTTCGTGCCCTTCTATGTGGCATGGTTATCTGTCCTCTTTGGTCCATAGGTCAGAAGTTACTCCAACTTCCTGTGGCCAGTATTTGATGCCTTTAAGTAGCCACGAAGGTCCATGTCACCGCAAATCTGAAGAGGCGAGCAGCCCTCTATGCCTCCATGACGTATTTTTTTTTTAATTTGCCCATTTTAAAGAAATGATGGATAAAGTTAAGGCATTTAGCATAGCTGAGGTGAACGCAGGTATATAAAAAGAAACGCCACAAGTATTGTACTGAACAGTTGCTTTCCAGATTTACTGTTATAGAAGTTATTTGATCCATTTTTGTTAATTACTCAGCTTAATGTGCTACCGGCTATCTTAGGATAGATGAAATTACCCTGAGGTTTCTGAACAAGCGGATAAATATTAGTATTGAAGATCTTTTTTGCTAGAGTTGTATTTTTAAAGTTAGTGAAGCAATCTTTGTTAATTACCCAGCGTGGTGGATTCAAGAATTATCATGACGTGTGCATATGTCTACGTAATGCACAGAACTTTATATACTTCCTGTCATGTTGTGACACAAAAGCGAAGAAGAGAAAGTAGACGACGAGAGCGTGCCAAGGTTCTGTCTCGCGCAAGCTTTCAGAGCGCGTCTCGAACGTTACCGTCTCTGTGACCCTCGGAAGCTCATTGCAGTGGACGTGTTGTGCGACGCGACCGGTGGGCCCACTCCACATTGCGGAGCTCTGCTCTGGTTGCCCGCAATGGCCGACGGGAAGCGAGACTATGGCGAAGCAGCGATCAACATTCGAGATAAGACCACTGGTGCAAGCAGCCATCCGGCCATCCCGTTCTGGGTCTCTAGGCTTGGAAGCAACACCTCTGCAACATCTTAAGCAACAGGCGGATCAACAGACGCTCGATGGAAGCCAAAGCGATGGTCTGTTTACAAACAAGTTTTGTCGCATCGAGCCCCGTGCCGACAGCGTGTATGCACTCGACAACCACGTCAACACCATCGTCGTCGGTCTGGTCGAGCATCGTTCTGTGCCATCGCAGTGAGCTAGTCCTCGCACGAAGGTGTCCTTGCGGCCGGCGGTGGTGCGAAGCCATGCTACCGCTCTCCACCTGGCTACTAGACAGCAACGTCGGCAAGCATAGCTGGTGCCCTTCTCGGCGGGACAGCGCTGCCGAAGTTTGGTCGCCGGCTCAGCGGTGGGTCTTTTCCTGCTGTTGTCCGCAACATTTGGTCGTGGGACAACGAAGACTTGAACTGTTGTCGCTTTCTGCGAGGCGAGGCACAACCACTTTACGGCTTTTTGTGTATAATTTTTCTAGAAATTATTTTATTATTTCGTTTTTCCTTTAATTATTGTGTCATTTATATCTACAATGATTCATGTCATAAAAACACTTTCGAATTCGAGCGGCTTGTCGTCATTGTTGCGCATGGCTGTTGGCTGGGGAGGCGTGGAGTAGTAATGATAAACCAATCGCATTTATCAATTTCGCCTTTGATGTACTCACAGAAGCTGTGTGTTTTCCAATTGACAGTTTAATTAGGTAATTTTCACTCACTTTGAAATGATATCTGCTTTTAAGACGTCCACCCTCTTATACTACATGGCTGTAGCTAGAGACAATGAATATTCATGGTTCACGACCTTACAAAGAAAGTAATGCCGGGCTTCTTAGAAGGTCCTCCCTAAAAACATCAAGACAAATGATTTTTACCTCGTTTTGCCTCTTTATTGATCCCTCTTTGACCGTAATTCTTTGTTTTTGTTCTATTTTGACGAGGCAAGCGGGTTGTCATTGGACTCAAGGACGAGTTATGCGAACACGTTTTCTTAATGCTGTGGATTTTATTGTTAATGGTGACCACGCATTATATCTCAACCCTTTGTAATTGGTCGGTAGCTTTAGAGCAGTCGCTCGTTACACAATTCACATGGCGTGACGTGTGGTGCGATTCAGCGCTTCTGCCACGCAACTGTAGATCTGTTAACGCGACTCCTTGCCCGACATGACTTCTTTTTCCAAAGCGGTTTCAAGAATGCTTGACTGCCACGCATAGTACCTGGGTTCGATTCCGATCCAGGTGTTCTATTATTTGCTTTTTATTGAGCTCACTTGTGCTTTTGCAGTGCACACCACGTACGGCCAGCGTCTGACGATGCACTTCAACGGTCCCCGAAGAACCTCTGCGAATACAAAGAACTAGCGCGTTGTTCTCTCCTGCCATTTCCCGTGTTTTCGGCACAATTTGTGACCCAGGAGTCTGTTCACGTGACGTAATGAGGAAATAAGCTCCCGATTGGTCACCATGGGAGTGATATCAGTTGTGAATTTTCTTCTACCCTGCGTTGCCATGTAGTTGCACGCCAGTTCTGCCTTGTCTCGCATGACTGTCGTGAACGATCAAATGATTTCATTTCGTTTTGTTCGATTTCGAAAGTGCAAGCGGAAGTAACAGCGTGCAGTCGAAAAGCGCGAAATCCGGATGTGGTCAACGCTTAGTGCTGACATCGCCAACATGTTTTATGAAGAAACAAGTGCGAGGAAAGGAAGGGATAGGACCCTTAGAAATGGTAGTGAAAGTTAGAAAGAAACCACTCCCTTTTCAACTCAGCATGGTTTAGGGGCCCTCTGTAGCTATCGCACTAAAGAAGTACCCACTCAAAATTTTGAGCCTGAAGTTGTCGCACCCTCAAAACTGAGCGAGTCCTGTGTGGACATACACACATAGTCTAGGAAACACCAGTGGCTTCTATAGCTTATAACATATTATAGCGAAAGCTCTCACGACATCAGAAGAGCCGATTTCGGTGGCGTAATTGTCCGCCACCGCCGGTGTCCGTAAGTGCTATCGCTCGTAATGAGAAAAAAAATATAGAGGACCGAGCGGGATTCGAAGCAAGCCCCCTCTGCGTGGCATTCGAGCGTTGTATCACAGAACCACATTGTTATTAAATCTCCTTCGAAAAAAAGACCCGGTCCAGGTGTCATGTTGGGCAAAGAAATCACGCTAACAGCTCCAGTACAGCGTGGTGGGAGAGTAAAATAACAATGACGCTTCACACAATGCGAGTTGTGTAACGAGTGCTCCCCACACATAACAAAGGGCTCAGCCATGATTCTTCATCGTCATCAGCCCCACCATCGCCAAAAGTACATATAATGCCTTGCAGATGTTTAGCAGGTACCTCGCTTCTCCGCAGAATTATGAATAATGGCCTACAGCAGGGGCTCAAACTCGCGGCTCGCCGACCCTTCGCTAGCGGCCCGCACGTGACAGTCTTCCCCCCCCTTATCTTTCATATGACTTTGTGGCTGTTGGTGACATTCCTAAATGCCGTTGACATTATTTTCTCTCCTGTAGTGTTTAATAACCTTGTGTTGAAACATAACCGCTGAACAAAAGCTCGATAGTTCAGTCCAGATTTTAGTCATTGTGAAGATCAGTATCCAAATATTTCTCGAATCAACCTTTAAGTTCCCCTCATAAATGACTCGTATATGAGATATGGGAAAGGCCTTCTTTGAAATCACAACGTTAGCTGACAGTTTTAACTCCCCCCCCCCCCCCCTCCCCATTTCTCACTGTCCCGGCCCCTTTTCGCGGGACTAAATTACGTGACTGCGACCCGGTAAATGATGCGAGTTTGAGACCCCTGGCCTAGAGGATAGTTTCCTACTTCACAAGGATATGATTATTTATGGCATAGTGGGAACCTTGCAACAGTGTGAGCGAGATGCTCTTTATTGGAAAAGCAGATTTTTGGCGGCGAGCATACACTCTAAAAACTGGTGAGGTATTCGCAGGAGTAAAAAAGCCGAGTTACTCTTCAGAGTGTTGTTCCAAATAAACTAGTTGCGAGTGCAGCGGTTGTCCTGACGTTTCTTTCCTTTTGTGCCTTGTCAGCGTGCGCTGCTTCACACGTGAACATGAACTATCACCAACTCGCCCAACGTTTCAACTTTACTTGAGAGTGTTGTTTTACTCTTGCGAAAACATCGGATGGAGTGAAATGCATTGTTCACTCTGTATGAAAGGAGAGAGTGAAGTGTGCTTTGTACTGCACCTTTCTCTGATCGAGGGGAACGCTCATATACTCTTCTGGCATGAGAGGGTAAAATGCAGTTTTATATACTCCTGCTGCTGATGTATATCGATGTGCTGGCATACCGCGAGCAGTGATACTCATTATTAAGCATACATATATGGATGAAGAGCATTGCATTTGTTTGTTGTGGCCCTGGGTCCGACTTATAAGAAGGAAACAACGTTTCCAGCGCCTCCCAGTGCCTTTCAGCACACTGAAAAGCACTGGAAGGCTTTTTCTCCTGGTTTTTAGCTTGGCATTTGGGTATTAAATAAGCAAATATGACATCATTGAGTCGGTCATGATCGAAACTACATTCTAAAGGTAATTAAATTCTTCGTATTTAAATACACAAGTTTTTCGCTGTGAACGTCGCGCACAGAGTGTGCGCGACGTTCAGAGCTCATAACAAGCATATAAACAAGGCATAACAAGCATATAACAGAGCCCATAACAAGCATATAAACGACATCATGCTAGCCAGTAGATGTTCACATTCTGCACAGGCCAGTAGTAGTTGCCAGTAGTAGACGGCCAGTAGAGCGCGAAGTCGTATGAGCATAGGTAGGTAGGTAGGTAGGTAGGTAGGTAGGTAGAACGAGGAAAGTTAAAGGCAGTGCTCCGCAGAAAATCGGCAGTTAGCCATCAATAGGTAGATAACAATAGTCATCACCCGTGACACTGCAAGCTACCCATATTTCTCGAACAGGTGACAATATCATTAGCTGAAAATTTGCGTCCCAAAACCACGATATGACTATGATCGATGCCGTAGGAGCGGGCTCTAGAAATTTCGACCATGTGGTGTTCTTTAACGTGCACACTCGCACAGTACACGGGCCTCTAGCATTTCACCTCCATAGAAATACACCCGCCGTGGCTGGAATCGAACCCGCGACCTTAGAGTCGGTAGTCGAGCACCGTAACCGCTACACCAACACGGCGGACCTCGTACAGGTGAGGCGTACAAGAAGAATACGTAGCGATGACGCTGAATATGTACGTACACCACACTGAGCGTTCCAAAGGCATATTTAGTTGAAATTATCCGCACCAAGCGCTAAACAAGGCCTACAACGTATCAGATAAGTTACCAACACTAGCAAGAGCAGACCCAAAGTGCAGCCCAGCCAGCATCCAGCACTTATACCGAAGTACTCAACCGCACTTCCAAATATAATATCGCCTGTAAGTATTACCAAATATTTTCAAGCACCGAGCGCCGTAATAAAGCGTTTCCTGAAGAACCAAGGGTCACCTGTCGACGTAACAGACACTTCCAAATACTTACTAATGCATGCAAAATTAGAGTACTATTCTGCCACCTAATCCTTGTAATTTCTCAGACGTAAGTCTTGCAATCTTGCAAGCACCTTTAATATGGTTTTGTAGTTAAAAGTGCAGGAGCATTATTTCTATCATATAAAGACATTCGCAAGTTTAATGCGTTCCTGCAATTAGGTACAAATGTTTCAAAGGGAGCTCTTAAATGTATCCGATATGGTAGGCACACAACAAAACCATTGAGATTTAAGCCTTTCATCTTAGAATAACTCAATGTCTTTATCAATGTCAAATTATAAATTTTGGCTACTGCTCACTAGTGACAGTCGAGATGCGGCGGAATACCCCCCTCCTTTCCCCTTCTACCCTTTCGACGCGAAGAAAACTACACAAGCAGGGTGTCCCCCCTCACCCACCCCCTTTTTCCTTCGTTTATGTGTTTCTTCTTTACACATCCCATTCTGCTCTACAGCTTATCTCAATTTCCCCTCCTCCTATTTCTGCGGTGGCTTATGTACTTGTACTGGCTGTCTCCAATTAAAGCTGTGACGCTAAAGAAATTAGAGGATACTCACCATGTTTCGTCATCTTGCGGCAGTGGGAATCCCAAAAAAAATGTCACAGTTTCACCACTAGCGCGAACCAATGAATGCGATAGCAAGAAATTAGTTTGTCACACGAAGAACGACAAGCAGCTCGATACTTGCAACGCGCCGCCGCAGCACAAAGAGGACACTCGAAAAGGACGCATAGGTATACACAGGACAAGCGTGAACCAACAACTGTCGCAGTTGTTACGTGTTTGTATTTGAGCAACGCGCTGCGAGTGTCCACAATGCAGGAGCCGACGCTGTTGTTGTTGTTGCCTCTGACAGGGCTCATACCCATGGAGGAAGGAATACTAAGGACAGGCCCTGACGTCACATTCGTGAAGCCTCCACCTCGCAAACACCCGCATCGCCGCCTAGAGAAGGAGCGGCTAACCATTTTGCGATTTCCGTCGCGTCGTTTGCAAGCGTATGCGCGCACCGAGCGAGTTGGCGAGTCGCGGAACTTTTGCAGCCTCTCTTTTTTTTTTTTCTTCGCCGTGCAAGCGGCGCAGTCGATTTACTCGTGCTGCTCCTTCTGTGTGTGTTTTTAGGAAAGTCACGCAATGCCCAGCTGTTTCGTATACCCCGTGCAAATCGCGGGCACTGCGGAAAGTACCGGGTGTCACTTTTCATGTGTACGTAGTACGATCGCTTCATTGCTGACCACTAATGCATGGTACTTGCTTGTGAAGCTCTCAGATGTGCGCTCTGTTGGTTCTTACGCATTGTGTCAACTCAGAACACACGTGAACTTCTGTTTTTGGCGTCTGACGCGCCGTACATAACATGCGCCGTAGGCATCGTATCGCGTTTTTAGGGGCTCTGTCGTTCATACGGAAGGGCAATAAACTTTTGTTGTCGTTATCGGACTACGTGGTGTATGTATTGCGCGGTGTGAGCGCGCTGCATGATAGTAGTTGTGCGCGCAGTGGAATTACAAACTTTACGTGCACGATCGCGTATACAATACGGAGGTGTCCTTTTTCTCGATGTAAAGTTTCGTCAGATACTAAGTTGGCGTTGCGCCGAATAGCGAGAAAGTCCTAACGCCCAACAGAACGCGTAAGTCACTGCCAGGTGAATGCGAATACAAGGATGCAGGGGCTGAATGTTTTTTATTACGGCACGTACCGGTACTTTTTGTGCTGTTGCACAAAAGCGCTCCTCGAAGTACATCAGCACGCAGCGCTCGTGCCAGCCACGCCCAAACGGCCTGGTAAATGTGTGCTTGCAACATTTTACCGCATGCAAACCGCACAAAACGCGCTAAGTTTACTTCGGGACAACAAATCTGCGCAGAAGCGAACCAGCGTGGAGAGCAAGCCGCGGGGCGTCTGCTGTTTTGTTTGCCCCATATCGGTTTGTTTGCCCCATAAATCTGACGTCACTTCCGCCACACTTTTCGCAATGCATTGGGATACGATAGGGCCTCTCCTGAGTATTCCTTCCTCCATGCTCATACCCACTCAGGGAGATTGGCCAAGGATTGATTATATGATTAATGACTTTTCGACGCTGTTTGATACTTATTTTTCTTTTAAACCGCGGCACGTGGAATGAACACTCTGCGTCTCCTGCCAAGCGGAGGCGTCTGACGCCAAGTGTGCCCGATGTTCTTTTTTTTCCTTCTACATCATGAGTGGTACAGAAGGTAGCCACTTTTTCGTGCGCATCTCAAGGGCACTTTTCAATTTGAAAGAACCTGTAAAAGCGTTGCGTGATAGAAAACCCGCTGAAGCTGTTCCGATATCTGCGTGCCGCGAGCGGCAAATGGTGCAGATGAATAGCTCGCCGTTATATCGCTGGCACGAGCATGGCGTGTGGCTGTTGGCTAGCGCAGCAGGCTGCGGAGCGAGGGGTCGCTGGTTCGATGCCCCGGTCAGGTGGTTTGGAATT
The DNA here is from genome assembly GCA_030522465.1 of Rhipicephalus appendiculatus. Lineage (NCBI taxonomy): Eukaryota > Metazoa > Arthropoda > Arachnida > Ixodida > Ixodidae > Rhipicephalus > Rhipicephalus appendiculatus. The sequence continues at coordinate 600,595 of JALIZH010023250.1, read as the reverse complement.
TTTTTCTGTTGATTTATTTTTCTTTATGCCTTTTTTATATATACAAATACATATACATATCCGGGACATGACGGCGTCGACAGACGGCGACGGCGAAAATCAGCCGAGAGTGTCCATATAATTGCTATCGCAATAATATGTTGTAATTTTTAAGATGAAAACTCTTCTTTTGAAAGCCAACTTATTTGCAAAACAATTACATTGGAAAAAGCTACGTAGTGGAGAAAGACGAAGAGGAGTGGGCCTCTGAGGAAATTCCTCAGTGTCGTGGCCGATCCCCCGTAGTGGGTTGTGCCATTATTCCGGGAATCAACATCAACATCAACATACACAGCTTGCGCAATTGGCGCAATGCCAGCGAAGCAATGTTCTTGAAGAACGGCTGTGCAGGCCATCCGCCACGTCTCTTCACAGGTTTCGTTCACCTTGGTTTCGAGGGCACGAGGATGCCTTCCTGGGATCGTAGGAACGTCTTCATCCGCTCCCGTACTTGGAACGAGGGAACAAGCCATTACCTTTCGACGGTGACAGCCGACCGATGGCAAACGGGAACGGCCACGTCACCTCCAGCACGCCCACGCAGCAAGAGCTGGAACAAAAAACGTGGGCGCCTTGTCTCACCTGAGGCTCCGTTCCTGCACCGAATGCCCCCGGAACGGACAACCGCTCGATGCAGCGCCACACCAGCACTGGGCTACGTGGCCTTTTTCGCTGCCCATTGCAGGTCAGTCTCTTCGCCCGGCACGATGCAGGGCGGAAGTCCAGCCGACTGGATTCCAACCGTAGACCTGCTGACCATGGCCGAACCACTGAGGTTGGTGCAGTGCTAAGTTGCCGCAGCCTTCCCGGCACATGGCAGAATGCGCGTACCTAATTTTGAAGTTGATCAGACGCTTCTGATTGATGCCACTGCTTTTGCACCTTGTACTCACCTTCGCTTTTCAGGTCTTTATAGATTTAGTTAACCATGTTTAAACGACATATATCTGTAAGGAGAACCAGAATGTCCACTCATTAGTATTACTGCGCCTAATGACGCGCTATGATCAGATGATACGTATGTCTTGAGGAGTTATATATCTGCAGTGGCAGTGAATATAAGATTACCTTTACCATAACGGGTGCACTCTCTCCTCAGTTCCCATTATCTTGGTAGTTCTGAGCCAACAAAGTTTCATTGCATGATCGTCACAGGAGAGCCGCAAAATTTAGGAACTACTGTGACTCTGCCTTAATATTGGCTGTGATCCGATGAGAATTCAAGATGAAGCTTTGGCCACAGCAGCGGCATTCTGGTTGCGGTGCTCGGCTGCCGACATGAAGGTCGCGAGTTGGATACCGGCCGCGGCGGTAACATTTCGATGGAGGCGAAATGCTAGAGGCCCGTGTACTGTTCGATGTCACCGCACGTAAGGTAACACCCCGACGTTATAAATTTCCGGAGCCCTCCACTAAGGCGTGCCTCATAACACAATGTGGTTTTGGCACGTAAAAATCCTTTAAATTATCTTTATTGTTTAGTTGTGCTAGCTAATGTCAGCCATTGTTGATAACCAGCTTTGGTTAAGTGATGCAAAGTGTTGGCTATACCATGCCGACTGGTGCCTGCTTGCAATGTTGGCTATTGACCGGTAAGGGGAATTTTGGCTCACTACAATATTGAGTGCGCTAGTGCGCTCCTAAGTTTGTATGCTTCTGTGTAATGTTTTCTACTGCTGGATGGTATGTGCTAAATGTCATTTATTGTTGGATTGCGTTGGCTAATCTTGGTTTCTGATGGCTGCTATCGGGCAGTGTTGCTTATCCGCTTGTATAACATGGCAATATATATTACATATGCACTGCTGACCACTTATTTCCGAATTTCCAAATATTCACAAAAATCTTCTTAAAAATAGAAATCAACGGTTCTGGTTCAAGACATATATTGAAGAGATATGAGATCAAATCACTTAAGGGCCACTTAACTGTCAAGATAAAAAAATTGGGCAGATCCCACATATTGTGGAAATCGGTTTCATGCGAAGCTCGCACCGAGTAGCAGTCAGTGCTGCCTTTTTTGGCCTTGAGCCAAGCGTTTCGAAGCTTGATCGACGTTTTTTCTTGTTTTCCTTTTTTTTCTTTTTTTTGTATATGGAGCAGGTGTGCGCACATCGTGGGCCTTCGAGGCACTTCGATTACACTTGCGCTTAAAGGGTAACTCATGGTCTGCCGTAACGTCATCACTCACGATGGAGCACAGACGTCAGTTTTATCGAAACATGCACTCTACAGTACGATGATATCAATATCATACGTAGCATTCGTTAGCGTATTCCCGCTGGGGTCGAGAAACGCTTAAATATAGATCGCTGAATGATATGAATACACATTTAATGTTTATTACGCTGTTATAAAAGCGCAGCCAACACTGTAGCCTCAATTAACGGTAACACGACATGATGGCCTGTGTCATAGGAGTACGTAAATGTTTGTTGCGTTGTCATTAAATTAGATAGCTTGCACTGTAATCACAGTTTACGTTGCATGGCATGAATCCTGCATATGATCGGTTTTCCAAAGCTGATTAGAGACAAGGTTGCCACGAGGAATGCCTATCCCTGCTGGGATCCTGACTTTTATTCTTTGTATTCATCGGGTCAACGTGGCCCACGAGCATTTCCTTAACGCTGTCGCGTTTAAATTTCCAACGTCTGTCTCACCGTTCCTGGGTAGACATAAACTGTTCATTCTCTGTTAATCACCAGATAGAAACCTCCACTAAGCAGCTCCATGTCACGGAGCCTTAACGTTAATATCCGACGTTTTAATAATATTTGTGGCTTGTGTTCCGTTGTTTCTAAGGCTATCTTCAAGCGCTTCAGACTTTGTATGTAGGCACCAGCCCTGCTGTCAGCTAGTTATTACAAGGGCAACTGTCGGTCGCTGGTGTTTAAATTTAACAGCCTTCGTACTCAGCTGTGCCATACTCGGCTCGACATCGTGGTTGAGTGTATACTTAGATGATGTATATCCTGGGCAATTGAAATGACTCAATGAAAGTGAGGTAGCTGCATGACGTTCTAATGTGCACCCCTTGCTCGCAGCCTACGCCGTTGTGTCGCTGTCCATCTGGGCGACCTGGCAGCGGCCAGCAGCGCCGGCTGCCCTGTTTCTCCCGTGTGTCCCGGAGCGGAAGCAGCAAGTGACTGCTGGATTCGGCGTCCCTCGTGTGGAGCAGTGCTGCCTGGAAGGCGACAACCGTTCGCACAGCTGTGTCGCCAACCTCAGCCGCCTCATCTAACAGAAGCACCTACGTCCGCAGCCGCGGGGATGAAATACTGTGCCTCCATCACCAGCCGGTGATCGAGGCACAGTTTTCGGATCAGAAACTAGAGTACAAATACGGCAACCGTATTCGACCAGCATAAAAGAATATTTGATCGTATTTAATTGATAAACGCGTGTCACATAAAACCATTATAATTGGCCAAACCTGTTTCACTATCTCCTTTCCTTGCGTCGCTATGTTCTTATACAAGATGAGCACAGAGAAGAGAAGAGATAAGCCCTGTTTTCCTTGCAGGCAGCAACTGCCTGCCTTAGCGCGTGTACGTGCTTCGTGTAGTCACCGCAATCACAAAATTGGAGCTGGAGAGGGCAAATTTGAAATCATGAAGAGGGTGTGAAGAGGAAGGAGATTAAATACAAGAGGAAATTGAGATCACCTGGAGCGCACATTGGGGTTGTGCTTAGGGGAAACGCATAAAAATAAAAAAGGGGTGGGGGGAGGGGGGACACTTTGCTTGTGTCGTGGTTTTGTTCCTGTCGAAAGGATAAAAGGGAGGGAAGGAGGTGGATTCCCCCGCATGGCGGCGGTCACAAGTGAGCAGTAGGTAAAAATTGTAAGTTGACACTGTAAAACAAATCTCGTGAGAAAAACAGAAAATGCATGGCAAATGTAGTGACATAACAGCCCCTTTTCTTGTCTGTTTTCTGTATTCTATTTCGCAGTAATTTTGCTTAAATTGTCTGTTATTGCTTTTTTTTTGTTTTTCGACAGATTTTTCGTTTCTGATTTCTTCCTAGAAAACAGGCTTTTTGTATTTACACACATTTTCTCCTATCCTAAAGAAATTTTTTCTTCCTAGTACCGAGTTCAAATAACAAAGTAGTGCACGCTTTGTTCTCAATGGCTTCTAGAATCCACAATGCTTTGCGGCATTCCCTGTAACTTTATTGTAATGCGGCAAAGGCACCGCACCTTTCATTTCCTTCTTCGCGTTCGTTACCCTCACAGAACCTCTTAACAGAAGGCACATGCCGCGACCGCCAACATGCATCTGGTGTTTGTCGACTTTGGCATTAATTTTTCCTCAAAGTCTGAATTTTACTAATTTGCAAGATGGTCAGTGTCGGCTTCACGCTTGGCTCTAGAGAGAGATTTTATTATACCAAGTGTAACACTTTTGCAGCGGATGAAGCACGATAGCATAATTTTAGGCATATTGATGTAATGTCCAACGTCTTGAGAGCTCTAACATAACTTTTCTGTGAACGAGCAGGTAAAATCTAACAATGTTTGGTATTTATTACGAAGTGGCTGTGATATTTACAGAAACTATTTGTTTACAGGCTTGAACAGACAAATTACATCATTTCAAAAACAGAGTATCCATTTTTGCCGAGTCCAAGAAATTTCATGTTGGTAAAAAAGAAACTACCTGTAAATTTTATGTTATTTAACACATATTTTTTACAGTACAGGGTGATAATTTAAGGGCTCGTTTTCTTCGTTAGGCACAATAATAATGAGAAATAACAGACAATTATGTCAGGGGAAAGCATTGGGGTATGTTAGGCGGCAAGTTTTCTTTTCGTCCACTTTTATTTCTTGACATTTACACTAGAATTACTTCTAATAACATCCCTTATGCTTTCCTCGTCATCATTGTCTGTTAGTTCTCACTTAATATTGCGTCTCACTGATACATGCGGTAAAAGGAAAGAATAAAGCGAACTTATTTTGGAATGAATGAATGAAACCACATTTATTCCTCACGGTATACAATGCGCCGAGGGCGCTGCCGTGTAAAGGGAGAGGATATTATAGCAGAGGGAAGGAATGCTGCCCATGGTTCCTGGAGGAACAAGAGTAGAACTTCTTGTTCGGAGAGTTGGTGCATGTCTTATTTTAGGACGTGTGCTAAAGAGAGGACCAAAGACAGGAAAAAAAAACATGTAGACAGAAAAAAGCCGGCAGATCCCACGCACTGTGGGAATCGATGTAATGCGAAGCAGGCAGGAAAGAGCAAATCATGCTTTACATAATTTGCATGTCATGTTTTACATGTTACGACCTGTCATTTGTGTTCGTCATACAGTCACGTCGCGATATACCAATTTTGGTGTATGTCAAGCTAGCGAACTGGACGCAAGTGCACCATGAGCGTGGCATGTAAATGGCATTGTAGATGACATGCATGCCAACATTTTCATGTTACCACCTGCCACTTATGTTCGTTATACAGTCATGTCACTCAATACCAAATTTGCTGTATATCAAGCTAACGAAACGGCCGCGAGCGCTCCATGAGCGTGGAATGCAAGTCATGTCGCACATGACAAGTCATGATTTCCATATTACCACTTGTCATTTATGTTCGTCATACAGTCATGTCACTCAATACCAAATTTGGTGAATATCAAGCTAACGAAACGGCCGCGAGCACGCCATGAGCGTGGCCTGCAAGTCATGTCGCACATGACAAGTCATGATTTCCATATTACCACTTGTCATTTATGTTCGTCATACAGTCACGTCACTCAATCCCAAATTTGGTGTATCTCAAGCTAACGAAACGGCCGGGAGCGCGCCATGAGCGTGGCATGTAAGTCCTGTTGCACATGACAAGTCATGATTTCCATATTACCACTTGTCATTTATGTTCGTCATACAGTCACGTCACTCAATACCAAATTTGGTGTATCTCAAGCTAACGAAACGGCCGCGAGCACGCCATGAGCGTGACATGCAAGTCATGTCGCACATGACAGGTCATGATTTCTATATTACCACTTGTCATTTACGTTCGTCATACAGTCATGTCACTCAATACCAAATTTCGTGTATATCAAGCTAACGAAACGGCCGCGAGCGCGCTATAAGCGTGGAATGCAAGTCATGTCGCTCATGAAGTCATAATTTTCATATTACCACTTGTCATTTATGTTCGTCATACAGTCATGTCACTCAATCCCAAATTTGGTGTATGTGAAGCTAACGAAACGGCCGCGAGCGCGCCATGAGCGTGGCATGTAAATCATACTTTTCATGACAAGTTAGTCATGATTTTCATGATATGACCAGCCATTTATGTTCTTCATACAGTCATGTTATGCCATACCAAATTTGGTATAAATCCCATTTAACGATACGGCCAGGAGAGCACAAAGTCGTAGGCGGCTAGATAGCTAGATAGATAGATAGATACGCTCAAAGTCGCCGAAGTTCTCTAAGAAATGCTTTGCATTTGAAAAGCGGCGCTCTTTCTCTCTGCATCGGTTTTTCCTTCTTTCGTCCGACCCTTGCGCACATATCCTACAATAAAACCTGACTAGCGCTTGCCAGAACTTGATGGCTTGATCCGGAGGCGTGGGGATCTGTACAGAAGGCCAGGGTCCCCGTTTTATGGTGGCCAGGGCGCGAAGCCTAGTGGGGATGTAAAGGGGGAACTCCCAATTCAGGCGGGTGAGATCAGGACGGCAGTTGCGCGTGGAACACAAATCAGTTACGGGCTGTGGTATGTCACCTCTTTGAAAACGGTTCAGCAAGAAAGCAGCATGGAGAACTTACTTTTTATAGAACGATTAACACGGCGCATGTCTCACGCATTGACCTCACGCCAGATCCAAACGTAAGCCTGTGATAACCCTCATTTTCTTGGTTATCGAGTACACAAACTGCGCCAGAGTCGAGTCAAGCACAGCTTCTTCTATCCGTCATCCACAGAAAATACGAAATGAGATCATGTCCGTTTCGCGCGCCGCGTGCGCTCGTCAGATTCGAGTTTCATCGGCGGCCACCGTTTTCTTTTGCTGTTGTACACGCGTGCTCTCTTTACCTTTTACGTCAACGGTCGTTGTACACACCATCAAAAGTTTTCTTTGAGCGCTTGCATAAAGGCAAGCCCACGATCGCATTTCTTCAACACCATGGAATCGCTCATTACCTTCTCTATGCGAACCCTCCGAATTTACCGAACTGCCATGGGCTGTTTTGGATGGGATCGCTTTCCCATGTGGCCAAGAAGACCAGGAAAGGTCTAGGCCCTTAGTGGGTGAAGGTCTTCTCAGCCACATTTTTTTCTGTAAGGCCAGCGGCGTGCTTGGAGCTCACCACTCCACCGCCCTTGCGAGTCGTCCCGGCATTGCACAGCGCCGGGGCACAAGGCCTTCGTAAGAAATTCCAAAACAGGACGAGCAAGGGAACCACATATGAGATATGTCATGGTCGTGGGTTCGATTCTCGGCCACGGAACCTTTTCTTATAGCTTTTTTTTCTTTGTAATCTGTTGGTGTACATTTTACAATGTCATATCCGTGATGGAAATACGTCAGTGAAGACTTGTTGTACCTCATCATAAAACACGTTCGTGTTAAAGTTGTGCGACACTTTGTGCACGTCGGGATCCACTTCCGGCCTTTTTGTCAGGCTCTTGTTGCCCTTGAGTTCCTGAAGGAGGGTTTCGGACACAGCAGTCAAGTTAAAGCTTGGAAACCCAGCCGCCTGTAAACGCTTAATCTGGATATCATGAATATCCTGAGCGAAGTAAACACTAAACTTTACCAGCAGCGATGCAAGGCATTGTGATGCAACAGCTTATTTTATTACCTCAGTATGAGCATAATCCGAGTGTAAAAGCGTTTTTTTTTTTGAGCACGCGGAGAATAGCTCCAGCACATGTGGTTTCCCCTAAAAAGCATATTAACATCTAAACTGCAAGGCGTCATTGATAAGAAGTTCATGCGTGAAGGCTAACCCTTCTTCATGTCGTTAAAACAAGCCTTGTTTTCCAAAATAGAGCTTCTTCCTAAAAAAGTTTTCTTTGTTTGACAGAAAAAACGCATAAAAGGAGAGAAAAAGAATACAAAAAAAGCACTTAAAGCACACCGTGAAAAGATACATACATATACATTGTTGCCTCACGGCCGTACCCCTTTAACCACGGGGCTACTTAAACTTGAGGTTGGGCCGTTGCGTTCGCAGAAACTCGGACGGGTACCGAGTGACAGCTGCTCAACGTCAACAGAGTTATCAGCTTTATTTCGGCTCACGTTTACACTCGCGTCTTGTCACACATACTTCAACGCTCCAGCGTTCATACTCCAGCTCAATACTTTATTGATCAGAAGCGCGAATTACGCGGGGAAGGCAAGGTGGGGGGAGGGGGGGGCAGAGCCTTGTCTTCTCCCTCAAGCTCTTTCACGGGAACTTTTTGATAAAAATATCTCAATTGAGTCACATCTTTCAATAAAAATCCTCCAACTGTAAGGCAACCATGGAGAACTTGTAATTGAAGGTACGAGATCAAAATACGTATCGTAGAGCAACCGATTAGGCGAGATTATATTGGCGTTAAACTGCATTAACACCCTATTCAAAGAAGCTAATTATACGCTTAAGAACTCAAGAGTTGACTCATCAGACTCACTCAGACGCAGGCCTATCCGTGAGTCTGAGTCTGAGTGAGTCCGAGTGAGCAATGTTTTTGGTGAGTTTGAGTTCGAGTGAGTTTGGTTAAGAAACATTTTAGTGATTCTGAGTCCGAGGGTGTTTGGTTGTGGAAAATTTGGTGAGTTTGAGTTCGCGTGATACCTAAAGGGCAAAATATACTTCATGATAGAGTCTGAGTGAGCTCCACACCTTTTTGCCGACGTACTACTGAGTGCAGCAGGTGCGAGAGAAAGCGAAGACAGTGTAGGGAGAGAGGGGAGCGAAGGAGAGTGATGAAGAGTAGTGGGGAAAGAGGTTAGAGGCTGGGGTGGGAGAGAGTGAAGCATAGTGAAACGAACAGTCGGGAGGAGGAGGGAGGCGATCGCTAAACGAAAACACTGTTCGTCGATGTCGAAAGGAGGAAGGAAATGAGGATGGGAGGAGATGGGAAGCAGAGAGGAGGAGGAGACGAAATAAATAAAACTCACAGGGTCCCCTATGCATCCGCCTCAGTCGACTCTAAGGCCAAAGGCATCTTCTATTTCTTCTACGATGTTTTGAATCTTCCGCGCCCCCCCTCCTAAAGCTTTCTGCTACTTACGTGATTTTGCAACGCCTCCAGAATCGAAGCCATTATAAGTTTCCTGGACGCCAACTTGCTTTGCACTGACTCCGCGACGACCTATAGTTGACCAAGCAATGATGTCACAGGATGACGTCACGGTGACGTCGTGATGACGTCATCGGGTGATGTTGATGTTCTGCATCACTCCTGTTGACACCATCGACGGGGGCACGCCGACGCAGGACGCCTGTCAATTTTCGCGTTTTAGGAAGCATCTAAGTCTTTCGCCTTAAACATTTAATGAACTATCTTGTCGAGGCGGTATTCGATCTGGATACCCATGGTTTGAAAGCGAGCGTCATAACTACTTGGCTATCCTGACACGGCTGCAAAACATGAATTTATGGGAACCATATGATCGCGTGGCTATGGCCTAGAGAACGAGAAAAAGATTCAGAGAAAGAATGAAAGATAGAAAGAAAGAAACATGGAGAGAAATAAAGAAATAGAGAGAGATAGAAAGAAAGTGGGAGATGGAGAGCATAGCATAGTATAGTAAAGCAAGGAGGTAGGACGGTGACGTCGTGATGACGTCATCGGGTGATTGAGGACCAGGGAAATCACGAGGGCAGGGTAAAGCATAGCACAGACATATACACTACAGTATAACAAGGGCGTGGGAAAGGGAAGAAAGTGTTACGAGCAATGATATGAGGATGAGGAGGAGCGAAAAGTGGAGGTGAAGACCACCAGCGCCGCTATTACCACACTCTTCGTATAACTAGTGCGTAGTTACCCCAATTTTTTCTATCTATTTTATCTGTGTATCGGTTTTTATATTCGTATATAAGGTGTCTCAGCTAATCGACCTATCTGTCTCAGTTGACTTGCTATAAGTATTTTTCAAAAATTCGCGCATTTTAAAGAAAGGGTGGAAAAAGTTAAACAGGGTATTAGCATAGCTGAAAGGAACGCACATTTATGAAGAAGCGATACAATTATTCTGTTGGGCATTTTTCGCTATATTTGCTATTTTAGAAGTGAATTGAGCCACCTTTGTTAATTACCCAGTTTGGTGTATTGCCGGTAATCTTAGGAGAGATGAAATTTTTTGAAGTTTCTGGACAAGCGGCACAAATATCGTATTGAAGGTTTTTTTTTTTTTTTTGCTAGAGTTACAATTTATAAGTTAATTAAGCAGTCTTTCTTAATTACCCAGTGTGGCGGATTGAAGAAATATCATTACGTGGGCATGTGGCTGCATAATGCACGGAACATTATCTACGTCTCCGAAGTTCTGACACAAACGTGAAGAAGAGAGTGCAGACGACGAGACCGTGCCGAGATTCTCTCTCGTGCCCCCCCACTGCCGCACTGCCGCACGATTCATGGCCGATCCCCCCATGGTGGGTTGAGCCATTCCTCTAGGATCCAACCAACCAACCAATCAGACCTAGTCTCCAACGATATCGTCCCTCCGTTACCTCCGGAAGCATTGCAGGAGACGAGTTGTGCGACGCTACCGGTGGGCCCAATCCACATCGCGGAGCCCTGGTCTGGAAGCTGGAGATGGCCAACGGAAGCGAGACTATGGCGAAGCAGCGATCAACATTCGAGATGAGACGACTGGTGCAAGTAGCCACCCGGCCATCCCGTTCTGAGCGTCTAGGCTTGGAAGCAACACCTGCGCAACATCTCCCACGCTGGGAGGAACAACAAACGCTGCACGGAAGCCGACGCGAAGGTCAGTTCGTAGAAAAGTGCAGTCTCTTCAAGCCTCGTGGCCATAGCGTGCATGCACTCGACAACTGCGTCAACACCATCGTCATTGGTCTGGTCGAATATCGCTGTGTGCCACTGCAGTAGGCCAGTCCTCGCACGAAGACGTCCTGCGGCCAGCGGTGACGCGAAGCCACGCGAGCGTTTACCAACTGGCGATTGGACAGCAACGTTGGCAAGCGTAGCTGGTGCCCTTCTCGGTAGGACTAAACGGCCGAAGTTTGCCCGCTGGCTCAGCGGTGGGTCTTTCCTGCTGTTGTCCGCAACACTTGGTCGTGGACAACGAAGACTTGAACTGTTGTCGCTTTCTGCGACGCGAGGCACAACCACTTTACAGTTTTTGTGTATAATTTTTCTAGCAATTGTTTTATTATTTCGTTTTCCTTAAATATTGTCTCACTTATTTCTGCATGATTGAAGTCATAAAAACACTTTCGAATGCGAGTGGCTTGCCGTCATCATAGCGTATGACTGTTTACCGGGGAGGCGTGGAGCAGTTAGGATAAACAATCGCATTTATGAATTTAGTCTTTGATATACTGAGTGACGCTGTGCCTCTAACAGATGACAGTATAATTAGATAATTTGCTTTCACTTTTCAATGATATTAACGTTTAAGACATCTACCCTCTTATATGTGATTGTAGGGAGATTTATAATGAATATTCATGGTTCACTGACACCCATAAAGCACGCTCAAAGTGCTTGCAGTACGCAAAAGAAATGCTTCGCTTAAAGGGTGGTGTGAAGGCATCATCCCCTTCGAAGAATGGCAACACCCTAAGAAGGAAAGGGGGGTGCGTGGGGTCACGCATCGAGACACGTTAAAATTGGGGGATCCTTAAGCTTCACCTTTAAGAGCTGAACGCGATAGCGATATCCTTTCCCTAGTGCGTACTTCAACCACTTAGTGCATACTTATTGTGTGATGTTACTCGGGAAGTTTAAATTGGGCGCGACATTTGTTTTCGATGTGTCATTGAATTGCACCCACTACGTGTGTGTAACAGAATGCGCGCGCTAAAGTGTGTGTCCTCTGTAATGGGTAGCATGCTTTTAATCAGAAGTAATAATGCGCGTGGAATCTTTTCAATCTTGCTATTCCCCCCCTACGTGGTCGTAAGGGAATACGCGCAGTAACGTGTGTGCCTTTTTTAATGGGTGGACGGCTTTAAACCACGGTGTCGTTATGGTAGTCACACGTTCTGACACCCGATGGCAATGGACGCTTGTACCACGCAATATTACGGCGATATTACATGTCATATTGCGACGCCTATATACAGGACGCGTGTGTTTGTGAAGCATTTTTACTGCAATTCCAAGCAGAGGCGTGGCCGAGTGCTAGAACACCTGCTTGCCACGCAGACGACTTGGGTTCGATTCTGATCAGAGCCTAACATTTTCATAATTTATTTTATTTGCATCTTTCTCGATTTTTCGGTCACGGACAAGATGATGATTTTTCGCTCACAACCAACGACGCCAACGCCGACGCCGACGCTGGAATTTCTGCGAAACGAGCTCTTTAATTCTATCGCGTTAAAATAATGTTGGGCTTCTTAGGTCCTTGTTAAAGCCTCAAGAGAAAGGATTTTCAACTCATTTTGCTCCTTTATTGAACCCGCTGTGAATGTAATTCTTTGTTTTTCTAATTCTTTTTTGTCGAAGCAAGTGTGTGGGCATTGGACGCAACCATCATTCGACTCAAGGGCGAGTGATGTGAATTTTTTTTCTTGATGCTGTGGATTTTATTATTGATCATGATACCCAATATACATCTCAACCCTTTCCAATGTGTCGGTAGCCTTTCACCAGCAACGCATTACATAATTCACATGGCTTGATGTCTGTTGCGATTCAACGCTTCTACCCCGCAATATTACATCTGTTAACGTGACTCCTTGCCCGACATTACTTCTTCCAAACAGTTTTCAAGAATGCTAGGCTGTAACGCACAGTCCTCCACGGTGGAGCAGTGGTTAAGGTGCTCGGCTGCTGACCCGAAGGTCGCGGGCTCGATGCCGGCCGCGGCGGTCGTATTTCGATGAAGGCGAAATGCTAGAGGCTTGTGTACTGTGCAATGTCAGCACACGTTAAAGAATACCAGATGGTCGAAATTTCCGGAGCCCTCCTTGATAATCATATTGTCACGTGGTCGTGACGTCGACGAAGGCAGCAGGCTACGTGTCCAGGATGAAACTGTTTATTAGGCCGGACTTCTGGCCGGTAGACAGAAAGTAAGATTACAGCAATACGCGCTGGCACTGCTAGCGGCGAGCAGAGCGTCGGCCGTCGATCAACTGAACTTCGTTGGAACGCGCCGGCTTTTATAAATCACGCGTCGAACATTCTAGCCTTATCACTAGTGGTCGCGCAAGCTCTGGAATAATCTTGAGTGTTAGCGTCGTGCGTGCAATCTTAACAAAACGATTGTGGGCGGAAACCGAGTACAGTAAAAGAATCGCGCGTGGCATTGCCCCCCTCTGAAAAGGCATCGTCCCGGTGCTTAGAACAGAACACATGGAAAAAATACATGCAACAATAAATAATGACAATAAATCAAGAAAGTTCAATTAACAATACGCTCAAGCAAGAAAGTCCAATGAAAAAAAAAAGTACAGTCCCCAGGTTCACTACCGCGCGTAAAACGGCTTGAGGCGCACGACATGGTCGCGCACGGCGCCGTTGAGAGTTCGAAATGCCGTCGGGGACAACCTCGTAGTCGAGTGTGCCGAGTCGTCGAAGCACCCTATATGGTCCGAAGTATCGTCGCATAAGTTTTTCACTAAGTCCACGTCGTCGTATCGGCGTCCACACCCAAACGTGGTCGCCGGGCTGGTATTCCACGAAGCGTTGCCGAAGATTGTACCGGCGGCTGTCGGTCGTCTGCTGATTCTTGATTCGCAGGCGGGCGAGTTGTCGGGCTTCTTCGGCGCGCTGTAGGTAGGCGGTGACATCGATGATTTCCTCGTCGGTGACGTTTGGTAACTTGGCGTCAAGCGTCGTTGCCGGGCTCCATCCGTAGACCAACTTGTATGGTGTCATCTGCGTCGTTTCTTGTACGGCCGTGTTGTACGCGAAGGTCACGTACGCAAGGATAGTGTCCCACATCTTGTGCTCGACGTCGACGTAGATGGCCAGCATGTCGGCGATGGTCTTGTTGAGACGCTCGGTGAGGCCGTTGGTCTGAGGGTGGTAGGCGGTGGTCCGGCGGTGGCTTGTCTGGCTGTATCTCAAGATCGCCTGATGCCATCTTCAACAAATCGCACCGGTGCGCACCGAGATGCCTAGGCGCTTCGATGATTGGACGGAAAGGCACACCAGAGCGCCCCGGTGCGCACCGGTGCGATTTCATGAAGATGCCATGAGTTAGGTCAGCAACGCCGTACCTCTGTCGGTGATGAGAACCTCTCGGGCGCCGTGTCAAAGGACGATGTTCTCAACGAAGACCTTGGCTGCCTCGGCGGCACTACCCTTGGGCACGGCTTTTGTTTCGGCGTAGCGGGTGAGGTAGTCGGTAGCTACGACGATCCATTTATTTCCACAAGTCGACGTTGGGAACGGCCCCAGGAGGTCCATCCCGATCTGCTGGAACCGTCACCGAGGAGGCTCGATCGGCTGAAGGAAGCCTGCTGGTCTTATTGGCGGTGTCTTCCGTCGCTGACAGTCTCGGCACGTCCTTACGTAGCGGGCGACGTCGGTGGCAAGGCGCGGCCAGTAGTACTTTTCCTGTACTCTTGCGAGTGTGCGGGAAAGTCCGTGGTGTCCAGCCGTCGGGTCGTCATGTAGTGCCTGGAGGACTTCTGGTCGCATTGCTGCAGGCACTACGATAAGGTAGTCGGCTCGAAGTGGCGAGAAATTTTTCTTTATGAGAACATCGTTTCGCAAGAAAAACGACGCGAGTGCTCGCTTGAATGCCTTTGGAACAATGGCGGTCTTGCCTTCGAGGTACTCCACAAGGCCCCTGAGTTCCGCGTCGGCTCGCTGTCGTTCGGCGAAGTCGTCGGCACTTATGGTTCCCAAGAAGAAGTCATCCTCCTGGTCATCCAGCGGCGGCGGGTCGACGGGGGCGCGAGACAAGCAGTCGGCGTCAAAGTGTTTTCGTCCGGACTTGTGAACGACGGTAACGTCGAATTCTTGAAGTCTCAGACTCCATCTTGCGAGACGACCGGAAGGGTCCTTCAGGTTAGCTAGCCAACACAAGGCGTGGTGGTCGCTCACAACTTTGAAGGGCCTGCCGTAGAGGTAGGGGCGAAACTTTGACGTTGCCCAGATGATGGCAAGGCACTCCTTTTCTGTTGTGGAATAGTTGGCTTCCGCCTTGGATAGCGACCGGCTAGCATAACTGATAACCCTCTCCACGCCGGCAGTTCTCTGGACAAGAACGGCGCCGAGTCCTACGCTGCTTGCGTCGGTGTGGATTTCCGTGTCGGCGTGTTCGTCGAAATGCGCAAGTATTGGAGGCGTCTGCAGGCGTCGTTTCAATTCTTGAAATGCTTCGACTTGCGCCGCTCCCCACTTGAATTCCACGTCGTTTTTCGTGAGCGGAGTTAGTGGCTCGGCGATGCGTGAAAATTCCTTGACGAAGCGTCTATAATAGGCGCACAAGCCGAGAAATCGGCGAACGGTGGGCGGCGGGTAGGCAGCGATTGCAGCTGTTTTTCGCGGGTCGGGGAAAACTCCAGACTTGCTGATGACGTGACCCAGGAACAGAAGTTCCTCATATGCGAAGCGGCACTTTTCTGGCTTCAGGGTGAGTCCAGAGGCCTTGATCGCTTGAAGTACAGCTTCAAGGCGCCGGAGATGTTCGTCGAAGTTTGAAGAAAACACAACGACGTGGTCCAAGTACACAAGGCAGGTCTGCCACTTCAAGCCGGCCAGTACAGTGTCCATAACACGTTGGAACGTCGCAGGTGCCGAGCGAAGACCGAAGGGCATGACTTTGAACTCGAAGAGGCCGTCTGGTGTGATAAAGGCAGTCTTCTCTCGGTCTCTCGTCGACCTCGATTTGCCGATAGCCGGTCTTGAGGTGCATCGACGAAAAATACTTCGCGTTGTGGAGTCGGTCCAGGGCGTCGTCGATACGTGGGAGAGGATACACGTCCTTCTTCGTGATTTTGTTCAGGCGGCGATAATCGACGCAGAAACGGAGGGTTCCGTCCTTCTTCTTCACTAATACCACGGGTGACGCCCAAGGACTCTTTGAAGGCTGGATGATGTCGTCGCGTAGCATTTCGTCGACTTGCTGCTTTACGGCCTCGCGTTCTCGCGTTGAAACTCGGTAAGGGCTCTAGCGGAGTGGTCTCGCATTTTCCTCTGTTATGATGCGATGTTTTGCGACTGGGGTCTGTCGCATTCTTGACGACGACGAGAAGCAGTCCTTGCATTGCAAGAGCAGACTTTTGAGCTGGTCTTGATTGTGCTTCGGGAGGCTCGGGTTGACGTCGAAATCTGGTTCGGGACCTCGATTCTTCGAAGCAGGTTCGGCAGCATCGAAGAGGGCGAAAGCATTGCTGGCGGCCACGCATTCGTCGATGTAGGCGACCGTCGTACCAATGTTGAGGTGCCTATATTCGTGGCTGAAGTTTGTCAGCACTACCTTTGCTTTACCGTCACGCAGCTCGGCTATACCTATTGCGACGCAAATTTGACGGTTCAGGAGTAGGTGCTGATCGCCCTCGATGACGCCTTCAAGGTTCGCAGGGTTTTCGGTGCCGACGGAAATAATGACGCTGGAGAGCGGCGGAACGGTCACCTGCTCTTCTATCACGTTCAGTGCATGGTTCCCTGGCATCGCGAGGGGCGGGAGCGCTTTGTCTGAGGTTAGTGTTATCGACTCAGACCTTAGGTCGATGACGGCGCCGTGGTCACTTAGGAAGTCCATTCCAAGTATCACATCCCTGGAGCAGTTTTGTAGGATTACAAAGCTCGCAGGATAAGTCCGGTTACTGACGGTGACTCTCGCCGTGCAGACTCCAATCGGCGTTTTCAGGTGGCCTCCAGCTGTCCGGATTTTGGGTCCACTCCAAGCGGTCTTTACTTTCTTCAGCTTGGCGGCGAATGGCCCACTGACGACGGAATAGTCGGCCCCAGTGTCGACGAGAGCGGTCACACCGTGGCCGTCGATAAGACAGTCGAGGTCACTAGTTCGTCGTCTCGCGTTGCGGTTAGTTCGCGGCGTCGGGTCACGGCTGCGTCGGTTTGTTCCGCCGGTTCCACGTTGCGTAGTGATGTCTTCGGGCTGCGAAGTTTCCACTTAGCAGAGCGATGAATTGGGCTAGTTGGTGGTGGTTCATGGTTTCTTTGTTGCGCTGCAGATGGCGAGACGAGGACGCTAGGACGATACAGGGACACAGGACATTGCGCACCACCTGTCCTGTGTCCCTGTATCGTCCTAGCGTCCTCGTCTCGCCATCTGCAGCGCAACAAAGAAACCATGAAGTTTTCACGCCAGGGCCTTGTTCGTCTTGCGACGGGTTCTTTAGATTTCGTTGCGGCATCGTCGTCGTCGGCGGCGGAGGATCTTCGGTAGTTCGTCGTACAGCAACCGCACCTCCATCGGTTGCTGCCCTTAGTTTTCCGAGTAAGGGCTAGGAGATCGGGCCCGGTTTGGGCCAGCGTACTGCCGGCGGTGCGGTGACATGTAGCGGCCAGGCGACGGCGAGCGGGATGGTCGTCAGGGTGTCCACTGAGCTCCTGCGAGGTAGTCGGCGATGTCGCGTGGTCTTTCACCCCGCTGTGGATGCGGCACGTCGATGGCGAAACCACGCAGACCCATCTGGCGGTACTGGCAGCGGCGGTAGGTGCTTCTCCGCAGTGATAACACAGTGGGTGGTGGTCAGGAGCGCGCCAAACTTCGGTCTTTCTCGGAGCGTTGCGCTGGCCGGCGGGTAGACGCTATGGCGTCGGTGGTGGTGGCGGCGGCGTCTGGCGGCGGAACTGCGGTGGTGCGAAGCCTTCACGTGGGCGCGGTGGTGGAGCGTTACGACGCGCTGCAGCAGCGTAGCTCATAGCCTGCGGTTGCAGCTCTGCTAGCTGAGGAACGCCCAGGGATTGCTGGATCTCCTGGCGCACGACGTCAGCGAGAGAATCAACTTCAGGTTGGGAGGATGGCAACAGCTTACGCAGCTCTTCCCTAACTATGGCCTTTATGGTCTCGCGCAGGTCGTCGGATTGCAGCGCGTGACTCTCTCCGTAGGTCGTTAAGGGAATCCGGCGGTTGTACTGCGTCGTATGCATTTCAAGGGCCTTTTAGATGCGAAGCATCTCTTTGACTAGGCTGTGTAACGCTGTCCCTTTGACTAGGCTGTGTAACGCTGTCCCGTACGGACGAAAGCGCCGCAACGCGCTCCCCTTCGCCGCAAATGTTGGAGCGGTGCCAAGTAGGTCACGCCGCAGCAGCGCGCACTGCGAGGGGAGCGGGACGTCACTCTCTCCCTCGCCTGCCGCGCGCTCGCCTCGAGCGCTGTCTCGAGGAGACGCTGACTGATTGCGGCGAGGCGTGTCGACGCGCGCCTCTTATAGTCGCGGGAGACTTCAACGTTGACGTCAGCGGAGGAGGAGGAGAATGGCTCGTCGATTACATGCGTGACGTGCACTCGCTGAAGTGCGTGTCGGCGGAACGGAAACTACCCACCACGATAAGGGGAACGTGCATCGATCTGGTCTTTGCCAACTTCGACGTCGAATGTCTGCAGGAACCTCTCAGCGTGCACTTCACCGATCACAAGGCCGTGGTAGTCAAGGCGAAATGCGCGCCAGCTCCAGTCCAGCGGCCGTCTCCACTCTGAAGAAACGACAAGACCTACGCCAGCCATGGCTTCAAACGAATCTTCCAGCGCTCACCGCAGCACCCGCGTTAGCGCCGTTCAACCCGTGACGCCACCCGTGCGCAACGCTGCTGCTTCGCATCCCATCAGGGTTCCCTTTGGGAAGATGGTGTAATTTTTTCTATCGTCGTTGCCTCGGTGAGGAATTCAGCGACCGTCTTGGGCGGGTTGCGGACAAGTCCTGCGGAACCGTTCTTGTTTCACACCCCGCATCAGCCGGCCAACTTTTTTGTCTTCGGGCATAGCAACGTCGGCCTGGCGAAAAAGTCGCGTCATCTCTTCCGTGAAGATGGTTGACGTTTTCGTTGGGTAGCTGCACCCGGGTCTCGAGCAATGAAGCGGCCCTTTCCTTCCGGACGACGTTCGTGAACGTCTCCAGGAATGCACTGCGGAAGAGATCCAGGAATGAAGTGAGGACTCCCGATTCTCAAACCAGGTCCTTGCCGCGTCTTCGAGGTAGAAGTAGGTGTGGCGCAGCTTGTCATCGGCATTCCAGTTGTTAAAGGCTGCGACACGCTCATGTGTTTCAAGCCAGGTTTCCGGGTCTTCCCGCGATGAACCACGGAACGTTGGAGGCTCCTTGGGCTGGCGGAGCACGTTCGATGCAGGCGGCGCAGGAGCTGTCATCATCGCTGCTGTTGAAGTCGAAGTCTTGCTTTGCCTGGTGTTTTCCGGCAGGAGTCCGTGTTCTGGCTGCAAACCTTGCAGCCTGCGGCTAACTTGTTGCTGCACGGGGGGCTTCGGTGTCCTCTCCGCTGTGTGGGCTGGGCTCACGGCTTGAAGGGGGCGTTCGGTACATGGACCGGGAAGCACCTCCACCATATGTCACGTGGTCGTGACGTCGACGAAGGCAGCAGGCTACGTGTCCAGGATGAAACTGTTTATTAGGCCGAACTTGTGGCCGGTAGACGGAAAGTAAGATTACAGCAATACACGCTGGCACTGATAGCGGTGAACAGAGCGTCGGCCGTCGATCAACTGAACTTCGTTGGAAACGCGCCGGCTTTTATAAATCACGCGTCGAACATTCTAGCCTTATCACTAGTCGTCGCGAAAGCTCTGGAATAATCTTGAGTGTTAGCGTCGTGCGTGCAATCTTAACAAAACGATCTACTACAACCGAGAAGCTTCTGGAACACTAAGGCGCCGGTCTGCGCCGAGCACCGCTGACAGTCCTTGTGGGCGGAAACCGAGTACAGTAAAAGAATCGCGCGTGGCAATATCGCGGTTTTGGGACGTAAAACACCAGATATTATTACTGCTACGCACAGTAACTGGGTTCGATTCCGATCCAGTTGTTCTATTAACGTTTTTTTTTAATGCGAAGCATTTCTTAGCGTACTTCGGCGACTTTGAGCGTATCTATCTATCTATCTATCTATCTATGTATCTATCTATCTATCTATCTATCTATCTATCTATCTATCTATCTATCTATCTATCTATTTATTTAGCCGCCTACGACATTGTGCTCTCCTGGCCGTATCGTTAATGGGATTTATACCAAATTTGGTATGGACATAACATGACTGTATGGCGAACATGAATGGCTGGTCATATCATGAAAATCATGAAAAACTTGCCATGAAAAGTATGATCTACACGCCATGGCCATAGTGCTCCTGAGGCCGTTTTCATAAGTTGATATATCCAAAAATTGATACGATGAGACATTTCTGCATGACCAACATAAATTGACACGTGGTAATATGCGAATAATGACGTGCATGTCATGTACAACATGATTTACATGCCACGCTCATGATGCGCTGACGGCCGTTTCGCTAGCTTGATATACACCAAATTTGGTATTGAGTGACGTGACTGTATGGACGAACATAAATGCCAAGTGGTCATACAGAAATCATAACTTGTCATGTGCGACATGACTTGCATGCCACGCTTATGGCGCCCTCGCGGCCGTTTCATTAGCTTGATATACACCCAATTTGGGATTGAGTGACGTGACGCTACGACGAACATAAATGACAAGTGGTAATATGAAAATCATGACATGTCATGTGCGACATGACTTGCATGCCGCGCTCTTGGCGCGCTCGCGGGCGTTTCGTTTTTTTTTTTATTGACGTGATGTAAGGAGATGTTGACGCACAAACAGGGCGCCGGCTACTCCTTATGCCTAAGAAGTGTCTAAGATAGAGCACGTAAGGTCCAAGTCTCT
The DNA here is from genome assembly GCA_030522465.1 of Rhipicephalus appendiculatus. Lineage (NCBI taxonomy): Eukaryota > Metazoa > Arthropoda > Arachnida > Ixodida > Ixodidae > Rhipicephalus > Rhipicephalus appendiculatus. The sequence continues at coordinate 579,542 of JALIZH010023250.1, read as the reverse complement.
AAGCGTAACAAGTCCACAGCACATACATATGTACACAGCACATACATACACAGCACATACAACTGTTACATATGGTCAAAAGTCACATGATAAACAACAGAATAGTCTATGTAATAGTCAACAGTCACATAATTATACTTTAATGCTCTAGTATCGGTCAAGAATGCCATTGTCCTCAAGAAAAGTTTTCAATGCTTTTACAGCACACTTCTGTAAACTTCTTGTTGGCCACGGGCCCAAAATTTTCCTTAAACTTAATGGTCTGCGGTCTAATGTCAAGTAACGATGATTTTAGTCGGCGTCTTGGTGTTTCGTGTTGTGGGCAATTCTAAAAGGAGGTGGTATATGTCTTCATCTACGAATCCGCAATCACATTCAGGAGTGTCAACGCGGCCAATTCTGTGTAAAAAATGCTTGGTGTAGGCAGTGCCTAACCTTAATCGGTGAATAAGGGTTTCCACATTTGTGTCTAAAGTTAACGGAATTTCAAATTCAATGAGTGGATCTATATGATATAAATCGGAACTTTTCGGAGTTTTGGTCAAACCACGTGGTTCTAGACATATTGAAAGATTTTGCCTTTAAAATGCGGCGCAATTCATTTTTCAGATATTGGAATAGAAACCATATCATCTTCGTGATATGCTTGTCGTGCTGCTTCATCAGCTGCTGTGTTGCCTGGTATGTGGCAATGTCCCGGTATCCACTGGAACATTATTTCATGCTGCTTTTGGTTTGCCTTTGTGAGCTCTTTAAGTGTCTCGTAAATCAGACTATCATTTATTGTTTTCGTTTTTGTGCAACAGAGTGATGTTAGTGCCGCTTGTGAATCACTGAAGATTACCCATTTTTGAGCGTCTCTTACAGAATTGATAAATTTTAAAGCGCATAGAATAGCGAATAGTTCAGCTGTTGTAGACGATGTCACGCGAGATAATTTAAATGAATCTTGTACATTGAGGTGGGGTACAATAAATGCTGAAGTTGAAGATGTTGGTATACTGGAGCCATCTGTATAAACATGCGTGTAACCCGGATATCGCATATATATCTGGTAAAGTTCTAGTTGTTGGGCGGCTCGAATGAACATGTCATTTTTTTCTGATTATGCCATCCACTGACACTTCGATCTTTTGTAGCGTGAGCAGCCATGGAGCTTATTCTACGTCAGAATTGAAAAAATCATTTTGTGGCAATGTACTGGCATTTTCCTTAATTTCTTTATGAACACGGCTTCTATTCCTCTCTAATATCTCCAGAGCCAATGGGTGGTTTTTGTGTTGTGTCTGAAGGCGAAAAAAATGCCGACATGTTTCTATACTTCTCATAACTCTAAATGTAGATTGCCGAGCCTCTGCTATTACAAGGGAAGTGGAAGTCGCTCGTGGAACTCCTAAACATATGCGGTAATCCCCTGGCCTGGCTAAAAGTCTCTGAAGTCTTTGTTCCGACGTGGGCGAAAGGCCGTGTAATATTGGCGTAGAATATGCAATTCTTTGTCTTATTACAGCATTATGAACCGTGAGTAGAGACGATACGGATCCGCCCCATGACGTGCCAGCAATTCTGCGAAGTACATTCACTATTGCATTAACATCACTTTCTAGTTTTTTAATGTGTGGTGTCCAGGATAACTGCCGATCAAGTATTATTCCAAGAAATCGATGTTGTGTCACAATTTCTAAAGGTTGTCCTTCCAGACTAAGATTGAATTTTTTTAACTTCTTACGGGTGAAAAGGCAACACAGCTGTCTTCGCATGTGACAGTGCCATGCCTCTTTCTATCAAAAAGTTGTATATGGTATTTATGCCCTCTTGTAATGTCGTCTGAATTAATTGAACATTAGTTCCAGATGTCCAAATGCACACATCATCTGCATACAGTGAGAAACGTAAGTGAGGTGGCAGTCTTTTTGCTAGATCAGCCATGACGCAGTTGAATAGAAAAGGGCTAAGCACACTTCCCTGTGGCACTCCCTGCTTGACATCATGTTCTGCGCTCTTTCCTTCAACCGTCTGAACAAATATTTTGCGACCTGATAAAAATTCAGAAATCCATCGCAAGGACCTGCCGCACATTCCGAGTTCCAACATACTTAGTAGAACATGTACGTGACTGACGGTATCGAATGCCCTCTTTATGTCCAGAAATACTGCAACTGTCACGATACCACAGGCGCGCTGGAGTTCCACATATGTTACTATATCTAGTATACCATCCATTCTGCATCTCTGTTTTCGAAAACCTGTTATAGTTAGACAACACATCCGTTTCGTTGCACCACCACTCAAGTCGAGCGTCAATCATCTTCTCCATTACCTTGCATAAGCAGCTTGTCAAGCTGACCGGACGAAAAGAATCAAGGCGCAAGGGCGTCTTTCCAGATTTTAGAATTGGAATAACTCGAGCGACTTTCCAAGTTTGTGGTACTATTTTTTCTGTCCATAGATTATTATAAATGTCTAAAAGAGCTTTTGTGCCTGTTGGCCCGAGGTTTCTTAGCATATTGTAAGTAATGCCATCAGGCCCAGCAGCAGACTTATGACGACATGAAGCAATTGCACATTGCAGCTCGCTTATTGTGAAAGTGTGGTCTAGTTGAGGATGTTGTTAGCTTGATATACACCAAATTTGGGATTGAGTGACGTGACTGTATGACGAACATAAATGACAGGTGGTAATATGCAAATAATGACGTGCATGTCATGAACAACATGATTTACATGCCACGCTCATGGCGCGCACGCGGGCGTTTCGTTAGCTTGATATACACCAAATTTGGGATTGAGTGACGTGACTGTATGACGAACATAAATGACAAGTGGTGATATATAAATCATGACATGTCATGTGCGACACGACTTGCATTCCAGGCTCATGGCGCACGCGCGGACGTTTCGCAAGCTTGATATACACCAAAATTGGTATTGCGGGATGTGAAGGTATAATTAACATAAGTGGCAGGTGGTAACATGAAAATCTTGGCATGCATGTCATCTACAACGCCATTTACATGCCGCGCTCATGGCGCCCTTGCGTCCAGTTCGCTAGCTTGATATACACCAAAAGTGGTATTGCGCGGCGTGACTGTACGACGAACATAAAAGACAGGTCCTAGCATGTAAAACATGATATGTAAATTATGTAAAGCATGATTTGCTCTTTAAATTATGTAAAGCATGATTTGCTTCGCATTACATCGATTCCAGCAGTGCGTGGGATCTGCCGGCTTTTTTTTATCGAGCTAAGTTGTGTTTTTGTTGCGCGCGTCACGGCCATCATCTAATGAGGCACTTTAACAGCCCCTGGACATCCTCTGGAAATGCTTAGAATGAGCGCGTTTTTCTCCACAGGCGTTTCCCGTCTTTTCCATACAATTTGTGACGTCTGCCGTGTACTGTGCGATGTCAGTGCACGTTAAAGAACACCAGATGGTCGAAATTTCCGGAGTCCTCCACTACGGCGTCTCTCATAATCATATCGTGGTTTTGGGACGTTAAACCCCAGATATTATTATTATTATTATTATTATTATTATTATTATTATTATTATTGTTATTATTAATTTGTGACGTCTGTTCACATGACGTCATGATGAAATAAGCTCGCAATCGGTCGCTAAACGAGTGATATCAGTTGTGAATTGTTTTCTACCTTGCGTTGCCAGGCAAATTATTATTTATGATGTAGTTGTCATGTAGCCACTGATTTCACTTCGTCTTGTTCGTTTTCCACTGCGCAAGAGGAGGTAGCAGCGAATAAGCGAAAAGCGTGATATCCGAATGGGGTCAACGCTTAGTGCTGTCATTGTCCACGTGTTTTATGAAGAAATAAGTTCGAGGAGGGAATAGGAGCTCTGGGAACAATTTGTGACGTCAAGTGAGGCCGTAATTCTACCTTTCCGTTCGTGAATCCATCGAGCTGTTCGTGACTGCCCACGGGTCGACCGCTCAATTTCTGCGCAGAATTCCTTGCTTAGCTGAACATTTCTTGCACTGTTTATGTCGGCATTTCCATAAATGTCCCCCCATTGCTGACAATGACGAGCAGTGCTGGTCTGTAGCTTTCCTTTCTTCTGCTGCCATTTCTGGAGAAGAATCGGTGCCCTCACTGTCCGTTGTGCAGGTCAACACAAGTGTGCTGGGGGGCTAATGCCTGTGAATGAGGCAAATAAAAAAGCGTTCACTGATGTTTCCTGCGAGGCCGGACACACTTCATTTAAGCATGCATTATTTTTAAGAGAAAAAAGGGAATGAAGGACACGTGAATGACCTGATTCTAGCTTTCCAAAGCTTGACCAAGCCAAAAAAGTCGTCACTGTGCACTGAGTTTTTTTTTTCCTATCCAAATCATGCTGAATAAAATATGTAGTCAATGATGTAAATTCTGAAGGCTTGTGTACTGTTTGAAGTTTCACCAGAAATAAAGTCCCTTGAATTACCTTGACCTGCTGCAGGAAAGTGTGCACCTGTTCGGAGCTCCATGTCGGGATAGGCGCTTGTTGCCTTCGGACAGGTTCAGGAACTTGTTGTCCAGGCTTTGGCTTGAAAAATTGTATTTCACTGACTGGTGCTGCTTGAAAAGACATATTATTGCTATTTTATGAAAAGACACTATCATGCAGGAATATAACAAGAAGTACGAGGGAAGTCAGTGTGAGCGGCATATAAAAAAAATCCCCATAGTCGAAGAAAAACCTGCCTTGGTCCAGGACTCGAACCCAGGATCGACAACTTTCCAGTGCGGTTCCTCTACCATGAAAGCTAATTAGGCTGCTAGCAAATAACAGCATAAGGACAGTTTCATTCACAGCTTGAAGCCCAGGGGCACTTAATTTTGCTAATTCCTAATATTTGAAATGACTAACATGCATACATTTGTTAAAACCTCACCGTAGATTTCTTTGACACTTTAGACCACCTGCACGCTGCCTCTATTGGGGAAGGGTCGTTCAGCCCATATTTTATGGCTGCTTCTATGTTGAATAACAGGGCAGCCACGTGTGAGCAGCATTCTCCGAGTCTGAAAAAAAAAGGTAGGCAGGCACACATTTTATTCGTTAGCAAGCACTCTTGAATAAACAAGTGTTTAACCACGGTGACTTGCACCACAAACTCGTTACTGAACACTGAGCCCACGGCACATAAAGTGTACAATAGCTAGCTTTTTAGAATTAAAAACTAGAACTCACTTAATTTCACTCATTCTCGCGACAACGAAGTGTTTGCATAGTTTCAACCTAACTAAAACATAATTATTACTGGAGTATTACATACCGAAACGGCGATACAATAAGTGTTGGGATTTATGAGGCAAAATCGCGAGATGATTATGAGGCACTCAGTAGACGGGAAATTCAGATTAATTTGTTCATCCTTGGATCTTAGATAACACGCGTCTAAATATCAGCATGCTTTTTTTTCATATTGCTGTCACCGAAAGGCACCCGCCGTGGGCTGTAATGAAACCCGCATCTTGTTTTAGAATTAACCGCAAAGCCGCCAAGCTTCCGCGGTCGATCATCGGCACGTGAGAATGAAGTAATGTGAATCGCGCTTTCGAGTAGACAGCAAACTGTACTTACCCAGCCATGCACGTGCAGTGAGCGCTGACAACGGTCCCGTCGTCTTTGACGATGCACCACGGCCGGTATGTTTTCGAGAGCTGCTGGCTAGCCTCCACAGATGCAGTTAACAGGACGACGCCGACTCCGCGCTTGAATGCCTTGAACGACATCACACGTTGGACTTTCCCACTCAGGAACGAATTGTAAGCGTCGCTCAGTTTGTGGTTCTTGAATTGTTTCTTGGTATAGAAACAAACACCCTCTACTAAATACACGAAAATATCCGCTGCTGTGATAGGCGGAAAGTTTCTCGGGCCTGACTAAAAACAAAATTGCACTACATCGTCATCCAGCGGGTCCGGCAGCTGTTGGCCCTCGAAGGACAGCTTGTCTTGGTAGCGATGCTGTGCGCTTGTGTCGAGGCCCTTGAAATATCCACTTGTCATGGTTGTCGAGCAGTGCTGAAGTGCAAACGATAACGCACACTACGAAGAAAACATCAGCGATGCGGTGCATGCCGCGCGCTTGCACTGCTTGCACGATAGTCCTCGCTTGAGACGGGAGCCAGTCCGGCGGAAGTCGTTTAACCGGAAGCGTCGGGGGAACACCAATAGGACGTGCGCGCGGCTTGTTTGCAAACATGAAAAGGGTCTATACCGCCTTGCCAAGATAGTTTATTAAATGTTTAAGGCGAAAGACTTACATGCTTCCTAAAACGCGAAAATTGACTGGCGTCCTGCGTCGGCGTCCCCCGTCGATGGTGGCAACAGGAGTGATACAGAACATCAACATCACCCGATGACGCCATCCGGTGACACTCTTGCTTGGTCAAAGATAGGTCGTCCCGGAGTCAGTGCAAAGCAAGTTGGCGTGCAGAAAACTTTGGCTGCGATTCTGGAGGCGTTGCAAAACCACGTAAGTAACAGAAAGCTTGTGGAGGGGGGGGCTTTTGGAGGTTGAAAACATCGACTTAGAAGAACAAGAAGATGGTATTCGCCTTAGAGTCGACTGAGACGGATGCATAGGGGAACCTGTGAGTTTTATTTATTTCGTCCCCTCCTCCTCTCTCCTTCCCATTTCCTCTCATCCTCATTTCCTTCCTCCTTTCCACTTCGACGTGCAGTGCTTTCGTTTAGCGATCACCTCCCTCCTCCTCCCTACTGTTCGTTTTACTGGGCTTCATTCTCTCCCACCCCAGCCTCCAACCTCCTTCCCCACTACTCTTCATCACTCTCCTTCGCTCCCCTCTCTCTCTCTACACTCTCTTCGCTTTCTCTCGCACCTGCTGCACTCAGTAGTATGTCGGCAAAAAGTGTGGAGCTCACTCAGGGTCTATCATGAAGTATATTAAAGACGATAGTCTTTCTTGGGATACCTAAACGCAAAAATTTTGGTCTGTATGTCCGTCTGTTTGTCTGTCGGTTACCCGATTCAGCTACTCGGCCAAAGTTTAACTTCTTTCTGAACGCCCAGCCATCTTGAACTGGTGTTCGCGTTCATATTTGTGAACATATTCGATCAAAAAGCAAATACTACGCATTGCTGAGGCGCAACATTAATATGTAAGTGTCAGGACGTGTGTTCTTTATTAGAAAATACATAGGTACGCAATTCTAAAGACCCTAGTGTTTTTTTTTTGTCCTTAGGTATCACGCGGACTCAACCTCACCAAATTTTCCACAACCAAACACACTCGGACTCAGAATCACTAAAATGTTTCTCAACCAAACTCACTCGAACTCAAACTCACCAAAACATTGCTCAATCGGACTCATTCAGACTAAGAATCACGGATAGGCCTGTGTCTGAGTGAGTCTGATGAACCAACTCTTGAGTTCTTAAGCGTATAATTACCTTCTTTGAATAGGATGTTAATGCAGTTTAACGCCAATATAATCTCGCCTAATCGGTGCTCTACGATACGCATTTTGATCGCGTACCTTCAAATACATGTTATCCATGGTTGCCTTACAGTTGGAGGATTTTTATTGAAAGATGTGACTCAATCAAGATATTTTTATCAAAAAGTTCCCGTGAAAGAGCTTGAGGGAGAAGACAAGGCTCCTCCCCCCTCTCCCCCACCCTGCCTTCCCCGTAATTCGCGCTTCTGATCAATAAATATTCAGCTAGAGTATGAACGCTGGAGCGTTGAAGTATGTGTGACAAGACGTGAGTGTAAACGTGAGCCGAAATAAAGCTGATAACTCTGTTGAAGTTGAGCAGCTGTCACTCGGTACCCGTCCGAGTTTCTGCGAACGCAACGGCCCAACCTCAAGCTTAAGTAGCCCCGTGGTTAAAGGGGTACGGCCGTGAGGCAACAATGTATATGTATGTATCTTTTCACGGTGTGCTTTAAGTGCTTTTTTTTGTAGTCTTTTTCTCTCATTTTATGCGTTTTTTTGTCAAACAAAGAAAACTTTTTTAGGAAGAAGCTCTATTTTGGAAAACAATTAAGGCTTGTTTTAACGACATGGAGAAGGGTTAGCCTTCACGCATGAGCTTCTTATCAATGACGCCTTGCAGTTTAGATGTTAATATGCTTTTTAAGGGCCACCACATAGGCTGGAGCTATTCTCCGCGTGCTCAAAAAAAAAAAAAAAAAAAAAGCTTTTACAGTTGGATTATGCTCATAGTGAGATAGTAAAACGAGCTGTTGCATCACAATGCCATGCATCGGTGCTGGTAAAGTTTAGTGTTCACTTCGCTCAGGATATTCATGATAGCCAGATTGAGCTTTTACAGGCGGTTTGGTTCCCAGGCTTTTAACTTGACTGCTGTGTCCGAAACCCGCCTTCAGAAACTCAAGGGCAACAAGAAGAGCCTGACAAAAAGGCCGGCAGTTATCCCCAGCGTGCACAAAGTTTCGCACAATTTAGAACGAACGTGTTTTATGATGAGGTCCATTAAGACTTCACTGACGTATTTTCGTCATGGATATGACATTGTAAAACCTACACCAACAGACTACAACGAAAAAAACTTGAAGAAAGCGTTCCGTCGCCGGGAATCGAGCCTACGACCATGACATACATCATTTGTGGTTCCCTTGCTCGTCCTATTTTGGAATTTCTGGCGAAGGCCTTGTGCCCCGGCGCTGTGCAATGCCGGGACGACCCGCAACGGAGGTGGAGTGGTGACTTCCAGGCACGCCGCTGCCCTTGCGGAAAAAAAAATCGCCATCTCCCGCTAAAGGGAAGCATGTGTGGATGCGAAGCAGCGGAGAGATGGATAGCTTGAGCGGGAATTTTATTGAAAGGATAAGTGAGAATGTATAAGAGAAGACGGAGAATGAGGTGGTTGCGTGTTTATTTAGGGAACGTGTGCGATTCCTTGCGTCGGTGCACGGGGCGCTTTGAAGACGACGGCCTTGTGATCGGTGAAGTGTAGCTTCAGGGGTTGCTTTTGAAGAGTTTTCATTGTGAAGTTTGCGAAGATGAGGTCTATGCACGTTCCCCTTATGGTTGTCGTCGGAAATGCGTCGCAACGAGTACACGTCTATCACGGGGTGGACGAGCCAGTCGTTCGTGGTTATATCCACGTTGAAGTCACCCGCAAGCACGAAGGGCGTGTGGCTGTATGTACTGTGCCATTGCCTTCTCTAGGTAACGTTCGACGTTCTCTTTGGAGTAGAGAATGGGGGTGAGTGTAGGAGAGGATAGGGGAGGGTACGCGCATGCGCTGTAGGGGGGTGTGGGACGCTCCTAAGAGTAGAGGATTCCTAGAGGAGACAAAGGGGGGTGAGCGTAGGAGAGAGAGGGGGGCGGGGACGCGCATGTGCTGTGGTGGTGTGTGACGCGGGAAGGAGGGACGGACTAAGCACCCTCCAAACACATGCAAGCAAGATCAAGGAATGCGGTCAACCTTGGCCACAGACACCACCTGCCTAGCCATTGCTAAGCAGCCTCTCTGTGCTCTTGGCCATGACTCTGATGACTGTAGTAGTGGTTGACGGCCTTCATATTACTACAGTGTCCTGGTTCGCATAATGGGTGCTTCCCTACTTCATGAAAGTGGCCGGACGCGGGACGGGGGACGCGGGAGGGACGGACAGAGCCCCGAGCATAAGTTGCTTCGCATCTAAAAGAAAAAATTCCCCAACTCCCGCTAAAGGGAACCATGTGTGGATGCGAAGCAGCGGGGATATAATTGTTTGAGCGGGAGGAACGTCGCCGCTCTCATTTCATGGCAGCGGTCCGCGCGCTCATCGCGGCGCTGCACAGGAGAGAGAATGAGGCGCGCGCGCTCCGTCATTTTCATACCGCGGTACCGTGGCGCCCCCAGCGGAGTATGCAAATGTCACACCACCTGTCCTGCGCGCCGCTCCGTAGAGGGTTCCTAGAGGAAAGGACGGAGGGACCGTAGGATAGGAGAGAGAGGGGGAGGAGACGTGCATGCGCTGTGGGGGGTGTGGGACGCGGGAGCCGCTCCGTAGAGTAGAGGATTCCTAGAGGAGAGAGGGGGAGAGAACGCGCATGCGCTGTGGGGATGTGGGACGCGGACGCCGCTCCGTAGAGTCGATTATTCCTAAAGTAGAGGAAGGGGGGTGAGCGTAGGAGAGGATAGGGGAAGGGACGCGCATGCACTGTGGGGTGTGTGGGACGCAGGGGCCGCTCCGTAGAGTAGATGATTCCTAGAGGAGAGAAAGGGGGTGAGCGTAGGAGAGAGAGGGGGGGAGGGGACGCGCATGCGCTGTGGTGGTGTGGGACGCGGGAAGGAGGGACGGACTAAGCCCCCCTCCAAACACATGCAAGCAAGATTAAGGAATGGGGTCAACCTGAGCGACAGACACCACCTGCCTAGCCATTGCTAAGCAGCCTCTCTGTGCTCTCGGCCATGACTCTGACGACTGTGGTAGGGTTGACGGCCTTCATATTACTACAGTATTCTGGTTCGCATAATGGGTGCTTCCCTACTTCATAAAAGTGGCCGGACGCGGGACGCGGGTTGCGGGACGGGGGACGCGGGACGCGGGAGGGACGGACATAGCCCGAGCGTAAGATGCTTCGCATCTAAAAAATGCGGCCGAGAAGACCTTAAATCACTAAGGGCCTAGACCTTTCCTGGTCGTCTTGGCCACATAGGAAAGCGATCCCATCCAAAACAGCCCATGGCAGTTTGGGAAATTCGCAGGGTTCGCATAGAGAGGGTAATGAGCGATGAGATCCCATGGTGTTGAAGAAATGCGGTCGTGGGCTTGCCTTTATGCAAGCGCTCAAAGAAAACTTTTGCTGGTGTGTACAACGCCGTTGACGTAAAAGGTAAAGAGAGCACGCGTGCACAATACCAAAAGAAATGGGCGGCCGCCGATAAAACTCGAATCTCACGAGCACAGGCGGTGCGCGAAAAGGACACGATCTCATTTCGATTTTCTGTAGATGACGGATAGAAGAAACTGTGCTTTACTCAACGCTAGCGCACTTTGTGTACTCGATAACCCAGAAAATGAGGGTCATCACAGACTTACGTTTTGATCTGGCGTGAGGTCAATGCGCGAGACATTCGCCGTGTTAACCGTTCTATAAAAATAAGTTCTCCATGCTGCTTTCTTGCCGAACCGTTTTCAAAGAGGTGACACACCACCGCCCGTAACTGATTTCTGCTCCACGTGCAACTGCCCTCCTGATCTCAACCACCTGTCTTGGGAGTTCCCCCCTTTACATCCCCACTAGGCTTCATGCCCTGGCCATCATAAAACGGGGACCCTGGCCTTCTGTCCGGATCCCACGCCTCCGGATCGAGCCATGGAGTTCTGGCAAGCGCTAGTCAGGTTTTATTGTAGGATCTGTGCGCAAAGATCGGACGAACACAGGAAAAAGCAATGTAGACAGAAAGAGCGCAAGACTTGCGCTTTTTCTGTCTACGTCTTTTTTTATTTTTCCTGTCTTCGTCCGCTCTTTGCGCACACATCCTGCAATAAGACATGCACCATCTCTCCCAACAAGAAGTTCTACTCTTGTTCCTCCAGGAACCATTAACACCACTCATTCCCTCTGCTATAATATCCTCTCACTTTTCACGGCAGCGCCCTCAGCGCATTACAATGAGGAATACATGTGGTTTCATTCATTCATCCCTAAATAAGTTCGTTCTATACTTTCCTCTTACTGCATGTATCAGTTAGACACAATATTAATGAGAAATAAGTCCCATATTCTGGCGCCCGATGGCAATGTACGCTTGTACCATGCAATATTCCTGGGATATTACATGCGACGCCTATATAAAGGACGCTTGCGTTTGCGAAGCATGAAGGTTATTTTCACTGCATTTCCAAGCAGAGGAAGTTATTTTCACTGCATTCCAAAGCAGCGGCGTGGCTGTGTGGTAGAACATCTGCTTGCCCACGCAGATGACCCGGGTTCGATCCTCACTCGGACCCGGAATTCTTCATTATTTATTTTATTTGCATCTTTCTCGATTTTTCGGTCACGGACAAGATCATGATTTTTCGCTCACAACCAACGACACCGACGCCGACGCCGACGCCGGAATTTCTGCGAAACAAGCTCTTTAACGCTATCGCGTTAACATGACCTTACTTGTTTTCGAGCACTCATAACGCGTATTCGAAGGTGCTGTATCAAAAAGCGCCAAGCACCGATTACGTGAGATATGGGTGTAAACGAGCATTGACACCATGGTCGAAAAAGCTGATTCTAGGCTAACGGATTCATGAGTCGACTCACTCGGACTCGCTCAGACTCAGATCCAGCCGTTAGTCTGAGTGAGTCCGGGTGAGTAATGTTTTGGTGAGCTTGAGCCTGAGTGAGTCCGGTTGAAGAAAATTTTGGTGAGTGTAAGTCCGAGTGAGTCCGGCCAAGGAAAATTTTGGTGAGCCCGAGTCCGAGTGAGCCCTAAACGCAAAATATATTTCATGAGCGAGTCTGAGTGAGCTCCAGAAATTTTGCCGACCTATGTCCACAATACGGCGTGACGCATGATCATATCCGGGTTTTGGCACGTAAAACCCCAGTGTGTATTATTGTTTTGTAAACAGTCCGCCTCGGTGGATCAGTGACTAGGGTGCTCGGCTGCTGACCCGAAGGTCGCGGGTTCGATCCTGGCCGCGGCGGTCGCATTTCGATGGAGGCGAAATGGTAGAGGCCCGTGTACTGTGCGATGTCAGTGCATGTTAAAGAGCACCAGATGGTCAAAATTTCCGGAGCCCTCCACTACGGCGTCTGTCATAATCATATCGTGGTTTTGGGACGTAAAACCCCAGATATTATTATTATGTTTTGTAAACTTTCTGTGAAACGGTGACGTTGCTTACGCGTATCGCATTAAAGACAACTTACATATACGTGATGTTTCCCGAAGTTTCTCCATACTTGTAGTAAATGAATGGCAATGCATGAATTAATACCTCGCTGTCCGCTCTTCTATATTTATTAATTCCATATATTTTGTAATTCCATAAGGTGCTTACGTTGTTCTTCCTATCTGGTCACATAAAGAGACCTGAAATTGCATGGGTTCTGACGCTACTGTTTCCGCTGTTGCCATCTCAGCTTTTAAATACTGCAAGAATGTTGTAAAGTAAGCTGGTAACGGCCTGTCTAAGAAAAGAACTAAGCAGAAGTTCCAGGCCTGCGCGAAACATGTAACACAGTCGCAACATTACCTCCCTGGTGATGCCGCTATTCTTAGAGCACGGTGTAAACACTTAGGGCTGCTACGCCGCGATTAGTTGTGATGTATCAATTGCGCCGGAATTTGTCTTAATCGCATGAAGCAGCGAAGCAACCAGTAAGCGTGTGTAAGACAATGCGTGCACATACGCAACTGTACACTACGTTGACGTTGATACTAATAATGATGATGATGAATTATGCCTATCCTCTTTTTAAAGGATGGCCAGCTTTGAACCACCCAATGGTTACGCAATCCATACGGCGTGACGCCTGGTGCACTTCTGCGTTTCTTCCATGAAATATTCGCATAGCTGCTAACATTGACACCTGGCCCGACGTGACGCCACTGCAGGGTGTTTGTTTTCCGAAACTGTTTCAAGCACTGGCGTGCTCTTGTTGGTACAACAGGAAATAAAAAAATGGCTTGGCCTTGTGGTAGAATACTTGAATACCACGTAGTACGTATGTTCGAATCAAGCTCGAACGGTGGTTGCTTTTTTTGTTTTGTTTTGTTTTCGTTATACATGATGGTTGTGACGAACCCCAGTGTCGGTGGCGGCCGTTGAGGCGGAAGACATTGCCTATAAGATAGGCTATTGCTCTGAGCTCATAACAGCTTAAGCTGTAAACGATAACCGCAACATGTGTTTGCGATTGCGCATGGCCGGCTTTGTTTTGTACTGAAGGGCTATGATGAGAAGACATAGCGATAGCAAGCAAAGCAGACAGTGAGACACATGTGATATACAATACGCCTCTGTAAGGCGTATTGCGCGCACCTATGCAGCAGCACTTTTTTTTTTGAAGTTGTACTCTGTAATGGTAATTAATTAAGGCTGAGCCCTTTGTAACGGCTGCGAAGCTTCAAACCACCCACTCGTTAAGCAGTTCACATCGTGTGACGCTTGCCTTCATTTTACTCTTAATGCACGCAAAGTTGCATGTGATAACCTGATCCTCGCCCGTCATAACGCCTGTGTAAGGTAACTTTGGGCGATGTTCTAAGGACCGGCACGGCTCTGTCGTAGAACACTACCCTGCCCCGCATAGTTCCTGTGTTCAAGTCCCTCCCGAAGCCTGGTATTACAGCGTAAGCTTTTATCGTCATTTATCTAATATACCACCCACTGTTCCATACTTTGTTCAGGAGGCACTTGGGATAATAGATTCAATTAACTGAACAAAAAACTCTCGGATCAAGCCAATCTATTAGCCTTAGATGTCTGCTTCTTGTATGCGGATTTGCCTAACACAGAAACGGTCTCGAAGTCACCCATGCAGGGCTAACAAAGACAGAATTGTGAACTTTACCTATCCCTACTAAAATTAATCTTTACGCTTAATGATCTGTAATTTTTTTCGGTCTACTACAAACACATCTTTTGGGACTAGCATGGGGACACCTTTTGCACCAACGTTCGTTCCGAGTATTAAATTTGCCATGCAGCATTATTCCATTTAAATGAACTCCCTAGACGCAACACTATCTACTGAGCGAGGAATGTTAAAGGCAGTACTTGACAGAAAATCAGCAGTTAGCCAAGAATAGCTAGATACCACTAGTCATAACCAGCGGCACTGCAAGCAACGCATATTTCTCGGACTGGTGCGGCGTACAAGAAATATATGTAGCGATGACGGTGACTACGTTCCCCACATTGAGCGCTCCTAAGGCAACTTTACTTGAAAGAAATAACCCGCACGACGCGCTGAACAGGAACGACAACGTATCGCGTAAGCTAGATGGGTTACCAGCACTAGCTAGAACAGATATAAGTGCAGCCCAACCAGCCTCTAGCATTTATAACGGAATACTCAAATGCGCTCCCAAAATATAATATCTTGCACATATATAAGTATTATCAAATATCATCGAACACCGAGCGCCGTAGAAAAGCGTTTCCTATAAAGTCTCTCTATCTAAATTGAAGGGCCTTCGTTTCCTAAAGAACCAAGAGTTACCTATCGACGTAATAGCACGCACTTCCAAATACATGCGAATGCATGCAAAATTAAATCCCCAGTCCGCTGTCAGGTCCTTGTTATTTTCTCAGATGTAAGTCTTGCAAACCTTTTTAAATTGGCTTCGTAGTTCAAAAAAACTGAAGCATTATGTCTATCATAAAATATTCGCAAGTTCAATGCCCTCCTGCCTATAGGTATAAACGTTTCAAAGGAAGCTCTTCAATCTATCCTATATGGTAGGCACACAACGAGAACCAGTGAGAGTCAAGTCTTTCTTCTTAAAATATCTAGCTAAATGTATCACCCTGAAATTATAATTTTTAGCTACGGCTCACTAGTGACCGCCGTCATGCGGCGGAATACACCTCCTTCCCCTCCCTTTTACCCTTTCGACACGAACAAAAATTGGGGGGACCCTTAATCTTCGCCTTTAACAGTTGAACGCGATAGCGATATACTGTCCCGAGTGCCTATACTTCAACCACTTAGTGCATACTTGCTATGCACCCACTACGTGGTGTTAAGGGAAAACGCGCAGTAAAGTGTGTGCCGTTTGTAATGGGTGGCCTGCTTTAAACAACGAAATCGTTATGATAGTCACATATTCTGACGCCCGATGGCAATGTACGCTTGAACCACGCAATATTAACGCGATAGCGTTAAAGAGCTCGTTTCGCAGAAATTCCGGCGTCGGCGTCGGCGTCGTTGGTTGTGAGCGAAAAATCAGCATCTTGTCCGTGACCGAAAAATCGAGAAAGATGCAAATAAAATAAATAATAAAAATTTTCGGGTCCGAGCCAGGATCGAACCCGGGTCGTCTGCGTGGCAAGCAGGTGTTCTACCACAGAGCCATGCCTCTGCTTGGATATGCTGTGAAAATAACTTCCTCTGCTTGGAAATGCAGTGAAAATAACTTCCATGCTTCGCAAACGCAAGCGTCCTTTATATAGGCGTCGCAATATAACATGTAATATCCCAGGAATATTGCGTGGTACAAGCGTAAATTGCCATAGGGCGTCAGAATATGTGACTATCATAACGATTCCATAGTTTAAAGCCAGCCACCCATTACAAACGGCACACACCTTATTGCGCGTATTCCCTTAACACCACGTAGTGGGTGCATAGCAAGTTCGAAAACATTTCCCACATTTGCCGCGCATAATTTCTCCTGGTTTAAACCATACTACCCATTACATAGTATGCACTAAGTGATTGAAGTACGCAGTAGGGACGGGATATCGCTATCGCGTTCAACTCTTAAAGGCGAAGCTTAAGGGTCCCCCAATGTTTTTCCTGGGATATTACATGTTATATGGCGACGCCTATATAAAGGACGCTTGCGTTTGTGAAGCATGAAAGTTATTTTCACTGCATCTCCAAGATGAGGAAGTTATTTTCACTGCATTTCCAAGCAGAGGTGTGGCTGTGTGACGATGCAGCGGCGGTCATAGACCCGGAGCCAGCAGATGTCAAGATGAAGCTCCTGTGGCTTCCAGAACGATTGGAAGACATCTATATACGTGAAGCACTTCAACCTTTTGGCAAAGTGACAACAGTAAGCAGAGAAAGTTGGCGTGTCGCGGACATGGAGGACATGAAGACCCTTAATCGTGACGTTGTGCTCTCGTTAGCCGATGGCGTCACTGTTGCGGATATTCCCCACGTGCTTACTGTCTGCGGCATACAGAGTCTTCTGTTGATCCCTGGGCGACCACCTCTGTGCCTCCGTTGCAACAGAGTTGGCCACATACGTCGGCACTGCAGGACGCCTCGTTGTGACAACTGTTGCCGTTTCGGATATTCTGCGGATGAATGTGTAGTGTCTTATGCCGATAAGCTAAGGCACCGCACCCGGCCTCAAGAGGATGCCGTGAAAGAGCACATAATGGATGCTACAGAGGTTCTTGATGCAACAGGCGACCTTCCAGCAGTTAACGCTGTGGACAAAAGCACAATGATTGCGTCATTACCAGCAAACGAGTCAACAACCAGCGTCGTGTCATCCGAGAGGTGCGACGCAGCTGCGTGCCGGAGTGAAGCGCAGCCACTACGTGCTGATGTGGCGTCTCTGGAGGTCAAGTCAGCTAACAAGGACGTCACGGCAGATGCTGTCATCGCTGCTAGCAGTTTTCCTGACCAACAGCAGAGTCAAGGTAATGCTCCAGTTCCTGCTTTCGAGGTTTCCACTCATATGGACACAACAGTTCCCAAACGCCGCGCCTCCAACGCATCTGTGTCCTCTGAGGAAAACGACATAAGTGCTCCAAAACAATCACGTCGGCGACCATCCAAACACAAAGAAAAGCATCGACGATCACGATCCAGGCGGCCTGGAGATAGTGCAAGGGAGGTTTCTCCCTCGCCCTCCACGCCTGACAGTTTGAAATAGAAAATTGGTTTGTAGTCATCATGGCGTCCATGCAGCTCACCTTCGCGACTTTAAATTTGCGAGGGCTTAGGTCTCGGCAGAAACAATTGCAACTTCGTCGGCTGCTTACCAGCAAGCGTTTAGACTTTGTCGCAGTACAGGAGACAAAGCTTGAGTGTGATGACGACACTGAAAGGGCCCTAAGGCTCTTTCAGCATGATTATAATATATGTGTGTCACACTCTGTTGGTTTGTCGGCGGGTTGTCTTTTGTTACTGAAGAACAATCTCCCTTATTCCGCTTTAAGCTATCAGGTAGACTTTGAAGGGCGGTTCATAAGTTGTGATTTTGTGCTGCATGGTGTTGCATGGCGTTTGGTGAATGTTTACGCATTTAACGACACAGGTAGACGCGTTACTTTCTTTGAAAGTATAGCCCCCCTTGCTAGATTGCGATAGACAGACAGTGCTTATGGGTGACTTCAACTGTGTTTGTGATGATAATGACCGTGTAGGGCAAAGTTCACGCAGAGACAAGAGTGGTGAAGTGTTATCTGAGATTACTGAAATTGCTGGACTTGTCGACATTGGAGCCTCACACAGAGGGAGCTGTTCGTACACGCACATTCAAGGGAGTTCTCATGCACGTTTGGATAGAATTTACGTCTCTTCTACAATTCTTTATCGTGGGTGGTCATGTGTTGCTGAACCGGTATCGTTTTCAGACCACTGCATCGTCATTGCTCGACTAGGTAAAAATTCCAATGTAAAGTTCCGTCCCCGTTGGGCTCTTTGGAAGCTTAACTCCACGCTTTTAGGGGATAAAGAATTTACTAGTCGTGTGTGTAACGCTTTGACCGCCTGTTTTAGCACTGATTTACCTTTATTTGCTGCTTGGGAGATGTTCAAGCAAGAGGTGCGTGCTCACGCTATAGAACGAAGTTCTGTAAAGTCATTCTATAAGAAAAACGAGGAAAAGACGTTAGTAAATAGCCTCAGAAGCCTTTATGAGATAGAGTGCGAAATACCTGGTTCGTGTGTTGAAGAAATTGCTAGTATTAAATGTGAACTTCAACAGTATAATGCAGAACGCTACAGAGGTGCCCATATTCGCTCGCGCAATAATCGAGCTCTAAATTCCGAAAAGCTAAACCGTCAGGCTCTGCTCGAAGAGCATCGTCATGCAATGTCGAGAACAATATGGGAAGTATACTCCAATGGCACTTTGGTGACAAACCAAGATGATATTATGGCAGAATTTAAGAATAACTACCGAACATTGTTTAGTGCTAGTACTTCGGCTGATAATGCTCAACTTGTGGATCATTTCGTATCCCTTATTAAGCTGTTAACAGATGAAGAATATTCATGTGTAAGCGGTCCAATTACTCAGAAAGAGGTAGAGATTGCCATCGATCAGTTACCTTTGTCAAAAACACCGGGTCCTGATGGAATATCAGGTGAATTTTAAAAAAGCATTCAAGGGTCGTTTATGTCCTATTCTTATGAGAATTTTCTCAGAGGCGTTAAAGATAGAGGCTCTTCCACAGTCCTTTACGAAAAGCCACACTATTATGATACCCAAGAGTACTGATAAAGAAAAATTACGCCATGCTGATGGCTACAGGCCGATAACGTTGTGCAACGTAGACTATAAAATTTTTGCCAAGATTTTAGCTAATAGGTTGCAGTTTGTAATGTCAATCGTTGTTGGACCCCATCAAACATGTGGACTAAAAGGTCGTTCTATACAGACTAACATCCACATCGCTCGTACTATTCTCGATTTTTCCTCAAATTCTTTCGACCAGCTTGCACTACTGCAAGTTGACCTCGAAAAAGCATTTGACCGAGTTTCTCACTCGTTTCTATTTTCTCTTCTTGAGAGAGCTAATGTAGGTTCAACTTTGCTAAAAGGAGTGAAACTTTGTTATGATCACTGTTCAACCCACATGATAGTTAACGGTCGTCTATCGCAGGTCATATCTATCTGTTCTTCTGTCAAGCAGGGATGCCCTATGTCACCGCTCCTGTTTTCTCTCTACTTAGAACCCCTGTGCTTGCATATTATTGAATCTCATGATATTCATGGCTTCAGACTCCTAGAAAATGAAGTTAAAATTTTAGCGTATGCAGATGACATTGCCTTTTTCTGCACAGACAAACCCAGCATAGGAAGAATTGTTGAGGTAATAGAACAATTTGGTAGCGTCTCAGGTGCACAGATGAACTATTCCAAGAGTTCAGGTCTGTGGTTTGGGTCATGGGGATCTACACCTGATCAATTTTCCGGTATTGAGTGGTCTGTGGTGCCACCGAAATATCTTGGTGTTCCGCTTGGTGCACACAAGTCAAGTGCACACTACTGGAAAGAGAGGGTGGCAGGTCTTGAGCGCTATGCTAAATCCTTTATACAGCATAACCTTTCAATTTTCGGTAAAGCGGAAACCTGCAACAAGTTTTTGGCTACAAAACTTTTCTATGTATTACAAGTGCTGCACTGTGCTAGGTCGCACATACAGAGCTTTCACCGCAAATTTGCAACATTTATATGGTCGTCAACCTATGAATCCATGAGGCGGGACAATCTGTTCAGGCCAGTTAGTGCAGGTGGGCTAGGTCTAAAGCATCTATACGTGTGGCAAATTGTATCTCGCTACTTCTTTTTTCGCGACAGTACACACCCTATTGTTCGAGCCTTCTTACAGGTAAACCTGGTAAATGTGCTACCTGACCTAGTAGTTTCATCAGATTTTTCTCAACGACCTTGTCTGTGGGGATTTATGCGTGAAGTGCATTTCTCTGTTCGTTTTCTAACAGTTAGGTTTTCAAATGAATATTTGTGCGGTATAAGACGCAAACATCTTTACGGAGATTTAATAGTGATGCTGTTTCCGCCACCACTTTATCGTACAAAATACTTGAGTCTGCCAGGGTACGATGCCCTATAGATCGAGTGCGTAGAATGCCTCTGCCACCATCGACAAAAACGTTCTTTTTTAAAGTGCACTCTGAGACTTTGCCTGTTAAGACTTGGCTGCGATCAAGAGACATTTTTGTGTCGTCTGTTAACTGTCCACTTTGTGATGTGCCCGAAACAATTGAACATTGTTTTATAAGCTGCAGAGATGCAATATTATTTTGGGATGTGCTCCAGCGAACTCTTAAAAAAGACTTCGTGCTAAATTCGCATTCCGTGCGATATCTGCTGCCAGCAAGCTACAATAATGTACCATTCGACATGTTTCTGCTCGTTGGAACGTTGGAATGCATAGCCTGTGGAAGACGCGCATGTTGCAGAGAAACGCCGAACCAATAATTTCGTCAACAGCCCACTTCATTCGAATGGTAACTCAAATATGTGATGTATATGAGGAAATGGAGTTTCAGCCAGAATGGTATAATGTGTTGGTGAGGTGTTGATCCTTACCTCCATTCTAGAGTATATTTCGAAAAAGGCCGTTATTTCATGTATTCGTTCTAGAGATGGTAAATTATTTAGTGTTGTGTGCTCGTCATTGTGTCGCGATAGAAGAATGAACATATTAGTTGTCTGTGTGTATTGAATTACTGCCATGTTTAAGTTGAATAAATACCATGAAAGAAAGAAAAATCACGCCATATCCACGAAGTGAATGATGATGAGTGGGCGAAGCTCGATCGTTTTCATCCATGGCAGAAAGAGAATGTGCGGTCTGGAACGCGCTTATATTTCATGGTCATCAGCGTCATCGTTATCACGAGCAGTGGGTACATTCCACTATACTGGAACGCGCTTATACTTCATCGTTATCACGTGCAGTGGGTACATTCCACTATACTGCGTCATCGTCATCTTTATCACGTGGAGTGGGTACATTCCACTATACGTGGCTATCTACCTACCTACCTACAACTACAACAACTACTACTACAGAGGAGGGACAGACCCACACCCTTAGGAGCTTCGCCCCTAAAAAAGAGGTGTGGCTGTGTGGTAGAACACCTGCTTGCCACGCAGACGGCCCGGGTTCGATCCTCACTCGGACCCGGAAATTTTAAATGCGAAGCATTTGTTTGCGTACTGCAGGCACTTTTAGCGTTTCTATCTGCGTATCTATCTATCTATCTATCTATCTAGCCGCCTACGTCTGGGTGATCTTGTGATTACCCCTTTAACTTGGGGTAGACCAAAATTAGTATGTGAGAATAAGATGGTTTGACGAATATGACTCGCTGGTCGTGACATGAATAATGACAATCCCATCGCGTACGTCGTCAAACTCTTTCGGGCAAACCCTGTGGCACATACCACGGGGCGGGTATGTGTCACAGGTATGCGGGTATGTGCCACAGGTGATTGACAGTTTAGACTACCCAGGAACGGCGAGACAAACATTGGTACTTTTAACGCCAGAGCGTTTAAAAGCTGACGTCATCAGCAGCGTTGACCGGACGAATGTAAATAATAAATGTCAGGGTCCCAACAGGAATCGAACCCAAGCATTCTGCGTGGCAATCAAGCATTCTACCACAGAGCCACGCCAGGTCTCGGAACTGCTTTTCGAATAGACCCTAATGTTCGTGAAACGTCAATTGTCGTTGCAGTGCTGGCTATCCAATTTTATAAACATTACATATGTACTCCGATGATACAGCCGTCACGCCGGGTTAACATCAGTTATAGTAAAGCGCCATCCACTGAACTTGATATATGTTGCAGTGTCCAGGGCTACCATCCTCGCGAGCACAAGCGCTACATATCAGTTTACCGCTTCTGGTGTTGCTACTGCCCATGTTGCTGTTGGCATCGTTACGCAACTGTAAACAACTTGTTATGCAAAACATATGTGACTGTGGAACATAAGTCTGTGCGTACAACATTTGTACATATCTTTAGCGTAATTTCGTAACGTTTCGCTCAATAAAACATTACAACACAGTCACCTTCCCTCCGCATGCTTCGCATAACATCGATTCCCCAAGGTACGTGGAATCTGCCAAATTTTTTATTATTTATTTTATTTGCATCTTTTACGATTTTTCGGTGATGGACAAGATGATTTTTCGCTCACAACAAACGACGCCGACGCCGGAATTTCTGCGAAACGAGCTCTTTAACGCTATCGTGTTAATATCACGACACAAACAAAGCGTCCCCCCCCCCCCCCCCCCCCTTTTCTTTCTTTTATGTGTTTCCCCTATGCACACCCCAATGTGCGCTCCAGGTCATCTCAATTTCCCCTTGTATTTGTTCTCCTCCCTCTTCACACCCTCTTCATGTTTTCGAATTTGCCCTCTCATGCTCCAATTTTGTGATTGCGGAGACTACACGAAGCACGCACACGCGCTAAGGCAGGCAGTCGCTGCCTGCAAGGAGACAGGGCTTATCTCTCCTCCTTTGTTTGAAAGGAAATAAAACTTCACTTCACTTCACTTCTTCTCTGTGCTCATCTCTTATGAGAACATAGCGACCATAAGGAAAGCAGATAGTGAAACAGGTTTGGCCAATTGTAATCTTTTATGTGACACGCGTACATCAATTATATACGATCAAACATTATTTTATGCTGGTCGAATACGGTTGCCGTATGTCTACCCAAGTTTGCGACCGAAAACTGTGCCTCGATCACCGGCTGGTGATCGAGGCACAGTATTTCACCCCGCTGCTACTGACGTCGGTGCTTCTTTGACGACGCGGCTGACGTCGGTGACACAGCTGCGCGAACGGTAGTCGCCATCGAGGCAGCACTGCTCCACACGAGGGACGCCGAATCCAGCAATCGCTTCCTGCTTCCACTCCGGGAGACACCAGAGAAGCAGGGCAGCCGGCGCTGCTGGCCGCTACTGGGTCGCCCAGATGGACAGCGAAACAACGGTGCAGGCTGCGAGCAAGGAGCGCACATTAGAACGCATTGCCTCAGCTACCTCACTTTCATTGACGCATTTCAATTGCCCAGGACATACGTCATCTAAGTATACACTCAACCACGATATCTAGTCGAGTAAGGCACACCTGAGTACGAAGGCTCTTAAATTTAAACACCAGCCACCGACAGTTGCCGTCGTAATAACTAGCTGACAGCAGGGCTGGTGCCTACACAAAGCCTGAAGCGCTTGAAGATAGCCTTAGAAGCAACGGAACACAAGCCACAAATATTAATTAAAAGTCGGAATTAAGGTTAAGCCCCATAATATGGAGCTGCTTAGTGGAGGTTTCTATCAGGTGATTAATAGGAATGAACTGTTTATATCTACCCAGGAACGGCGAGACAGGCGTTGGAAATTTAAATGCGACAGCGTTAGGGAAATGCGGTTGGGCCGCGTTGACCCGATGAATGCAAAGAATAAAAGACAGGATCCCAGCTGGGATCGAACCTAGGCGTTCTTCGTGGCAGCCTTGTCTTCAAGCAGCTTTGGAAAACGATCATATGCAGGATTCACTCCAGGCAACGTAAACTATGATTACAGTGCAAGCTATCTAATTTAGTGACGACGCAACAAAGAACTATGTACTCCTACGACGCAGGCGTCATGTCGTGTTACCGTTAATTGGGGCTACAGTGTTGGCTCCGCTTTTAAAACAGCGTAATAAACATTACATGTGTACTCCTATGATTCAGCGATATATATTCAAGCGTTTCTCGACCCCAGCGGAATACGCTAACGAATGCTGCATATGATATTGACACCATCGTACTGTAGCGGGCATGTTCTTTCGATGAAACTGACGTCTGTGCTCCATCGTGAGCATAGGTCGGCAAACTCACTCATGAGTCGACTCACTCAGACTCAGACTGAGGCGTGAGTCTGAGTCCGAGTGAGTCCCGTTGAGTTATACTTAGGTGAGTCTGAGTCCGAGTGAGTCCGCTTGAGGAAAATTTTGGTGAGTCTGAGTCCGAGTGAGTCCGGCTCAGTTACACTTTGGTGAGTCTGAGTCCGAGTGAGTCCGCTTGAGGAAAATTTTGGTGAGTCTGAGTCCAAGTGAGTCCGGCTGAGTTGTACTTGGTGAGTCTGAGTCCGAGTGAGTCCGCTTGAGGAACATTTTGGTGAGTCTGAGTCCGAGTGAGTCCGGCTAAGTTACACTTTGGTGAGTCTGAGTCCGAATGAGTCCGGCTGAGTAATACTTTGGTGAGTCTGAGTCCGAGTGAGTTCGGCTGAGTTATACTTAGGTGAGTCTGAGTCCGAGTGAGTGCGCTTGAGGAAAGTTTTGGTGAGTCTGAGTCCGAGTGAGTCCGGTTGACGAAAATATTTGTGAGTCAGCATCTGAGTGACTCCGGCCGAGTTATATCTTCGTGAGTCTGAGTCTGAGTGAGCCCGCTTGTGGAAAATTTTGGGGAGTATGAGTGCGAGTGAGTCCAGTTGTCGAAAATATGAGTTTGAGTCCCAGTGAGTTCACTTGAGTAAAATTTTGGTGTGTCTGGACAGTGCTAAGTGAAAAACATATTTATTCGGTGTATCTGCTTAGGTTCCATTTATTTTGCCTACCTATGGTTAGAAATATTTGTGGTCACTCTTAATGACGTGCCTTGTAATCGTATAGATGTCCAGCTTGAAAAAGCCCGATAATATATTTTTCAAATTATAAATCTGTCCATTTCCCCACACCCCCGGAACTCATTCCAGTGGTGGTCCTTGATAAAAGCCACCCATATCTTTGAATACAGATATATTTACTGGATAGTAACAATTGATTACTCTTACTTAAAGGTACGGAATCAAGGGGCGCCACAAAAGGCACCGATTAGGTGAGATATTAACAGGACTAAAAAGCTAACATTACGCTAACACAATGTAAACTGAAATATTAATAGCACCACACCTCTAAAATCTCATGCAATGTATATTGCATACTTCCAAGGATCACAGCTATTCGTAGCATTTCTTGCAGTGTAGTTAGTCACGGAGTTGACCCCGTTCGTGGCGGCGCGATTTCAAAATTTAAAGTTTGAATTTCCAGCGACACAGGAGCTTCTTCCCATGAAACCCTTAATTTTTGGCAATGTAATAGGGATTTTTATGCATTGCAGTGGCTCCAACTTTAGTGCTAGTAGGTAATGTGTTTATAGAGTACGCTATGCAGACTATGGCAAAGTAGAAACAACAATTTATTCTAATGCATGCTTCAAAAGTGGCGTGATCTTTCTCTAGAGGAGGGAAGAACGCATAGCCAAGCACGATACTAATGACCGGAAAAACTGAATGTTTCTCGATCATTCCATTGCTGTGTCTCCAGTCTAAATCACAAACGTTCGAAATGAATGAACATGGCTGTACGAGGGCATGGAAGTGGGCTGTGCAGCATGTTCAGGCCACCTTAATTACGTGACATTGTGATCCACATTGAGTTTGAGCTACAATTATGTACCTAAGCAACGGAGAATGAGTGCAATGCTCCAGCTTTATCATTCATGTGGCGACAAAGCAGCACGATTCGCGAGCATCGAGCGCCCCTTCGCTCCTTGTTGCATTGAACCGCTTGTGTCCCCAGATGCCGCTTCGGTTTTTCCATGAATAAATGTGGCGATTGGGAAATTTTTAAGCCCCTTACAAGACATTCACAAGAACGTGTGAGACAGGACGGTAGCTTGTGAATGCATTGTTTCGTGCTCGAGCACCACGGTGGATCTGTGGTAGAATACTCGACTGCCACACAGACGGCCCGGGTTCAAATATCATTCGATCCTGGGTGTTTTTTAACCCGCCACGGTGGCCTAGAGGCTATGGTGCTCGAGTGCTGATCCGCAGGTCGTAGGATGGAATCCTGGCCGCAGCGGCTGCATTTTCGATGGAGGCGAGGATGTCTGAGGCCCGTGTACTTGGATTTAGGTGCACGTTAAAGAACCCCAGGTGGTCGAAATTTACGAAGCCCTCCACTACGGCGTCTCTCATAATTAATCTTGGTTTTGGGACGTTAAACCCCAACAATAAATTATTGTTTTGCGCTTGAAAATTCCCCAATAGCTATGCGCCATCTCTGTTTTGTTACAAATGTTGCGATGACGTACACCATCGACTTTTGTCATGTCATTCGCTATGAATTAAACAGCGGCTGCATTATTTAGGGTGGTTTGATATAGCTCGCCCCCGTGGTACCTTGAAAGTTGTAGCAGCCAGATTTCAAGGATGAAGGGAGTAGAAACGCACCATTCATGCCATACGCGACGCTTGATCACTCGCCAAAACAAGTTTCTTGAAGCTGTAATGTGGTCAAAGAATTCTGTTACCTCTCGGTGATTTGAGGAACTTTTAAACTTTAAAAACCTCTTCGAATTCTGGAGTCTCTTTAGGAGATATTGCTGCCATATTTTCCCAGCGCGCCTGCAGTTCAGTCGGTACCGACACAGCACAGCAGCACCCGATTTTTTTATTTTTATTTTCTTTCCTATTCAAACACCTTTCCAGTCATAGTCAGCTTTGACGCGCAGAAGCACTTTCGGTGGTCTCTCACCCGTCATTCTGTTCGTCCAGTCCACACTGCAAAAAAGCTGGATGGCACGGGCATTTCCCAGGCTCAAATTTTTCATACCTAAGCTTTCGCGCTCTTTGCACACCCCAAGGAATGCAGGGAGAGTACAAAACGAAGCAACCAGCTCCACACCTTAGACTTGGGGCCTGCAACACAAATATATGTATTCTTTGAAAGGTGAACATTTGGGAGAAGTCTGCCTGGTTGGGATAACAGAAAACTGGAGAAAAGAGAAAACTCCAACCAAAATTTATTTTAAAAAACCCGACGTTTCGAAGGTTGATCGGCTTCTTCTTCAGGGGTGAGAAGGCCTTGCCGTGCGTATGAGCATTGCCGTGACTCGTCGCAAGCCCTGGCAGTAGGGGGAGGGCAGTGCCCCCGTGTTGTGGTTGATGTTTCCCGCTGTCTATTGAACGTCCCAGGATTTGAGCAGGAGCCGCCGGCGAAGGTTCCTTTCTTTTTCCAAGATCACCGCGCCGTCCGGACTGGTATGGTGGTCAAACCGCTCGCTGTGCTCTGCCACTGCGCTCCGTCCTCTGTTCAATTGACGGAGGTCATTCTTGTGCTGCCGCATTCTTTCATGGAAGTTCTTGGTTTCCCCAATGTTGGAAGCGGGGCAGTCGGCGCACGCAATCCGGTACCCGACGCCCTGCACTTTCTTTTTCTGCAGGTGCACGGTCTTTGGCTCGAGGGATGTCGAGACTCCTGCCTTTCTTAGAGGATCAACACGCGTCGCTGTTGCGGGGCGTCCGGTTGACAAATATTTTGGTGACTCTGAGTCCGGCTGAGTTAAATTTTCGTTATATTTTCGTGCGTCTGAGTCTGAGTGAGTCGGGCTGAGTTATATTTTAGTGAGTCTGAGTCCGAGTGAGTCCGCTTGAGGAAAGTTTTGGTGAGTTTGAGTCCGAGTGAGTCAGGTTGACGAAAATGTTCATGACTCTGAGTTCGAGTGAGTTCGTTTGAGGAAAAGTTTAGTGAGTCTGAGTCCGAGTGAGTCTGGATGACGAAAACATCGGTGAGTCTGAGTCCGAGTGAGTTTGGTGAAATAGAAATTTCGTGAGTCTGAGTCCGAGTGAGTCTGCTTCAGCAAAATTTTGGTGAGTCTGAGTCTGAGTGAGTCAGGTTGACGAAAATATTCATGAGTCTGAGTCCGAGTGAGTCCGTTTGAGGAAAAGTTTAGTGAGTCAGAGTCCGAGTGAGTCTGGTTGACGAAAACACCGGTGAGTCTGAGTCCGAGTGAGTTTGGTTGGAGAGAAATTTCGTGAGTCTGAGTCCGAGTGAGTCCTAAGCGAATAATATATTTATTGAGTGAGTCTGAGTGAGCCCCATTCATTTTGCCGACCTATGATCGTGAGTGAGGACGTCCATGAGTTACCCTTTAAGCGCCCGTGTAATCGAAGTGCCTCGAAAGCCCACGATATGCGCACACCTACCCCATATACAAAACGTTAGCTGACATCTTGTTCAAGCCCCTCCTACCCCTCCCCACTCCTACCTTATTCACTGCGGGACTGGACAAGAAAAAAACGTCGATCATCCTCGTAACGCTTGGCTCAAGGCCAAAAAAGGCAGCACTGACTGCTACTCGCTGCCAGCTTCGCATGAAACCGATTTCCACAATATGTGGGATCTGCACAATTTTTTTTATCCTGACAGTTAAGTGGCCCTTAAGTGATTTGATCTCATATGTGTTCAATATATCTCTTGAACCAAAACCATTGATTTCTATTTTTAAAAAGATTTTTTGACTATTAGGAAACCGGGAGTAATTGCTCAGCAGTGCATATGTAATATATATTGCCATGTTGTACAAGCGGATAAGCAACACTGCCCAATAGTAGCCATCAGAAACCAACATTAACCAACGCAACCCAACAATAAATGACATTTAGCGCATACCATCCAGGAATAGAAAACAATACACTGAAGCATACAAAGTTAGGAGCGCACTAGCGAACTCGATATTGTAGAGAGCCAAAATTCCCCTTACAGGCCAATCGCAAGCAGGCACCAGTCGGCATGGTATAGCCAACACTTTGCATCACTTAACCAAAGCTGGTTATCAACAATGGCCGACATTAGCTAGCACAACTAAACACTAAAGATAATTTAAAGGTTTTTACGTGCCAAAACAACTTTTTGGTTGTGAGGCACGCCTTAGTGAAGGGCTCCGGAAATTTATAACATCGGGTGTTACCTTACGTGCGGTGACATCGCACAGTACACGGGCCTCAAGCATTTCGCCTCCATCGAAATGTGACCGCCGTGGCCGGTATCTAACCCGCGACCTTCATGTCGGCAGCCGAGCACCGTAACCACAGTGCCGCTGCTGCGGCCAAAGCTTCATCTTGAATTTTCATCGGATCAAAGCCAATATTAAGGCACAGTCAAAGTAGTTTCTAAATTTTTCGGCTCTCCTGTGACAATCATGCATTGAAACTTTGTGGGCTCAGAACTACCAAGATAATCGGAACTGAGGAGAGACTGCACCCTTACAGTAAAGGTAATCTTCTATTCACTGCCACTGCAGATATATAAGTCCTCAAGACATACGTATCATCTGATCATAGCGCGTCATTAGGGGCAGTAATACTAATGAGTGGACATTCTGGCTCTCTTACAGATATATGTCGGTTAAACATGGCTAACTAAGTCTATAAAGACCGAAAAGCGAAAGTGAGTACAGGTGCAAAAGCAGTAGTATCAATCACAAGCGCCTGATCTACTACAATTTTAGGTACACGCATTCTGCCATGTGCCGGGAAGGCTGCGGCTACTTAGCACTGCACCAACCTCACTGGTTCGGCCATGGTCAGCAGGTCTACGGTTGGAATCCAGTCGGCTGGACTTGCGCCCTGCATCGTGCCGGGCGAAGAGACTTGGACCGCAATAGGCAGCGATAAAGACCACGTAGCCCAGTGCTGGTGTGGTGCTGCACCGAGCGGTTGTCCGTTCGGGGGGCATTCGGTGCAGGAACGAGCCTCAGGTAAGACAAGGCGCCCACGTTTTGTTCCAGCTCTTGCTGCGTAGGCGTGCTGGAGGTGACGTGGCCGTTCCCGTTTGCCATCGGTCGGCTGTCACCATCGAAAGGTAATGGCTGCTCCCTCGTCCAAGTACGGGAGCGGATGAACACGTCCCTACGATCCCAGGAAGGCATCCTCGTGTCCTCGAAACCTAGGTGAACAAAACCTGTGAAGAGACGTGGCGGATGGCCTGCACAGCCGTTCTTCAAGAACATTGCTTCGCTGGCAGTGCGCAAGCTGTATATATTGATGATGATTTCCTCAGAGTTGTTGTTGTTGTTGTTTCCTTTAATACGGCTCATACCCATTCCGGGGGATCGGCCAAGAGATCACTATATGAAGAAGTTAGACTTTTCGATTTTATGAATTTTGATGTTGTGCTCACAACCCCAAGAACCCCATATATTATCAGAAAGTGTGCAATAATTGTTTTTCATCCATTCAGATCAGACACTATAGCCTCTTCGTCCTTCTCCGCTACGTAGCTTTTTCCAATGTAATTATTTTGCAAGGAACTTGGCTTTCAAAAGAAAAGTTCTAATCTTAAGAATTACAACATATTTCATTTAGACCGACGCTCTCCGGGTGGCGGCTTAGCAGTATTTATTTCTTCAAAAATTTCTGATCGGGTTAAAATTACACGTCAAGTAATGAACTTAGAAAGTAAAATATGGGCCTTACAGATTTTTTTTTCCGGGATTCCTTATAACTTGTTTAGTGACTGCATATTTACCGGTAGGCGTTCAAAGCTCTACCATTAAGTAAGATGGAAAACTGGGCGAGTTGGTGCGGATGCATCGTGGCTAACAGCGCGAAAAACACAGACGAAACACAGAGTCACGTGGTGTTCTGTTCGCCTATTATATATGTTTCGTTTTTCAATAAGACTTTATTTGGAAGTCAGCGCTGTGTCGTGTCCACTTCACGTCTTCGTCTGTGCTTTTCGCGCTATTAGCCACGATGAAAGCTCTACCGTTTTAGATTGTGCTCTTCTCGCCCCTCTTCCAATTGCTCTTCCTGTTTTCGCAGTTGCCCTCTCCTCCTCTACTTTTGTGATTTAGAACGATAACAATTGTTGGACTTTTACATGCCAAAACCACGGTATGATTATGAGCGACGGCGTAGTAAAGGGCAATGGAAATTTCGACTACTGAGGTTCTTTACCATGCACCTAAATCTAAGCACGCGGGCCTTTATCTAGTCTTTCGATCGCCTCCACCGATATCCGGCTGCCGCGGCCGGCATTCAACCTTGCGACCTTCGGGTCAGGGTTGCCAGGTCGAAAAGACAAAAATAGTCAATAAATAGGAAATACTAGCCAAAAAGTAGCCATCTTGATCCAAGGGCAGTAAAAGTTGCCAAATGTAGCCACGCGTCTGTTAAAACAACTGCAACGTGGTTATTTCCATAACCTAATTCAGGAGCCTCTTGGTGGAAATGTAAATAAGTACCGCAAGAACAATAAAAATATAATTTTTGAGGTAGAAGAATGAATTGTTGCCTTTAGCAATCATTTCGTGCAGCATTACGAAATTTCCGGCGCTGTTGCAGAAATTACAATCCTATGTCTTGCGCGACTTTTCGTAAAAGTGCTAAAAGCACCAGCGACAATTCATATGAGTAATGCATGAGTGTGCACATCATCACAGTTATTCTGACTGAAGCATGAACGGTAGTGGCTTCCACAGTCCTAAGGAAAGTCACAAACAGTTCGTCAGATATCCCATTTCTTCAGTCGATGAGTGGAAAGCGTCCTGAATGCGGAGCGCTTTGGATTGTCCTGTTCACTTTCAATTAGTTTAAAGCAGCGTTCAGGACAGAAATTCGGTTGTCTGCAAAATGAGGCGCATGTAACAGTTTTCCCCGAGTCCCAGTCACGTATCCAAAAGCCTTCTTTGGAGTAGCGCTAGTGCCAAGACAATTTTGGGAGCTGGAAACGCACCTTGGTCGCAATGTTTTGACACCGCATATTTGAACACCAGCGGCTGTGACGTCACAAGATATTGATAATTTGATTAAAATCGAGGCAACGAGAAACAAGTGAGAAAGTAGCCAAGTAGCCAAGACATTTTTGCTGCCGCCACTGGCCTAAAGAAGTAGCCAAACCTGGCAACCCTGGTTCGGGCCAGCAGTCCAGCACCTTAAGGACTAGACCATCGGGGCAGGTTCATTGGACAGAGTGTAAGAAGCACACTCAAGCATGCGCTAAAGGGGCAGCTGCTGCCTTGAAGAAGAGAAGACCCTATGTCGAAACGTTGCCTCCAGCGACACACCCTGTTTGAGGATTTTTCATCTCTTCTGAACACATAGTGACAGTAAAAAAAGCAGACAGTGGGACAGGTTTGGCAAATAATATTTTGTCTTTTAATGGGCGCAAATCAAATAAATAAAATAAATTATATTGCTATTTTAGCGAAGTGCGAATGCCCTGGTTTCCCACCAGTTTGCGACCAAAAACTGTGCCTCGATCACCAGCTGGTGATCGAGGCACAGTATTTACAATCGCTTCTGAGGGCTTCGGTGCTTGCATTAGCCGGCGTAGCTGACGAAGGCGGGACATATAGAGGGGCGGTTGCCGCACTCCGGGAACCACCGCTCCAGAACGACGGGCGCTGGTTTCAGCAGTCGCGTGCTTGTGCCGCTCCCGGTCACGCCGAAGAGGTATGGCAACCAGCGCTGCTGGCCGCTGCCCGTTCGCCCAGATGGACAGCGACACAACGCCGCAGGCTGCGAGCAAGGGGTGCACAAAGTAACGTCATGCCTCTCCAGCCTTACTTGCATTCAGTCATGCATCGTCTCTAAATATGCACACTACCACGATGTTCAGCTGAGCACGGGAAAGGCGAGTACGAAGGCTCTTAATTTCTTTACATCAGCGACCGATAGATCCCGTTGCATTGATCAGCCGGGACGGGAGCATTGCTTATCTAGTCTTACCTGCACTAGCTCAAATGTTATCTACATTATCGAATGTTCATATTGTCACAAACGGGACATTGGCGAAACGGGACAGCCTGTAGATTATTAAACGGTAATCGCGCGGACACGCCAAAGAAGCTACCGAAAGCAGTGGCACAGCATTTTAATGTATCAGGTAACAACTTCGACGATCTCAAGCTTTACATCAGTCAAACTTCCGGTCCGCAAGAGACAGAAAATATACAGAGTCATACCTTATTCGCAAGTTCAATACACTTCAGCCAGCAGGTATAAACGTTTCTAAGGGGACTCTTGAATCCATTCGATATGGTCATACACAAAGAAAACCAATGAGAGTTAAGATCTCCTTCTAGGAATTTCAAACCTACCATTGTTAAGTGGGGCTTCTGACAACCGTGGTTCAGCGCGCATAGCTTTAATTGGAGACAGCCAATACAAGTACATACACCACCACTTTGAACGGGGGAAATATGCACCATACATTAGGTCTAAAAGCGGAGCCATGACACATGAAATTTAAGTTTTTATCGCCGCTGCACCACGGTACAAAACGCACTTCATCATTCACTACGGTACTAACGACTGTACATACAACAACGGCGACGTCACTGTACAGGCCCTGAAGATTCTTTTAAACGATTTGCAGAACAACAGACCAGACGCCAGACTCACCCTTACAACAGTCCTGCCCAGGATTGCAAACAAACACCAATCACTCATTGCACAATCACGCACACTGCTAGATCATGCACGAAGATCACGTAAAGTTAACGAACTTCTTCTGGACATTGAACACGGCCACAAAAACGTTGATGTCATCCACCACACTGAAATTCACTAGGACCCTGGCATTCCGCTCGCTCGGAACGGACTACACCCTAACTTTTCAGGCGTCGCATTAATTTGCAGAAACATCAAGTATACAATCAGGCATGAATTTAAACAGATGCCGCCAATAACACAACCTAACGAACCTTCCCACCACAACAACACGCTTCACATACTACACTCTAAGAAATAATCGAGTAAAAGGGGTGTCTTTTTGCTACACAACTATAATCGTCATCTACCCCGCGTACTTTCCTGGCGTTATCACCACCGTCCCGGCACTTCACGGTCTCGGTCACGAACGCCGCGCGCGTTATCGGCGTGACATAGCATTCTCGATAGAAATGTGCCGAGAGCCGGGTTTTCAAGAGAGGAAACGTGAGCAAGCCAGATGACGATTATTGTTGTGTAGCAGAAATACTCCCAAAATACTCGACTTTTTCTTAAAGTGTACAAGAACTAGCTGCAACACACGCCCCGCCATAGCTAACACGCAAGAAGCATCTACCCACACGGTGGACGGGATAATAACACCAGTAATAGAACCCACACAACAAGCAGAGGCGGCAATTTCAAACACTTCCCTTACAAAGACAGCTGCGAACGCTAGCAAACAAACAGATACAGAAACACGCATCGGGTCAGACCTCACCACTAACACAAAGAGTAGTAAGAAAACACCAACTGGAAACTTTGTGTCCCGGAGGTCTCCCCTACTCAAATCTCGTTCTTTTCTCCAATCCCGCAAACTCGCCGCAAAACAAACAAACTACAGAATGCATTTGAAAAAATACTCTATATACATTAAAGAAAAGAAAATTCCGAAAGCACTTAAAATTAAGGTCAGATGTGCTCTAGGTACCCTATCGTCTAACCTATAAGAAAAACGGAACAGCGTTTTGGAAAGTGCGTCTTTTTCATTAATAGACATTTTAAGAGAACATTGAAGAAATCAGCTTAATATCCAACCAACTTAATAGCATTAAACTATATGTACAGAAGACTGAACAACTAACCCAATTTATAGAACTTAGAGAAGATAAATTGCTGATCAAGGATAAGCGCAAGGAAATTCATTCTACGAACTTTACCCTGAGTAATTCGATGAACGCGGCAGAAAACTCCACAACCCCAGACCAACACTCAGAATACAGAAGCGAAGTGGTAGACATATGACAAAGCTTAAGTCCAGTCGATATAGATCTGCTCAAGCGCGGTCTTACATTTTGCCCCACAAACAACGCAGTGAACGAATACGGTCTCCACAAAGATATAACTGAGTTTTCAAGACATTTGCGCATCAAGGAGTTCTTTTTTGATAAGGCAGATACAAAAGACGTAAGCTATGACTCTGTGCGACCGCCAAGCACTTGACCACCAGGTACAGAACAATAGTTAGATCAATACATAAAACTAGTCTCAAGGGAAATTCTGAGCGCAATTAAACAGTCAAAAGCCGAAGAACTTAACTTACGCTGAACACGACGTCTTGAAACAACTCTCAAACAGAAAGGACATTGTCATAAAACCTGCGGACAAGGGTGGTAGAATAGTGATCTGGCCCATAACAAAACATAAAAACGAAGCTATCGGACAACTCAGGAACAACACCCACTATCGAAAATTAGCCTCGGACCCGACTCAAGAATGTAGTAATAGCATACAACACAACATAACGGATTTTCTAGCCCCGGGGAGTTAATCACACCCTCGAGCCCGGTTCCTTATGTCAAAAATCAAGCAAGCAGGCCGCTTCTACCTTCTTCCGAAGATACATAAGGTTTCCATAGATTAACTGCTTATCGCGCAAATCCCAGGCAGGCCTATAGTATATCTAACAACAATACACCTACTGAGTCCCTATCAAAATTCCTACACCATATACCCTACCGTCTTTTGTTCAAGATACACCCTATTTCCTCCGAATAATAGATTCCATTAACGAAACACAAACACTCTCGGATCAGGCCGTTTTTGGTAAAACTAGATGTCTGCTCCTTGCATACGAATATACCGATCACTGAAGGGATTGAAGCGGTTTCAAAGTCACTCATAGAAAGCAAGCAAACACATAAGCTGAAGTTTACCTCTCGCTACTGAAATCAGTTCTGACGTTTAATTATTTTGAATTTGATTCATCCTACTACCTGCAAACTTCCGGCGCTAGTATGGGGACCCCTTTTGCGCCAACATACGCCAGCATTTTTATGGGACAGTTAGAATCGGAGCTCTTGAAATCATCTCCAGTAAAGCCTCCCACCTATCTCCGCTTTACACACGACGTATTTATTATATGGGAACATGGCATAAGCGCACTAAACGCATTCATTGATCACTGAAACAAGTTTCACTCTAGTATTAAATTTACCATGCACCATTCTCCCATTGAAATTAACTTCCTAGACACGACAGTATCTATTGCAGCAGGAAACTTAAAGAAGACGCCTTACAGAAAACCAACACAGCTAACAATACCTGGATTACACTAGTCATTACCCGCGATATTGCAAACAATGGATATTTGTATAGGACAGGCCAGGCGTTTAAGAAGGGTCTGTAGCGACGACGGCGACTACGTTCACCACTTAAGCAACCTAACGGAAACATTAGTCGAAAGAAATTACTCGCAAGACACCCTAAACAAGATCTACAACGAAGCATGTAAACTAGATAGGAAATCAACACTAACTAAAAGGGTCCCCGTAGCGCAACCCAACCAGCCGCCAGCATTTATAACCAAATACTCAAATGCGCTCCCAAACCTAAATAATATCCTGCGTAAGTATTATGCCCGGACGTATATGTACCAAATACATAACTAGAGACCGGATTATAGGCAAATGCCTATTTTTTTCCTTGCGTTCCTATCGCGCCACTTTGATATATGAGCATGAATTAGGGGGTAAAGGAGGGCTTTTATAGTGTTTTTATTGTGCCTATAAATGCCTATTTTTGGGGTTTGTGCCTAAATGTCTAAAAGTGCCCATAAATGCCTATTTTCAAAATTGGTGCCTATATGAACGCTATTTAGCCTCGAATTTTGCTTTCGAGTACAGTTTGAGACCGTAATTCATGATATACCGGGCAAAATTGACGTTTCGGAACTTTATGGGGTGCAACAACCTAGTTCCCTAGTTCAACAAACATCCGGGAAGCAACCGGTAGCAGCAGTGAAATGGGACGCGCCCGCCACCTTACCCCACCGCACTGACATGGCGCGAGCGGTTGGAGCAGGGGAGAGGAAAAGACGCTATTTCTGCAACCCTAAATGGGAGCACGTCCCAGGCGGGAAGGCGGGAAGAGGAGAGGGGAAGAAGAGGAGAGTGGCGTCTATGGCCGAGGACGTGGCGGGCGGCTTTTACCACCGGTTTTCCAGTCCAGTGTTCCCATGGAATTGAAGCACCTCCTTGAAGTCTTGGGCGTGGTGGGGGGGCACAAAACAGGAGGTGCCTGCGCGCAGAAGCAGGATATGGAGAGCGAATGCGAAACCATGGAGGGGAAACTAGAAAGTAGGTAAAAAAAAATCAGATGTGCACATGGCTTTTCTTTCGTTTGTAATTTACTCTTAAAGGGCGCTTCACCAGGTCACATGAGAAATTTTAGTCAGATACTGGAAGTGTTTGCGTGCCCAATGAAGAGCTTTGTACCAGAAGAACTTTTTAATTGGTTCATTACGAGCCGCGAAAGCATGATGCCGGTAGGTGAGCTTGAAACCTTTGCCACTCGCAAGCCAGATTCCTTCCCTGCCCTCTTCGGTATCAGAGAAACTCGGAGCCGGAAGATCACACGACGTTGCCGCATCAACACGCCATGCCCACGCAAGATTACACTATGTGCACATGACATGCCCAAGCCAGGTCGTGCGCACAAGCGGTGTTGTATCGTTTCGGCGTTCGCTCTGTAGTGCCTGTTTCTGTGGGATGGATCAGTCTATGCGTTTGGAGAGGCTGGCATGGATCCTGTATCCTTACCACGACACAGCGCGTCGCACAGCTGGAACTGCTGTAAGGGACGATGCAGCAAAAACATGCTAAGAGTTGTCAGGGCTGGCGCCGGCACGACGCGGGAACGGCGAGAACACAAACACAAAAGAATATAGGCAGCTAAGTCTCGCATCACTCTCGATTCGAAG
This sequence comes from Rhipicephalus appendiculatus, assembly GCA_030522465.1. Taxonomy (NCBI): domain Eukaryota; kingdom Metazoa; phylum Arthropoda; class Arachnida; order Ixodida; family Ixodidae; genus Rhipicephalus; species Rhipicephalus appendiculatus. The sequence goes on along the minus strand of JALIZH010023250.1, from coordinate 541,635 downwards.
AAAAAACTAAAGAAAAGGGCGCACACATTCCGTTTGTATGTTTTAATATTTCTATTAACTTTCATTCTTCTATTCAAGCAACAGTTGCACAAATTACACGTGTAGCCTCGAATAATTCTCGCAGTTTCATGTACTACTGTGACATACACAGGACCATTCCTCGTTGAACTTCACCTCCCCCCACATTGATGCGCGCGCCCGTGAGATAAAGGGCACGAGGCATTCAGTCTGACATTTCGGCTCACCTGCTTTGGGCAGCCTCTTGGCGCTTTAACCCTCACCCCATTCGCATAGTATGGACCCCAGGCCACTCGGGCCTGCCCGGCAACGAGGCGGCGAATGCCGCTGCCCGCGCTTCTCTCATCCGGGCCGCTGCCCCTCCATGTCCCGAGACGGAATCTGGCAATACGAACCTGACGCGCTTCCGCGAAATTCTGGCCTATTACCGGGATTCGCGCCGCCTCTACCCGGACCCCGCACGTGGTCTGGAGAAAGCAGACGAACGACTACTACGCCGCCTCCAGACAAACACCTACCTCAGTCCGGCGGTCGCCAGGCACTTTTTGCCGGAAATCAATGGCACCTGCTCGACCTGTCAGGTCCTGGCCGACACCTACCACGTCGTCGCTTCGTGCCCTGCCAACCCACTTCCTTTTTCATCCCCCCTTTCCCATCCCAACTAGAGAGGCTTGGGAGGAGTACCTGCTCGGCTGCTCTACCTTGGATGCTCAACGCTCCTTGGTGAGGCGCGCTCGGGCAGCGGCCTGCTCCATTGGCGTCCCGGAATAGGGTCTAGCCACTCAAGCATGCAATATGCAGCAACTCTTTGGTTCCTTTCCCAAATAAAAATGTTTACCACCACCACCACCACCACCAACTTCCGGGGAGCGTAGAGTTGCAAATCTTGGCAGTCGTGATCGCTAGCGCAGTGCATGCATTACACTTCTAGCTCGAAACGCTCGAACCTGGTAAGGGGCCCTTTATGGTGTTCACAAAAAGAGGAGAAATTGACTCTGCGCTATTACACCCGGCCAATGCAAGGCTAACAGACCCTTTTTAGCGGTCTGGCTATTGAATCCTGTGCTGCCCTTCCCAGCCATGCCGAAAAGAAGCAGATCCAGGAGCGTGTTTATTCGATGGTGTACACTGAACTTACCATTCTGGACAATAAAAGGAGAGACCGTGTTCTGGAAACCGTGCCCGAAAAGGGACCATTGCATGGCTATGTTAAATCATTAACGCCTTTGTACAATCATAAAATATAACATTTGTTTGCTTTTCTGTCGTAGACCAGGGCGCGCACGTCCTTATTCGATAATTTGAGTTTTTGTAAAAATTTATTGTGCCTATATTTACGATTTTGGGGGCCTAAAACTGTTTTTCCTGCCTATTTTTGGCGCCTAAAACACGATTTTTAGTGCCTGAAAATCCGGCCTCTATACATAACTTTTACCAAAATGATCACTTTTGTGCAGTTTCCCGGAGCGGGCATGTGTGACTACTTAGAAAGACGCGTGTGTTTGAGATATGCTCGGCCAGACGCCACAATCATCCGGGCTGCTCAAAATCTTTTTAATGAACTGAATGACTTAATCTTCTTTAATCATCCTGACAGTTAACTTGCCCTTGTCTTACGCCAAACTATGATTTGATCTCATATGTGTCCAATATATGTCTTGAACCATCGCTATTTCAAAAAAGAGCTTTTATGAATATAACGAATAGCGGAAGTAAGTGCTCAATAGGATATGGTTGAAAGAGAAACAAATGTGTCACTCTGTCGTGACACTCACTAAACTTCAGCCAGATTCCACGCACTGTGGCAACCGATTTTATACGAAGGAGGCAACAAGCCGCTGCCTATGGCGAATCTTAAGTAGAGCCACGTGTTACGAGGCGCATCGACGTCTTCGTGTACAACGACTAGTTGGCGGGATGAGAGATTACCAGGCACGCGTAATATACTGGGACGCTATAAGGGGAGGTTTCGGTCCTACGTCACTTCGGCAATCGCGGTCGGGCATGGACGTCACTTTCATCGAGTAGAAATGCACTCAAGAGCGCGAAATCATGTTTTTGACCAGCAGCGTTCGTTTGGCGCAATCCTGCGAGCAGTTGTAAATCCAGTCAAGGATAGTACCCGAAGCAGCAGAGCATATGTAAAATATATATTGCCATGTTGTACAAACGGATAAGCAACACTGCCCAAGTAGCAGCCAACAGAAACTAACATTACCCAAAGCTAGCCTACAATTAGTGACAATTAGCTCACGCCATCTACTAGACAAGATTACCCACAAATATGCAAAATTAGGAGCGCACTAGCGAACAGTAGAAAACAGTGAGCCAATATTCCCCTTACAGGCCAATAGCCAACATAGCAAGCAAGCACCAGTCAGTATGATATAGTCAACACTTTCCATCACTTAACCAAAACTACCGAATGGTTATCAACAATGACTGACATTAGGTAGCACAACAAAACTCTAAGTGAGAGTCTCCGTACATTATGCAGGTATAGCCAGTAGTAAGGCAACATTAGCAAGCATGCAATAGCGACAACTGTATGACAATTATTCAAAATAAGTGTTCAAATATTGAGCACCAGCCAATATTATCTAGAACTGACCAATAAAAATAATTTAAAGGTTTTTACGCACCAAAACCACTTTTTGGTTACGAGGCGCGCAGTAGTGGAGGGCTCTGGGTAGTCATACCACCGGGTGTTATTTAACGTGCGGTGACATCGCGTAGTGTACAGGCCTCTAGCACTGCGCCTCCATCGAAATGTGACCGCCGCGGCCGTTATCTAACCCGCGACCTTCAGGTCGGCAGCCGAGCGCTGTAAAGAATACGGTGCCCAACTCGACGACCAACTATGGGCTACCCAGCAAGCCCGCGAGGCGGCGAAGAGGCAAGACCTCGACGTCCCCACGTGGGAGGCCTAGGCCCAGCCAAGTGAACTGCTGGTTTAAATAAAAGTTTATTCCTCCTGCGGCCAAAGCTTCATCTTGAAGATGCAACTATTCGCAGTCACAGTAGTTCCTAAATTTAGCAGCTCTCCTGTCACAATAATTCGTTGATACAATGTTAGCTGAAACTACTAAGACCGACAATGGAAAGTGGGGAGAGAATGCTACTCTATAATATAGATAATCTTGTATTCACAGTGCAAATACAGTGAAACCTCAGTGATACGAATCTCACGGGACCACCAAAAATATTCGCATCACCCGAAATTCGTATCACCAGAAAGCATGGAAAATTAGCATGCGACAAAAGAAAGCTGGCGTACATTTTCATTTACGGTTTTTCAGGACCGCAGCAACGCCAGGAAGAACTCTGAATGATTGTCAGTGAAGTTTTTAGATGTCGGCAAGCATACCAGCACTCGTAAATATACGGCTCGTACGCATGTGTCTAATTAATAAACAAGGTGCGTAGTGACCCGCCATAGCAGTAGCCCCTTCAAAGCTTTAGTATGCTTTTTCGCATAACATCTGAGCACTGCGGCGAAAGTAACGGAAGAAGTGCTTTGGCGCGATAGATCGAGGCCACAAAATTTGAGAACCACGGTCCTATGTTATGATTTTGTTATCGCGGCGGCGTTGCGGATGTCTTTTGGGAGATTTACAGCCGTGCCCGCACAAGTGCGACCTGAACAATCACGCATGTTGAAACCGCGATTCTGACGATTTGGCGCTGCGGCGCGCATGCCCGCGCTTGCGTTCCCGCGATCGCACATGTTTAGCGCGTCTTCCGCGACAGCGGTGACAGCACCTCTTCGTACTTGGGCAGTAGCGTACGTTCGTATCAAACGTCCCGGGGTGAAAATTGGTTCGCAACAACCACACTCCATTACATTGCAGGCCAATAGACCTTCGCCGGGACCAAAGAAAAATTCGTATCACCCCGAAATTCGTATGAGCTGTGATCGTATCACCGAGGTTTCACTGTATACATAGGCGGTGCACATGCAGGACGATGGTTCATCGCAGTGCCCCGATTCTCTATTAAGTCAATGTATGGGGCAGACTTTGCGCCCCCCCCCCTTCTTATGTGACTAGGGAGGCCGGCCGCCCCCCCTCCCGCCCCATGCCTCCCCCCCCCCCCCCCCCCATGCAGATACACAACTCCTGACGACTCTTGAGTAGCATCTGATCACATCGGTTCCTTACGCGCAATAACACTAATCAGTAGTGATTCTGGTTCTCTTACAGATATGTGTCGTTTAAACATGGTTAACTAAATCTATAAAGACCGAATAGCGAAGTTGAGTAAGGTGTAACAGCAGAGACACTAATCAGAAGGTGACGACCTACTACACTATTAGGTCCGCCGCGGTGATGTAGCGGTTAGGGTGCTCGGCTGCTGACCCGAAGGTCGCGGGTTCGATCCCGGCCGCGGCGGTCGCATTTCGATGGAGGCGAAATAGTAGAGGCCCGTATACTGTGCGATGTCAGTGCACGTTAAGGAACACCAGATGGTCGAAATTTCCGGAGCCCTCCACTACGGCGTCTCTCAATCATATCGTGGTTTTGGGACGTTAAACCCCAGATATTATTATTATTATTATTATTATTATTATTATTATTATTATTATTATTATTATTATTACACTAGTAGGTACACGCACTGTTTAGCATTGTTAGTACACGCCTGTTTAGCACTGCACTAACCTCATTGGTTCGGCCATGGTCAGCAGGTCTACGGTTGGAATCCGGTTGGTCGCACTTGCGCGCTGCATCGCGCCGGCTGAAGAGGATTGGATCGCGATGAACAGCGATAAAAGTGACATAGCCCAGTACCGGTGTGGCGCTGCATCGAGAGGTTGTCCGTTTGGTGGCATTCCGTGCTGGAGCGAACCACATGGGAGACAAGGCGCCCACGATATGTTCCAGCTCTTGCTGCGTGAGCGTGCTGGAGGTGACGTAGCCGTGCCCCTTTGCCGCCGCCAGGCTGTCGCCGTCTAAAGATAATGGCGGTTCCATCGTCGAAGTACAGGAGCTGATGAACACGTTCCTAAGATCCCAGGTATTCCTTCTCGCGCCCTCGAAACCAAGGTGAACGAAACCTGTGAAGATGGGTGGTGGATGGCTTGCGTAGCCTTTCAGCTAGAACTCTGCTTCGCTGGTGCACGAGCCGTGTTTGTTGATGATGATTTCCTCTGAGGACCAATCTGCTTCTTCGTCTTTCTCCACAACGTAGCTCTTTCAAACTTAATTGTTTTGCGAGGAACTTGGCTTTCAAAAGAAATTAGTTTTGATCTTAAAAATTACCGCATGCATATTTCGTTTAGACCGACCCTCTCGGGGTGACGGCCCAGCAGTATTTATTTCTTCAAAAATTGCTCATCGAGTTAAGTGATAAATTTATAAAGTAAAGTGATAAATCTAGTGATAAATTTAGAAAGTAAAATTTTAGCCTTAGATATTTTTCATCCGGGACGGCTTCAGTTTTCTTTAGTGAATGCATATTTACCAGCAGGTGTTCAAAACTCTACCGTTCTAGATTGTGTTCTTCTCGCCCCTCTTCCAATCACCCTTCCTGTTTACGCATTTGCGCTCTCCTCCACTTTTGCCATTGAGAATGATAATAGTTGAAATTTTACATCCCAAAACTACGGTATCATTATGAGCTAGGCCGTAGTGGAGGGCTATGGAAATTTTGACCATCTGATGTTGTTTAACGTGCACCTAAATCTATGCGCACGGGTCTCTGTCTAGCATTTCGATTTCATCGAAATTCGCCCGCCGCGCCGGGATTCAACCCTGCGACCTCCCGGTCAGCAGTCGACCACCATAACCCCACACGATCGGCGGGTAGAGTGGGAGAAAGTGTTAGAAGCACATCCATACACGCACTGAGGGGGCGCTTGCTGTCCTGAAGAAGACAAGGCCATTTGCCGAAACGTTGATTCCAGCGACACGACCTGTTCAAAGGATTTTCGATTTCTTTTGAACGCAGAGTGATACTAAAGAAAGTAGGTCGTGAGACAGGTTTGGCAAATCCTATTTTGTCGTTTAATAGGTGCATATCAAATAAACAAAGCCAATAATATTGCTATGTTAGCGAAGTACGGTTGCCTTATTTTCCCACCAGTTTGCAACCGATAACTGTGCCTCGATAACCAGCTGGTGATCGAGGCAGGGTTGCCGTTGGTGGCTACTTTGCGCCAAATTGGCTACTTTCCGACCCTGTCTGACGACAAAAATTTCAAGTTGGCGCCATGGCTACTTTCGGGCTATTTTGAACTTATATTTTGGCGCATTTTCTGGTCATTTCTACATATTATTTGAACATAAAACAGCAAGCACTTTAAAGAATAACCATTGCTTGCAAGCTTTTCTGTTGTGTTGGCTTATGCGCGCGCGCCCGTTGGGTGCCTCGATGCGCACTATCCCGCTGACGGGGACAGGCCCCCCGTCAGCGGGCTAGTGCACATCGATTCACCCAACGAGCGTCCCTCTACCTAAAAAGGCGGAGGGACGCGCGCATGTAAGGAAACACGTGGCTGTATAACACACTGTTGACGCCAATATCTAATGCTGAAACACAGCATGTCAAAGAGATATCAGAAACAAAATGAAGCTGGGCTGTTCATCTTCGATCTGATTTCGCTACTTGAAGCTTGACTGGCATTTTTGTAACTTTGCACCAATTTCAGCCGGCGGCTTCAAGAAAAAACAGCTTCAACGTTTAATGTTCCTGCTGAGTTGTTGGCCCCAAATTTCTTTTGCAAGAACTCTGTTGTAGACAAACTGTATGCAGGTGCACTGAAAGTATAATAATTTGTTAATTTATTTGCAGCTTACGTGAGGCTTGGAGACCAAGCAAGAGGGTGAAATACTGAGCTTGTTATACCCCGTTTTTTTGCTTTTTCAAACTCACATTATTTACTGTTGAATACTAACAACTCTATATAAGTCTCTTTTTTTTTCCTATTTGGCTACAAACTTGGCGCTAAAATTAGTTGTCATGGCTACTTTGGCTGCTTTTAGCTTGAGTTTTGACTCCTTTTGAAATATATCCAACGGCAACCCATGGATCAAGGCACAGTCTTTACACCGGCTGTTGCGGACTTCCGTGCTTGCGTTAGCCGACGCAGGTGAACGAAGGCGGCACAGCGGCTGGGACGGTTGCCACACTCTGGAAAGCTCTGCTCCAGAACGACGGGCGCTGGTTTCAGCAGTCGCGTGCTTGTGCCGCTCCGGGTCACGCTGAAGAGGAAAAGCAACCAGCGCCGCTGGCCGCTGCCAGTTCGTCCAGATGGACAAGGCTGGAATGGACAGCGACACAACGCCACAAGCTGCGAGCAAGGGGTGCACAAAGGAACGTCATGCCTCTCCAGCCTCACTTGCTTTGAGTCATGCATCGTCGTAATATACACTATATACCACAATTTTGAGCCTAGTACGGAAATCCTACTAAGGTTCTTGAATTTTTGACATCAGCGACCAACAGTTCCCTTCTCATTCATCAGCCGGCAGCGTGGCTTGCGCCTAGGTTAGTCTGAAACGCTTGAACATAGCCTTGGAAACAAGGGAACAGAAGCCACAGGTGTTAAAAAAACGTCCGAATTCAAATTAAGAATTTATACAGTGGTGGCGCAAGGAGGCATATTTCAAAACATGGAGGAATGTTTCATACAATGGGCCATGGCGAAGATCGGTTTCGTAGTTTCGATTTCACTGGGAAAAACAAAACAAAAAATAACTATGACTACATTCAGTAGTGATACGGAACAGCCACCTGAGCGTGCCTGTTCTGAAGAGCAGAAGGAAGACGACATGATTCAGATTGCCAGGCAACCGACATCTTCATTGCCTCCACCACCAGTGTGAATATATATTTTAAAGGGCCCCTAAACTACCCAGAGGTCGAAATTTAGTTGTGCTGTAGCAGTCCTGTACGAGTATTGGCCGCGAGGGCCTCCACTGGAGAGGCCGGCGCTGCGATCGTTTTGACGCCACAGATAGGATGCTCCTGCTCGCCTTGCTGCGTAGTGTGGAACGCGACGTTCGGTTGTAATCTCGGTGCGCGGCATTCAGTTCTCAGCGTGTGAAGCTTAATTTGGACTGCTGGAGATATTATCGCCGTATAAGCAGTGCTAGGTTGCGTGCAAGCAGCTTCTAATTATAATATACTATGTGGGGTTTTACGTCCCAAGACCACGATATGATTGAGGGACGCCGTAGAGGAGGGCTCGGCAAATTTCGACCATTTGGTGTTCTTTAACGTGCACTGGCATCGCACAGTACACGGGCCTCCATCGAAATGCGACCGCCGCGGCCGGGATCGAACCCGCGACCTTCGGGTCAGCAGCCGGGTACCGTAGCCGCTACACCACCGCGGCGGAATGCAAGCAGCTTCAGCTTTGTGTACTGTTCGATGCCTCAGTGCCACACGTATGCGACAGATCCCGCTGTAAGTTTTCATCATTACCCCAAATGCAAAGAAATGCGCGATACTTGGCTACTAAAGCCGAAAATGGAAAAAGACGCTAACGCTAACTCGCGGGTCCGCAGAAAGAACTTTCGTGACGAGGATTTAGCGTACGCCGCCGCATCTACGATGTTCGGTAACAGCTGACGTATGCTCACGAGCGCTGAATAAGTAAAAAGAAGAGCACCCGAGTCTCAAATATCTCTGACGGTGAGGTCCTTACGAAACAAACATATTTGTCACGTTTACGATCTGATCGAAAGCGCTAAAAACTAAAATCGATACGTTGTCGATAAGCCAAGGTGGAAAGTAAATTTATCAGTAGTAAAAAAAAAAAAAGAAAAAAGACCGAAATGGTGATGATCGTCAATCTGACCGGAGCACAACGAAAATGAGCGGGGAGGGGAAATCGCCCTTGTTTAGCAGTTTTCACCAGCTCTTATTATGTGTGGCGATTAACTCCGCTCTCCATTCCCACGTATTCGTTGACAGTTGTGCATTTGCACCGCACGCGCGGGGGGTAGCGGCACGTTTCCCTCGTTGGTGCAAGTTCACTCGCTCGTTCTGTACAAAGTCTGAGAATTCTCGCGGGGAAAGTATTTAATGACGTATTAACGGCTTAGCTTCAGCGACACCACTTTCATCGTCCTCTATGGCGTCAGCTGCAGCGGCTCTATAGGTGACGATTGTAGCATGCTACACGTGGGTGTCATCGGGAGCGCCGATTCGTGGTTTGCTTGCCCGGATTATCAGGTCATATATACCCCTTCTTTAAGAAATGGGCCTCATAACAACAGGGGAGCACGCGCGGTGCCCACAACAAAAACGCGTGGTGGCAAAAGCGCAGGAAATGCGGTGTTCCAGCAGACCACATACCCCGGCATCCTATGAGTGACGTCACGACGTAGGTGGCGCCACGCTGTGTCCTCGAGGCCAATACATCGGACATGTAGCCACGATAATTTTTCGAAATGGTGCCGTAATAGACGAGTCACGCGCGTCTGGGGATGGTGGAACTGTGGTCCTTCCTCGTTTCGCTCATTGCTTCGCTACGCTACGTTCGTTTACTTGAAATGTTACAGAAAATATAGGAGGTGCCTTGGGGTCCCCCAAATGGACTTGTGACTAAGATACAAGCAATATTTTAGGGAGCCATATGGAATAATGAAAAGTTTACAAGAACTGATATCCAGGTGAGTTTGTAATATTGCATATCTGAGCAGGTAGCGCAAAAAAAAAGACACAAGCAAGAAACAGAGACACGATACGAGTGCCCTTATTCTCAGAATCCTAGTTATCCTAGCAAAGTTATCCTAGTTATCCCCCCAACAAAGATCAGAAAGCCACATCGCCACCCAAGAACGCCTCACCCCGCTCTCACAACGATAATGGATAACAACACGGCAGATATCTGAATCGGCCCCTTATAACATCATACAAGCAACTAGCGAGTAGTCAAAAACGCTAAAAAACTGGATCCTTGAGATTACTTAACGCATATGCTCAGGCTCGAGCCTTTATCACGAGGAAAGCGAATGTCCCAAGTTAGCTAGGTTCAAGGAAGCGCTGTATACATAGCCCCGTACATAGATGGGCTGCCTGATGGCATCAAAAATGTGGCATGGCGCCATGACGTTGACATTGTTTTCACTGCTAAAACTAGGTGGGCGCCATTTGTCCAATACTTCAGAGGCGCATGTGCAGCAAGGGAAACAATAAACTGGATCGGTCTACCATTAGGCACGGTATGGGATTTGTCCCATGCACTAGCAATGTAGTATACTGCATTCCTTTTTCTTGCGGGTGTAAATACATCGGCCAGACTGGACGATGTTTGACTCACTGCCTCAGAGAGCATTTCCGCTCTCCAGAAAGATCACCTAATTCTCATCTTGCGACATACTGTCGATAATGCCACTGTGAACCGCTTTTTAATTACACCAGTGTTTTACCGGAACCGCAACAAGGTGTCCAGGGAGATTGTGGAAGCTTTTCTTGATTCAAAAGAACGGTCTGCTGTGTGTCAGCCAGCCTTCCCTGAACCTTCACCCCTCACCCCACTATCCACCGCTGGTTCACAAAAGTGTCGCGAAGCGAAGCATGTGGCAAAGTGACGCATGTTTTCAAGTGTGGCTCGTCAAGATCGTGCACGAAGTGCCAAGCAAGGAGCATAGGCTACATTCATGGCCCACCAAGCGGTATGCCGTGAAGCAGCTCGTTTCACAATCTAGTCACGTGGCTGAAATCACGTAACATCACGAAACAGCTAGTCAAGTGACTAAAATCACGTAAAAACTTGTGACACATGACTAAAACCACGTAACACTAGTCACGCGACTCAAATCCCGTAACAACTAGTCATGTGACTAAAAATCACATAACATCCCGCAACAACTCGTCTAGCGACTAAAATCGCGTAATATCACGAGACATATTCCTTCCAATACCACGTAAAAGCTAGTAGCGTGATGTGTTCCCGCCAAAACCAAGTGACACGTGCGTAGCATAGGGAACCAACCGAAACCGTAGAAAAATAGCCAAATCTAGCCATACTTAGTACTACTAGTAAAAACAGCATCTCTAGCAAGCAAAACTTAGCTGGGCCAAAAATTATCTCCGCTGTTGGTTACAACCCGCCACGGTCATAGGCATGCGTATGGGGGGGGGGCAGGGGAGGCGCCCCAATAGTCACCTAAGAGGGGGAGAGGCGCAAAGTTTGCCCCATACATTGGCTTAATAAGCCCAGGTAGCATGCATGGTCTAGGAAACGTCAGTTTTAGGGATAAATGGGTAAAACGATAAATGGGTAAAACGGATTCTAAACGAATTTCGATGTTTTAAAAACGTCACAGAAAAGCCGTATATCTGTTTTTGTTTACGGCTAGAACGCACTTTTTAAGACCCTGCAACGTCTTGTAAAGCGATATTTCAAGACGTTTGTGTGAGTCTAAACCATTTTCGACGTTTTAAAAAAGTCCCAGAAAAGCCGTATTACAACTCTTGTTTGTGACGTCTAGAAGACGCACTTTATAAGACGTTTTCTTGCCGAGCAGCAGATCGCGCGCCATTTGTTCCATGCATGCACAGGCATGCACAAAGCGCCGCGAATTGAAATTTGAACTCGAGCCTGCACTCGCCATCTCTCATCGCGATAAAGAAACTAACGCGCAAAAGGATAAAGGCGTGTGGTGTCGACATTGCATCAGCAATCATGAATGACTTCAGAGTTCGTTAACCAGTAAACTTTACGTAATTTATTCGCAGCGATAACCGTCTAACTTCCTCACACAGTTCTTAGCGCTTACTTTGTATCCATCCGCGCGGCTGTTGCTTCTGCAATGTCAGTTAAGCTCGTCGATTTCGCATATGTGCAGTCGCGTTCGCCGGTCATGCCCTTTATCACTTTGTTTCGTGCTTGTGTCGTGATTCATGCAGGATGAACGCCGCTGTGAGGAAACTATACTTCGCTGCTTGCGAAACTTGTGGACCCGAATGCAAGTATGTGTCTCGACTGCTACGCTGACTGACGGTTAGTCCTAGTCCAGTAAGATTCCCTGAGGAAAAGTGCACTCATCAGCTTGCGCGTGGGACGCTCTCGCAACATCCTTTCTTCTATACTGGAGGGACGGACGTGGTTACGTTGATGTGCGATTAGTTTTCTTTGGATTTGCGGATTCTGTAAACCACGGGCTTCTGTCGTTTTTGAAGGTAAGTTCATTTTTATCGCATTTGCGCTCAGTATATGAGAAAAGAACCATGACTAATGAAAAAGCGTGTTGCGAATGTGGCACCACGGGTTGCGCGTGAGACATGTTTCAGCAGCACGTGACTGCGGAATTTATTCAGCATACATGATAAAACTGTCAAAACGTAAATGCAGGCCATGGTTCTCATTCACGATCGAACGAACAGAAACGGAAACTGTATTTATATTTGTTAACCTAATTTCAGTAAAGTCGCGAAGTTTCCTCTTGGCCGCTTGATGAGGTAGTTTCAAGAAAGCACCTGAAGCGTTCAACGAATCCATGTAACTCCGCTCGTACTTGACGGGTTCTAGAAATTTTTGCAGCAGTCAATGAAGCCATTCGATCACTACTTGGACATTTTGCGTCTTCTTTTTTTCTATTGCAATAAGTAGCTAACGACCCACTTATGACGGCTAGAAACCTCGTTTTGTCCAGCGCACGACGGAGAATTGATATGAACTGTTGAATTGCGCAAACAAGACAGAGACTACAAGAAGAGACGACGACATTGATGTTTCGGTTTCATAGAGCGCCGAGAGAGAGAGAGAGAATTAACTTTATTGAAGGTCCTGAAGGAGCCTGGGCACCCCTTACGGGGGCCGGCCCGGTGGCTCCGCCCATGTGGGGACTGGGAGTCGGATCTCGCCAGCCACCTTTTGGGCCTTCTGGACGGCCTGGTGTTGAAGGGCCCTGTCAGGGCTCCTGAGGTGGTTGATCCAGTCGTCCTCGGTGGCAGGAGACCCGAAGCAAGCGTTTAGCGCGGGACACTGCCACAGCATGTGATTTAAGTCGCACTTCGTATGTTGACATTTAGGGCATTCTGGCCTTATATCTGGGAGGTATTTGCTGCAGATATAGGGGCTGGGGTAACTGTGCGTTTGGAGCAGTCTAAGCGTTAGTTGTTGCGCTTTATTTAGTGTTGAGTGAGGTGAGGGGAATTCCTGTCTAGATAACTTATAGTGCGAGCAAATCTCGTGATAGGAGAGGAGTGGCTCCAGGTGCGTGTTGGGGTCCCCGGCCGGTGAGCCGGCCCGCATCCCCACGCGGCGCGTAAGATCTCGCGGGAGGTTATGGGCCAGCTCATTACCGTTGGGGACCCCTCGTTGAACGTTGAGGCCTTCATGCCCCGGGAACCAGTGGATGTGCTTGTGTGCGTTTATTTGAGCGGATGCTAGAATGCTTAAAGGGGAACTCGCGATTTTTCGATACTCACCGATTTAAATAAAACTTTAAACATAAGTTCTCTTCGGTGCCCTGGTGATATGTGCCAAATTATACAGCCGTAAGTAATTTAGTTTTTCGGAAAACGAGTTTTAAAATTGGTAACCGATTCCGGAATCATACCTTCAAATGCGGGCCACCCTGTGTACGTGACGTATCGGCGTACTTCTTTCTCGTCCCCCCAGACGGACGCTTGCTCGCGGCGCGCGCTTTTAAATGCGAATGCATTTCTAAGTCGGGCTATGTCAGGCATCCAGCGTTGGCGTTGTCCGGCGCTGTCCGCCGCGGGGAGGAGGATAGGTTGAGGAGGTGTCCGCGCGCCGGCAGGTGTTATCTCTCCGCTCTCACTCCCTCTCCCATAGCAACAGCTGCGGGCGCGCGCGCTTATCCTCGCCCCTAGCAACCGGAGCAGGTGGGGCGGGCGGAGTAGCGAAGAGTGAGTGGAGAGGAGGAGCGCGCTCTGACGCGTGAGGGCGCTCGCATCGCGGGAGCTCGGCGGAGCTATATATGAAAAAAAATATAAATAAAAAAGAAAAAAAAACACGAAAAAAAAGAAAAAAAAGCCGGCAGATCCCACGCACTGTGGGAATCGATCTAATGCGAAGCCGCCAGGAAGGAGCAAATCATGCTTTACATAATTTGCATGTCATGTTTTACATGTTAGGACCTGTCATTTATGTTCATGATACAGTCATGTCACTCAATACCAAATTTGGTGTATCTCAAGCTAGCGAAACGGCCGCGAGCACGCCATGAGCGTGGCATGCAAGTCATGTCGCACATGACAAGTCATGATTTCCATATTACGACTTGTCATTTATGTTCGTCATACGGTCACGTCACTCAATCTCAAATTTGGTGTATATCAAGCTAACGAAACGGCCGCGAGCGCGCCATGAGCGTGGAATGCAAGTCATGTTGCTCATGACATGTCATGATTTCCATATTGCCACTTGTCATTTATGTTCCTCATACAGTCATGTCACTCAATACAAAATTTCGTGTATCTCAAACTAACGAAACGGCCGCGAGCACGCCATGAGCGTGGCATGCAAGTCATGTCGCTCATGACATGTCATGATTTCCATATTGCTACTTGTCATTTATGTTCCTCATACAGTCATGTCATTCAATCGCAAATTTGGTGTATATCAAGCTAACAAAACGGCCGCGAGCACGCCATGAGCGTGGCATGCAAGTCATGTCGCTCATGACATGTCATGATTTCCATATTGCCACTTGTCATTTATGTTCCTCATACAGTCATGTCACTCAATACCAAATTTGGTGTATCTCAAGCTAACGAAACGGCCGCGAGCACGCCATGAGCGTGGCATGCAAGTCATGTCGCTCATGACATGTCATGATTTCCATATTGCCACTTGTCATTTATGTTCTTCATACAGTGACGTCATTCAATCCCAAATTTGGTGTATATCAAGCTAACAAAACGGCCGCGAGCACGCCATGAGCGTGGCATGCAAGTCATGTCGCTCATGATATGTCATGATTTTCATATTGCCACTTGTCATTTATGTTCGTCATACAGTCATGTCACTCAATACCAAATTTGGTATATCTCAAGCTAACGAAACGGCCGCGAGCACGCCATGAGCGTGGCATGCAAGTCATGTCGCTCATGACATGTCATGATTTCCATACTGCCACTTGTCATTTATGATCGTCATACAGTCACGTCACTCAATCCCAAATTTGGTGTATATCAAGCTAACGAAACGGCCGCGAGCGCGCTATGAGCGTGGCATGTAAATCAAATCATGTTGTTCATGACATGCACGTCATTATTTGCATATTACCACCTGTCATTTATGTTCGTCATACAGTCACGTCACTCAATCCTAAATTTGGTGTATATCAAGCTAACGAAACGGCCGCGAGCGCGCCATGAGCGTGGCATGTAAATCATACTTTTCATGACAAGTTAGTCATGATTTTCATGATATGACCAGCCATTTATGTTCGTCATACAGTCATGTTATGACATACCAAATTTGGTATAAATCCCATTAACGATACGGCCAGGAGAGCACAAAGTCGTAGGCGGCTAGATAGCTAGATACGCTCAAAGTCGCCGAAGTTCGCTAAGAAATGCTTCGCATTTAAAAAACAAACGGCGCTTCGCCGTGCTCCCGACCGGGCTGCAGAAATTAGGCGCATTTTCCTTCTTCGAACCACAACCACCATATATAAATGGAGTGAAGCGCGCGCGAAATGCATTCGCATTTCCTCACGATTCCCCTTCGGGGAGGTGGGGGGCATTTTTCTTCGAGGCGACGCTTCCGCGCTCATGTAGCTGCACTCCTCATCGCTGGACTCCTCGCTGGTCAGTTCAGACGAGCTGGCACAGCTTGTTTCCACGTCGGAAGACATCGGCAGTGTGCTTTTCCCGCGAAAGAGGCACGTGAGCAATGTTTACGCTTACGCCGTGGTGGCGTGTAGCGGATTTGGTGACGCCATGACGTCATCGCGTACCCAGCATGGAGCACGGAGCAGCTCCCCGTTTCGGTTTTGACTCGTTTTTCATTGCTTATTTAAAATTATTGACGAGTGTGTCGGCAAAATGAACCGCCCTAGCTGTTGCAGGACTGTTAATACTATTTGAAACGGGTTTGTTGGAAAGAAGGGGAAGTTTAAGGGCTCGTTTTTCTTTGTTAGACACATTATTAATGTTAGTCACTTGAAAAATTTCCAATCACTTGAAATTTTCCAGTGACTCTAGGGTTTGTTAAAGCCCCTTGATCTTGGGAAAACTCCCCGCAGGGCGCGAAACCTCCTCTCTCTCTTCCTCATCACCCCTTTGGCGTCCTCCCGTTCTCCACCGCTTTTTGTGCACGGTGATTGGCCTCCTTTGCGGTTGCTCTTAGAGACGCGCGGATCTTGCATTTTGCTGGTATTTTTATTTTCCGCTAGCGCCATTTTTCGCCGTGGCTCCGCGTAGCGAACGTTGCGCTTGCTAATTGTTTTCCGCGCCATGGCCTCCAAGATTGCGCGCCGGCGGGTTCTCGGAGAACGTTATTGACCGGAGCTAGTTGGTTCATAGCTAACCCTGTTTTTAGCAGCGGAACTTGATACGAGGGACAAAGAGAAGACATACACGGACACAGCGACGTCTGTGTCTGTCTTCTCTTTGTCCCTCGTATCAAGTTCCGCAGCTAAAACCAGAATTCTCGGAGGCCATGTCTGCGCTGTGTGCTGGCACTATGCCGTTCTGTGACGCCTATAACTGCAAAAACCACACTGCAAATGGTTATGCTTTCTTTTTTTAGGAGCGAGGCTCCTTGGGCCCGCGCCCTGCCGTCACCGCCGTCGAAGCTCCCCGCCGCATCACCACTCGCACCCCTCTCCCACCAGTAGCGTAGCCAGAAATTTTTTTCGGGGGGGGGGGGGGGGGGGGTTCAACCATACTTTATGTATATATATATATATATATGTTCGTGCGTGCGTTTGTATGTGTGGGCGCATATATACGCAAGCAAAACTGAAAAATTTCGGGGGGGGGGGTTTGAACCCCCCCCCCCCCTTGGCTACGCCACTGTCTCCCACCTGTCTCCCTCACCCTGCGCTACCTGCGCTGCGCGCGCCGCACACCCACTCGCTCAGTCATTCCCGCCACCAAGCACAGCAGACGTTCTCCCCACCCTACCAGCTTCATGAAAGCCAGCAGCGAGATCAGGCGCATAGTCGTTTGCGTCCCATTTCTAAGGAGCTTCGCTCATCGGTTGTATTCGTACACGGAAAACTGCTATATTTTAGGGGCGAAGCTCCTTATGGTGAGACCAGGGGAGCTATTCTCGCGGTGTCCACTTAGTGGACATGTCCACTTCAGCGGAGCGCGTTCAGTTACTCGAAAAAGCGGCGAGCCGTGACGTCATGACGCTCTTGACCACGTCGACGCATCGAACCCCCCAGCACATTCCTAGCGTAAAGAAAAAGAAACTGGACGAAATGTACAGTAACAGGAGTCGTAAACAAGCTTGACAAGTCTGAACTTGCGTATGGACGTGTTGAGATGCTTGAAGAACGATGCAGGGAATGCGTATCGACCTTCCAGGTGCGTCAGGCGGGCGGCCGCGTTAAACCTAATTCAAGGGCTAACGTGATTAGAGTTCGTGCACGGCCTCTGAGATGTGCGTCCGAAAGAGGATCTCTGGGGGGCAGCAATTCTTGCGGCGAAACTCATTCCGTCTTTCTCATTTGTGTCGAGAGTTGTGAAAGCTGCTTGACGTCAAAGTGACGTTGCGGAAGAAAGACCGGAAACAGGTGGCGCGCTGCTTGCCGAGCTCCAGCCAATCCGTGGAGGCCGAAGTGGACAGTCCACTAGGTGGACACCGCGAGAATCGCGCCCCTGGCCGGTTGTCGGGCGGCGTCGATCGTCAACCATCCTCTGTACCCCGTAGTGTTCCCTTATCGTACAATAGAGGGCGCTGTCCCATAGAGATGCTTGCAAACTACAGTTGGGTGACGATATACTAGATGGCGCTGTACGCATTCCATTTCTCGTCTCGTTTCCGAGAGGGCGCTGTCCCATAGACATGCGTACAATATGGCGGTTGGGTGAAGGTACGCCAGATGGCGTTCGCGGTGCAGCTGCTCTCCGATTGGCTGCTGCGCGGGTTGCGCCGGGCTGCGAGCGCCCGCTATCTCTCATTCCCCGGATCGTCGCCGTACGAGTGCGCTTGCCGGATCGTGCTGCTTGGCGGACCATGGACGACGAGGAGCGCCGGGTGCGGAAGGCCGCGCCGCTGCGGCTCGTGCTCGTCGGCAGGATCCCGAGGTGCGAGCTCGAGAGGCCGCCGCGACGCGAGCGCGGCGCCAGGCGGATCTCGAGGCGGTGCGCGTCCGCGAAGCCGCCGCCAAGCTCGCGCGGCGTCAGGCGGATCCCGAGACGGTGCGCGCCAAGGAGGCCGCCCAGCAGTAATCGCTTTGATTACTGCTGGGCGAAACCACTGAAGATTTCATGGTGTAACCATGATTGCTTCACGAGCTTCGCCCCAAACTCTTCATCATTCACCCCGTGGATATGCTGTGAATTTGTTTTATGATACCCAAGGTAAGCGCGTTGTCTTGCGGCTGTACTACATCTGGTGTTCTTTAACGTGCACTGACGTTCCGTCAGTTCCGTCAATGAACAGTGTTATTTGCGAGATAGAGCGCTTTTGTTATTGCTTATCAAAGCATCATTGAATGCTGCATGCATTTTGAGTACTAATATTCTTCCGGCCTGATCATCATCGTTTTTTTTTTCTTTTCTCGGCGATTTGTGCGCCGCTTAAAAATGGGGTTGTCCTGAATATACTCAATATATTCTGCCAAAAATCCATCAAATCGCACGTGAGCAACTGTTAATCAATCTGAAATGCACAACTACAGAATCTGCTTTCCGCTGCGAACAGTTATGTGCGATGATACAGCTTCTTGATCGCTCTTGTCGTGATTATTAGGACTCGTTTAACGTGAATGTTTGGTGGAAGAAATGAATGAATGGACGAATAGAGCTTGCATTTACTGACGATGTTCTCCAAATAAGTTTTTTTTTTTTGGGGGGGGGGGGGGTGGAATTATCACACGGAAATAATGACACAATAGACCTTTTTCAAGCAATCCCAGAACGCCCCACGTGCGCGCGGAGCACTATGGGAAAAGTGTGTACGCCGAGCGAGCCGGCTGTGCCGTCGCTTGCTGCTCGTTGCGCCGTGGGAGCACGAAACAAAATGAACACGTCGCCGCTTATTGGTTGTTATTAAATCCTAAGCCGTCCAAATGGGAGGCTGCTATTACCAGCTCCGGACTCGAACAACAGTTATGGGCAGTGCAACGGGCCCGCGACGCAGCGGAGAGACTTGGTCTTTCTGTTCCGACGTGGGAGCGGCCCGCAACATGCTAAAGCGCGTTCCGAAGGACCCATTAAAGTTCATTCATCCATCCATCCATCCTAAATACTACACATGTCCGAACGCGCCTGCATGTATCTCTACGCATGAAATGTGAAAGGAATGATTAGTCAGTCAGTGTAGGTATTTCCGAGAGCATGTATGTCGGATGGAGCAGTTAAGCGGTATGCAAGTTATAGCGTGCCGATACATGTAGTCAAAATGTAGTATCGTGAGCTATGTGAGGTGGAACACAGAATTCATAATTATTCAACGATTACTTGTTCACAAGCCGCTATGGCATTTAATGGAATATGGGCTTGTGATTGGGCTTTTAGCACCAAATTGCAGTTAAAGTATTTTGGTATATACAGATTATTATTTGATTTAAATTGGCAAGTCACGTGCTGTACAAAGAAGTGGACAAATTCCAAACGTGTTTAAGGAATAAGGAATGGGTCTGGAATTCACTTGTCGAGTCTTGCACTAATAATTGGCTGTTTCTTGATACATCCTTGGTTTGTTAAGTTTCACCGCGAAGCATGTTTGCAGGTAGTGTTCATCGAAACCGGTGTTTCATTTCGCGTCGGCGCTTTCGAATATTGTTAAACGAGGAAAAGTAATGTCACGGTTACGTGCGCGGGCCAGTCGATAAAAACTTCCGCACATAAGCCAAGGCGAATTGATCACTTCCAGGAGGCGGGGTATCCTGCGTATCATTGCATCGCTTTGCCAAAAGCTCATTCGCATTGCAAAGAAAGATAAATAAGGACGTCCTGTACCCGTGAATAATGAAGAAACTATGATTATTGCAGTTATTCCATGTATTCATCAGAAGCTTCACGGCCTGAAAAATTCAGGGAAGCGATGTGGGGTGATGGTTGTGTTTTCCGCAACAAATAAACTTGGTCGCACTTGTTCTTTAGTGCACAAAAGGACGCAGGGGTCTGCAGTGGGCAAAGAAAAATGCAGCCAGATGCTTCCCAATCGTTTTTTCAGTTGTTGTGTAGGACGTGTTAACCGAATTCCTGTTTCATGTGTTCACGTGTGCATCGGCCAGGTGTACTGGTCAATGTATTAACACGCGCCTCAGAGGGCATCGAAATTCATTGAATGGAGCCGTTTTTTCATCTCGCTCCGCATTATCAGTGATGCAAATCTAATCCAGTCTTCGAAAGGACAGTAATTTTGTATCGTCATCCTAATCAGATCACGCGAGCAATCTCGGGGACCTATATCACATCATAAAGAACACAGCAATTTGTGTAAGTAAACCTTCTCTGTCGTTACAAGACAAGGAATTCAACTTTATTAATCGACTGTGAATACGCTCCTTGTTTTCTCACTTTATTTTCTGTCTCTGTGACATGCGCCATGCACCTCCATTTTTATATATATGTTTTTCACACGCACTGCAATAAACTCTGTCGTGAGCGAGCGCTTGTGGTGCGTCGATTGCTTTCCTTGCACTGCTTACTCCTTTCTGCGGTCTAAGTTTTATTCCAAGTTGTAGTTATGGCGCCAACGAAGGTTGCCAGCGCTTGTCGTTTATTACTCGACGCGCACGCTGTCAATAGTGAATGGATCTTATTTTACTAAATACCAGCCATACTTTCAATCGTATCCTCTTTAAATATCACAGCCTCACATTGTACTCGTCGACAGCTCAATGGACGTTGGTTCCAAACGCATCCGCGAATTATAGACCGCTTCTGCACTTCACAGGAAACAGAGTTATATCTTTCATTATTTCATTTGTGCTGTAAGGCATACTGGTGCCAAAAAAAATAATAATAATAAAAGGTGACGCTTCTGAGACGCTCAGCTGATGTAACAGTGGGACAGATGGAAATCGCAGAGAAGCCGTCGCAGCTGTTCGTGGTTGAATTTGCACCTTGCCAAATTCACTTTATCTGAGAAGCGCACTGGGACGGTGCAAGCAGGAAGCGTGAGGCCCGCGCGCTCGTCGCGGCGGCTGCTGCGGCGTACACACTTTTCCCATGAGCGCTTGCGCGCCCGTTGGGGGCGCTCGTGTGCTTGAAAAAGATCTAGTAAGTGCGATCCGGCGCAAGAAATAAAGAAAAGCACAAGAACTGCGCAAAAAAAGAAAAAAAAACAGCAAATAACAATAGCGAAAGTGAGCCGTTATTTTGGAGGCAGGTCACGTGCCTTCCGTTCACCAATGAGAAAATAATCGCGATCAGAGTCAATCCGGACCGGATTTCTTGATCGCGATCAACAGATATCCAAACTAATCCGAATCGAGTTTGCCACGCGTCAGTCAAATCGCGATCTGGGAGCCTGATGTCGATGAGGAGTTCGCGATGGTCTTGATTCCGATCGATCGGGTCTAATCGCGATTAAAAGTGACCGTGCAGAAGCACCTGATAACATTCGAGCCCAATGCGGATCGGCTCTAATCGCGTTATCAGTTTTTTTCACGCGCAGTGCTAGTGTTTTTTTTTTCTATTTTGTTTGCACAGCTTTGCATTTCTGGCTCCACTAACATTCGTGCTTTCCCAAATAAACCTCAGGTGGAATTCAGCGCATATCTGTGTCGCCTCTATTCGTCCGTTTGTTTCTTCTTCCCCTCTGTAACATCCTTGCAGAATCCGTTGGCACAGTTTTATTGAAAGCTGGAACAGCGGCTTGTAAAGGCACTATTCTTCCAGCTTATTTTGATGCATTAAGACGACTCGAATACGAAAGCCATTGTCTTTTTCTTCTCAGTCGATTTATTGATAGTACCCCGCCGCCCTGCGAAAGCTTTCTGCACCTAACGTGATTTTGCATTGCCTCCAAGATCGGAGGAAGCTTACCTGGTAAACACGGCCTCCGTGATCAAACCACCTTTGACAAAGTTACGATGCGATGTGATGACATCCTCATGTGACGTTACGTCACGTGACGGCGCTGTGAAGTCATAATGACGTCATAAATTTTGGCGATCTGTGACATCATATGGCGACATCATCTCGTGATGATGATTTTTTTGCATTACTCGACCATGCGGGACGCGAAACGCCGCCGACACGGAACGCCGACGTTCAAATTTCGCGTTTGATTGAGGCATCTAAGGATTTCGCCTTAATAATGGCAAGTAAAACCGTTATATTACAGATGAGCAATGCCAGCTAGGAAGCATTCCGTTTTTTTTTTTCCGGTTCACTTTTGAATTTGGATGCCATGCACGTGGGGCTGGGTGACGATTATTATTTGGTTTTCCCGCGGATACAGGCGACGTGCAGGGGTTGTTCACGTGATCGCACTCACTTGCAGTTGATATTCATGAAGGCCAGAAATCCTCGCTCTGATAGTGAATGCTTTAAAATCACCTTTCTGTGATTTTGGGGGGGAGCTTTTTTTAGTTATGTGACACAAGCCGTAATCATTTTGACCACGAATATTTAGCAGTCAATTACGATTATGATAGTGAAGTAGTAATTCAGGCAATTTCTATGTCAATAATTTTTAGCATTGCAACGTATTAATCACTTGTAATTGTCTAAACGAAATTATTCATCATGCCTGATTGATTAGCTGTTTTCTGTACATTCTAGAAACATTTCATTGAAGACCACTTTGAGATGCATATTTTACAACAATTTGGGGAACAAAAGCTGAAGCCCAACGCAGTTCGAACAGTTGTGTTTTCTCACCGACCTGTCGTGAAGCACAGGAAGCCCCTTCATGAATATCGAGCTGACCATATTGAGTGGTTGCTGCTGCCTGCTCCTTGTCCTGTCTATAGTAGGTAGTTGCCATAAGCAAAACTATATCGGATGCAAACGTAAAGCATGTTATCATGTGGCAGGAAAAACGTCTGCATCATAGAACTCTTCATAAAGCTCCTTTTAAATTAGCATGCCCCTTTTGCACAGCCTTTGGAAGAAAGTACTACTCTTCTAATAACTGTTCATTTCTGCGTTCTCAGTACTTTCCTAGATCAAGGGGCTTTAGGGTTTATTAGGGCTCCTCGATGTGCTCCTCCTAGGGTTTGTCAGAGCCATATCTGGGGTTCGTTAAAGTCCCTTGTTTCTTGACACAGCTGGCCATGTGATCACACATAGTAGGAATGCATTATAGTTAAGTGCACAGGTGGCATCACGTGCACGAGAGCACAGTGTTGACAACTGAGGGACAGAGCACATGCAAGGAGTATCCAGCGAACCCAAGCTCGTGATGTAGCTGGTTGTAAATTGTTTAGATCCCTAAATTTGAACCAAGTTGATGTCAGTGTCATGAATGCTCCGTTTTGCGTGCAATTCATGACATAGACATATGGAGCAATAAACAACATAAAGTTGATTAAGTACGATCTAGGCTGTATAAGCCGCTGATATTTTGTGATATATCACATGAACACGTGGTGTACCCGGAGCCAACATTTTGACAAGCAGCCTTTTCTTCTTCAGAGCAGCTACGAGACAAGACTGCTTGTTGACATGTTCACTTCAGGGACATCCCATGTTCAAGAATTGTCCAGCTCTTCAAGCTTGCACGTTCCCCTGAACTTTTGGCTTATTTGGATTGATATTTTGTTGACAATGTGAGTGTGTGTCCACACAAATCTATCTCACAAGTTACCTATCTTGCCCTCAGAATCAGTACTTCAGTGAGTTGTTAAGGCGACAGACACGTGCCTCATGAGAGGCTGGCCGTGGTGTGTGGTACAAAGACCCATGTGAGCTCAATAAAAACCAGACAAACAAAAAACTGATCGGAATCGAACCCATGTATTCTGTATGGTAGTTCAGCATTCTGCTACAGAGCTGCGCCAGTTCTTAAAACCAATTTGGATAAAAAAAAACCTTAAATCGTTATGTCGGGCAAGGAGTTGTATTAACATATAGTATAATATTGTATGGCAGAAGTGTCACACCGTGTGAGTTGCATAACGAATGTGCGGTTGAAATTAAGCTGCTGACCCATCCTGGGCTCTTGTTATGACTAAAGTCCCTAAGTTTTTTTTTCAGACTTTAGTTATGACTAGGGCTCCGCGTTTTCGGATAAATCCGAAAAAATATGATAAACACTTGCCAGTAAAATTTTTGACAATTTGGATTTATCCAATAAACTCCGATTTTAAAAGGGCATTTTCAATGTTACAAGGGAACTTTCAAAGCTGAGAATCATCAATCGAAAGGAGCGCACCTCTGTCGACGGCAGCAACCTCGTAAAAAAATGCTTGCACCTATCACAACAAGCTTTAAGATTGTAATACGAACAAACGTAGGTGTTTTGTATTCAAATATTTGTACTTGCATATATATGCATGTGTTTGTGTGTTAAACTTTCCAGACATCTAAAATACACTTAGTGTGTTCGCATGTTTTCGTGTTCAGATATCATTTCATCTAAGATTTCGCTGTATTGAGAATAATAATAATAATAAATCCCTTATTTTTCGTCAAGAAGATGGGGGAAGCTGGGAGAAGAAACTGAGACACAGCTTGACTAGCTCCTGCCTCCTAAAAAAAAAAAGCACTTTAGGAGTTCACAGCAATGCAAATCAACAGCTTTATTAACAGGGCAAATGAACAGGAAGTGAGAAGAAATGAAAGGAAGGAGAAACAGGATTATCAGCAACAATGCAAAGCATATTCATTGGAAATAAAAGTAATAGGAGAACACATTACAACAACTTATAATGCAAAATTAAACACTGAATTTCGGAGAGTTGGAGACTCACGAGCAATAACTCCGATAAATGCCAGATTTCCTAAAAAAACAAACAAACAAAAAAAAAAAGCTCCGAAAAACACTTTTTGAATTTCAAGAAAAATAAACTCACAAAGACACGGAGCTCTAGTTGTGACGTACAGGTACCAAAAACATACTGAAGGTGGACTTGTATTATCTAAATGCTACTATTGAAAATCAGTCTGCAGCTTCAAGGAAAAAATGTTTCAATGCTTAATGTTCCTACTGACTTGCTGGCTGTAATGTTCTAACAGTACACTCTGTATCTGGTAAGAACTCCATCTTTTCTACATAAACTATAAGCACAGGCATGCAGTTAATTTATTATATTTTTTTCAATCAGTTGTTTTTTCAATCTGTGGCTTGAGGACCAAGCAATAGCGAAAAAATTGTCCTTTGAAGATTTCTATGGTCTTGCTTATTGAAAATGGCATTATTTACTTATGAAAATACTAAAGACTCTACCCATAATATTGCTTATGTTCTATTTGCCTACCAATTTGGTGATAATATTTAACGCCAAGGCTACTTTGCCTACTTTTGGCTTGAGTTATCGCTCCTTTTCAAGTCCACCCAACTGCAACCCTGACAGCATTGTACAGCAACTCTTCCTCGTTAAATGGCAAGCAAGTGCAGATTTATAGAATTCTTTCAAGCTGTCTGTGGTAGAAGTGTTCTCTAAGGTCATGAAAATGGCATCAACAACATTGTACAGCAACTCTCCCTCGTTAAATGGCAAGCAAGTGCTGCTTTATAGAATTCTTTCAAGCTCTCTGTGGAAGAAGTGTTCTCTAAGTTCATGAAATATGGCATCAGCAGCATTGTACAGCAACTCTTCCTCGTTAAATGGCAAGCAAGTGCTGCTTTATAGAATTCTTTCAAGTTGTCTATGGTAGAAGTGTTCTCTAAGGTCATGAAAATGGCATCAACAGCATTGTACAGCAACTCTTCCTCGTTAAATGGCAAGCAAGTGCTGGTTAATAGAATTCTTCCAAGCTGTCTGTGGTAGAAGTGTTCTTTAAGGTCATGAAATATGGCATCAGCAGCATTGTACAGCAACTCTTCCTCGTTTTATGGCAAGCAAGTGCTGCTTTATAGAATTCTTTCAAGCTGTCTCTGATAGAAGTGTCCTCTAAGGTCATTAAGTATGGCATCAGCAGCATTGTACACCAACTCTTCCTCATTAAATAGCAAGCAAGTGCTGCTTTATAGAATTCTTTCAAGCTGTCTGTGGTAGAAGTGTTCTTTAAGGTCATGAAGTATGGCATCAGCAGCATTGTACACCAACTCTTCCTCGTTAAATTGCAAGCAAGTGCTGCTTTATAGAATTCTTTCAAGCTGTCTCTGGTAGAAGTGTTCTCTAAAGCAACGCCTCCTCTATTTTATCAATGCCAGCCAAATGCGCCCATTCCAGCCATTTTCCACCCTCTTCTCTAGCCCTTTCCTACTCTCGCCCATCGCTTAGCCTTCGCGTGTGCTTTGCGTTCATGGGGGAGAGCACCCTTTATGTGGTGCCTCATGACGGAAATCATATGAAGTAATTTTTTGTTCAGTTGTGTACAGATTTGTGGGGCGGCGTCTTGCATCCCTCGTGTTCACTATGTTGGCGGTCATGCTAGGTCTGTAAGAGACGCGGTGTTTTGAGATAGCGCACCTCTATTCATGGCGCTATGCGGGCAACCAATGGGGACGTGTCACTGCGAGGCTGCAGTGCATGCGCTGCCTTTAAGAGGTACCACACGAGCACTGTGAGCCGGCGGTGGCATTGCTTCAAGCTACAAAGAAGGAGCACGAAGGAACAAATCTGACAGACGCATGATATTGGAGAGGGAAAACGCGTCTATCGCATCTTCGTGGGAAAGCACGCGGACACACGTGTGACGCAAGCAGCCCTACTTTTCGTGTGGCGTCACATCATGACCGCTCTCTGAACTAAGGTGCAACGACGGCTCCCACTGAAGAGCGAGCATTTTGCACTGGCATTGAATAAAATAGAGGAGGCGTTGTCTAAGGTCATAAAATATGGCATCAGCAGCATTGTATGGCAACTCTTCCTCGTTAAATGGCAAGCAAGTACTGCTCTATTGAATTCTTTCAAGCTGTCTGTGGTAGAAGTGTTCTCTAAGGTCGTGAAATATGGCATCAACAGCATTGTACAGCAACTCTTCCTCGTTAAATGGCAAGCAAGTGCTGCTTTATAGGGTTCTTTTAAGTTGGCTGTGGTAGAAGTGTTCGCTAAGGCCATGAAATATGGCATCAGCAGCATTGTACAGCAACTCTTCCTCATTAAATGGCAAGCAAGTGATGCTTTATAGAATTCTTTCAAGTTGTCTGTGGTAGAAGTGTCCTCTAAGGTCATGAAATATGGCATCAACAGCATTGTACAGCAACTCTTCCTCGTTAAATGGCAAGCAATTAAGTGCTGCTTTATAGAATTCTTTCAAGCTGTCTGTGGTAGAAGTGTTCTCTAAGGTCGTGAAACATGGCATCAACATCAACTTCCGGCAACTCTTGCTCTTTAAATGGAAGGCAAGCACTGCTTTATAGAATTTTTTGAAGATGTCTGAGGTAGAAATGTTCTCCGAGATCGTGAAATATGACATCAAGAGAAAGGTATGGCAACTCTTGCTCATTAAAATGTCAAGCAAGTGCTGCTTTATAGAATTCTTTCAAGCTGTCTGTGGTGTTAGAAGTGGTAGAAGTGTGGCAGAAGTAGAAGTGTATGAAATATTGCATCAGCGGCATTGTGCGGCAACTCTTGCTCATTAAGTGACAAGCAAGCACTGCTTTATTGACCTTTTTTAAGTTGTTTTGTTGTGGAAGTGTTCTATGAGGTCATGAAATATGGCATCAAATGCATTCTTTTGCAATCGTTATTGATTAAGTCACAAGCAGGCACTGCTTTAGATTATTCTTTCAAGTTGCCTGTGGTGGCAATGTTCTCTAAACTGCTAAAACACGGCATTAACAGCATCGTGTGGCAACGTTTTATGATAACATTGTGACTGCGGGCTGCTTTAGGGAGCTAGTGCAAGTTGACTACGAGTGAACTTTGCTCTGAAGTTACGAGATATCCCATCAAATGTAATCTGCGGCAAATCTTGCTCATTAAATTCCAGCCAGATAATGCTTTATGGGATTCTTTAAGGTTGCCTGATGTAGAAGTGTCGTAGAGTCGTGAATTAGGCGCATTAACAGTATTGCGCGGAAACTCTTGCCGATTTAATTGTACCAAGCGCTGCCTGACAGCTAGGGCTCTTACAGGTTGTTTACAAATTAAATGTCCTCTAGACAGAAAGTTTTATGTGAAGAAGTGCATAGAGGTTGGCCTGAGTTATAGTTTGCACTGGCCTGCCAATTTACTCAGTGGAATGGAGACGGGGAAGAAAAATAGTGATGAATGACAATGATAAGATGAGTAGTTTTGGATACCTTTACCGTAGAAAATAACTGGCCCTAACAAGAGGAGGGGGGAGCGTTTATTCAGGTGTTTGAATTTTTGCTGAAAAAAATATGCCGTACAGTCAAACCCCTCTATAAGAGACACTGATGTAACAGACAAATGGTTATAAGATACACCAGTGTGCCTACCTTAAAACTGGGGATTGGTAAAAAAATGTGAACATGGTACCCTGCTTATAAGGGACACCTCATATTAAGGACAAGAATTGCTCCCCGGTGCATGTTTCTTATAAAGGGGTTCACCTGTATTAGGTCTTTCATATGCATTGTCATTTATTCTAACATTGTCTTCCCGTGCAGAAATCAACATAATGCACAGTCGTGCCCAATATAAGTTTCAACATGCTGCTTGTGGTCAAAGCGGCACTAGCCCTGCACGGTGGTGCTGTCGAAGACAACAATCAGTGACGTAAACTCTCTTTCAAATACTGTTATTTCCAAAACCAATTTTACGTTTCTAGGTGTTACAGTATCAATTGGGGCCCCCTTCAACCAAGTTTAGCGTGTTGCAACTCATATTGAGGGCCACTGTAGTTGTATAAACAAAAACGCTATACAGCGAACCAACTACTCTATTGGCATAAAAATACATGCCACAGCCAGGAGCCAGCTCTCGTTCTCAGATTGAGATCCCGAATATTTCCAGAACACGCATTGACATAATTCTTGCTATTTCGAAGGCGGAGAATTTTAACAACGAAGCTGTTTAACCTTGGCGAACCCGTGCTTCACCTCGACAACTATCATCATCATGAGCTGCGCGCACTCTCTTCGTCCTCTTCTGCTTCGCTCCCTGAACACATGCGCCCCGAGCACGCTCTCCCACTGCCTTGATTTTTCCACCACTGGATATGGGATTCAATAACTCAGACGGGCAAGATAATGAGTACAGAGAGAAAGAAATAAGGAGATAGAAAGTAGAGAAAGAAAGGGAAGAAAGATACAAAAAGATACAGACCTCAAAAAATAGAGAGAGACAAGGAGATAGGAAGAAACATACAAAAGAGACAGAAAAAGCAGAACAAGACAGAAAGAGAGAGATAGAAAGAAACAGAAAGAAACCGAGACAATTAAGAAGTAGAGGAAACAGAGAAAGGGAAAGAATGGGAGGAAGAAAGAAAGAGAAAAACAAAGAGAAACAGGAAAGGCCACCCAGCTCCGCTGTTAATTACAGTCTAGCACCACTAGTGCAAGCTGCACTAGTGGTGCAAGCACGGTACCACTGATGTTTATTTTCCCTCCATTCAAAGGATCGGTCTTCTGAAGGTATTTTGCTTCAAGTTTTTATGGGCAGAAAGTAGAAAGTGGTTGAAAATTGCATAAAAGATTTGGTGATTGATGAAAAATGTTTTTCTTTGCAATTGCTAGCTGAAATAATGCATACGAAAAACAAGAAAATAATGGGTGAAAGCCGGCCAATGACAGCTGGTCTTAGGTGCGGACAGGCAACTGGGCCACTTTTGAAAAATTGGCCTGGCCGGTCTAAAACTGGGCAGGTGGCTACCCTGCCTAGCTGCTATGTATACAGGTCTATCACATGGGGCAACTCTAATATGTTGTGCATCTAGTTCAGCGGCTTGCTATAGCCTCTCCTGTAACCATAGCTGCACTGTTGGCATCAGGTCAAGGTTCCTAAAGGAATCTCATCTGAAAATGGTCTATTATCAATTTGTCCAATGAAAGAAAAAAAAAAGAAAAAACTTACGCATGTATGCTGGACACATACAAACTATGTGCTCAAGTGTTGCTCGCACTTGACACTGACCCCAATTAGGATTGGTGTCACTTCAGTCTGTGATTTGTGTCCGATCATAGATTAACACACTGTACATATTTAACTGTGTGTTGCAACAAATATAGCTCATAAAATTGCAACCAAGGACTGTTTTGGAAATTTTTTTATATGTTCGTCTGCCGTTGAATTGACCTCTAAAATCAGAAATATACATACTACTATACATAGTTCAACAACATTGACTGATAAAATTAATTCCAAGAAATGCATTCTTGTGGGTTGTCTGCAGTTCGAATCCAGTTACTCCCGGTACAACTGGTCATGGTACCAGTTAGTTCCATAACTGGAACCAGTTGCTTCCATAGCTGGGTCTAGTTGATTCCAGGTAATACCAGTTAAAACCAGTTAGATTCCCAGCTACACATATTCACCTGGGATGCCCTCTGAAATTATTAGATATGTACACCTTTACCTTTACGGTGTAGCAGCAAGCCTTCGCCCATTTCCCAATTATTTAAATGTAATATTGCATCATGAATAATAAGTTATTTTTTAATGTTAGCACATTTAATATGTTCCACCTTTGTCGCCGCAAAGAATTTATCACTACTGTGATTGGTCTGAGAAAGAACATGCCACAGTGTCACTGCGTACAGTGCAATCCAGTTATTGCGTATTTGACATAAAAATGTTGAGTACTCCTGTAGAGTACTTGGTATGAGACAATAAAGTGACCTACTCAGATGTGTGGTGTTTGAAAGAGGACACTTGTAGTCAGCCAGATGTTGTTTCTTGTCACTCCTGGAAAAAAATTAAATATTAAGCAGACAATGCTTGATTGAGACTGCAAGGGCAAAGATGAAATAATTTTTTTTGTCCATTAAGATGCTGTATATATGAGGAATTGCCATTTATTTAACTCTGAGTTACTACTAACAGCATTAAAAGTGCTCAGAAAGACAGAAAGTTGAGCTAGTTGGTAAGTATTCATCATGAAAGAGGGTGGGCATACAAACACAGACGAGTGGAAGAGTTCTCTTTCACATAGCAGATTTTTGACACCCAGGAGGAGCGATAAAGAGGCTTGAGAAAAAAGGAGAAGACAGTGCACAGGGCGAGCGCTAGACATCAACTGATTTACTTCATAAAAGGCACAGAAGGTTGGCATCATAAGCGCATGCGTGCAGCGGCAAGGTCAGTGACATAGCATCAGATCAGTGAGTTGAAGCTTTTGAATCTGATGCTATGTTAATGATGTAGCCGCTGCATGCATGCACAAATGATGCAAACCTTCTGAAGTTTTTCGATGGTCATGCCCAAAACAGTGAAATGCAACAACCAAAGGCAACAGTGGAATGTGGAAACGTGAAATGACAAGTGACCTTGATAGATGACCAGATTTCCATATCAGAAATGGCTGATCGCCGACAATCCCACAACCGAGAGGGCATATCAGTTATTGGAAAAGCACGCATATACAATTAAATATGTGCGCATGTGACCAGCACACCTTCAAGGGCCTATTTGTGTATGCACGCATTTCTATACACTCATCAGCACAGAATTTTTTGTGAATTATGCCGACGCTACTAAATGTGTAACTCATAGAAGCTTCAGTTAAAATGCATGAAGAGCAACTGCGAGGTAAGCATAGATGAGTTTGGAGGAAGCCTTTTATCATTTGTTAGTCCAAATGGCATTCCTCTGCAACACAATGACACCTATCCATAGGTCACAAAAAAAAGTGGAGCTCACTCAGACTCGCTCAAGAAATATATTTTGCGCTGAGGGCTCACTCGGACTCAGACTCATGGCTCGATCTGAGTCTTAGCAAATCAACTCATTAGTGAGTTTGCCAACCTATGCCTCTACCAATATTTCTGTAGAAAGGTGTAATAAACCATTTACAAAATTCTGTTAGCCTGTTGCCCTGCAAGGCTACAGTTCAGAAATGAAACCTCTCAGGCTTCCTGATAATTGTTCTTCTAATTTCTTGCCGTAGTTTCCCCGAGACTTCACTTCCCATCAATAGTGAAGGTATTGTCTACTTGCAATTCTACTTGCCCTGTACACCAACAGCGACTCAGATTGAAAGTGTGATGGAAGTGACTCCCACAATTTGCGCGATCCAGTGCACATAATTATTTTCAGTTTCACACAAAGGTCGGCAAACTCGCTCATGAGTCGACTCACTCGGACTCACTCAGACTCAGATCGAGCTGTGAGTCTGAGTCTGAGTGAGTCCGGGTGAGTAATATTTTGGTGAGTTTGAGTCCGAGTGAGTCCGATTGAGAAAAATTTTAGTGAGTCTGAGTCCGAGTGAGTCCGGTCAGGGAAACTTTTGGTGAGTCCGAGTGAGCCCTAAGCCCAAAATGTATTTCTTGAGTGAGTCTGAGTGAGCGCAACACTTTTTTGCCGATCGATCTATGGTACTACTTACTCAACTTCAGCATTACTGTCAGCCTTACGTAGGCTCATGTTTATTACTCAGGCCGACTAACGCATACTTCAAAGCACCAGCGTTCATACGCCAGCTCAATATTTATTGATAAGAGGGGTGAGTTACGGGAGGGGGAGAATTCCGTGACCTCCCTCCCTCCCACCTTCGAAAACTGTTTCCCGGGAATTTTCGATAACAATATCTAATGGGAGTCTATTTCAATAAAAACGTGCTTATTGAATTGCAACCACTCACGTCTCATATTTGAAGATTGGAAGGTACGAGATCAAAAGGCGCCAAGTAGAGCTCCGATTACGCGAGATATTGGTGTTAAAGAGCATTGACACCAAGTTCAAAGAAAGCCAATTGTACGCTAGCGGACGCATGAGTCGGCTCACTCAGACTCACTGAGACTCAGATAGAGCAGTGAGTCTGAATCTGAGTGAGTCCAGCTGGAAAAAAATTTCGTGAGTGTGAGTCCGAGTGAGTCCGGCTGGGAAAAATTTTAGTGAATCTGAGTCCAAGTGAGTCCGGTTGAGGAAAATTTTGCTGAATCTGAGTCCGAGTGAGTCCCAAGTGCAAAATATATTTCATGAGTGAGTCTGAGTGAGCTCCACATGTTTTGCCGACCTATGGTTTCACAACATTCCAGCAGATGAGAACGAAAGTGCATTTGTGTGAGAACTGCATGCTCACATACGAGTGTCACAGTGGGGATCAGGATGTCAAATTAATATTCAGGAACCCCTGCCATCAGTAGCCCTTCCTCAAGTACAACGCTGCTGTACTGTCGAGCACATGCACAGAAAGGCCCCTCGGCTTTGCTTGAGATCTATTCCAAAAGAGGGACAGACCATGTAATTCAAATTTAGAAAAACAGCTACTTCAGGGGGTACACAAACTTTTTTTTTCTTGGTACTCCAGCCCTTTTCTTTAACAAAATAAAACAAATTGAATAGTGATGGAAAAGTTCTTTTTTTGCACTAGAAAGAACTTGGAAGGTAACTACTTTTCCAAGTACTTCCTACTCTATGCGAGATGGTTTTGAAATGTGGGCATTTTATACCCTGCCAAGTTAATTAATGGCATAGTACTTAGCGTGATCTTAAACACTTCATATAAATAAGAGCACTTTGCCCATGTCAAACATATATCAATGCTTCATCCTTTTCATCATCACTTCCTTTCCTCCCTGTCTCCATTGTAACATGCTCAGTATCGGACCAGAGCAATCTGCACTTCAGGCCATTCTTCGGTCCTTACTGTAGACAAATTCCTCCATAAAAAATTTCGGACACAACTTGTTTATGCTTTCTTCTACATAACCTTTTCTTTGTAATATATTTGCCAGTGAAATGAACCGGTACACAGCTGATATGTTAGCAGGAGTACTCAAGTTTGTAATCATTGACACCTTGCAGCATGTTCCCATGACAACTACGTGCATTATTGAGGAAGATACAGTTCATTGCCTCCGACTGTCTGCCACAGCACGGGCATGCATCATCGTGGTAATGAAAGTGGTTATGTGATGGCACTTACAATACTGGTGGCCATATGCTCGTCACATTGCTGTTACTACATCTGCACCTTATCAATGTTGGCAAATCGAGCACAAAGGCCTTTAACAGCAAAGCTGTTCTAAGTTGACCCTGCACCATCTGCATGTCTGTCTGGTGTCATACAGGTCACATGACCAAAGGGGGGAGTGAATAAAAAAGTGAAATAATGATCATGCTCAAGATGATGATGCTAAATGATGATGAACATGATGATGATGAGCTGTCTTAGTCTACCCTCACATACACTCGTGTGGTTACAGCTTCGCTGTCTCAGGGATTTCACGGCGTGGAACTGGTTGAGTTTTTATGTGAGCTCCCGTCAGAGGTTCGGACGGCCAACACTGCATTTGTTTTTGGAACCCTTTGTACCTTGTCCATGCACCTGGACATATGACTGCAGCCTGTGCCACAGCCAGCCGCTTAATGGGTTCCTGGAAGTGCGGCAACATTATGCAGTAGTAGTCATCATCAGCCTATATTTGTACCCACTGCCAGCAAAAAGAGTCTCTCACTGATGTCCAGTCACCCCTGACTTGAGCTAGCTAACTCCAAGTTATACCTGCAACCTCCCAGATGCTGCAGCAGTGTAGTCTTAAGGGGGGCCCTGCAGCACTTTTCAAAGTATAAATCATCAAATGACTTCATTAAGGCATTTTATTGCCCATAATTCGACTGCAGCAAAAAATTTTTCAAATCTGTCAAGTACGAGGAGTTACAGGGATTTCTTGCATGCTTCTAAATGCTTTCTCTCTCCTTTTGTACCAGAGATTGCACTGAAAGCTATGCAGGGGGGGCATGGCAAGGGGGGCAAGAAGCTTTGTCTGTTCATCAGCGTGCACGGTGACCTTGAGCACTTTCTTTTCTTTTTTTTTTTTCTTTGAACATGCAGCTTACTTTCAGTTTGATCACGAGCGTCCTGGTGTAATTCTATACTGTGTGTAATTCTACCTATACGGAGTGCAGTGCGGGCATGTTGCGGCATCCTGCGGCGGCCATGATAACGCTGCAGCTCACAATGCTCAAATCAGCCAATAGCCGTGGACTTTGTGTTTATGATGAGGTCATTATGGATTATGTCATCATTTGGTTTGAGAAGAGAGAGCGATTTCTAGCTGACGTTGAAAATAATAGTGAATTCCAGGCCACATGCTGTGGTTCAATGTTTGGCTCACATGTTCTCAGGAGCCTCGTCTATCGAGTGGCAGCATTTTCTGACTATGCTTAAAAAGTGTTGCCGGGCCCCTTTAAATGTAGGACATTTCTTGCATACACTACTTCACCTGGTCACTTAACCTAAATGCGGAACAACTGTGCCTTTTGCATTAGAGCATGGCAAAACCAAACCAGATGTGCCACACACATCATGCCTGCCTCTGTCAGCCATGTATTTCCGGCACAAGGAAAAAGCAACTGAAATTTATGCAAGGGTCAAAACAGTTTCTTTCCTTCAGAGATCGTAAGCTTGTGCAACAACCAATGGAAATGTAAGAACTTGCTAGTATTTCAACGAAAATGTTGCTCGTGAAGTAATTATATTACTTAAAGTGCAAAAGAAAGCATGTTGCAAGTGCAACATCCTTGCCTAACAATACCATTCATACCTCCATAGCAGTTCTAACAGGCCTGCTCAAGTGAAATGTTTTTCTAAACTGACAAGTAATGGTAAGAATCAACACCAAATATAACCAGTAAGCATCATTTTCAATGGTCATTACCTATGCACAACATGAAACTGCTTTAAGCCATTTTCCTACTGGCACCATCATCACTTTCCTGAACTTTTTGGTGCCACCATTGTAATGCTAAGGAGTGACGTAACATCAGATAAAAATCACTCTGGGGGGTACTGTAACCATCTGCAACATCTAGAATTTCTGTTGTGCTGCTGCCCGTTAGGCTTCACCAAAACAGAATTTTGTTTCACTTTGTGATGGCAGCCACCACGGTAGTTTAGGATCATTACCATTTTACCTTGTAGGTGTACTGCTGTGTGCTAGTGCCCTGTTCTTGCACACATTATATAATCAGCATTGTTCATTTTGTATCAAGCTGTGGGCATTGGGACAAATGATTTCGATTTTTTACTGATCACTCAAAGTGCTGCCAAGAGATTCTCACCTGCAAGGCTCTCCCAGACCCGTTTACAATATTGCACTCTTAAAGCAGCAGCAATGCTGTGCATCTTTTTGCGAGATGTGCAAAACACAGAATTTCATCTGGAAATGAACCAAATGATCTCATCAAGTTTCCCTTTCACTTTTTTTTTTTTTTTAAAAGGGTGTGCAGCATTGATTTTGCTTGCAGGCACTCACGTGGCATACCTCACTTTCATTTTGACCATGGTTACTTGAGGCTGCATTCTCTAATGATCTACATGAATCCCAATTTTTCTGGCTCTTTGTCAAAGGGCATATGCGATGGTGATGGGCAGCAGTATAAACACATACAGTGGAAAATAAACTTTGTTGGCAGTTAGTGCTCGTTTGTCGTCTTGTCTTCTATTGTGTCCACGCTAACTGTGCTACAATTTGTTACTGATGCCGAACCAACAGGCCCAAATAGGCACAATTCTGTGTCTAGCACGTGTGAATTACAGAAACAGCCATGTCATCAGTGCCGCAACGTCAGCCAATGCTCTGTTACTGCATCTTTGAACAATATTCTGATCAACAGGATAAGAAAACAACCAACAAGTGGGAAGTAAACACATTCTGCACAATCCCATTTCTAGCTTTTCCTCAGTCACCTGTTTCTCAGCCACTAGAAAAACAAGCTTCACGAAATAGCATTCATTTTTGCTGCACCACCTGCCCTCCTGATAGTCACCACTGCAGCACTCCCAGGGGCTGACTGGTAGACACCAGTGGGCATGCTGTATGCAGGTATGCATTTCGTGTTGGTCATCAAACTTACTCAACCATTATTTGCAACTACCCATGCTTGGCTGCTGCAGAGACCAGACAGAAACCAGGAAAGGCTGTCCTTTTTGTTTTGCACCCCTCAAGGGTAAGCTCACTAGACATAGTGTTCTGAGTGGCTTTATCATCAGCTGAAAGAATTTCTTCCCTATATCACACACTCACTACTGAGATGTAAACTTCTCACCATATCTATTCCATGTATCCGATGTCATTAGGTATAGCAAGCAGGGTGTACAACTCAGTTTTAATGAGTTTTAATGGACTGGCGGCAATATAGCTGCAGCGCCCACGCACGTGAACAAAGGTGCACTTGATTTCACCACTAATATTAGGGGATGATGTACAGGGGTGGTCAAATCTTCCCAGGCCATGCTGCCATAGGGTTACATGAAATAGCGCCCAGGAAACTTTTGAACACCCCTGCACATCATTTGTTGGACATCATTTCAATGCACACTGAAGAGTCGCAAGAAAAAGTGTGCACGATGGGGATTGAAGCTGCAAAAACGGTGGCTTGGAAGCCCCATGGGAGCCACTGCTCATGGATGTCAACAGAGTGGGCACCTTTGCATTACTCAGACCACCCATATTAAAATTGAAACTCGAAATGTCTGTGTTGTTCCATCCTCCTGCATGCACAGTTACCCACGATTGTGTATTAGAGGTGAACGTAGCCTTGAACATATATTAATATTGTTGCAAAATAAGCATGAAGCATGTGTCTTGAGTTGGCAGCACCTCACGACATCTTCACCAATATGACCAGTTCAGTGGCTCTCGGGCCTCCCTGCAATGTTTTGCCTGTTGCGCTAGACTGGTTACAAGTGGCGCTATCGTCCCTCTTTTACCTTGCTCTGTTGTTGGGCTGCTCTCCAGGTCATTCTGGCCGCTTTACGCCAGTGGCGTTTTTAGTAGTGCACCTAGTAATCTTTTTCTGAGGGGACACACTCTTGGCTGGGAAGTGCGTGCAGGGTAGGGAGATGTGTCATCTTATTTTAAGTGTATTATAATAGACAAAAATTTTGCCAGGAAAACATGCCTAGTGTGTGTAACCCTGGCTGATATCACATTCATGCAGACCCCCAGGTTGTTTCATTCCTTTCTGCATGAGGGGGGCACATTCTCATCATTGGAGTTTAAGTGCAAGAGATTTCATTAGACCCCCGCCCGTTCTGCCTCTCCCCAGCACACTTGCCTACTCTTGGAATACTTTTCAAGGGGCACTCTAACACATTTTAAACCCCTATTTTTTATTTGAGGATTAGTTCGACTGAAGCATTGACAGTTAAATGCAGCACTGATAGGGACACGCAGTCCGAAGTTACCGAGTGTTGAAAATTCAAAATTCAAGAAAAAAAGAAAAGACTGCCCTCAACTAAAATTTTGTGGGGTCACGTGTCCTCGCTTATCTGACCCACTATGTAACACAGTGCATCTAATGGCAGAGCTTCAAGTGCCTGTGCATAGTGGAAATTGGCACCAAATAGTTGCTGTTCTATTCAGAGCACTGACCACCTCATTGCCATAGTAACAAACAACATGGCCCATCCCACACTGCAAGGCAAAGGACGAGATGAAAATACGCCAGGTTGAGCAACATTCACCTCTTGAATAACACTCGCAAGTGTACAGCATGTACAAAATGAAGTTCACGAGGGTACGCGAGCGAGGAGAGAAGCTTTCACAGAGAGTGCGAGCAATTCTTTATGCTGAGGCCACAGGCTAAAACGCTGCCACCTTATTGCCGTGTTTTGTAGTTGCGGAGCTTCTCTTTTATTTCTACGACCGTTTCTGCTTGCACTTAATAAAAAAAATTCCACAAACAAGAACAAAAGCAGTCTCAAGCAAGACTTTGTGGCAGTAAAGTGATTATCAGCACCTTTATTTTTTTTAACCAATTACAGATGAGCACTTGTTGACGCTACTACTGTTAGAAAAGCTTCTGGCAAGCGTGCCACTATGTGCTAATGTGATCAGTAGCAATGTTCTAATTTCTTTGCATGATTAAAATAATACCTAGAAGGGCCAGTTAGTTCGAGCTCGTGTTGTGCACTAAACGTGTATTTTTGTGCATATTTATTCGTGTAAAAACAGCGTGTCGCCGTGTCAAAGTAATACCGTAAAATCTTAGCAAGTGCCCCCCTTCCCGAGCAAGACTTTGATTTGGGCGAGTTGGTACATGCTTAGTCGGGGAATACAGCGCAAAAAGTACGAGGACACAGGAACACAGTACACAGGACGGGCGCTGACCTGTGTACCGGACGGGCGCTGACCAGCGCCCGTCCTGTGTACTGTGTTCCTGTGTCCTCGTACTTTTTGCGCTGTATTCCCCGACTAATGCCCCCCTTCCACTTTTCGGGAAATTTGAAATGGCGGGGAGGAGCAAGCTCCTCCCCGCCATTTTTTTTCAACCTGTTCTTGACTACAGAATCCTGCCAGCAGTTCCCAGGAACCCCAAGTC
The DNA here is from genome assembly GCA_030522465.1 of Rhipicephalus appendiculatus. NCBI lineage: Eukaryota > Metazoa > Arthropoda > Arachnida > Ixodida > Ixodidae > Rhipicephalus > Rhipicephalus appendiculatus. Next base: position 502,048 of record JALIZH010023250.1, on the reverse strand, counting down.
CCATGTGCACGATTTCTTAGTACTTTTACCTTTTCCAGTTTGGAGCCTCGGGTTGCATTCTGAGATGTCACAAATTGCTACAATATAAAGAACATATTTCCCCCCCTTGTCTTACCACATCAAATTTTACACGAGGATTCCTTCTGGTTCAGTAAAAACACTAAATGCATGCACATTCAATAAAGTACTTCATTAGAAGCACAGGTGTGCATTCTTCTTATAAGGCTCTTCCACTGCCATCTTGCATTTTGATTTGCGACCTAGCAAGGGCCCTCCCTCCGTATTTTCTCCCATTATCTTTCACCGTAAGGAGGGGGGGGGGGCCTTGCTCAGGATTTTACGTTATTCTGATATCAATGCGTTTACATTTGTTAAAGGCATCTCCCACTATTAGTCTACATTACCCGCAAAAAAAAGGGGGGGGCTTGAGAAGTCTCTTAGGACCCCTTTAATAACCAGCAGTTATCTTTCATTCCCACTATGTGCCCTGCCTGTGTCCATATCTTTTTGAATTCGAATATGTCCTTAACACTCGCTTTTTCCCTGACCCACTCTGCTCTCTTCCTGTCCCTTGAGGTTACACCTATCACTTTTCTCTCCGTGGCTTGCTGTGTCACCCGCAATTTAAGTTGAACCCTCTTTGTAAGCCTCCAGGTTTCTGCTCCGTAGGCAAGTACCGGTAAGATGCAGCAGTTTTATGCTTCTCTCTTGAGGGATTGTGGTAAAGCACCATTCATGATCCCAGAATGCCAACAAAATGCACCCCACCCCATTGTTATTTCATGGGGACGTAGAGAGTGATGTGGCCAGATGACATTAAAGGGGTGGTGCCACCAAATTTGTGGTTTGCCCGTTCTTCGCTGCAAGCGCTTCTTATAGCTCTAGGAAGCATGATACACGCACCAAAATTCACGTATTCTTGCTAAATAATTTAATATCGCCTTATTTATGCGGACAACTTTCGGTTTCGGTTTCTGGGCGCCAAGTTGGGCAGTGACGTAGAAGTGTAGGAGACTTGGTCACGTGACCACACAAGGCTCGCCCGAAGATGCGCAGCACTTAGCCAGGAAGCGATCGAAACTCGGCGAGTGATGTAGCAACCGATGCTTTGCTGGTACGTACGTTTCGGAGGTGGCGGAGGTCCGGAGGTCACTCACGTCACTACAGATCTTGTGTGACGTCACTACAACTTTCGTTGTCCTTCCTATAGAGCTACGTCAGTTTTGATGCACTAGCGATGGGCATCGATCGGGAGAATGAGCATTTAGGTACACTTTGGAAGTGAATTAAAATATATTCTAAACGTTTGCTGTGTCCGACCCTTCGTGTGGAGTGTCCTTGCATACAGAGGAAACCCACAACAGGCTTGTTATAGCCTGGAAATTTGATGGCACCACCCCTTTAAGTTTGCGAAGATAAAATGGCCGCAGCACGCACAGAACCTGTTTAATCCACCTTTTTCATGGTGTCACGGCGCATGCACCCTTCCCCTGGCGGGAAAGTTGTGAAACATTGATGCAGAGTCTCTAGACGCCTTTCGATCTCGAAGGCTTTTGTTCTGGCTAGCACTGTGGTCTCGGATCACCCTGCGAAGCTCTTGCCCCCCCCTACCAACATGGCAGAGGGCAGCACAGGATAATGGAAAAGGCAGATTGGAAAAACATGGGAGAGGCGTTTGCCCTGCAGTGGGCATACTCAGGCTGATGATGATCTTATTATACTCCATCGTGGTGGTGTGTGAGCTTGTCATGATTTTCAGTGGGGGGGGGTGTTGAAGTGACTCCACAATTCATTATAATTAATCATGTTAGCATGAATTATATGTTACATTAGAGCATTGCAAATGAGTTCTGCAGAATCCCACAAGGTGGCGGGAGAATTTTGAAACTGATCAATGACAACCACTCGTTTGTAGCTCGAAGCTACAAGGAAATCCATATGAAATTTTATATGGATTTCCTTGAGGCTTCATGCTGCGTACAGGTGGTTGCCAATTACCCCTATCAAAATACATTTGAGCATTTGCAATTCAATTTTGTGATTATTAGACACAGGTAGTTAAAAAACAAGTTTTTCCAGCAACTAGTTTGGCCACAGCTCCCGTTTTTTAACTGCACTGGTCCAAATCTGTACATGACAGCTATCAGCACCCTACTTTCTCCATGTACACACACATGGAGCAGTAGGCAGTGTTCTTGGAATGGTTCTAATTCAGTTAGTGAAACATATCATTAGCACCAGAGAAAGACGTTGTGTAAGTGCACAAGGCAGATGAATTTGCTAACGAACTAAAAGTAGCATGAAGCTGTAACAGAGGCTTTTTACAGCTTCATGCGCTTTTACATCCAAAAGCAACATGCACACCACAGCGGATGGCTAAAGATAGATTTCGGCCACCTGTAGTTGGGTGCCTGATGCTTGCTATAAGACTATTTTTACATTCAACCTCAACCAGAATCTGGCCGCAAGCTGTCTCATGCTCTGATGCAGAATGCCATAACTAATGAGCCACTGTGGCCGGTGTTGTTGGCTGAAGTGTTCACAGTAACACTCTTCCTTCCAGTTCTGCAATGGCAGTCTCTGGACTGAGCTTACTTCATCACACACACACAAACACACACACAGAATCTGAAGCCTCAAAACAAGTTTTCATTTCTTGCGTGCCTTTCCCTGCTTCTCTTTTCGCTTCTTGACATGCTTCGGTACCTTCAGCTTGCGCTTCTCCTTCTTAGCATCCTTGATAGCCTTCTTTCTTTCCTTCTTTTCTTCCAGTGACTCCCCCCTTAGGCCTGGCTGTGTTCACAAACTTAGACCCCTTGTCATCGCCATCCTCACTCTCCTCGTCTTCGCATTCACTGTCACCTTCACTGGTCTCTGAGGATGAGTCATCTGAGCCATCTTCAAGTATTGCAGGCTTATCTGCTGGACCTGACAAGTCAGGCTTCATGCCCGTAATGGTGTGATATAGAATTTTCTTATTTTTCTCCTGGACACCTGCAATGTCCTTCTCAAAGTCAAGTACATCGTCCAGTCTGTGGGGTATGTATGTTTTCTTAAAGACTTCCTCCTCTACTTGGTTCATTGCTTCGGAGCCACTTTCTTCAACAAGTGACTGTGCTTTTTCAAGGTAAGCGTCCATGTTGTCTTCATTAATGGTCGGGTCTGTGACAAAGTCAAACAGCTGCCGAACACTCATCGTCTTCACGTCATGCTTGCTGAAAAAGTCGGTGATGTTAGTGCAGTCCTTGCGCAAAAACTCGAGTGCATTTGGGTGGTCGTGCTCGACTGATTGCGACACATCGATTATCACAATCTTCCCCTCGTGGTACAGCAAGTTGTACTCGCTCAGATCGGCGTGCACGAGGCGACACTCTTGGTAGAGCCGTCGCATCATGACGATGCAGTCTCTGTAAAGCTCGCGCGCTTTGGACTCACTCAGTGGAACATCCTTCAGCTTGGGTGCAGGCCAGCCGTCCTTGCCGACAAAGTCCATGACAAGCACGTGACTTCTGAGAACGATGGGTTTTGGACAAGGCAAGCCGGCGGCGTATATGCGCGAGAGGTTTCGCATTTCCTTTTCTGCCCAGGTGCGGACCATCTTGCGCGGGTTGCTGCTGCAGTAGCCGCTCCTAAAGCGGAACTCGCCCGTGACATAGCGGTCGCGATCCTTGAACACCAAGATGGACGTCTTGTAGATCTTGATGGCACGATCTGGAGCCCCATCCCCGCCAGCAGTCGCATGGTACACGTTGGCTTCTTTGCCCGTGCTCACGCAGCCATTTATCTGCTCCACTAGGCCGCGGTTGAGGAGCTTGAAGAGGATGATGCGTGTCCTGCGATCGAGTACCTGCTCCGCTGTGGCCCTCTCCACCTTGTCTCGGACACGCACACGGTCAGCCTCCTGCCTGCGGCTCGCCTCGTTCAACACACTTAACGCGCCGGCAGCCACGGCTGGACCAGAGTACGCTTGAAGGTTGATTTTCCCGCTGTACTTGCCGGAGAGAACTTTACACTGGGACTGGAATGAATTCGGGTTGCCCTTGTGTTGCGCGTTCGGGTGACTGCCGGCCGAGTTGTGGCAGATGCCCCCCTCGGGACAACTCGTCCCAGTCGTAGTCGTCGTCACTGAGCTCATCTTCGCCAGATGAGTCGTCACCGCTCAAAATATGCTCTGGACTGCGACGTTCACTAGACGACACGGCTCCGTTCGGCTTGCGTTCGGAGCTACCTGGGACGTCACCGTCGCTTTCTGCGTCGTCGAATTGCCCCTCAACGACGTGGTAATTCATGTTTGCACAGTTATGTTACTGACCAGCACCTACGCGCGCACTGACCTATCGAAATATGCGACTTGACGACACGGCCACGATGAGAAGCGCATGGCACATGGACGGCGTGGTCTTCATGAAGGCTAATGCTTTGGATTGGATCGCTTGCGTTCAAGCTTATCTCATCAAAACTGAAAAATATAAATAACGCTCAGATATACATTCATACAGTAATTATAATTGCTGCAAAAAATGAGTGTCTAAAATTTTTACATAAATAAATGAGATATGTGACGTTGCATAACAAAATTTTTAAAGTGACAATCATGACATCATAACGCAAAGCACTTTAATCTCGGAGGGCAATGTATATAATAAAAAAAAAAATAAGCGAGCTTCGGTGCTATGATGGTACATTGTTTTCTAGCATGGCGAGTACGCATTATGAAGCAACGTGTTATAAGAAGCAAAATTAGGGCTTACTAGATAAAGCATAGTATCTTTGACGTATTATTCTTTTCCCTCCGAACTTGATGTTCGCATGCAGCAAATTTCGAAGTTTATTTTTGTTGCCCAAAGAGAGCTGTGGAAGACTTAAATTTGCATATAGTGCCTAGAATAAACTGTACATTTTAGGCACAACAATTTGGAGCTGGCATCTGAAACATGGCGTTTCTAATCAGCGGTACGTTGGTAGCTGGTTCTGGTAGTGTGCTAGCCACCCTAGTTCTGGCGTATGCACCCAGCCAAAACATGGCCTTCGAGATCTATGTTTTCTAGGAGGGAGGTTCGCTGGGGCGCTGAGTTCTTCAATCCATGCCTCAAAACTGAACGCCTTCGACTAAAGTGTACTATAGATTTTATATATTCTAGTACACTATACTTCGACCAAAATCAGAAAAGTAAGGGTGGGGCGAAAAGTAAGGGTGGGGTGGGGCTTGCTGATTGTCGCGTCATCTGCTGACGAAAAAAAAAAACAAACTAATAGACGTTAGCTCTGTTTTACGTTGCGCAAAGCCGAAAGTGAAGCCGCATTCTGCTAAGGTAGTGACTACGGTTCTGCCATAGTCCCTCAATAGCTATGGTTCTGCTAAACAACACGACAACGCATAATGCAGCGGCGTGTTTGTGTTTTCTATTGCTGCTCACAGATAGCGCGACAATCTGCAAGTTTTCGCAAAATTGGCGATGGGTATGTTCGGGTTTTGGAATGCAGTTTCGAAACTCATATGACTGGCTGTAGCACAGGCGTCAACATCACCTACTACTATATATCCATGAGTTTACGGTTCCATTCAGAGACGTTGGGTAGAGAGTGTTGACCTTTCGGATTAATCGGAAGCGCTAGCTAGCCACCGGGCGAGGGTTGTGCGGGGTGGACCAGTGCGGCGCTGCGCCAAACGCCGTCGTGGTCAGGAGCAGACGGTTTTTCTTGTCTCTGAAAACCGCGGCTCATTTCGTGTTTCCACCGTTCCCACACCCAGGCGTAAAGGCGCGTGTGAACAATCGTGACGGCTGCAGCTTTTTAGAACGCTCCGTCTCTTTGGTGCCGGAATGGAGTGCCTGTATGCGGTAAGCGCATCACGCTCAGACGTTCTCATCAACGGCTTCATTTATAGTAATTATTGCTTGTGTTCATTATAAGGGCGTGTTCGCACACTGTTGTTGGATAAGCTTGGCCAACTGTGGCGAGCAACTGCTGGGTCTGCCTTGCGAACGAACAAGCCAGGCCCGGAAAGAATCAAAGAAATTTTATTACGCTCAATAGATTGTCAATCCCTTTTGCTGCCGATGCGGTTGGCTCAGTATACATTAATTTGGTTTATGTCCGCTGAACGAAATATCGCTTCACCGACTTCGGTGCGTGGTTATTTCTTCCTGCCGACTCGACGTACCCCAACTTCAGAGCGGGAAACGATGTGACAGCTCTTTCGACCCTTTCGGCTGTCTATTTGCCTATTATAGCTATATCTATATCTCTGTTTCGTCTAATCTTTGATGGCGATGCTAGGACGGTGTTGTAGATTTTTAGTGATTTGGTAATGCGTTACGAACCTGTAAAGCGAGGTTAGGAATCGGATGAAAGAGACAACGGATCAGCGTAGCTAATAAATAAATAAAAAAAGCTAGAACAATGACGTCAATTTTAGAAACGTTGCAGTACGCGACTGCTGAATCGAAAAAAAGTCTGCATGCCACAGTTTTTATGAACTAGGCCGGTTCAGTTCATTTTCGTTGAACTAACGCGTTGACAGACACTGTTGGCGGAGTGCAGGCCGCAGTGCTTTAGTTTCCCTGGAAAGTTCTTTTTATTTATTACGGCGACAACAGCTAGGAGCTCGGAATATTGGGTTTGCGCATACATACTCTGTTACATAGAAAACCGCTGTTTTTATCATCATCCACAGCTTTATGAGGAATATTTCTCCACGACTGCCTCAACGATGATTGAACCCATGCCAGCCAAGTAGCGTAAATTATGTAGTAAAGCGTAAATTATGTATTAACTGCTGAGCTATCTGACTTTCTTACTTTTCTTCTTTATCGCATTACTTCACTTGTCAACAATGCATAGGAAAGTTCATTTTGTGTACAATTGTTTCATGTGTGTGAGAGGTTCGATGCAGGGTGTCCAATTGCTAGTCAAGCGTCAACCTCAGCATGAAGTACTCCCCTATGTTGGATGTCTAAATACTATGCTGAGCCAATAACGTAGTAATTTATGAAAAGCTATCCTCATTTTCAATCATATATACCATATTCCCTGTGCATCCATCGGAAGATCGTTTTTTAATGTCCTTTGCAGGGCATCCCAGAAGAACACTTTATCCCAGCATTCCAGGAGCTCTTAATGTCTTCAATTAGAATGAAAGGTTGAATACAGGGTCACTTCAAAGAGGCCATTGAGTCTTTGCTTTTTGAAGGCATTATTTTTGAATGAATGTCTAAGCACCTTATCCCGTAAAAATATGTGCAAAGATTTGTGGGGTGGTGTTCTCCCAGTTTCCTGGTGGCACTACTCTGGTGGATTACGGCACAGTGTGCTACATCACTGCCGTAGTGGCACAGTGCTTACTATGCTCGGATGCTGACCCAAAAGACGCAGGTTTGATTCTTGCTCCGGTGGTCTCATTTCAATGGAAGCGAAATGCTAGAGGCCTGCGTACTATGCAATGTCGGTTCACTTTAAAGAACACCAGGTGGTCAAAAGTATCTGGAGCTGTCCACCTAAAAGGCTCATTCACACCTGCGCCTAGCTCTAGTTATGCGACCAAGTTAGTTGCAAATGGCCGCATTGGTCACAAAGTGACTGCTTTGGCTCAGTCGCTTGCTGCCCAATTTTCAGTCGCGCAACTGCAGTCACAATCCTCTGAACCAATCAGATGTGCAGGACCAGGACGTCGACTTATTTTGCGGGCCAATAGCAATACGAGTAGACGTGAATTCTGTGCTGCGACACGTATAAGTTGCACGAAGGCGTGAACATCAGTCGCCTTGAGTCACTTTTTGGTTTCCTGTCACAAGTGGTCGCGCTACCGGTGCTGGTTGTAGATGTGAGCGAGCCATAAACCCCCCAGAAGTTATTATTAAGCACCTAAAAAGCACACTTGTGCATCTGTCCTGTGGTGAAAACTTTCTTCTTTAAATTACATGCTGATGTCTTACCTGTTAAAGTTTTACCTGTGAAGATGTAGTTGTTTGTAAAGAAGTTCTTTGTTCCGTGGAGTGACCACTGTCTCTTGTGCTACAAGAAACAGTGATCTGAATGAGGATAAAGGGAAATGGGCATAATAAACCTGCTTGCAAAAGTTTTCTAGCCTGTAGCTAACGTAGCAAGAGCGTTGTAGTATTGAGTGAAAGGGACTCATTTCCATCCTCCTGTTTGTAGCGTGGAGCTACAGGAGAAATCCATGGAGTTCCCAGAAATCTTCGTAGTTGATGAAAAATTTCATCTTGTCCGGAAGTCCAGGATGACTTGTTTTTCAACTAAAAAGCTTTCTGAAAAATCCATATGAGTGTCCTTTGTAGCTTCCTGCCACAAATGGATGGAGAAATTTTTCCTTTTCAGGAAGATACCTTCACCTAGCAGATTTCCACTGGACTGATTCACTATCTTAGCATTACTTGCTGCCTTTGGTGGTAGGCTGCCTCTTGCTTAGGCATGGATAGGAGTGACAGCATGGAAAGAAGTCCTGTAATCCTAAAGTTGGTGTTTGCGGCTACACTGCATGTGTTGCATTTGATACACAGCTTGGTACATTGCTGTTTAGTGTTGTGTGTTCAGTGGAGGGTTGTAGCTGGTCACATATACTGTGTGGGCCCGTGTGCCACAGAAGCCTCGTTAGGGCCCCTCGTTCAAGGTAGCGGCTAGTGAGGGCTCGATAAATGGCCATTTCAGTGCGTCCAGTGGGCATTCATTACATGGTGTTGAGTCTCTTTCATGAAGTAAGGGCCAATGCAGAAAACTTTGCAACCAGTGTTTGCAATGTGTAAGAGTGAGCAACAATGCCTCCTACTCTGTCTGGGAAAAAAAAAAAACCTGGCAGCATAGCTGAGCTGTAGGCACATCGTGCCAAGGTTGAATACTTGTTTAAAATCCTACTCAAGAGAGATCTTACTGCATACCAAGCATTATGCCATAAGACTGGTCTACATCACAATAAGAAGAAAGAAAATGCTTGTTTCAAATTGCTCGAGAGGTTTAACATTCGAGAGAGAAAATTTGAAGGATACAAAATGCACAACTGCTAGACAAAGGTGAGAGGACAACACGGTCAAGTGCAAAGGATGAGAAAGCTGTGTGATCAGCTGGTTTGTATGGCTGTCAATGTGTCACTCTGCATAAGGAAAGCAATTGAAGATAGAAAGGCTTTAGGATGGGAGGGGTGGGAAGATGGTTTCTGTGTGTGGAGGGAGCAGGGTAGTGCACCCTGAATTAATATGAAATGTCTTGTTTTGCTTATTGTGCATCTGGAGCACTGCCCATGGGTGCTATTGCATTCCATCCTCATTGGTATGTGGCTACTGCTGTGACAAAGTGAATGTGTAGCTTCAGGGTTATCAAGAAAATGCTGTAGCCACTAAGCCACTCCAATGGCTATTTGTTTAGAATTCAACCATCCGACAGAAACAGCTTACATTGGCATTATGGTGGTGCAAGGTGTTTTGCTGAGCTGTTTTAACCATACTGTCACTGCATGGAAGACAAGGTCTTTTTTGGCAACTTCAAATCGATTTGGGGTTGTTACCTATTTCTCTTTTTCAGGAGGAAGCTGCATTGCACAACCTGCTCCCTACAGAAGATGGTGAGCTTGAGTGAAGCTTTTTTTTGTTTCTAGTTGGGTGGTTTGCATCCTCGACATCTCGGTTAATATTGGTTTGGTAAATGTGTGTTGACCGGTAAATGTAACATACTTTTAAGTTCCTATGCCATACTGCACTGGTCAAACCCATCGTGGGGGAAACAAAAGCCATAAAATAGTGTTGAAGAAGGCTGTCAAGCAAAGAGGACAATCCCTTCAGTGTTCCAAAATGCAGGCTTGCATAAGTCATTTCAAGATGCTAGATTCGGAAGGATTAGTGGTAAAGGTCAAGGGGGAGTATTTCAGCAAACTGAAGTATGCAGGTGACATTATCCTCTTCAATTGTTGTATTGAGCTCTAAGATACAAAAAGGGAATGTTCGATAACCTGGAAAACAGACAAGAATTAGTTATTGGTAGCCTGTGTCCTGAAGATGTACCGGAGTGTAAGTGAGGCAGTCACAGACGGTCTGGCTTATGCAACGGAAATATACAGACAGATAAAAATCTATTGGATTTGCTGGTAGACACGGCAGGAGGGGTTTGGGGACCTTGACATTGCTTCCTCCCCTTTTCTGCAGATTACTTTGATGAGAAGATCACCATCGATGTTGCCACACCTGGCTGAAATGCATGCAGCAAGCCTTCTTAATTCATTAGTGACATCCTTGAAACGAGACATATACACTCAGTGCATCTTACTAGTAGTAACCTATTGGTCTTAAATTTTTAGGGTGAGAATAATGTCTAAATGCCAAAATCCATGCAAGTAGTGATAAAATGGGAAATGCTAGTAGTAACATTTGAGGTGGAAACAATGCAGTATGAATGGTGTACACAGTGTTACAGTTGAAGTTCAGAGGAAAACTGGGCAGGCCATAAAGACCATAGGCAGTGGTCTATTACAGTAACAAAATTGGTGCTGAGGGCAAGTAAACTCAGTCAGGGATTAAATCAAGTCAAATTTTATTGAACATCGTGCATATATCAAGGGGATCGATAGAAAGCCTAAGCAAAGGCTTGACTAGGAGACTGCAGCACCTAGTCATAAATTAGATGGTGTGATGAGACAGGTATAGGTGGGATGTAATTTCCTGATGAAAAAATGGGTTATTGGAAGACTCTGGCAGGTATATCTACTATTTACATTATACGTGATAATTGGGATAATATATTGCAAAAAGGAAAGGACCAAGTGAATTCTTAGCATCACAATTTGCATTTTTTGTACTTGAAAGGCTTTTCTGATATTGTTACTTTCACACAATGATAGAGCAGCAGTCGGTGGTGTACAGAGACTGGGAGTTCGAATTTAGTGGGAATGCACACTGAGAGATTAACAGTTCAACCCAGACGCATAGCTTCATGTGATGCATAGGCACACGATCGTCCGTTGCGACCGGTTGCGACCAAGCCTGAACACGCGCTATCCATCTGCGTTTAGATCTTTCAAAATACCCGCGCGAGTTTGCTTGCGCTGCTTTGTTTACGACAATATCTTCGAGAAATACGACGGAGTACGAAGGGAGCTAGTGGCGTAGCCAGAGGGGTGGTCAGCCCCCCCCCCCCCCCCCCTCGAAATATTTACGTTTTCTATGTGCATGTGCACCTGGTCAACGAAGGCTCCCTGGGCGCCACAATAATCCGCTCTGGGCTGTTTTGAATACGTGTGCTCCCCCCCCCCCCTCCCCCCGCCAAAAAAAAAAAAAAAAGTGCTGCCGAAGCTGTGATGTCAGCTTTTCTATTTCCGTACAACAGTCCAGTAAGGAGATGATCCTCACCTCCATTCAAATGGTGTACATGCGCATATATGCGCCGTTAGGCTTTGCTGATGGAGGGAGCCTTGTAATTGTGCTAAAAATTTCTTTCTTGTGTACTAACACGCATGAACATCATAAAGGGGGCAAGGGGTGTACCCCCCCCCCCCCCAAAAAAAAAAAAAATTCTGGCTGTGCCCTTGGTGGAGTAGTGGAGTGATCAGGGTCGTAGCCAAGGGGGGAGTTGGGGGGTTCAAACCCCCCGAAATTTTTCAGTTTTACTTGCGTATATATGCACGCACACTACAAACGCACGCACGAACATACATTAACGATGTTCGACCCCCCCCCCCCCCCCACACACACACACACACGCACACACTCAGAATAAAAGTTCTGGCTACGCCCCTAGTTGTGATAATATATTGTGAGCACGAAAGCGAACCGCCGGAATCAAATGCGTCCCTGAAGAGCCGCGTACGTGTGCCTGCCGCGAAAAGGGGAATCGAAACTCGAGTTCAGAGGGCTGGTCAGGAGGTAGCATCAGGACATCAGTAAGGAGGACGTTTGGGCGTGTTGTTAGTTCATCGCACTTCGGAAACCATAGCGCACTGAACGAACACGAGATAAGATGCAGACAAGGACAAGCGCTTGTCCTGTCTCATCTTGTCTCGTGTTCGGTTAGTGCGCGCTATGGTTCCTGAAGCATCAGAACAGACTAGACACGTAGAACTGTGTCTTCGTTTGTCCGCCATGCATCTCGCCAACTATATTATGCTCGTGTTGGCTTTAAATCGTGTAAGCAAAGCTTCAGTACTTTACGCGAAGAATTCCTCGCTTTGTTGAGCACTTGCGGCGTGGTGTGAACCTTTCAGTCTCAGGCAGAGCGTCGACTTTAAAAATGGACGAGTGCACTCCTCGGAGGGTGCACTGCTCAACAAAGGGAAGGCCCACACTCGCGGTGAATGCCGTTCGCTGTCTTATGTATGTGCCCTCCCTTGTCGACGCCACGTCGTGTGCGAGTGGCATTCCATTATGGTTGGCAACATTCTTCCATCGCAACCGCAGGTCATCTAGTGACGGACGAGCTGTGTTTGTCGTCTTTGTTGCCGTCCTTTGCAACAGAATCTACGGAGGTCATAGCTCCCTCGCCACGCCATACTAGAATTAAGCGATTTGAATGCGAGCGCTGGGACGAGCGGATGTTTTATGAACATCTCTGCAGGAATTCACCCGCGGTTAACTCTTCCGTGGCTTCAGCCAATTTGCCTCGTTACTACTTGCCCTACTGCCAGCCTTGTCCGCCACGGTAGTATAGTGGTTACGGTTCGGCTACTGACCCGACAGTCGCGGGTTCGATCCCGGCCGCGGTGGTCGCATTTAGATGGAGGCGAAATGGTAGAGGCCCTTGTACTGTGCGATGTCACTGCACGTTAAAGAACACCAAATGGGCGCAATTTGCGGAGACCCTCCACTACGGTGTGCCTCATAATCATACCGTTTTGGCACGTAAAACCCCAAATTTTTTATTATGCTGCCAGTATTTCGGTTGTCGGAAAGATGCAAAAAAGTACATTCAATCGATAGTAATAATAATAATAATAATAATAATAATAATAATAATAATAATAATAATAATAATAATGGTGTGGTGGTGGCAGCTGCAAGTTTTTTGTTTTTGTTTTAGGCTAGATGGAATGGCGAGGTGCAAATTAAGACCAGGTTTCTTGGTACGAAAGGGAAATCGGTTGAACGCTGGGGAAACTTTCGATAGAGGCAGTTTTTTTATTGTGAAGTTCCAAAATGTTAGTGTGTTTAGAAATCGAGAAGCGGCGTGAACGAACCTCAGCGTCCTGCGGATCTTTTTTTCAGAGACTGTGCGCTTCTTTCCATTCTTCTCTGCTTTCGCGCGAGTTTCCCTTTTCTCATGTCGCGTGCCGATCACTTAGTGTAATTGTAGATATTCTAACGCTATGGAATTCGAAGCAGGCCTTGTGTTTTTTCTGCGTTGGTATTCCTGCATTGAAATAGCCTACAAACAAGAAAAAAATAAAAAATAAGAAATGTCTGCCTCGAAACCCAGTACCTGTCTAAGCGACGGACAGCTACATGTTGAACGTATTTCCGGCGTCGCGTTGCCCGCCGTTGGCGGGTTCATTTCGAGCTATGCGATATAAGCACGGAGCCGTTTCGGCTGCATTGTTTCCCACGTAATTGTCGGGAAGTGTCAGTCAAAGTGAGCAACTAATGGGTGACATGTTATTTCTTCGAAAAGTGCGCGCGTATTGCCATAGGTGTGCGCAGGGTTCCCGTTCAGGGGGGGAGTGGGGCGAATGTACGTCGCAGCCCCCCCCCCCCTCCCTATTAGGTCAATGTATGCGGCAGATTTCGCGCCCCCCTCTTAGGTGACTATAGAGGGTAGCCCCCCTTCCAGGTCAATGTATATGGAGCAGGTTTTGCGCTTCTCTCTTAGGTGACTAGCCCCCCCCCCCCTGAACCCCTCGTGCGCACGCCTATGCGTATTGCGTACCAAATCGCCGGCGATGGGTGGACGCGCCGCCAGAAAAGTGTGCTGGAAACGCTCCGCGATGAAGAATAAAGACGAAGAAAAAAAAAATGCGAGCGCTGCTTCGACGTGCTGCAAGTTATACCCAGAATTTCGAAATTGCAGAGCGTTTCCGCAGAGAAAGATACAACATTTATTTGCACCCCTCAAAAATGACGGGGGGAGAAGGGGCCCCCCCCTAACCGTCGGCCGGAATCCCTTGGGTCCTGGCGGCGGTCAGGGCGAAACCTATGACTTTGCATTCGCTCTTTTGCTTCGTGGTTGAGTAATGGAGGTCTCCCATAGATTCTACGTTTCTATTCGGGTCGTTGTAGGATATGCAGGTCCAGACCATGTGGACTGGGTCTGCAATGCTATTGCAGTGCGTATAGGGTTAAACATCTATAGGGTTCCGGATGTGATTTACTGTACAGTTGAGGGGTTTGGAAACACCACGGTTTGCAATTTTTACCACTGTCTTCCTCTTTTTTGCTGAGCTCTTTATCTGCAGCTGGATAGCTCTTACAAGCGAGTTTCTTGTGACAAACAATTTTCTTGTGCATGCATTCTGGGGACACATGTCCAACCAGACTATATACGTGCAAAAAGGGGAAACGTTGAAAGAATTCCAATCCAAGACTACAGGCCATGCGCAGCTCTGACAGCAAATCAAAAAGCCTTGCTCGGCTTCGTCGTTAAAAAAGTCGATCTGTCTGACTTGGTCGTTCCTCTTGGGTTTACTGTATTGTGCTGCAGCGTTTGTGTCAATTCAAGGTGAATATTTGTCCGTCTTGTCGGTTCGCGTACGTCGGGCCGGTTTTTACATGCGTATATTGTAAGATACATGTCTTCTTAACACTATAGTGTTTATGGCTATCTTAACACCGTAGATGGACAGGGCAGTCGAGCCGAGTGTTTTTGTTTGTTTCTGGCCATTTATATTGCTGCAGACGACGGTATAACGTATGCGAGAATCGACGTTGAAGTCACGGCTTTCATCGATTAACATTGAAATTTATTATTTAAGGTCGCATACATTCGCGAAAATGAAGCTGGTGTAGTGCTCAAATCGTATATACATCACCGTCTCCAGAACTTGCGGCGATGTGCGCTGCAATTTTTTTCCATTTTCACTCGGCCACTGTCTGACCAATCATATGCGGAATAGCAATGTATCTCGTCGCATATTCTGGAGGCTATGTAATATCTAGAAACTTACGCTGTTGTCTGGCTTCCTGTGAAGTGATGTATTCGTGTCTTCGGGCACTGAGTGACTCCGATTGATCAAGTGCAGTGTGTTCTGAATAGAGTGAATCAGTCTAGTTCGGTGGAGCATTATTTCGTTGATCTGGCTTAGGAAATCTTAATTATTATTGCAAAAAGTGGATGCGCAAGATTGCCCCTTTTCGCGCCGTTGTATGACGTCGGGTCGGCGTCACGGATTTTACCGTTTTTGTACATGGAAACCTGCTCGAAACTTACTGCGCGCTCTCTTGCTTTCCTTTACCGTATAATATTCTGCAGTATTCTTCCGAGACGTCCAGATGAGCGAGCGTCGTTTTGTCAGCCATCGATAGACTTCGCATCGTGTGTGCGGGGACTGCGCGTGGTGTTATAGCTCGCACGGCGCTCGTGCTTAACGAATGCCGAACTAACAGCACTGCCGTCGTTGTCACGAACAGTGACGTCATTCTGGTCGTCTGCTAGTTGCGCTCATCGGAGCTTCGGTTCCGATTTCGCCGGTGTGTTGCGTTACTGCAATAATTACCAGTGGCTGCTTTTTGGAAATCTCAAAGCGGTGACAGGTTCTTCGTAGGAAGGACTTCGATTCTTCCATTTGACCCGACCACCTGTCTCCATTAATTAAAAGGTCAATTAACTAATATTAAATTACTGCCGTAGTGGATATCTCTAAATATTCTAAGATGTCTGCCGCTACAGAAAAAAGTAGTTTTGAAGGCAGGGCGCAAATATTCCATTTCCCTTATTTTTGAAGATTTTTCGAACATATTTCTTGTAACCCCCTGCATTTCCCTTATTTTTGAAGATTTTTCGAACATATTTCTTGTAACCCCCTGCAGTGTATTGCGATGCCTTGTTGAATAAGTATATCCTTCTAATGAAGGTTCCCAAAGCAATTTTCAAGCCAGAAAAAAAAAGCGATAAATTTGATCTGATGTCATGTGTTTATATTATTATTATTATTATTATTATTATTATTATTATTATTATTATTATTATTATTATTATTATTATTATTATTATTATTATTATTATTATTATTATTATTAACCCTAGCCGTCGTTGTCCAGGTGGGGATTTATTCTGCATCTGTATATTTCAGCAGGCTCTGATTCGATAGGGCTCGAGAGCGGGCCCACGTACCGGCGCCAGTTCATCATCACCAGCGGCTCTCGATTTTCTCGAATCATCGTCGAAACAAAAACCGGAGCGAGTTCGTACCGCGGCCTCGTGCAGTATGCAAGCAAACAACTAAAGGTGTTCTGTGACGTATACGATGGCCGTTCCGTCCGTATGTGCACTGCCGTCTAATTAGCGCGTGCGGTTAAACAAGGCGGTGCGGGAAACTTCAGCAATAGAACATAGTGCGACGTGGTGGGCGCTCATGTAGTGAGGAGCAGCAACAGGATGCCCGATGCTATAGCGTCGCTCATACATTGCGTGTTCCGCCGGAATGTTGCTTGTGAAGCAGCGCGCGACGTTGTTGCGTGGTTGGAATATTTATGCATGAACATGTACTCGGCAGCTGGACGAGAACGATTCGTGTTCACCTCCGTATAGTTAAACCGTCCCATGCCTCTGTGTTATAATAGAAGCTCGTTTCTGTTCGGACTTTGGCTATTTGCCGTCGCCTTTCGTTATATCGTCGATCTGCGCTGTTTTGCGTGCGCCATGTACGTGCCTGTGAAGAGGCCTTATGGTGCAATTAATACGCGAACATGGTGCAGGTGCAGTATACGTACCATGCTCATAAGCGTAGGCGTGCGCAGGTCACTCCATCAGGTTGACTTTAGGTTTAGAATTTGGTTTAGAGGTGCATTACCCTCCATTACCACCATTAGCTTTAGAGGTGCCCTCCATTATTTCCATATATTTTTTTATAGTGCATTACCCCTGCTCTTTAAACTATGACAGTAGAGGTCCGACTGAGTAAAGGTATACGGCAGAATTGACGCCCCCCCTTTATGTGATTAGGGAGGCGGCGCCCACCTCGAGCTTTCCCGTGCGCACGCTTAATGGGCTGGAGGCCCCAGCTTTCCGTGATTCTGCGAAAAATTGCAGAACTAAACTTTTTTTTTTTCTCGCGGAAATGGGGAAGAACTATACAGGTATGCGAATATTCTGGTTCAATTGCCGAATCGACCCTAGTTACACGGGCACGCTAACCTCAGTTACGACGAACTTCAGTTAACCGGTGTAAACATACAGATAGCTCCAACTGTAGTTCGCACATGTTACACGCGAAAAGTTATCCTTAGTTTGGGTCTGTGAAGCAGGTCACGTGACACTCAGTTTCGCGATTAAAAACATAAACGTTTAGCTGGTTTTCATAAGTATACTGGCAAACACTATGTATTCCATTTCAAAATAAATCCTCCTCCTTGCACTTGCAGTCCCCGAGCGTATTCCATCAAGTGTTTTGACAATGTTTGGCATACATAAGGGCTAGTCTCGCAGCTATAGGCGAAGTCAACTTACGGTCGGTGCAAAAGCCAAGACAATCCGTTGCTTGTATACGTTTGGTATCGCCATGTTTGATGCGTGGTTTGTTTTGACAGACTATATCGCGTGTCAGCGTTTCTGTTGTTGAGAAAGGCCGGTTCACTTGCTTTTGGGAAAAGGGTTTCGGCTAGGGGTTTGCGAATATTTCGAGTTTCGAATTCGAATCGAACAATACCTAATCGAATAATTCGATTCGACTTTCGAATAGCTAGTATTCGAAGTTTCGAATAATTCGACAGGACGAATATTTGAAGCGCGACCAAAGGCCAATAATGCAACTTGGTTAGGGTTTGGTGACTGAAACTAACGCTGACGTCGTTACAGCAGGCCTTTCGTTTCAAAGCAGTTTCATAATCCGGAGCGATGCTCGAAACCGTCGACAAATCTTGGCCCCAGCAAAGAAGGCCAGGGAACAGACGCGAATTTCTAACGTCAAAAAATAACCACATCACTGAGCTCAGACTTTATCCCCGTCAGGCGCCAATTATGATGCACTGTCTACGAATGTGTCAAATTCACATGGCATTATTACGAGGCACTCAATATTACATTCCAATAAAGAAAATGGAAGCAATTTGTTGTTTGGTGTGAGTTTGTCGTAAATTGTAAAGAGCATATGTAAATAAATATTTAATTATTGTCTCTTCAGTCATGTTCCATTTTGATATAAAAGGAATGGAGACAGGCCCCAAATGTGTGCGCAATTGGTTTTTGGTTGTAGTCATTTCGAAAAAAGCAAAGTAATACTTTTGACGTTGGTTCTTGAACGCGACATGTC
The DNA here is from genome assembly GCA_030522465.1 of Rhipicephalus appendiculatus. NCBI lineage: Eukaryota > Metazoa > Arthropoda > Arachnida > Ixodida > Ixodidae > Rhipicephalus > Rhipicephalus appendiculatus. The sequence goes on along the minus strand of JALIZH010023250.1, from coordinate 483,654 downwards.
GAACGACCCGTCGGTTGCCTTCACCGAAGTGATCGGTTACAGTCATACGCAGCACACTGAGGTTAAGACAAGACATGTTGACTATGGAGAAGGTTCAGTTAATCCAATGAGCCATGTATCTTGCTCTCTGTTCACTACAAGTTGACACAACTAGCATAGACAAGTTGCGCACACAAACGTATACCCACCGCCGCTGAAGGGGATATATTCAAGCAGGTTCATGAATACTTCAATGAGCCCCTGATCCAAAGATGATCCTTTGAAATTCTAGAAAAAGCACGGAGCTGCACTTTATCCAGGTATCGCCAAAATTGCTTTGCGATACCTTCCCATCATTGCTATTGCCCAACGAGCGCAGGTTTTCAACTGCAGGAAACACCGTATACGTCACGGCGAGGGAGCCTCAAGACAGGCCATGTGGAACAGCTTGTGTTTCTGCATGGCAATTTGTAGTCTTTCGGTAGCAGTCACTCGCCGCGTTGCGTGCTCGAGGACATGAGCATATTTCATTTCTTCGTTGTTGCTTTTTTTTTTTTTTCACTTTTCAGCAAAATCTCTTGTATTCGATATTCGATTCGATGTTCGATATTTTTGGCCACTATTCGGCACTATTCCATTCGAATTCGATTCGAGATGAAATTTCACTATTCGCGATCTCCTAGTTTCGGCCTGTATTGGAGTCACGCTGCCTGCGACCGCGGACATGGGTGCCGCCATATTAACTGAGGTGGTCAATCAACCTCAGTTCGGAGCAACCACGGTTAGTGGGGTAACTGCGGTTTAGGCTATCCGTCTTATTGGATGTAACTGCGGTTTATTAAGGGAACTGAGGTTTGCCGTAACTGAGGTTATCGCGCCCGTGTAAGTATACGGTATAATTCCTGATCGCGGGAAGCTATACTCAGTTTAATACTCTGTTTATTACATCAGGTGCATTGTGGAGGCTAGCGCGACTTCTTGCAGTATACGCGTTCGCATTAAGAAATAATTCAATGTTCTTACCATCCAGAATAGCACTTTCTTTGAGTCGTTCTTGCGGCGAGTAGTAAGGTATTTTGGCCTTGCAAACAAACAAACAAACAAACAAACAAACAAACAAACAAACAAACAAACAAACAAACAAACAAACGCCGTTATATACGTTTGTTATTGTGCGGATGAATCGCTTAGCTTCTATTTTGCTTTCGTTTTTTTTTTTTTTTTTTTTTTTTTTTTTTTTTTTTTTTTTTTTGGTATTTCATTTGCAGCCTGTCGCGACGCGTCCCTCTCGGAGGCTCATGCTCAGCTCGCGCGAGCGTTCAAAACGGTGAAAGCCGACCACGAGACGCGCGGAGTTATACATTCTGCTGACCGAGCATCTTGCAAAGCTTCCACAGCGTGGCACCTGATGTGTGAAACGGAGTATAGGCTCTCTCGTCAAGCCGGCCCTCTTCACGAACTGCGATACCGTGCTGGCTCTGAAGTGCGTACCCGGTGTTTCCGCCTTTTCGACCTGCGCAAAGCGCCGCGCTTGCCTCACATGTGCAACCTTGGTTACTTTATACAGCCGCCACTGCCAAACCACCAGTTCAGAAACTACGAACTTGGCGTTCTGCCGCTCAGTTAGTTTTTCCGGCATTAATGAATAACAGCCCTCTTTAACGCTGTTAGTGAAAGGGACTTATAGGGACAAGCGCTTAGCATTGTTTCGTTTCCAAACAAGAAAAACGAGGTGTAGATTTTGATGTTCTGGCCTTTTGGTTAGGGAGAGAGAGAGAGAGCGAAGTAACTTTATTGGGTCCAGCGGTTTGGGGAGAGAACACTTTATTCCGTTGCCCTTAAATATCTGTTAGTGTCGATAAACTTTGTTTACGCAGAAAGATCATTCGGGCTGTGACATTTGTGTCCCACTTAAGCGTCGTTATTTTAGTAAATAAAGTACAAAGCATCACCTGATGCTCAGCCACAACGGCTTCCTTCAGTTTTAAATTAATACAAGCGCATTTGGAGGCTGAGAGTGGTTAATAAACTGTTGCGTGTACCTGATGTTTGTTCAATGTTGCCGAAGAATTTTGCAGATTCTTCTGTTTAAATTTTCGGAATTTAAAATTTTCCATTGAATAAAGTTAGGGGCTCCATGTATATGCTATACAATGTGCACTACATAGTGTATAGTCTATATATATGCTGCGTGTTGCTGCAACGATGGATGGAAAGGTGGAATGCGTTTTACGCGCACTTTTCATGACTGGCCGATGCTGTGAAGTTTCACACGTGCGGCGTGGCTCTCCCGAGCCATGATCCATCTCTGTTTGTCCTGCAGACCGACCAACTTTTGGTTTCCTCGTTGAGTTCTCGCTGCGCGATAAGGTTAGCGCTCTGCTTGCCTAAGCAACCGCGTTTCTTTCTCGTCTTCGCGAGCCACGTGGTGGAAGTTTTTTGGCCTGCTTGCCGGAAAGTCCTTCCACGTTCAGCAGCGAAGGGGGCGTCTGGTTTACTTGATGCCAGTTTGCATAAAAGTCCTCTTGTTTTGATAAATGGGTGAAACAGAGGCGACTGTAACTTCTCGCGGCTTGCACCCTTGCAAAACTGGTAGCCCCGAGAGCGCTGGGAGGGATGTATAGTAGCGATAAACAGCGCATGCACAAACAACGAGAGGGAAAGATAGAGCAGACGCGCAGGCGGTACGGTGACGCATGTGCGTACGCAAGCAAGCGGGCTGGATTTCATGGTTGCGGATTGCGGCCATTACAGCGCGTACAAGTCAGACTGTGCCGCACCAAACATTAGAAGTGGGACGCGGCAAAGCTCCGTTTTTTAGTTCTTGCTTATTGAAACGACCATAAAAGCGAGAACGATAGACGGTATACACTTGTCTTACAAACATTTTCTCTTGTGTCGTTCACAGAGGCACGGGATGAGGTCCAGTGATAGTACTCGACATTTAAAGTAGCCCTCTGTTTTTGCCTCGTCTGTGCTGTCATCTTCTTCCCTTAAGAAAAGGCGAGCCTTGGTAGTGCGGCTATGTTGCTTGCTGTGAGGTCCATTCTCCTGAATGGGCAGCACATCCTGTTCTTGTTCACCTTCAACTGTGGCTCACACCCACTGTGGAGGATTCGCCAAGAGGCAGCACATCATAGTGCCATATTATTCCTTTTCCTCTAAGTAATGCCATATACTTCCTTTTCTTCGGAGCCATATCCAAACCATTCCTCCAAACTCTGCGGCGCGTTGACTACCGGTGTTAGTATATAGGTTGTGTGCCAGGGCAGCCCTACAGTGCGACTTAGGGGTGGGCTTGGGAAGCCCCAGCACTCGATGCCCTGAGGTATGAGAAAGAGAATCAAAATGCGTTTCCATGTGATGTCTCAGACAAACCACTATGCACTTCTAATCACATGGTGTGTTTAAACGCGCATCATTTTTAGTTGTGCTATTGAAGGCAAATCTATTGGGTAAGCCCCTATAGCAAAGCCGCTGCTCAGCAGCACTTTGTTTTATGTGTGTCATAAGAGAAAATGCTATATTCAGTGAGCGAAGTACGGTGCATACTATACTTTAAAGCGCAGTTCCGAATGAGATGCGTCGGGTTGAAGTTGCTGCAGTCAACTGCTGGTGGAACTTGACCGCGGCGATCGCTCGTGTTTCTTGGACATATTGGTATTTGAGAAGTATAATTGATCTCCTAATCTTAACGCACAACGACTCAGCGATTTGCCTTAGCGATTTACTGCGTCGTTGGCTCAATCAAGGGGCCTTGCTTCCTGTTCAAGGTCTTGGCTGACGCACAGAAAAAGATATAATGTATGCATACACAGCTAAGCGTCCAAAACCCTCTTGTCTGCTGTAAACACATTTCTGGCAGCTCTGGACAGATGCAAGTATACAAGCTATCGCATTTAGCGATTAGCTGTTGTGCATCTGTTTATTGCGTTGGCATCTTCAAGTGGCGTTAAGCGATTGCGCGTCTTCTCGGGTTTCAGAGCGAACAAGCAAATGCACGCCGTGCGCCTTATGTTTAGGTGCACCGTAAAGAAGCCTCGGATGGTCAGAATTAATTCCTAGTTCTTCACTTGGGTATGCCTCGTGATCATGTCATCATTTAGGCACGTAAGACCCGGGAATTCAATTTTAGCGAATGGACGCAAAACAAATGTTAGGTTAGGTTGGATGGACGAGTGTATATATATATATATATATATATATATATATATATATATATATATATATATATATATATATATATGAAGGAAGGAATTGTAAACTTAAGGGCTCGTTTGCTGTGTTAAACATAGTATTAATGAGAACTAACAGACAAAGATGCCAAGGAAAGTATAGGGGAAGCTATTAGAAGTAATTGTAATGTAAATGTGAAGAAATGAAAGTGGACGAAAAGATAACTTGCCACCGGCAGGATCCGAACCTGCGACCTTCGAATAACGCGTCCGATGCTCTACCACTGAGCTACGGTGGCGGTCATCTCCCCGTCCACTTTATGGGGTATATATGTGTACTTAAACGTGGGAGCGTCAGTAAGCGCCGCCTGTTGCCATTACGGCGAGTGTGGAACACTCTTTTTTGCCCGTAGGCGTCACGTAGTACGTGATCTTATTACGAGAGGGCAGCTGACTAGTAATCCCTCGCATACCACCTGAAGGCATCAAGTCTGCCAGAACGAGACCCTCGTTATGAATGAAGGAAGGAATTGTAAACTTAAGGGCTCGTTTGCTGTGTTAAACATAGTATTAATGAGAACTAACAGACAAAGATGCCAAGGAAAGTATAGGGGAAGCTATTAGAAGTAATTGTAATGTAAATGTGAAGAAATGAAAGTGGACGAAAAGATAACTTGCCACCGGCAGGATCCGAACCTGCGACCTTCGAATAACAGGGTGTTTTTTTTTTAAGCAATACAGATTTTTCCTTAAAAAACTATAATAGTTAGGCACTTGTCGCCTTCGCAGCCAATTTCTAGGCCGAGGCGGAAAGATTTTACCACCAATCAGATCACTCAGAAATTGCTAATTAACAAAAATAATTTAATTACTTTTTTTAATTATCAATTTTAGGGCAATTTTTTATATGGGGAAGTTGTTCTACGTCACAGTTTATGACGAGCCCAATTTTTAAAAATTGAAAATATCGCGTGTAGTTTGAGAGATCCATCGTCGAATTTCCAGACCGCGGCGCGGTAGATACCGAAACTGACGCACCGGGCGCGCCGGTGCGTCGAAACTGACGCGCCCGGTGCGTCAGTTTCGACGCACCGGGCGCCTCACGTGCTGCGTCAAGCGGGAATTCGACGATGGATCTCTCAAACTACACGCGATATTTTCGATTTTTAAAAATTGGGCTCGCCATAAGCTGTGACGTAGAACAACTTTGCCATATAAACAATTGCCCTAAAATTGATAATTAAAAATTAATTAAATTATTTTGGTTAATTAGCAATTTCTGGGTGATCTAATTAGTGGTAAAATCTTTCCGCCTCAGCCTAGAAATGAGCTGCGAAGACGACAAGTGCCTAACTATTATACTTTATAAAGGAAAAATCTGTATTGCTTAAAAAAAACACCCTGTATATATATATATATATATATATATATATATATATATATATATATATATATATATATATTGTAATGAATCAGACAGAGAGACAGCACCCGTTCCTGGGCCAGCTGTTCTATTTCGTCGTTTTCCTCTGCCTCGCTCTAGCTGCCCGCGCGCCCAAAAAACCCAGCGTCGTTCTTGATCATGACACTCGGCCATGACTGCGAGCGCGCTGCTGCCAACAGTATCTCCGGTGGCCGGCACTGGCTGTTTCTCAGTGGCCGAACTCGGCCACGCTGGAAATTCGCCTGGCAATTTGTCGAAGATGGTTCCGGTGGCCGCCACTGGCTATGTCGCCGTGGTCGTTCACTGTGTCGCTGTAGATGCTGGGCCTTGGTTGATACCTTTGTCAATGACGACTCTGGGGGACGGCATTGGCTGTGTCGTGGTGGTCTGCGACCTCGGCCACTCTGCGACTTGGCAGGGAAAGCTGTCTGATTCTCCCCTGGTGGAAGGAGTTGGCAGTTTCGCGGTAGTTGATGTTCTCTGACAGGCGGCTTGGCAAGAAATACTCTCGGTGATGGTTCAGGCGGGCGGCTGTGGCTGTATCGGCATCGTCGCCGGTCCATCGCGCGAGGCTGGCCCTTGTCCCGCCACCTTTGGGACAGGGTAGGCAGCGGTGGATCAGGTGACACAACATGCAGCACCAAACATGGCCGTCTGCGCATTTTGCAGCGGGCCGTTCGGCGTTCGGGTGTCCTACTAGACGTCTGCGTCAACATGGAGTCAGGTTCCCGCGCAGATCTGCGATACGAGTTGTGTTTTCGCGAAGTTGTCGCTGTAAGGCTCCCTAACGCTCCTGAAGCTGCTCTGCGCACCGCGCTCTGCGCGCATATATATATATATATATATATATATATATATATATATATATATATATATATATATATATATATATATATATATATACATATATATATATATATATATATATATATATATAATACGTAGAGTATGTAGAGATACGCGCACATGGTCGTGTGACCACTCTCTCTTTTTTGGCCACTCGTTTATTTTTGCACCGTTTTTTTTTTTTTCCAAATACAGGTGCTATGCGCATGTAGCAGTACGCGCACGTGGTCGTGTGACCACTTATCAGTATGTACGCTTCTTCTCACTTTTTTCTTTTTTCTCTCTTTCTCTCGGCACGGCGATGTTATAAAAGCGCATCGGCGCCTGGTAAATTTTGTCTTGATGAAGATCGGTCTCCGATCGAAACGTCACCAATAAAGTTTTTTAGAAGCGTATATATATTTTTCCTATATATATATATATATATATATATATATATATATATATATATATATATATATATATATATATATATATATATATATATATATATATATATATATATATATGCTCTTTTTTTCGGACCTCTGAGTATTAGATCCGATCCAGGGGATCCTTCGCAAGAGGACAGTGGAACACACGGTCCCCAGTATACGTATATATTCCAGGGACCGTATACACTGGGACGCAGCTGTACGTGAGTTTGGTCGGAGAGAGTGGGTTCTTGTATAAGGATAGCGGGAAGGTGTGTTGTTTTGCTTACATTCGAAGCAGATCACTTCGTTTGTGAAAACCTGAATTAGAAGTAAAAGCTTTTCAGTGGTGTTGGGGGGCTGGATAAAAAAAAAGAAATAAAGCGAAAAATCAAATGAACGAGGTTTGCCGTTCTGTCGATATTCAAAGATCGCCGTCGCCATGAACTGCAGGCTGTGTTGGAGTCTCGGCGGAAGCGCTTCGGTACTACGTAGTATATATGCTGTAGTACTTGCGCAAATAATCGTTGCTTCCGCACAGGCAGTTGTATCGGTCGCGTGGAAAGTCTTAAATATTTAAGTCTGCTATAGCAGGCTTATGTACTTAGGCTCACATATATATCAGGCATCTGACTACATATATATGTAGTCAGGCGCCTTCGCATGCTGTAAAATTATGTACATGCTACGTCAGCATTGATGGATCGCAGCGGCCGCTTGCCCCCTATATATTATTGTGTTACTGACGCCGAAGGAAGTGTGTTGTCATATAAGTATCCTCTGTTTTTGTGCAGGTGCCGCATTCGTACGACAATGTGCGTCGATCTTCGAACATCACCCTCTGTAACGCGACACGTTGTTTACCTCTCGCACGACCTCACTCACTGCCTGGCAGTTTCCGTTGAGCCGTTGTTGTCGTGGGTGTCCATCTAAACACATTATACTGCAACGCAGTAGATGCTTTGTCGGCTGTACTGTTCTGGAGCGATTAAGGTAATATTCGGGCTCGTTCCGAGTGGTTGTATAGTCTGTTCTTATAATCAAGCCACTACTGTAGTTCCTTTTCATTTACTTTTTTCTTTAGGTAGAGGGTGGAGTAAAAGGAAAAGAACGTGTAACTCGCCAGAACGGGAATTGTGCTACATATGCGCCAAGTTATATGGTCGCTGGCGAGGCGTCTGCGTTATCGCAATACAGTTAAAGATGTTATACGCATATTAACGCTTGGTGTCTTGTTAACATTTTATACTCGCATCTTCTTTCCTTACGTGTAGTTAGAGTTGCATATGTTCTCTGTGTTTCCCCGTGTGCGTGTGTCGGTTACTCCAAGTTGCTTCCAAAGCGGTTTTCTGGCTTCGCACGGAATATTTCCATCGACTCGCCGACAGGTACTAACCAATTTATTCTTAATGACGCATTGCAAGCGGATTGCCTGGGCGCTACCACTATGGCATGGAACGTGGTCGTATCCGGTATAGCACGACTCTTAACCTGCAGTCATTTCGGACCCACGCTGCTGTCTCTTTGGCTTGCAGGCTGTTGCTATGCTTGCACGGTCAGATGTTATTCCGAGTGTTCGCGTAGAGCGCGAGACGTGTCGTATGCATGTGTGTGTCGCTCCGTGACTCATTGGCGGTACACACACGCTAATGCGCCGTCGTTCGCCCAATCAACGCGTAACCTATACTGCCTGTGCGTCCTTTGCGTCGTCGACTTGTTTGGTTTGTTTGTTTCCCGATCTTGTCAGCCACACGGGCGCTCCTCTGATTGCTCGGCTCTCGCCGGCATGGGCGCGCGAGTGCGGCTTTCCTGCGTGACTTCACGCGAGAGCCTTTCTATAGCGTTGGCTGATTTCCGTTGCTCCTTGTTCCTCCGACGTCGACCTTCTTGCGTCTTGTAGTTCAGCGAGACCCTTTACAGCCATTGCCGTTATTTCTTTTTTCTCTCTATCTCATTCACACGCACGCGCACGCACTTATTATGGACGTAAGCATGTTGTACATGTCAGTAGTTCGGATCGAACAGGGGAACGATCTAAAGATGGCTGCACCGTTAAGTATGTTCTCTGACGCAGCATCAATGGTTCTCCTGTAAAGAGGGGACAACACATCGTTAACAGCGTAGCTCAGTGTCTCTACATATGCATGCCTGGATGGCCAAGGTCAGCCAGACTACGTCACTAGACAAATGACTCTACTTAACGGCATATTTAGTTCGTTCCTCTCCTTTAGACTTTCTGACAGGTGGTGTACATTCGCAATCCTAGGTGCTTACGCCCGTAATTTGAGCGCAATTCATACTGTTTTCTCATTGAATGCCAACACGCTCGCTTCTCCACAGCGATTTCTGGAAAGGTCGCTAAACGCAATTACTCGAAGCGCGGGCTGTGGCAGCTGGATTGTTCAGAGAGAGATGCAAAGGAAAGGCAGGGAGGTTAACCAGGTTGTACCCGGTTTGCTACCCTACGCGGGGAGGGGGGAAGGAAAAAAAAAGAAGAGATAAAGAAAAAACGAAAGAGAGAACAAGTCATACGCGCACACACATATCGGCGTTCACAGAGCACACACAGGCTGTCACAACCGAGAAATATTTTAGTTCAGAGAGAGATAATAAGGGTAGAAGAAAGGCAGGGAGGTTAACCTGGGCTGAGCCCGGTAGGCTACCCTGCACGGGGGGGAGGGGGGGAGAGGGAAGAAAAGTTAGAGTAGGAGAGAAAAGTCACTGAGCCGACGCAACAGTTCCACGTTTGACTTCACAAACGACGAATCAGTCCGGTGTCCTTGAGAAACCGCAACAGCGCTTTCGTTGCCTTGCGGAGCTGTGATGGGCATCCCCATGGTCCCAATACCTTCTCGACTGTGAAAACGCTTCCGTCCAGTTGATGTAGCGCAGTGCGGATGTGAAGCCTCTCGTTTGCGTATGTCGGGCAGCAACACAAAATGTGTTCAATAGTCTCATCGACGGCACAGTCTTTGCACTCGGCGTTGTCGGCCATCTCAATCTTAAATGAGTAGGCGTTGGTGAAAGCTACGCCCAGACGCAGACGGCACAACACTGTACCTTCCTCCCGGGAAAGCCGAGGGAGTAGCCGCAGTCGTAGAGATGTGTCGAGAGAGTACAGTCGATGATTTGTGAACTGTGATGATTGCCACTTCTGGATTGTTATGTTCTGGGCCAGCTTACTCAAGTAGCGAGCCGCGTCAATCCTGGATAAAGGTGTAGAAACAAGGTTTGTTTATACGTGTGCTTTTCTGGCAGCTTCATCGGCGAGGTCGTTGCCGGAGATACCGCAATGACTTCGTATCCACTGGAACACAACGTTGTGTCCTTTCTCGATCGCATTGTGCAGCATTTCTCTTATTTCCCACACAAGTTGTTCGTACGATCCGCGACGCCGACGAAAGACATTGTAGAGCCGCCTTTGAATCGCAGAATACTGCCCACCGATTAGCCGGTTGTTGCTTGATGTAATCGACGGCACCTCGCAGGGCAACAATCTCCGAGCCAGTCGATGTGCTCACGTGAAATTCTGAATGATTACGGGTACGACATGCGCCGCAGCCAAAGGGGCGTCATATATTTGTGGCCCGGGACTTGTACATAAATATGAGCTATCTGCAACAGGGGTTTGTGCGCTATTAATCAGATACCGGGTAATGTTCCAGATATAGCCAAGAAACTAAACAACAACAACAACAACAACAAAAACCTGCTAATTTCCTGGTCAAGCATTTTAAGCGGGGCCGTATTATAAGGGTGATTGCGCTGCTAAGCTCGAGGTCGCGGACTCGTTTCCCGGCCACGGTGGCCACATATCGATGGGGCGAAATGCTATAGAACACCCGCGTAATTATATTCAGGTGCTCGTGGAAGAACCCCGCGGGTGGTCAAATTTAACCCGGAGTCCCCCCGACGGCGTGCCTCATAATGGTGTCTTGGTTTTGGTGCTTAAAACCCCGAAATTTTGTGGACTCGTGCGCCGTCGTGGAGCCGTTCGAGGCTGGTTTTGGGTGCATATACCTGGTGCTTCAAGAAATGTGTCCGAAAATTTTCAAAATAATGTTACTGCTATATTTGCTCGCTACCGTCCGCATTATAGTTCTTATTGGGCGGCAGACATCTGCAGACGGCTAAAGACATTACGGCAGCAATTATGGAAATTAAGTTAACATTTTAATTAGAGGAGACAGGCAGTCGAGTCAAGTGTGAGAATTGGAGTCCTTCCTGCGAAGATCCCGTGGCAGCTTTGAAATTTCCCAAAAAAAACGGCCACTGCATGGTGATTTTTGCGGAGTGACCAAATTCCACCAACCACGTACTCCGGCGAAACTGAAACGCCGAAGAGCGCAACTGCCACACTCTTTCGAGATGTCCAGAATGAGCGAGCGTCGTTATATAGGTTATCAAGCATACATGTACTTCGCTTCGCGGGTGTACGGGCTCCATGATACCACGCATGGCGCACGTAGGTTAACGAATGCGCAACACCACTGCAATCGTTGTCGGAAACAGGGGCTTCATTCTGGTCTAGCGCGTCAGTTTCGCTTCAGGTTTCCCCAGTGAATTAGCTCGCATTTCGTCACACCGTGCTCACTGCAGCGGCCTCTTTTTTGGAAGCATGAAAGCGGCCCTTCGGAGGAAGAACTTCAATTCTCCCATTTCATCCGGCCGCCTATCTGCCCTAATTAAAACGTTAGATTAATTTCTACAAATTATGCTGTAATTAATGTCATTAGTCATATTAACATGTCTACCACCACAGAAAAGCAATTATGACGGTCGGAGTTCCATTGCTTTTTACGATTTCCGGGCACACAAAACAGCCTGTATTATTATATCACACAGAAAATTAGCGGCGTTTGGCCTTTGTACGTCTGAAACTAGGTAATGAACTGCTTCAATGAGTTGTTTTAATTATATGAATCACAAGACACCCTATAGACTCACAAATAGTAATCAGCCCTAATTTTCATTATTATTCGTCTAATTACTACATCAAGTGATGTTGAAATGTTGACGTTTGTTGTTATTAGCGTAGTAAAATTCGCCTGATGATCTCATCGTTTTTCTTTTTTTTGTTCCAGTGGAATTTGTCGTACATTTTGTGCAACACAGATGCATACACGATAGGGAAATCTCTAGTGGTCGTCGCGCATGTATTCACGGGCACCGTTGACGCCTTCACGCGCGTATATATGACTGTAATTTTCCTTCTGTGTCACGTACTTTCTGACATATATGTCGCACTTTTAGTTAAGGTAAATTGAAGGTGACAGACAGCGCGCGGGTCACCACAGTCGCAAAAGTCAACCGCGTTGTATAGTCGACATCGCAGCGTTTCAGTGGGGTGTTTTAGCAGCGCCAGTTTACTGTACGGTAATACCGTGCCGTCGTAATGGGCACGCCGCTTTTTTCGGTCTATACAATACCTCTGTTAACCACTTTGATAATCTCATCACGTTATACCGTATACGCGATTAGCAACTCGCGCGGCCAAACAAAGCTGCGTGGGGACCACGACGGTACGGTATTATTTCCTTACTTACCGTACGGTATTATCGTCACTGCTAAAACACACCCTGATGGTGCACTTACGCGCTACCCCCCCCCCCCCCAAAAAAAAAAAAATGGAGACGAAAGCAGTGTGCCGCTGGAAACGCTGAAACAACGCGATTCTGCTTTGAAATGCTTGCGCGGCTCCGCTGAGGCTGCCCAAAGGGGTGTACCGCCTCTCTTTATCTAACTATATATCATTACTCGTAAGCTTTGCGCTGTGTGTGTGTCTCTGTGCTCTTGTCTACGTCAGTAATGGCAAACCAACAAGCCCAGGTTGATACCCTTCTATCTATAGCAGTGGTCGATAACATTTGCCGCTCATTATTATACCCTTCTTTTCGGTGCTGTACGATCAAGTGCTTGACGCACGCACGTACACGCGCTCGCTCTGCTTGAGTTACTGTAATTAGTTGGGAGAGACATTAGGAAGAAATCTAACCTAAACGTGTTCAGCCGCTCGTGGTTCTATGGCATTTGGCCGAGCACCGTCCCTTGTGTCGACCTTGGCAATCTGCTACACCGAAGCGGCTTTGTTGAGGTTTCCGCGACGGTATACGAAGCAAAAAAAAAAAAAAAAAACAGGAAGGGGGGGGTGGGGGGGTGACGTTCTTTTTATATCGCGTCATCTATTGAAGTCGTTTATAGTGTGTCTACGTGTACATGGGTTCCAGACGACGGGCCTTGCGTAGCTGTGCTGTGTCCCGTTCTGTTTCTTGATGAACGATCGGGGTGGCGTGTTTTGCTGGCATGCGCTGACGTGCGCGTCAGCTGCCCGCACAGTTGAGAGACATAGTCTGCCAGTCAAGTTGGCTACGAGCAACTTTTTTTCTTTTTCTCGGAGAGTAGGCCATAGCGGAGTAGGGCGCTGATTTGACCGAGTTGGTACAGCGTTTCATGACCGCAGATGCCAAAGTAGAACGACAAAAACAATGGCAGTAATAATTGTTGGGGCTTTAGGTCCCAGAAGCACGATATGATTTATGAGGAACGCCGAAGCGGGGTGGCTCAGGAATTCGATCACCTGGTGTTCTTGAACGTGCATCTAAATCTAAGTACACGGGCCTCTAGCATTTCGCCTCGGCGACGATCTCACTGCCTTCGGGTCAGCAGCCTACCGGGAAAAAAAAAATAATAAAGAGTATGCCTATATTATGTATTAACTTCACGAATACCACTGACCTGTCATATGAGGCGTTAGGTAGGAATATATATATATATATATATATATATATATATATATATATATATATATATATATATATATATATATATATAATCGAGGAAGCAGGAATGATTTCAGGATAGCAACAGCTGCGCAAGTCCCCTAATGCAGGGTGTTTTACGGAGAACTTGATTCATCTTGGAACAGTGGAGCTTCATGGTTAGTGCATATCGTTGGTTTGAACGAAACAGAAAACAAAACAAAGAAACGAACAACTTTGAGTAAGACGATAGTATTTATGCGTATACAGTTGACAAGCCTTTCGGGGGTTACACACAGGAAAAAAGAAAATGTGAACGATGACAAACATCTCTAAAGTGGAGCAAGGTCAGTCACCATCCGATATACAAAGCTTGGTAAATACGCATTAATGCGATGGGTGCCAATGAAAGCTTCCAGGCGTACAGAGCAGCATAAAATAAGTGAAACATAAATTGGAATGTAGTGCGTATGCGTTTTTGAGCATTGTGAAACAGATGCAAAATTTCCCTGCGGGAGGCAATGACTAAAGGCTTTTTTTAAAAACCCTGACGAGGTCTTGACCTCCTGGTAACTAATACAGTCTTCATCAGTGACATTTACACATCGGTGACATATTATACAAATATTATACACATTCCATTAGTATGAGACATTTGCTTGGTCTTACATGCTATTATATTCATATTTTTTTTCTTACACATTCATTTAAACATGCTTACTTCGGCATGCATACACAAAAATGTTATACATTCTAAAACACGCTTTTTTCTGCTTAATATGCATTCAGAATACATTCTGAACTAAAGGGAAAGCATTGTTAGAATCAAACAATCCTGTTTTACTAATATGGTTAACAGCAAAAAAAAAAAAAAAAGAAGCAGGACAACTAAGTATTCAATTGTTGTGGGGCGAATTGAAGGCAGGATTAAGAATAATAAGTAGTAAATCAGTTGTTCTTTTTTTTTTTTTTTTCATTTCGACACGAACTATCCACTCAGGCGCGAACATTCAACTGAAATGTATTTGCGAAATGTACGAGGTTTTTCATATAGGTGCTATGTGACGCTTGTCTCCTGGGGAAAACACGAAAAGGAAAGAATAATAATAAAAAAAAACAGTTGTACAGGAATATGATAATTATAAATGCTGCACGCACCCGGAAACGTATACGCGTCACGTAGTACGTGCCATCTGTGTATATAGTTCAGTACATTTCGCTAGCGCTCTTTTGCTTGTAAGCCTGTGCTTGTGTTTGTCTTCTACATCGTTTTTGTTATCCAACTCGTGCGCAAGACGTCTGCAGTTACTCAACATTATTATTATTATTATTATTATTATTATTATTATTATTATTATTAGTAGTAGTAGTAGTAGTAGTAGTAAAAGCAATCTAAGGAAAAGCTGGTGCGAAGGGGGGGGTCTTTTTGTGCCACAAGAATATTCATCTATATATCTCGCGTGCCTTTCCTTTGCACTGTCGTCATGCGTCCGGCACTTCCGGGTCACCACGAACGGCACCATGGCACGCGCGTTGTTACCAGCGTGAGGTAGCATTCTTGACAGGAAAGTGGCGAGCGCCGAGTTTTCAAGAAAGGAAACGCGAGCAAGCCAGACGACGATGAATTATTGTTGTGGGACAAAAAGACGCCCCTTTCTGCGCGCCCGCTCGAAGTATTTCTAAATTTGTTAGGCAGTCATTCTGACGGACTGTAGAGAAGTATGCTGATCGTGTGTGAGCAATGCGCGACATGTACCACGTGTTGACTCGAATGCGAATGACTCGTATGCCCAGATTAGGTATTCTGGGCACTCCTGTGCGCCGCGCTTCGCTCCCCACAAACAGCGGTTTGCGTTCCCACGGCCCGCGTCTGACCTGTAGGTGTTCGCGCGGCCGCTGTTGGGGGGGGGGGGGGGCATGGCGGATGGTGATTTTTTTAATAATAATAATAATAACAACAATAATAATGATAATAATAATAGTAATAATAATGCGTTGTTATTAGGAAATTAACCGCATTCAGAAAAGAAAGGCTTTTGATGTAGCACAAAACGACACACGGACATGAGAAGGCACATATGGACACCACACAAAAGCTTTTCAAATCAATCACCAACGAGCCCACATTTCAACTCTCGCATTCAGAAATGTGGACATTGGAAAGCCGCTGTTTTAAAATTCGTTTAGCGTTTTTTAAGCTCAGCCGTTTCGGTGCTATCGACCCATGATCTGTAGCCTCTTGTGACGTCAGAGCCCCGCATTGCAACACCGGATACGGCGGAGGTTCGAGCGGTCTCTCGTGACGTTAGACGCATGCACACGCGACTGACGTCGTCTGCGTGGCGCATACCATGGATGAACATGAACAGATACTTTAAAAAGGTTCCTATGGCTGGACTTGAACTCTGGACTTCTAACATATCGAAAGCCGTTACTCTAAGTCGTCAAAGGCGTATATGCGCCTCATCAGGCGGAATAGAACACCTTTAAAGGGATACTGAACAAAATTGTTGCTGCCAAGATTTCCAGCCAAATTAAAAGTTTGGGGGGTTGAAATCGATGGACACAACCTTCATTTCCGGCAAAAACTAGAGGAACATAATGAATTTAATGAGTTTTTCACAAACCGCCGCGTCTAGCGGCCGCGCCGTGAACTAGAGAGTGTGACGTGAAACTCGCCGGAAACAGTCATCCCACCAGTGCCAGCCGTCGCCCGCGTCTCTCAACCCGCTCAGCTCGCACTTCCTTTCGCAGAACCACTACGGGAGGCTGGAGCGGACAATGCTCCCGGCTGGGGTAGGGCATCAGCGCTTTTGTGGAAGGGAGAGAGTGGAATGAAAGGAAGAGAAGGAGAGGAGCACGTGCACCCTGCATGCGCCAGGGAGAATCTGACGTCACGGCTCGCGCGCAGCCGCCGTGCGCTGACAATCCACCAAAAATACAGCCAACTGTTCAAAAATACGTGAAATAAACTGTTTATCGGAACAGCGGCGTCGTCCGAGTAGAATTTCGATGTTTTCGTCAGTTTTTCAAATTTTTGTTCAGTATCCCTTTAAGCATGGCCCGCGTGCAAGCAAGCGCTTTCAGACTTTTGAACTGGTATAGCGCATTATGGTAAAGAAAAAACGACCGAGCAGATCGACACAAGAGGACAGAGCGCTCTGTCCTCTTGTGTCGATCTGCTCGGCCGTTTTTTCTTTACCATAATACGCTATACCAGTTCAAATACGACGAACCAACTCGCCCAATCTTCAACCCTTGTCGCTTTCAGACGCTTGGCGTATTTTTTCACAACGCTGTCGGAGTGTCTTCAAATCGCCATTCAGTTGAATGTGAGTGCCTTAGAAGGAGTTCATCAACAACGGGTGTCGTGTCATTTGCCCTTGTTCTTGTCGAGCACCTGTCTCTCTAGTTTGCTTCAATGCTTTTTGCATTGACCATAAAAGACGTCTACTATAACTCTTCGAAGACAGTGTCTCCGTCGGCACGCAGGTCGCGGGATCGAATCTCGGTAGCGGCGGTCGCATTTTCGAAAGGGGCGTAAATGCTGGAAACCCGTGTAACTTAGATTTAGGTGCACGTTAAAGAATCCCAGGTGGTCTAAATTTCCGGAGCCCTCCGCTACGGCGTCTTTATAATGATATAACGGTTTTGGGGCGTTAAACCCCAACAATTATTATAATAGTGTCTCCCTCGGCCGCTTCCACCCACATTTTGGGACGGGGTATGCATGATGATGTCCATCTGTAATTTCTGACCGAGATGAACGTCAAGAAAAGCGAGATTAAACAAAGCAAAGCAAAATAAGTAAATGAATGATACAGTGAAATAAGACAGCGAAATCCATGCTGTTGCTCATAACACATCCGACTACTTCACACGCACTTCCGGGCTTTCATTCGCTTCGTGTTTCTACTTCCGGCATCCTAATTCTCATTCTGGGCGACAGCCTTAAATGAACTAAAAGTGCACACCACTATGTTCATTTAATCTCAATGGAATGATTGAATTGTACTAACCTTCTATTTCATTTTAGGCTGCGCTGATGAAGAGCAGAATTTTCGTAAATAAGTGTAGCTTGCTAACTCGTATATAAATAAATTAATACTGTATTCTTCTGTGTTTAATGCGTGTGAGCGGTTGTTGTTGATCAACTTTATCTGCGTAATCATCAATATGATGATTACGCATTATGAAATGACGCGGCCAGACCACGCACTGACGGGTGCACCACTGTCGCCTAAAAATTTGTCACATTCACCACTGTGCCGTAGTGACAGGGCAACAGTTTGAAGCGAGACGGGCAATGCGTCAGGCGCGCAACTGGCGCCTAAACAATATGCTGTTTGACGGTTTAGCCCAGTCTACGCATAACCGCGCCCGTCATAATAGCGCTTCTGATAAAGTGACGGCGGCCCCCCTCGCCGTGCGTGCGATCGCTAAGATCGAAAGCTTTTTCATTCCGCAATTGTTGAAACTTGCTCAAGGACGAAAAAGCTGTAGAATTTACTTGCAGGAAGACATAGGGGGGGGGGGGGGGTGAGGGGGGTTCTTGCAATAGCTTATGCTTCAAGTACTTTACCACGTTGCCTTTCCGAGAGTACGCCGTCTATGTGACAGCTTTGATGTTACTTAGAGACACGTTATCAACGAGTCGTATTCTCAAGTTTCCACTTGATTCTCATGTTTCTCGAGGAGGATCTTCAACAGTAAGAGCATTTTATTCGTCTTGCTTTTTCTGGTTGCTCAATATCATGCATGTATATAATGTGTATTTCAAATACAAGCACATCCTACGACAAAGCTAAGCTTTTGAGATTGTTAGCCATGTAGCGTAACTACCAGGTGGTTCACAATAGCAGGCAAATGCGAGAAGACATTGGTGAGTTTGATTTTTTTCTTTCTTTCTTCCTTTTTTAAAATCCGCAGCATTCTGTCCTTCCTCCGTCAAAATAGGAACGCGCCTTTTTCGCCTAGCGCTCTGCGAAAAGAATTTCGAAATTTTTTTTTTAATCAGCGTATTATGAAAGAGGAACTGGGATTTAATGTATTGCTTTCCCTGATCCAAGTCCACTTCATAATGAATCATATGTGCCGCTGTTATGCAGTTAGACCCCTGCCATAGGAAAGCATCTGCTGCAGTCTCTGGGCCCATAAAAAAAAAAAGGAAAAAAAAAAGAAAGAAACTGATATTATAGCTAATCGTGCCTACCGAGTGAGCTTCGCCGACTTGCATTTCGTTCGTGATAACTTCCTCTCTCCGTAATTCAGATTCGTTGGTCCCACTGTGAACCACCGCGCTTCCATTGGTCAAAATGTGTATGTATATACTAAATGTGTGCCTTAATATCTTTAGACTTTAATTATTGATACGTATGCCAGTTACCAGGTGGCTTAGTTTTCCTTATCACCTCGCTGGCCCATGCACTTTTTGCCCAATTTTATGTCGATGTATACTTCGTGACCCACCTAAGTACGCTCTGAGCGCTGCGATGCAACGATCTCGGTTACGTGCATCATAACGTTGCACATTACATGTATGGGTTCCTTATCGGATTGGATTGGATAAACTTCTATTGGGTCCTCCAAAGCAGATAACTGGGCCGCGGGCCGCTCCCGCGTGTGGACCGAGAGGTCGATCGAGCCCCTCAGACGCATCGCGGGCTTGGCTGACAGCCCAGAGTTGTGCCAGGGATGGGCTGCGGATTGCCGCCTCCCACCTGGCAGAGGTGATATCAGGTTAATCAGCGAGTTTGACTCACTACCAGAGCATATGGTCTAGTGAAGCTATTTACACACAATGTGGGCAGAGGTTACTTGGATATACTTCAAGGTCGATGATAATCAACATTTTCAAGCTAAGATACGTCATGGTTTGCAGTAACCTTAATGTAAATGCTCGGGGCCTAGTCAGATTTTTGTGAGGTGGAGGCGGTACAATCCTCCTGGATAGTTAAAATGTCGAACATGGAATTTTTGTACCATCGGCGTCTAATGAAACGCGAACAGCGGCAAGCATTCGTGATGGTATATATAGTGCGCGCCGTCCGGTCATCACCATGGACATGCGCAGTGTTGCCAAACCGGAGTGCTGCGCGCCTGTCAATAGTGACGACTGGACGGCGCGCACTATACCATTTCTAACGCTTGCCGCTGTTCGCGTTTCATTAGACGCCGATGGTACAATGGCTCGCTGTCAAGGGCGTGCGCATACAGTTTGCCAATAAACGCGCAGACCCCTTGGCAAACAAGCTTCGCTGATTTCTTTCCGCCCGATCAGCTTTCAGTCAAATGAGCCGTGCTATCCCTTTATCGCGGCCACGCGAGCCTCGGTGCGTTATTTGCGCGTCCGCGTCGCTCACTTTGAGATTGTGTATGCGATGGTGGGTCAAGCTGTCGTCTCCTTAAGATAAGCGTTGCTGTCTCGGAAGTCTGCATGTATATGACCGTAAAACAAACAGCTTATGCGGATGATTGCGTCGGCTGCAGCCGGCACGTGCCGCGGCGGCCCTGCGTAAAAGGAAGAGATACGGGACTGCCTTAATCTCTCCGGGACATACGCACTCGCTGCACGTTTCCAGAGCTGTAACTGCACCCCCCCTTCCCCCCCACCAATTGTTATGTTCTTTCTGCGCCGTTTTTTTTTTTTTATTCTTCTAAGCCCACTAGCGTGAGATATGCTGAAATACCGCTCTTCTCTGTAATAGGGCACTTGTTGTTGGACGTATAACAATGGTAATGGTAATAATAATAATAATTATTAAGTGATTACTGGCACACTTGCACAACACGCCCGCGCGCAATTGAAGGCGGAAGTAGATGTTATGCAATGACACGACTGGTATCTGTCGACGCACAAGCCTTCGGTCTATTTTGTCACAAACCCCTCACGTGAGCGTCTGCTTTTTTTGTGTGTGTGGTTTGTATGTTTGAAGAAAGGTGTCATTTTGTCGACGCGGAATTCCGGCGTTCGGCGCGTGCGCTTCAACTGTGTGGATTTTAAAGTTTCGTTGACGAGTAGAGTTAGCGCGTCCCCGGAGAATGAGGCGATGAGGTCGATTGTTTTGTCACAAACCGGCACTGATATGACACGCATCGGGCCCTTATAGGTCGACTCGAACATTTCCGAGAAAGATGACAATAATCATTTTCCTACAGTCGAACCGTGGCGCTTCACTACCACATGACGTATTTATATGCGCACATCAGCCAGATAAAGTAATAATAATAGTAATAATAATAATTGTTGGGGTTTTACGTACCAAAACCACGATATGATTATGAGGAACGCCGTAGCGGAGGGCTCCGGAAATTTCGACCACCTGATGTTCTTTAACGTGCACCTAAATCTAAGTTCACGGGCCTCCAGCATTTCGCCTCCATCGAGATGCGGCCGCAGCGGCTGGGATCGAATCCGGGACCTTCGGTTCTGCAGTCGAGCACAATAACCACTATATAGTCTACCACGGCGAGTCTCGGTCAGATAAACTGCTGCTCAGCAGCTTGTGGTAGTTGTCCTAATATCATTTGTCTTTGTTTAATCCCCGTGATGAAAAAAAAAATTAAAATTTTAAAGTGGGAGAAGCACGGTGTATAAATCTACTTTAATACTGGATAATTTCGGTTTACTTTATGGGTGGCACTGCTTCTGTCATGCTGCTGAAGGAACTCATTCGTACGCGCATCACCCTGTCTTGTTTCTCGTTTTTTCTCTTCCGTGTCTTACCTGGCAGCGCATCAAAACATGAAGGCGTTTGGACGACTCGTGTGTCCTAGTCACTTTTGTATTTGAGGAGTATAGTTTTTCTTATAAGCTTAACTTATAACGACTGAGCGATGTTGTGGCGTCGTTGGCTTGGACAAGTGTTTTACTTCCTCTTCAAGGTCAAGCTGGCGCAGAGTAGGCGATGTGTGCATGCAAACATGCAGAATAACCCTCGCTGTTTCTGCTGTAAGCAGAATTCTGGCAGCTCTGGGTGAATGTAAGGACAACAGATCGCATTCAGCGATAAGCTGTTGTGCATTTATTTTTAGCGTTGCGGCGTATTTGCGTCCTCGCGGGTTCCTTGACGAGCGACCATATGCGCTCCCGCGCACTTGGATTTAGGGGTGCATGTTCGAAGAACCCATGCAGATGGTCGCAATTAATTAAACCGGAGTTCCCCAACTATATACGGTGTGCCCATATATAAAGAGATCGGGGATTTTGATTCTTACTACACGGTCATTAAATTCGTGTTCGGTGTGATTTAACCAATTCAATGATAGCACGGGTGCTGTGTGACCGCTTTATGGGGCAGCACTCCGCAATATAATTTGTTCCGCTGGATCTCTGTGCCTGCAGCACAAATTAAAACGTCGCGTGCGTGCGTGTGTGTGTGTGTGTGTGTGTGTGTGTGTGTGTGCGCGCGTGCGTGTGCGTGCGTGCGTGCGTGCGTGCGTGTGTGTGTGTGTGTGTGTGTGTGTGTGTGTGTGTGTGTGTGTGTGTGTGTGTGTGTGTGTGTGTGTGTGTGTGTGTGTGCGCGCGTGCGTGTGCGTGCGTGCGTACGCGCGCGGTGTCATTGAAGTACTACGGCCTCTACGGCCGGGAAATCTAACCTGAGATCGTGTGCTCAGTATATCGCTCTACGTGTTTTTTTCTTCTCTTTTTCGTAAAATGTTGTAGGTAATTCTGCCGTGTTATTATTCCTTTTTTTTCTCCTTTTAAGTGCGGAGCACTTTAGGGGGCGGGGCTGTCGTATGCTGTCGTCGTCGCTTGGCGTAACGCAAGCAAAAGCACATCTGGCATAGCCATATGAGCGCGCTCTCGCGCCAAAGAGAAGTCTTCTTCTTCTTGTTCTTCGAGCGCCTTGATGATGATATGAAGTGCGGAGAACTTTAAATAAAACCACGTATAAAAATTGAAATAAAAGGGAGGAAGCAAGCGAGAAATAGAGAGAGAAAAAAAAGGAAGAAATGGGAAGAAAAATAGCAGTAAATATAAAGAAAAGAAACAGAAAAACAAAAACTGGAAAATACGAAAGCGAGAGAGGAAAGAAAGAAAACCGAAGAGAAACAAAAGCTGCCATCCTCCGCACTTCCTTCAGACTTGGCGCCACTTGTGCGAAGCTGCCTTAATTTTTCTTTAGCTGCTCAATCTGTTGTGAGCTCACAACAGCCAGTTTTGGTGGCGTGGTTGTCCGTCACAGCTATGCGCAAAAAAAAAAAAAAAAAAAAAAAAAAAAAAAAAAAAAAAAAAAGAGAGAGAGAGAGAGAGAGAGAGAGAGAGAGAGAAAACACAGGTTTCGTGCCGGAATTTAACCCAGAGTGGCAGTCGACTATTCTACCACAGAGCCACTCCAATTGCTTGAAACTTCGGAAAAAGACTGTACAGATGTCATGTCGGGCGAGGAATCGCGTGAACAGATGTAATTTGCGGGGCAGAAGCGTAAAATAAAAATGAGGCGTCACACCATACGAGTTGCGTAACGTGTGGATGGTTGTAAGTCTCCCAACCAATACAAAGGGCGCAGCCATAATTCTTCATCGTCATCAGCCACAGCATCAATACAGTGCGCAGTATAGCGCGTGCTAGTCGCGTCTCTCATGACTGTTAATAAAGTTTGATCAACCAATCAACGTGTATTAATTGTTAGCGCGTATTGCCGTATGCGCGTAGTGGGCACCACGCGCTACTTCGCAGAACGATGAATTATGGCGGAGTGGGTACGTCTACTTTGCGTTGCCTATGAGGAGAAAAGAGAGAATGAAGAATGCAGGCAGCTCGTGCCTTCGTTTTTTTAATATATCCCGCGCTGTGAGAGTTATATTTGAAAGGGACACACACAGCAAATCAGAGAAATGCTTGCATTATCGTTGGCTGCACCGTTCCTGTGTAGCCAGCCTGCCTGCGTTGTGTGCCTCATATTTGCGTCGAGTCGATGTCCCGCCCATATAAATTACTAAGTGTTGTAGATAAATACAGTGCTCTGAGTGGCCCGATATTATATGCCGCGCAATTGTGTCGTATAACCTATTATCTTTGCAACGCGAATTATGGTAGGCGTAAGCGTTGAATGAGATTGCTTTGTGCGAATGCAGCAGTGCAGTCGTCAGCTGTGGGTGTTATAAGAATCAGCTGACAATTCCTGGAACGGCCAGCGCGCCTTTCAGTTAACGCAGGACAATGCGGGTACTCTATAGACTGAACGCCTGCGTGTCTTATAACGCGTTCGCGCGCAGTGGGACAAACGCGTCGGTGAGCGAACACGCGCTTTGAACAAACCATAACGAGTTACAAAAACTCGGTAGTTTCGAACGCTCGCATGGCCCGCAGGTGCGCGACACGCCAAGGCCTTGTCCGTGTGCGCTTGTCCGTGTTACTTCTCCGTCCATGTTCTTATATAGCGCCAACCAATTTCTAACCAGCTATGCAGCCCGACAGCATACGTCATTGGGCCTTCCGAGCGTTCAACCTCTAGGGCGTTTGCGTAGCTTTCGGGCGTTGTTATGGTTACGAGCGCAGGTATAGCGTGAAATGTCGCTGTAACCCCCGTATACTGTTGCGACTTAAGTATGGAATATATGTAACAGAATGCGCGCGTTTTTTTTTTAATTATTATTTTACAGAATTTTCCGAAAGCGTTTAGGGCAGATGGCGCAATTGTAATTATTTAAGTAACGAAATACGCGGACGATGTACTCGCGTTTGAGTGAAGTGTCTTGCTCACCAGTTACATTATTGCACTAAATAAGCTTAAATTACTTCACGGCACATATTGCAATTTACGTATTGTAGCCGATCCACTAGGCGTGTGCACTTGGAACGAGTTGTGAGGGCATTCACCAACAGCTACATGTGCCGCCTTGGTTTGACCACTGACCCAGACTGTGACAACTGTGGTGCTTTAGAATCAATCGAACATATTTTGTTAGATTGCCAGGCATACAGAGAAGAAAGTTCTTGTCTCCAAAGTAGAATAGTTGAGCCTATTCCCAATCACCGCTAGATCTCGGGAAAATACTTGGACCTAAGTCTCCTCAGCAACGTCACACTTTAAAAGTTTTGTTCAGATTCCTAGAGGATGTTAACCTAATTGATAAACTGTAACGTAATTGACATCATGCATCAGCATTACGTTGTGACATGCACATATCGCGATCATAATATTTCCATTTTTTTTCCCTTTCTCTTTTCCTGCCCTCCTCCTCCTAGGGCCTTTCTGTCCTCAATCCCCTTTCCTCATACAGAGTAGCATGTAGGTGCCTTTAGATACGCCAGCAGAATTATCTGTTTTTCATTAAAAAGCTATCTCTCTCTCTCTGTTTGGGGGGAGAAGGGGGGGGGGGGGGGCGGGGACACAAGGTTCGGGATATGCGTTCCTACAGTGTATAGCTACATTGGCGTTGCAGTATAGTTTTTCTCCAACGCTTAAAACGGCGTTTCTTTCCTTTTGTACAAAACAAGAAAAGTAAGCGATACAGCAGTGCATTTTTGCCACAACTTTGACAGTGCATATCTCAAAACAGGTGGCAACCTCAGAATTCAAGTTGACATGCCGCGCTGACTCGGCGGCTACAAATCACTAAGTGTAATTTACGAAAAAACTTGACAATGGGCTAGTTGGTTGAACATGATCAACGTTTTTTGGCGCTGATGTGTTTTGAACGTCTTTCGTGGCCGTATTCAGTTCCTTTTTGTAAATTTTGCGCAAGAAACGTTGATCATGTCATTTACGTGGTAATATAGAAATTTAGTTAGAAAAGATCGTTAGTCAATTATGCATTGTGATTGAAGTCTGCCTCATCGGGCATGTAATCACGTTCATAGATTGGGATTTGCCTGTTTTACAGTTATTCTGTGAAAGGCTTTTCGTCAGTATGCTTCTGAAGGGGTGCCTTACTGATCCTAGTGCACTTTGCACGCTACGTTAGTCGATTATTATTTTTTTTGCACCAATTTTGGAAAAAGAATGACGATGTATAGTTTAAGTGAAACTTTAAAATTTATAATTAATAAGGATGAAGATCACAGAGGTCAATCATGCATAGTATAACTGCCTGGTTGGCGCTATGTCAGGGAAGAGAGAGAAAGACCGGGAATTAAGTTAACCAGAGATCACCAGCGGGCTACCCTGTATTTTGGAAGATTTTTTTTTATTTTCTATTTCGTACAGTACTGCAGACAGTTGTCCAAGCTGGAGAAGGTGTACATAAAAAAACGCGCGCACACGCGCGAAAGGGAAAATATCACAAATTAAAGCGAGTATGAAAGAATAAAAGAGAAGTCTGTGATAACGCCACGAAGTCGTTATGACAATGTCGACGTTCTGTTAGAACGCTATCTATTGCCATTATATACCATTGCACGTTCGCACTGTTTCGTTCAATCCTGTGCAGACGCAGCAACGCCTTCATAACGACTCGCGCTCAACTGTCCACGTGTTGGCCAGTGCCCAAGAATTTTGTTTTTCTGTGCGGTCCTCCGGCTGGCCTGGTGCGGCTGAAAGCGCTGCTCTTCGGTGGATAAAACAGGGGCACTCGCAGAGAATCTGCGAGATTGTTTCAATGCACCCACAAAGTCCACATTGTGGGCTCTGCCATTCCAATGAGCGAAGGGCAGAAAGCGTGGAGTAAAAGACAAGATAAGGGGGGGGGGGGGGGAGGGGGTGCCACGTGTAGGCACTTGACTAACGGGCCAGTGTATCTAGAGCATGTTGGGCTCTTTTTTGACATTTACAAGCGCGCATTTGTCTTGATTATTTCTTTTTTTCGTGTCTGCAAACTTCATATTCAGGACGTCTGACGTCATTCATGTGAAAAAAGTATCATACGAATTGGTAAAATGCTTTGCTCGACTCCATAGACGACAGGCGAAGAAGTTTTACGTCATGGTATAAGCCTTGTGGAAGGCGGGCCCCCAGTGCGTGAACTCGCGTGCAAGCGCAGCAGGGGCGGCGCCAGAATTTTTTTACAGGGGCGGCACCCACGACAACTGAGTTCCTCCAGGGGGGGCAGGAAGGCGTGTAGCTCATGCGTTGTTTTGTAGCGTTAGCTACACTGGCCTAGCCAAACCCGTTTCGCGCGGCACATTAAGAGCCGTGCTGCGCATGCGCGAGGAT
The DNA here is from genome assembly GCA_030522465.1 of Rhipicephalus appendiculatus. Lineage (NCBI taxonomy): Eukaryota > Metazoa > Arthropoda > Arachnida > Ixodida > Ixodidae > Rhipicephalus > Rhipicephalus appendiculatus. Next base: position 456,939 of record JALIZH010023250.1, on the reverse strand, counting down.
CAGTGATGTCACACAGCTGGCGCACCGGAGCCGGCATCTCCCGCGCACTCCGCCGCCGCCGCGCGCAACTCACCGCCGCCGGTCTGCGCATTCCAGAGGAGTGACGTCGTAGCCGTGGTAGACGCACTGGCGCCGGCGCGCGCGCAGCTCTTCGCCTTCGCTGTGCAGTCGCCGTCTGACACTGCGCTGGAGCCGCTGCGCTTCTGACTGGCGTTTGCCAGTGTGGTGTAGCCATGGAGAAGGAGAGCGCAAATGCTGCTCAACGGCGCAGAAGAGCGGAGAAGCGTGACTCATCGGATCCCGAAGTAGTTGCCGGGCAATTAGCGGTTGAGGGTAGGAAGAATGAACAGAATACTGTGTTGGGGCCATAGAGACGGCAGCGTGTTACTTCACTGATCACAAAGCCGTCTTTGTGGCAATAGAGAAGCAACCTGACGTTGAGCAAAAATATACATGTGCCACATAATACGTATACCGTGTTTGTGTGTCATTGGAGCAGCATTAAGCATGATAATCAAGCTAATCCTAGACAATCTAGACAATCAGGAAAGCTAACAATAATCAGCTGAACCTTTGCTAACGCTACGTATGTCCTGGCATAGCCGATCTAAGCCACTGCGACATTTTTTTGGTCTATGTTTGCTTTTGGGGGGGGTGGGGCATAGGGGGGGGGGGGAGGCGAAAATGTTTTTTCTGGCGGGGGGGGGGGGGGCGGGGGGGCTCCAGCCCCTCCGTGTCCCCCGCTAGCGCCGCCCCTGGCGCGCAGAGCTTTCCTTCACTGTTCCCGCTCTTGCAATTGAGATTGCTTTAACAACGTATAGTGACTACTCAGGTGAACGAGACGGGGTGTTTGTTTTCATAGACAACTGCGCGTGATGTAATTGTTTGTACCTCATAATTCACGACCCTGTTGAAGCCGTATATCCGCGTGTATTGATCAACCACCAGGGGCGGATCCAGCCACTCATTTAAGGTGGGGAGGGGGGGCGGTTGCTAGTAAAGCCAGAGAGAGAGAGGGGTCCTGACTCTTTTGTTTTTAGTAGTTACTATCATATCACAAGAACCCCATCACAGCATGAATACTGTTAATTGGTCCTGCTTATTTGTCCTAATCGGTGATCGAGGTGGACCACAGGCATTGAAGAGAGGGGGGGGGGGATACTGACGCAGGCTTGGGGGGGGGGGGGGGGGGGGTAGCGGCGATCGCCCCATCAGTCACTGTCAACCAGCGAAAAAAAACGAAACGTTATTTTCCAACTGCGTTTTTGGCCGAAACTGTAAATTGCTGCCATGCGGTGGTTGATTACACAATACAGCCGCTGGAGGAAGGAAAGACACCTGTTGACAGCGTTGTTGAGCTCCGTCAAGCTCGTCTGTCAGTTTCTGCGTGGGATCTTTTTCCCCTTCCCAGCGCCAAAGGGGCACGTGTGCGCGGTCGCGCAACTTGTTTGCGCGCTCGGGGGCACTGGGCGAACGCGGTGTCTCGGCGGGCGCGTGGAGTTTGGCGGGGGTCATCGCCCTTCCCGCTTGTTTGCCTCGCGAGGGCCACCGTTGTATTTATGCCGAGGGAGCCGTGGACTAACAGCAACCGCCGTATGCACTTGATAGCGTCGCTATAAGCTGTTTGTTTCCCTGGGGTCAAATGTAGCAATCTCTGGCCACACGGAAGTACTCCGCCGGAAGCACGCAGGCAGTACTGGACTCTGCCTTGGGGGGCCTTTACTATAGCTCCTTCGGGATCTGTTCCTTCCTTCTTTCTTTCTTTCTTTCTTTCTTTCTTTCTTTCTTTCTTTCTTTCTTTCTTTCTTTCTTTCTTCTTTTCTGTCTTTCTTTCTTAAGGCCCCCCATGACCCTGCTGTTAGCGGTGAACGTGCAAAGCATATACAGCCCCCCCCCCCCCCCCCCCCAAAAAAAAAAAAAAAAAGAAAAAAAGAGAAAACAACAACTTATTAATTTGATTGAGTTGAGTACGGATAAAGGCAGTGTTGGTGTAATAGCAGCTGAACATTACACATCAATTTCGCCTGTATTCACTGACATAAGCCCTAACTTAGCCGACCACGACAAGATACTGCCGCAACACGCCTTAATTCGCGGGAAGGTCCAGGCCTAACGGTAACACAGCGGCCACGTTTACTGCACGCACGGTTTCTCAGCATTCTATGCCTAAACGTGGTTGTTGTAGCCGGGTAGCGAACCCACGTCATCGAGTGCTCGTGCTAGACAATGCACAGCCTGGAACTTCAATGCAAGCCTTACAGGTCACGGAAGCAAAACACAGCTCCGTCCCAAAGTTTTAAGTAAATACCATAGAGTTTCCTAATATTACCCAGAGAGAACCCTGGCGCTGCAATCGTTCAGCCACCTGGAATAATGGGTAGTTGACGGATTTGCCTAATGTTCATGCTCGCGGCTTCGAACGCATTTGTGGCTTTGTTAATTGTTGTCTTGGCGTCTGTTTCGGATAAAAGAATGTATCGTTGTGAACTTCGTGAGCCGATTTGAATTGGTGAACCTAAAAGGTTAAGGTGGTGAAGTTGCTGAACTTCGTCTTGTGACAAAGCGGCTCCAGTCCACACAGAGCCAAAGGGAGACGAAATCACGAAGCGTAGGCAAATCCGTGTATTACCCATAATTACCTTGCTAGCTGAAGTGCCGTGCGTTGCAGCTCCCATAGACACTAGCGCCAGAGTTCCCTCTAGTGTATTATTAGGAAACTCTATGGTATACAGACCAGAACTCTCGTCGCTTGCCGGGGGCCAGCCATATTTTGTGTGGGGCTGTTGATGACATGGAACGGACAACCACGATAACGCCCGGCCTGTCCTTATCGCATGCCGGCTGCGACTGTTGGCTCGCCATCAGTTATGACGTAACCAAGTCTGCCGCCCTTAGCGCTGGCCGCGCCTACTGATGATAGCTGGAGTCAAGATTATGTATGCTAGCTCGCTTTAAGCCTGCTAAACGTGGGCAGGAGAGTAGAAATAATATGGTCCATAGGTGGCTTAATTTGTGGAGAACTTCTATTTCGCACTTGTCAGGCTTCCACTGAAGAGTTTTATCGACGACTTATTTCATTAAATGTAGTCCGTGATTGGCATCCACCTCTGGAACAATGCTGTGAAAAACGCATTGGATGAAATAGCCACTTGTCAGTATATGCTTCGTTGTTTAGGAAGTCTTTGTCCAGCATCGCTGTCTATGTCGCTTTAGTACCGTTATTTTTTTTTTCGTTAACGGCTGCTGTGAGGGGATATATACACATATATATATATATATAGTTTCATCAAAACAAATATGCGGTAAAGGAAAACACTGGTGTAGAGAGGAGCATTAGGCAACCGCCTCGTGTTCTTCGAGGGAGAAGAGTGCCATTTCGCTTATTGCTTGTCGAGGCACCGTGCACGAACGAAAAAAGAAAAAAAAAAACACCCTTCAGAGACTGTTTCGCTGCTGAAGTGCCGCAAGATGGCCTTATACAACATTTATCTGCCAGCGACGCGCGCCACTCCCCTCAAACCCGCTTCTTATTTCTTTCGTATTTCTTCACTTTTTTTACGTGTGACCGGGCGGAACGAACCTTCCTTTTTCTTTCTTTTCGTATTCTCACGCTGGTTATCTGATCACGTGCTGCGCCCTTGCGTCTCGAGTGACCGCCCGTTGACGTCACGGGCTTCCCGCACTCGTGCTGGAAGCGTCACGGACGTGGAGAGTGCGGTGCCCGACCGTACGTGTTCCCCCCGCGAGGGAAGATAGCGCCAATATTCTCCTCCTGAACCACATTTGGTGAGCTATAAACTGTCTTCTCCTTCGCAAGGAGCAGCCGGCGTGGCGCCCGTCTCCTCTCCACCTTGTCCGACGCTTACCTTCGCCACATGCCGCGGCATCTTAAATGGACCGACGACTGGCCAGAAGGCGCGATGAGATCCTGGTGGAAAATGTATTATAGTGAACCGTGAATTATAGTGACAGCAGGGTTCATGCGGGTCCTTGAAACCCTTGAACACCCTTGAATTTGACAAGTTCATTTTCAAGGCCTTGAAAGTGCTGGAATTTTTGAAAATCCTTGAAAATCCTTGAATTTCCTGTTTTTTTTAATTTTTAATAAACGGTGTTGCACATTTCACAGCGCATTTTTTTGCGATGCTGTAAATGTAGCAGGTGGCATATTTAATGTGCCCATCACAAAAGAATTGAGAAAATTAGTAGCTTCTGCGAGAAACCAACACCGTGCATTTTTGGAAACTCAAAAAAGGCAGGATCAAGAGGATGAGAAACAGAAAATGAAATCTTGCATTGAGGAGGAGGTCGAAATGCTTACAAAAAAAGAAAAAGAAACTAGAATCCGCTCTTAAGGAATCAACAGCTACAGCCGACTCGTATGCAGAAAAGGCAGCAGCAACTAGCGACTTGACGTGCATCATCAAGTCAAACAACCTTAGGAAGACTGCCTAGACAAAGCAGTGGGAGATAGTGGACATTGATCTGAAAATTCAGGAAAAGTGATTACTGAAATACCGAAATTCAGGAATACTGAAAGTGATTATCCATGCAACTCCAAGAAACTATGATTGAAAGTTGTCTCGGAAGAAAATGTAATTGGAGCCATGTTTTTGATGTCTGCTCCAGCGACCTTACCCTTTTCTGGTGAATTCTAGTTATTTCAAGCCTCCATCGTCTCCTGAAATGTGTTAATTAGGTTTTCAACAGACACTGTGGTCCTTGAAAATTCACAGACATAGCCTTGAAAGTCCTTGAAAACCCTTGAAGTTTTGTCATGTAAACGAGAATGAACCCTGGACAGATTCAAGCAGCCTTTTCGCGATCTGAGTATAGGATTTACATTTTCAAATCGCGTTTAACAGTCACAGACACATGCGCGCGCGCACACACACACACACACACACACACACACACACACACACACACACACACACACACACACACACACACACACACACACACACACACGCACACACACGCACACGCACGCACGTACACGTACGCACGTACACGCACACACACGCACAATAAAAACGGTATGATGCGTAGCCTAGCGAACTATAGCCTTGAGGCTGGATTATGGAGTCGTTTACTTTGCTGTGCGTAGACTGATGCTTTCATGCGCGCCATAATCAGTGCTAAAAATTAGGGTGTATATTATTACTCATCCCCACTCTATTATGTGATAATTACGAGGTAAAAAAAAGTAGCACGCTGAGAAGCGGCACTGCCTTCGCGGCAACTAAGGGAACATGCATATCGAGGTGCTGCGCATGCGCGCGGTGTGCACGCATGCGCAGGAAACCGCCGCGCACGATCAATAACCACTCTCGCGCTCACCCAGCACTGTTTGCAGCATGTGTTGTGTGCGTGCTACTTAATAGTTGCAGCAGATTAATTTTTTTTATTATTATAAATGTTTTGACGGCGTTATCCGCGTTACCATTGCGTGATTAGACACTCTGACTGGTACGCTTTTGAATGCGCTAATGAAAACAGGTAGCATAAAAATTCGTTGTCGGTCTCTTTGGCAGGTAAAATGTCGCTCTGCTAGGCTCAAGGATGCCGGTTCGATTCCCTACCACGGCGGCCGCAATTCGATGAGGGCAAAGTATTAGAACACCCGTGTGTGTACTTATATTTAGGTGCGCGTTAAAGAAATCCAGGTGCTGGTAATCCGCTGTTCCCCCCTTACTTCAGCGTGGCGTGCCTCTCATTCATTGCGGTTCCTGACTCGTCAAACCCCTGAGTAACTACCACACCTGTTACTGTAATATTACTGCACCTATGTAGTAATACACGTACAAACGTACACCACGGTTACCTTTATACCTTCGTAATGGTGCGTCCACGAGCCGACCCCCCACTGCGAGAGAGAGCTCTTTATTGAAAAGCAGAAAACTTAGCCGTCATATGCAAATCGCTGACTTGCTACTCTGCGTGGGAAAGGGGATTGGAGACTGAAAGTAGGGAGATAGAGAGGGGGGGGGGGGAATGATATAAGATGTTAGAGATCGCGGTGCAATCTATTCGCTGCTACAGCGTTGCCAACTTTCTCCTTAAACCCTGGCCTAAACTATGCTACAATTCTGTTCCAATTTGGGAACATAACCGTCGGAACTTATTTAGTGTTCCGACCTCGATCCGGGCTATTTGGGGAGGTTGTAAGCTGCCGTTAAGCTTGAAGGCATGTGACAGTAATCCGGATCGCCCGAAGGTTTCTGCGTGGCCGGTGTAATATATATACCGCAGTTGAAGTGGTAGAAGCAAAGTTGATATACACATGAATCAACATCAAATCTTCACCGCATCAGCCAACCAGCGAACGTGCCAGATCACGTGGCCTGCTTGAAGGCGGAAAAAAGAAGCCAGCTTACGCTGCGTCATTAGGCGGGCTCGTTCTCCTGCGCGACTCGTGTTTACGCGCTGTTCCTTTACGCCACAAGTCACCCCGCGCGGAGTCTATTGTTTTTGTTTGCGAGCTCCTCGCCGGGGGGAACAGCTGTTTGTTTTGCCGACTTGCCTCGCCACTTATGTCTTGCGAGCGTAATGGTGCTCAACTGTCCCGTGACGCACATAACAGTACTTGTTTGCTTGCTTTGCACGAACAGCTGCGGGCGGCGGCACCTCGAATAAATAAATAAATAAATAAATAAATAAATAAATAAATAAATAAATAAATAAATAAACCGCACTTCCTAGGTTGCCTTCCTTCTTTCAACGCGTGCAGAATTGTGGGAAGAAATAGCAATAAGCTTACGCGTGATATAGAAGCAGGGGAGATTGAAAAGATGGGTGACAACTGCACAAGAGCATTAGCATGCAGTCTATGGCGCTGGCAGAAAAAGAATGATTGTCTTGGTGTCCGTGATATAGCCTAGTAATGTGTTGTTACTTCTGCGCAGAAGGTGTGTTAATGTTTTGCTCAATAAGTTGTGTTGTGATCGCAAAATAAACTGTTGAAAGTAGCGCTATGTGTGTGCGTGTGTTTCTTCGTTGTGTGATCCTCTCCCTGCAGTGCGCTTTGACTGTTCATAAAAATGGTCTACCAACACGCCCAGATTACCACCTTGGTGACCTAAATGTATGTATACATGGGCCTCCAGCGTTTCGTCCCCATGAAAATGCGGCCGCCGCGGCCGGGATTCGATCCCGCGACCTTCGGGTATTGGCCTCGAGATCGAACAGAGTCGGCACCTAGCGGCGAGCGGACGATACCCCGTTGTGTGGAGAGAGAGAGAGAAATAACATTTATTTGTACATCCGGCTCCTTGAGTCGTCTGCTAGCCGCAACGTGTTTGCATGCGTGCGAATGGGACGCACGTCCTCAGAGGGTGGCTTATTCGGTTGTGTAAGCACCGTATCAAATGCTTGTACGGAAGCCTACACGATGTACACAAGCTTTTCGGCTTCCGAGGATTATCTGCACTCTGATAAGTGCGTGCATGCGCATGTTTGTTGGCGCTAGATACCGTCCATTCGCCAAGATCATTTCAATGTGGGTGCCGCTTTGTCGTTCAAGCACGTCGCATAGTGCATTTGGCGTCGTCCTAAACCGAATAAGTATTATATGTATGTGTGATGCAGAGTTTTAGCGTCCCCATCTCATGAAGTGTCGGTGATTTCGAAATCATTGTGCTACTGCAAAGCATGAACTATAGCCCCGTCTGCAAAGGCTGGTTGGAACTACAAAAATGAAAAAATGAAATTGCGGATGCGTGTATCTGCAAGCAGAAAAGCACAGTGCACAAAGTTCTACTACAACTCATGCAGAAATACAGGCTCTTTCTTCTTCTTTTTTTTTTTTTTTTTAACAGCCGCTTGAACAAGACGCAAATTACTGGTTCAGTCGCGCAACAACAATGCTACTGTAGCATAGGCAAAAGCACAAGCTAAACACGTGCGATTAAAACTGGAAAGAGCATCAATCACAGTGCGAAGACACTCGACTGTCGCCGAAGGCCAGCACAGCATTCATTGGCAGATTGCGCTTATCTCACGCGTATTAGGAACGTTAGGCCGGCTTCGCGCATTAATCTGGCAATGGAAAGCTTATATACCACCGTTAGGCTGCCATCAACGCACTTTATTTGCCGACTATCGGCTCAAACCGCTCACAACGAAGCGCCACTGTGTGCATTGTATACGCGCCGCCGGCCGTCTATCCATACCGCCGCGACGGTGCTTCCTCCTATAGCTCGATCTCGCCGCCAATACCATACATTGCGTCAGCAGTCGAGCACCGGAAGTACTACACCGCGGCGGGTAAGAGGTTTCGCCTTCACCCACAATGCAAAGCAGCGACCTGCGATAGCCGGCGGAATATTATGCGCAGTATAAGTCTTGCACGGTTCACGCGGGATGCACGCCAAGAATCTTCATTCGAGATAAGAAAAAGTAAATTTAGTGCCGCGAGTCTGAGTCGTCTTTTTTTTTTTTCCTTCGTGAATGTGCCCGCCTCCCCACCCACTATTAGAAAACTGGTTATCTCTCTTGATATCCCCTCTGCAATCTTTGCTGTCAGCCCTGCGGCACGGAGCATGCGAGCAGTTGGTCTTCGAGGCTAGGCATCTCCGCCATACTGCATTCGAGAAAGGACACCACGTGACATTTCAGTGGCTGCCAAGTCACTGCGGCGTGATAGGCAATGAACGGGCCGACATTGCTGCTCGATCAGCTCTTCAAGGGGACATGGTCGAGACAATACCCCTATCGGGGGACCGATCGATGCTGCTAGCCAACTTCGAGTGGTCGCGCAAGAAGTGACTTTCTCCACTTGGAACACAAAAGTAGACTGCACAACCAACACCACCACTGCCCGAACACTTTACATCTTCAGACACCTACTGGACTATGCCGAAATGATGCCACTCTGCTTTGCCGTTTATGGCTGAGAGTGGCTTTCACGAAGTCATTCTCGTTTCGAATCGAAATGGCTGACAACCCTTTTTGTGACAACTGTGGTAGCGAGGAGACATTACAGCACATATTCTGTGACTGTCCTCGCTACAATGCGCGGAGAACATCACTAGCAGCCGCTCTAGCTCGCATAGATCAGAGACCGATGACGGCAGAAACGATTGTCGACCAGAGAGGTCATCGCGAGTGAAGGCGACGAAGGCAGTGCTCAACTTCTTAAAGGGCAACAGACTTGCACCGGCGATTATAGACTTATGGCTGTGATGACTGTGAAGTGTGACCTTGTGTGTGCGTGCTCTCTCCTCTTTCTCTCTCTTTCTCCATCCTTAAATCTCCCCCCACCCCTTTCCCCAGTGTAGGGTAGCATACCGGTCCTACTAGACTGGTTAACATCCCTGCCTTTCCTTTCCTCCCTCTTCTTTCCTTCCTTCCTTCTCTTGATATCCCGCTGCCTTGTGTTCATCGCCGGTCCTATGAATAAGCCACAGAGTGTGGAGCTGGCTTATTAATGATCTAAATAGCAGCGATCATTACCTAATTAATTATCGTCGCGTTCGCGGGGCAGTGTTGCTGCATTCTTCGTTTATGTTGTGGCTGAGAACCTATTAGAATCAGATTTATTGTAATTAGTGCAAAGGTTACATTGTGATAATATACAGAAGGAGGTCCCGAAGTCAGAGACGGCAATGGGACCTCCTTTTCAAAATAAATGAGAAATATAGGTTACAACTTAATTAAGCATAGGCATTATACAATGTGTAAATGAAAAATAATTATAATTCAACAGAAATTAATTAGACCAGAAAAAATAAGAGTACACAAAGTAACAGGGGCGAGGTCACCAAATAATATACAATGAACAAGATTACGAAGATACTTATGAATCAGGGATTTTTTAATTGTTTTTTGAATTCATGAATTTTTAGTGTTTTGATTTCGATGGGTATGGAATTTCCAAACAGCGAGGGATGAGAAAAGAACACGCTGCTTGCCATAATTAGTATTTATTTTGGGTAAAACAAAGTTGTCATTGCGTGCGAACATTGTACTATTATTATTTGTTAGATCGGAACGGGGTATAACACCATCGCATCGTTTTAAGGTTATTTCTTTGAACAAGAATTTTGTAAGGTTATACGTAACGAGTTTCGAAACTGAAAAAATACTGTTAGGTTATAAAAGGTACGCAGCTTTGTGATTAAATGCACTAAACGTAATTATTCTAATAGCTTGGTTTTGTAGTACTTGTAATGAATGTAGATGTGTCATGTAAGTATTTCCCCAACACGTGATACAGTAGTTGATGTGTGAATGAACAAATGAAAAGTATAGCGACAGTAAAATTTCATGCTTGAATATGTATCGTGATTTTAGAAGAATTCGGATACCCGTAGGCAATCTTTTGTTTTACTTTGGATATGTGATTAATAAATTTTAAATTGTTGTCTAGTTCAACGCCTAGATAATTACAAGAGGAACTTGCTGGGATAGAAGTGGCTCCAAGAAATATAGGAGGAATTGAGGGGAAGTGTCCGGTGGCTAGAGGTGAATAAAACAAATTTCGTTTTCGATGCGTTTATGTGTAATTGGTTAGTTTCACACCATTCTAGCAGATTGCGCATGTATTTGTTGATGTTGGATGTGAGAGTTGTGACACATTTGTCCGAGTTGATGATAGTGGTGCCGTTTGCATAAAGTATACATTTAGAAAAGGAAAGACAGTTTGGCAAATCATTCACGTACAATAGGAACAAGAGAGGACCTAATATGGAACCTTGGGGCACTCCAATATTGGTGAACATGGTTTTGGAATTAACACCTTAAATAGTTATTACCTGCATTCTGTTTTTAAGCAGTTCTGCAGGAAACGTAGGGCTGGTCCAGAAATTCCTAATGATTCAAGCTTATGAAACAGTATTTTATGATTTATTTTCTCAAAAGCCTTAGTTAAATCTATAAATACCGAAGCAGCGTAATGACCCTCATCAATCGCAAGTTTTAGTTCATCTGTTAGTGCCATAAGAGCAAGTTCAGTCGAGTATCCTGGGCGAAAGCCGTACTGTAATGGCGAGAGCATATTAAATTTCGTTAAATAATTAGTCAAGCGCTTTTCAATGAGTTTTTCAATTACTGTGCTGAAGAATGGTAATACACAGATGGGGAGGTAATTGGAAATAGACCTTTTTTCAAGCAATCCCAGAACGCCCCGCGGGCGCGCGGAGCACTATGGGAAAAGTGTGTACGCCGAGCGAGCCGGCTGGCCAGCTGTGCCGTCGCTCGCTGCTCTTTGCGCCGTGGGAGCACGAAATAAAATGAATACGTCGCCGCTTATTGACTGTTATTAAATCCTAAATACTACACATGTCCGAACGCTCCTGCATGTATCTCTACGCATGAAATGATGAAATGTGAAAGGAATAACTGGTCAGTCAGCGTAGGTATTTACGAGTGGAGGTATGTCGGATGGAACAGTTAAGCGGCATTCAATTTATCGGATGCCGGTACAAGTAGTCAAAACATACAATCGTGAGCTATGTGAAGTGGAACACAGATATGTATACAGATTATTATTTGATTTAAATTGGCAAGTCACGCGCTGTACAAAGAAGTGAACACATTCTACACGTGTTTAATGAAGAAGGGCCAGTGCTTTGCTCTAACAATTGGCTGCTTCTTGGTACATGCTTTTTTAAGTTTCACCGCGAAGTATGTTTGCAGGTAGTGCTCATCGCAACCTGTGTTTCATTTCGCGTCGGCGCGTTCGGACATTGTTTAACGAGGAAAAGTGATGTCATGCTTACGTGCGCGGGCCAGTCGATAAAAACTTGTGCGCATAAGCTGAGCAGTATATTTTCCAGCTGCAAGTTGATCACTTCAAGGAAGCGGTGTATCCTGTGTATCATCGCATCGGTTTGCCAAAAGCTCATTTGCATCGCAAAGAAAGATAAATAAGGACGTCCTCCACCTGTGAATAATGAATAAACTAGAATTATTGCAGTTATTACATGCATTCATAAGAAGCCGCACGACCTCAAATATGCAGGGAAGCGATGTGGGGAGAGGGTTGTCTTTTCCGTAACAAATATACTTAGTCGCACTTGCTCTTTAGTGCACAAAAGGTCGCAGGGTTCTGCAGTGGGCAAAGAAAAATGCGGCCAGATGCTTCCAAATTGTTTCTTTTTTTTTTCAATTTTTGTGTAAGAGCTGTCAACTGAATTCCTATTTCATGTGCTCACGTGTACATCGGCCAGGCGTGCTGGTCAATGTATTAACACGGGCCTCAGAGCGAATCGAAATTAATTGATTGGAGCCGTTTTTTCATCTCGCCTCGCATTGTCAGTGATGCAAATCTAATACAGTCTTCAAAAGAACGCTAATTTTGTATCGTCATCCTAATCAAACCACGCAAGCAATCTCGGCGTCCTATCACATCATAAAGAATGCAGCACTTTGTGTAAATCAACCTTCTCTATCGTTGCAAGACAAGGAATTCAACTTTAGAATAATCGACTTTTAACACGCTCCTTGGTTGTTCCACTTTTTTTGTGTGTCTCTGTGACATGCGCGATGCACCTCCATATTTCTAGATATGTTTTTACACGTGCAGTAAACTCCCTGTCGTGAGTGGGCGCTTGTAGTGTGTCTATTGCTTTCCTTGCCCTGCTTCTTTCTTTCTGCGGTCTAAGTTTTATTCCAAGTTGTAATTATTGTGCCAACGAATGTTGCTGGTGCTTGTCGTTGTCTACAGTGAATTGCTCTTATTTTACTAAAATCCTACTATACTTTCAAGCGTATACTCTTTTAATATCAGAGCCCCACACTGTACTCGTCAACAGCTCGATGGACGTTGGTTCCAAACGCATGCGCGAATTATAGACTGCTCCTGCACTCCATAGGCGACCGAGTTATACCTTTTTTTAATTTCATTTATGCCGTAAGGCGTACTGGTGCCAAATAATAATAATAATAATAAAAAGGTGACGCTTCTGAGCCACTCAGCTGATGCAACAGTGGGACAGATGGAAATCGCAGAGAAGAGAAGCCGTCGCAGCTGTTCCTGGTTGAATTAGGCTGCAATAAGTTGCACCTTGCCAAATTGTTGCACCAGCAAGGTGCACCTTGCACCTTGCTGAGAAGCGCATTTGCACGGCGCAAGCAGGAAGCTAAAGCGTGAGGCCCGCGCACTCATCGCGGCGGCTGCTGCGGCGTACACACTTTTCCCGTGAGCGCTTGCGCGCCCGTTGGGGGCGCTCGTGTGCTTGAAAAAGGTCTATTAAACAGCGGTCACTCTTCTTGAAAACTGGTGTTATCCTGCCTTGTTTCAGTTTAGTAGGGAAACAGCCAGATTTGAACATGAGATTTATTATGTGCGCAAGACTATCAGTTAAAAAGGGTGCTACCAGCTTTATGTGGGAGGGGTGTAGTCTATCAATGCCAGCGCCGGTTATCTTCATGTTGTTTATAACGTTTAGAACTTCCTGAGGGGTGGTTGGAAATAAAAAAGAAAGACTGGGGGAGGCGGTGTGATATGGGATTATCATGAGCCGTAATTTGTTGTTCCTCGCCGAAGAAAAAGTCAGCGAACGCATTAGCAATTTCTTTGGCGGTTTTAAGCATTATTCCCTGATCAATGATTTCGGATATCGTTTCATGATTATGTGTCCTATTCAAGAATGAATTAACAATTTCCCATTTCTTTCTTGTGTTATTACCGCATTCCAAAATTTTGTTTTCATACCTATATTTTCTTTGTTTGTTTCAAGTTTGTAGTAAAGATTATTTGAGAACTTTTTTGTACCGGGAAGCCAGATTCTTGTTAAATGGTTGTCGTTTGCTTTTCTTGTAAAGATTATCTTTTTTGCGCATTAGGGCTAGTAATTTTTCCGTTAACCATGGATTACGAGGCGATGCAAATTTCTTTTTGCATTTGACTTGATGTGAATGACGATCAAAACAGGATTTAAGGATAGAAATGAGGAGCGAGTATGCCTTTTCGGAATCATTCATGCATAAAATGGAAGACCAGTCAAGGTTTGACACGGCTTCGACAAATAATTGTTTATCCAGCGTAGATTTCATGTACGTGATTTTTTTCGGTGGCCTGGGTATAGTGAAAGTTCAGAAATATGGGATAGTGGTCAGTGATGTCGGTCATTAGAACGCCTGCATCAGGTGGAAAGGCCAAATTTGATAGCGCGTGATCAATTAAAGTACCTATGCAATCATTAGGAGATCGGGTTGGTATTTTGATTAGGCATTCATAACCAAAGCTGTTGAAGCAGTTAGTATAATGTGGGTGGTTAGAAGTAGACGCGTCAGCGAGGTTTATATTGATGTCACCGATAATTATTACATTTTTATTTTCGTTTGCTAGTGTTCCCATGATATTAAAGAGAGCGGAGCAGAAATCTCTTTCTGACGAGGAAGGTGAGCGATATATGCAACCAATTATCAGGTTTTTGTTGTCAGCGTTAAGGAAGTGCGCTAATTTCAGGGATCCCCGTTTGAATCGTCTTTAGTATATACATTTCTTATTTCTTTAGAAGCTTCTCGCGAAGCGCTTTAGGAATCCTGCGATCTTTGGGAATCTTGTATCAGGCTCGTGCAAACTCGACGCCAGTACCTTCGTAATTACGCCATGCTGGTGTTGCACTCATGCATGGCCTTGCCGTCCTGCGACTCTACCGCGCCAGATTATCGGTGGCGCGTTTCAGCCGCGTCCTTCGCAAAGAGCGCTCTGCGGTGAATCCCTAATGAACCCGCTGAAAAGAATTGAAAAAAAAAAAAAAGGTTAACTGCGGTGTCGTAAAAGGGGAAAGTACAGCATGTAAAGAGCGTCACTTTCTTAGCGCAGGAATACACTTGTATTCGACGGTTTGGTATAGATTTAACCGCCGATTTTGTACGTGTCGTGGAATCTGAGTGGCTAAAATGTTGAGCTGCTAAGCTTGAAGTCGCGGGTTCGATTCACGGAGACGGCATTTTGGGTGCACGTTGAAGATCCCCACGTAAAAATTTGCGGAGCCCTCCACTACGGCCTCCTGCATATATAGTCATATCGAGGTTTCGATGCTTAAAACCCCGGCAATTATTATTATTAAGGTCGAGGTCGAGGGTTCGGTTCAGGACAACGATATTTCGACTGGGGTGAAATGCTTGAAAACACCAATGGTACTTGTGTTAGGTGCACACTAAAATAAGCTCAGGTGGTCACAATTAATCCAGAGTACCCCTCAGTATATCCCCGTCAGCGGCGGTGGCTACGTTTTTGTACGCAACTTGTTTACGCTAATTGTGTCGACTTGTGGCTTAAAAGAGAGCAAGATACATTGGTCATGAGAAAAATTGAACCTTCTGCATAGTCAGTATGTCTTGACTTAACGAGCTCAGTGTGGTGCGTATGACTGTAGCCGATCACTTTGGTGAAAGCGCTACGGTGCTCGACGGATATCGTTCGACGCGCCACGTTCCAGAGCCAACGTCAGAAGTGTTAATTTTCTTTTCTCAAAATGAACGAAACCAAAAACTAATTGCGCACACATGTGGAGCCTATGATTTCATCCTTTTTATGTCAAAATGGAACATGCGGGACTGCAGAATAATGAAGTATCTAATTAAATGTTAATTACCATTAACTGCTGAAACTTGCATGAAACAGCACATTACTTCATTTTCTTTCTTGGAATGTAATATTGACTGCCTTGGAATTATGGTAGGTCAATTTGACGCGCACGTGGACAGTACATCATATTTCGCGCCTGAATGGGATATGTCACGCTTCATAATCCTATCGCATTTTTCGCGCGTAAGGCTTCAGAATTTCTTTTTGTAACCTGGCCGTCCCTATCTCCGGGCAGCTGTTCAGTCAAGTGCTTGCAGTTAAGGGGGGAAACAAATGAGAAAAAAAAAAAAAGAAACGAGCTTTCAGGGGCATATCTACCAGCTGTTATCTGCAGCTTCGCGCTATTGTGCCGTTAACATGCATAGATAAGAAGGGTCGTCCTTGCAGTATATTCCATATTTGATCAGTTCGGGCGTATGTAGGTTATCTCCGTGTCGCCTTAAAGGAAAGCATCCATGACCTTGCCGGCACCGCGCATCGCGAGTGCGTAATAAGCATGCGCAGCACGCGCGTCTATACACGCACCGCAATTTTTACACAACGCCCGCTAACCTTCGACGCTATCGAAAAGGGAAACACGCCTTCCCGCCGGGAAGGAACTTCGAACAAGCTCAGATGGCCTGGCGTCATTGATATACGCGACTATGATTGAAAAACGCAATCGACTCGCTTGCGCCCGAGCGCTTGCTTTATATAGGTGCCCTTCAAAGTTGGTATGAAATAACGTTTTAAGTTGCGAAAACTAAAGTCTGGGATTTTTGCGTGCCGAAACGACGACCTGGTTAGAAGGCACGCCGTGTGTGTAGGAGGGGGGGGAGGGATGTTTGAAGTAATTTTGAGCACCTGGTGTTCTTTAGACGTCAAGCTGTGTGTGCAAGTGCATGATTGATTATTATTATTATTATTATTATTATTATTATTATTATTATTATTATTATTTATTAATACGTCTCCGTATAGATGTGCAGCCGAACCAGTGTTTCACACTCTGTAGGGGTTGTATAATTCAAAGCCGAGAGACTCGCCCGTGAACGCTTATACGCCTTTTTGCTTCGTAACTACGCCTTCTAGCCCAGGAGAACCATATATATACTTTCAGTGAGAGAATCATACCGGACATGCCGCCAAGAAAAAAACTCTTCGAACGCTCTCCCAATTCTTTAACCTGAACGCGCGAGCGTCGACCGCCGAGCCAATATGACGGAGCGCAGCGGCAAAATCAAGGAGAATACGCACGCGCGCGCGCGTGATGAGCAGTCCTGTGCGGCGGTCGTCTGCTACGCTGTTCCGGGAACCGGACACTACCCCCGCTTCTTTTGAGCACCGTTATCGTAATCCTTTTTTTCTTTTCTTTTCTGAACGCTGCCATCGAGTTATAAAGAAAAGGTCAAGTGGTCGATGGATGGACGGGGTGTGATACACACGAAGTCGCGTTTACGGACAGGGGTAAGTGGCAAAAACAAGAAAAAAATAGAGTGACATCACGTAAGGCGAGCAACCACCCTTGCGCCGATACGCCCTCCTCAGGCTCACTCAAAGAGCTCTCTTGCGTGCTCTCAGCATTCAAATGACGCTAACGAGCAAGCATTTTTTATTTCTTTTTCCTGTGGTTCGCGCAGCACTTTCCGGAGGCAAAAAGGATATTTGCAAGCGAAAACGGGACAAAAAAAGCAGGTGACAAAAAGCAGCAAATAAAAAAAAGCAGGTTTAACCTGAACGCTCGCACGTTCATGTTAAAATACTTGGTAGTGTGTATATGTGCTGGCGTAGTCTGTGGTGGTGAAATTTGCATTTCTACATTCGTGTCGGCCACATCAACTGTCGTGGATGCGCATAGCGCGCGCTGTCGCTTTTTCAGCTTCGCTGCAGCGTCGTTCTACATTTGGCGGTGTATAAATAGTATACACAACGTAGCCGGTCTAACGCAAGCAGTCACCTCTTCGGCATTCAGGGCACGGAGTGCAATGCACCGGAAGCGACAGCCGCCGCTGAACGACGGTGTTCGCATTCTGACACGAAACTTCGACCACGCGGCTGGTTTCCGCGAGAAAAAGTAAATAAACTATAGCTTCGAAGGAATGCCAACGCTATAGGCAAGATGTTGAATTAATTTGATTGGTAAAGTACGTTTCTGGCCACGGCAGGGCAACCACCCTCATCGTTATGGTATGCCACGCACATGCTCAGAAACTAAAAGGTACGACTGGCGACGCTGCCGAGAAGTTACCACAAGTGCTCGCCCTTATGTAGAGGATTTTGACGGCGCGTGTTAACTTATGTGTATAGTCAGTTAATTGTGTGCAGGTGGAGAACTGCATTCTAACCAAACCACTGCACGCTCGAACGATATAGCGTGTTTCGAGAACTTTCCAAGCTCCATGACCGCCTGAAACGCGACAGTATACTTTGAAATCTCTAACGGCTTGCACTGCCGAGCCGTCGCTGACGTTACTGCACGATATTGAAAAAAAAAAAAAAAAAAAGGTGGCGGGAGGGGGGGACTGGAAAATGGGAACCATGTTTGGTCCTTCCTTTATGGAATGGTAATAAATTGGCTCTTTCCCGTCATATGTATGGAATCAGTGTTGCACCATTTTATATATATATATATATACTGTACAAGGGAGACGCGTCGTGGGGCGCGCAACGAGAATCTTATACGTTAGCGGTCTAACGTTAGTAGCATGTGCGCTGTCGAGGAAAGCAATGGCCTCTTAGCACTCCTTTCACATTTAGCCCTTCTCCCCATCCACGGTGGTGAACCTAAAAAAAAAAAAAAAAAAAAGAGCTATGAAAGAATTGAGATAACTATAGCTCCTACCCAAGCTGTCATTCGCGAAGATGAGGACTACTTCATGCCAGTGTGTGCGCGCTCACCTTTGCACTTTGTTGTGTACCTTCTTTCAGACACGCAATAGTCGGGCTGATTTCTCGATGTGCTCCTGAATGGGATGTTGTGACGAGGTATAGTATATATATGTGGGACCTCTTTAAGTGTCACTGGATGCGAAGGAGCCTTGTAATTTGGCCTGACGTATATGTTATTATTTTTCTTTTTTTTGTGGGGTACTGATTTAGCACGATAGTCCTCCTGAAGGTACACGAGTTTTGCTTGCGGGAGCCGAGTAGCTCGTTAGGGTCGCTTGAATGCTGAAAGCGCGCGAGAGAACTCTGAGTAAACCTGAGGAGGACGTATCGCCTTGTTTGTTTTCACTATTTTTTTTTGTTCTTGCTTACATGTCGCTCCCTCCTGTCCGTAAACGGCTTGCATGTTGAAATGCAGCGATGACCGCTTGCGCCCTATACCGGGTGTTCAAAGTTAAGCTTTCTCGTTTTATTAAAATTCAGCACTGGGAAGAACATGAAAACCACCTTTGCAGATAACTTATACATCCAGGGGGGACACGCAATGAGACAATAATTATCGCTTTCAGGTGCCCAATTAACTCAGATTCAATAATTAACTTTTTAGTGATTGCAGCAAGAAAGCATGTTTGTATTGAAAAGTTTGAGGCAGTCGCATTTATACACAGTTCCATTTGGAAGAATTCTTCTAGCATGTCTGTGCTCCGAGATATCCCGCTGCAAAGTTTAATTGTGGTTTACCTGATTACGCATGCGAGACAGTCAGCGGCGGCGCAATCTCCTCCCCGGTGGGCCGTGGCAGTTGCTTGCGTCGTTTAATCTGATAACGGGTCGAAGGCACAGGCAAAGATGATAACGGTTACCCTTTTGCTACTGGCTGGCGTTAGCAAGCAATGACTGTTCGTCACATCGGGGAGGAACATTGCGCTGATCAACAGCGCCCTGCATGCGTAATCAATTAAACTTTGCAGCGGGATATCTCGGAGCACAGACATGCTAGAAAAATTCTTCCAAATGGAACTGTGTATAAACGCGACTCCCTTCAACTTTTCAATATAAACATGCTTGCTTGCTGCAGTCACTAAAAAGTTAGTTAATGAATCTGAGTTAGTTGGGCTCCTGACAGTGATAACTATCTTCTGACTTTGTGTCCCCTCAGGATATATATGTTATCTGTAAAGGTGGTTTTCATGTTCTTCCCAGTGCCGAATTTTAATAAAACGAGAAAGCTTAACTTTGAACACCCGGTATATCGGAGCTAGCGTAACGGCGATCACTTGTACCTGCACGGTTCTGCTCTGGCTGTAGACCTGCTGATAGAGAGGCCGAGTTGTTTATGTGTTTTGCAATGTTTCGCTTGATTATGGTAAATAAGCGAGCTTATGGTTTATCACCATTTTAACGGGATTTATAACCTCTCTGCACAAATGCGAACTGAAGAAAGATGAGCCCGGGAAGGGTGTCTGCCTCAAGGCTTGCAGCGCGGCTTGTAAAGCGAGTTTTTAACCCGACCTCAGCACACTTTAATTGCCAACTGCACTCCAGTTCGGTTCGTTGCACCAGTGTCGTCAACGCGTATTGATATATACAGATATTCTTTTTTTTACAGCGAAAGCTTTTATGATATGGCAACAGCCGATTTTGATGGCCGCCGTCGCCGCCATCCGTATAGCCGCTATCGCGCACAATGAGAATTAGAGGATCCAGCGGGATTCGAACCCAGGCCCTCTGCTTGGCAGAGTATTGTACCACAAAGCCACGCCGGTGCTTGAAACTCCTTCGCAAAAAGACCCTGTACATATACAGGCGTCATGCCGGGCAAGGAATTACGTTAACAGATGTAATATCTAGCGTGTTAGAAGAGTAAATTAACAACCAGGCGTCACACAATGCGAATTGCGTAACGATTGGGTGGTTGAGAGCGCCCCACCCATTACAAAGGGCTCAGCCATAATTCTTCATCGTCATCAGCCACCGAATCAACAAAGTGCACATAATGCCCCGCATATGTGAAGTCGGTATACCTTGCTTCTCCACGGAATGAAGAAGAATGGCATATTAGGCGCCTCCTAATTCGCAAAATTATCATGATTAATGCGTAGTGGCAGTGGGTACTTTGCAACCGTATACTTGCAGTGGTCCCTGCAGGAGAGTTTACAACGGGGCTCTATTAAAGGCCGCTCCTCCAGCTTTCGCTGTGACTGTGTGGCGTGTGCGCATGCCTGGCGTTTTTTAGAAGCGAGACGTTCTTTGCCAATATACGTCCCATGCGTTTTGTGCCATGTCTCGCCGCAAGTATAGAAGTTGTCTCTCAATAAAAACAAAGTAGATGGTTCGATCGCAGGCCTCGAACCCGTGACAGGATATGTTGCATGTGGTTCCCGGCGGTGCCGTGTTACATTTCGAATTTTTCGAGTATATATACTCTATGCATGCCGCAGTGGCTGAAGGCTGTTGTCGAAGTCCGCTGTGCATCCCACCTGATGTCCCGTATATCTTTAGTCTTGACAGCTCAGCAAGGCTTCGTTTACGCCGATTCCCATTGCGTGGAAACCTGCATTTTTCTGTCGTCCTGTTCTTTCGGCGCTGCTGCTGCCTTGGACGGCATTCTGTGGCCATGCTGCCTGCGCAGCGAAAAAAAAAAAACACACATATATATATATATATATATATATATATATATATATATATATATATATATATATATATATATATATATATATATATATATATATATATATATGTTTTTTGCTAGCTCTGGTTTGTCATCTTGACTGCCGCGGGTGGGAGCGGTCGTTTTAGTCTTAGGCAACAAACCTGATAGCAGTGGTGTATATAATTTGACTTGTTTAGAAGTCTGGATATATAATCTTACTTGTTTAGAAGTCTGGATACAATTACAAACCTAAAAACGCGCGAAACACATGCAGGAGACAATTTTCGGCACAGATTGCGTGCTTTTGTGCCGAAAATTGTCTGGTGCGTCTCGTGCTCTTTTAACCTTTTAATGTGGTACTCCTTGAATGGTTATCTCTTTTCTTTTCTTATTCTTGCTATGGCTTCAGATTTTTTTTTTTTTTTTTTTATGTATAACGCGGAAAACTAGCGTCATCTCTAGGTAATTCTTCAAAATGTGCCTGTTGATGTCGGGACGTAGTTACGCGCCGTAAATTATCGCTGGAGCCCGGCGTAAAACATTTACGTTCAAAAGCAGGTTGCAATGTTATTCTGCCTGAAAATTCGAGCGCATGGTTGCCTTTATGTTGTCATAAAGCAGTGCTTCATTATAATGGACGTGCTACGGCTATGTCTTGGTCTGCATGGCCGCAGAAAGGTGTCACCAAATATACCGACAGGGATGCGCAAAGGCACATAGAAACCAGCTGTGTGAGCTGTACGTAGAGTGCAAAGCGTGCTGGAAGATTGCCACCATGGACAGCGCCCGGCGTCAGACGCAGCGTGATATGCATCGTGCTCTTGTACATGTTTTCCGGTCGATGATAGACACTTCCTTAACGAAAACCGAGAGACAATGAGGAAAGTGTAGGGTATACGTTATTTGTAGTAATTCTGATATAAATGTGAAGAAATTAAAGTGGACGAAAAGATAATTTGCCGCCGGCAGGGACCGAACCTGCTACCTTCCGATAACGCGTCTGATTCTCTACCAGTGGATTAAATTCCCTTTCCTTAGGGGAGTATAATCCTCTAATGGATTAAATTCCCCCGAGTAGAGGGGATACGTGTTCATTATACAAGTAACGTCTTTAGGCGACGTTATTTGTATAATTATTACAAATAACATCCTCTATACGTTCCTTCGCTTCACTGTCTGATGGTTTTCATTAGGTTATATCTAACAAAGAAAAACGAGCCATTAAATTTCCCATCCTTCGTGCATTCCCATCGATGATGTCATATCGCACTTGTTTCGTCGCCGGTGTACTTGCATTCACCTACTGCGCGCGCTCGTTATCGCGCTGTCTGGGGCGCGCACTCGAGCGACAACGATTCCTGTAACGCCACGCGTCTTTTCTGTGCCGATGACTGCGCGGTCGTCGAAGGGGTAGGTCCGCAATCCTCTGTCGCCGTTGACGTCGGCGCGCGCGTGTAAGGGCGTCGGGCGATCGTCCCTATCGTCGCACCTCTCTCACGGTCGCTGCTGTTGTTATATCTATAGTGATGTCGAAAGGCTGTCTGCCTGCCTTCGTTGTACTACACCATGTTGAGACATAGGTAAATTTCGGCACTTCGTTTTTTCTTTTTCTCTTTTTTTAAGGAAAAGTATAACTGCAGCATTATTAGAGATGCTGGTGATTTTAGTGGCACGAGCACCGAGTGGCACTCTAGTTTCTCTTCCAAGCACTTCTGGTCGAGGACTACTTCCGGTTTAAAGGATATTCAGTCTTTTAAAAATAAAACTGATACCAAATGGGTGGTTCTGCAGGTGAAGTTAGAGTTGTACTGGATACGTATGATATCGGAGCATAAGTTAACTTAAGGACCAATCAACTGTCTGATAATTAATGAAACTTAATGAGTTCATTGAAATGGTTTTCTTGTGAGCAGCTGGGATCGTCTCGGCACCTGGCGGAGCAGATCACGTGCTTCTTTCTACGAGGACTCTGAGATTCGTTTCCGCAGCGAGACTAAACTCAGAGTTATTAACCCAAGCAGGGCACTCGAACGCCGACGTGCGAGTGCCAACTACCAGACACCTAGTCAATGTTTAAGACCGCCGCAAATTTTAACGCGACAGCGTTAAAGAGCTCGTTTCGCAGAAATTCGGGCGTCGGTGTCGTTGGTTGTGAGCGAAAAATCATCTTGTCCGTGACCGAAAAAATCGAGAGAGATGAAAATAAAAAAAATTAAAGAAACTTTGGTCGGAGTGGGAATCGAACCCAGGCCGTCTGCTTGGCAAGCAAGTGTTCTACCACAGAGCCACAACACCGCTTCAAACCTCTTAGGAAAAAAAAAAAAAAAAAAAAAAAAAAAAAAAAAAAAAAAAAAAAAAAAAGAAATGACTATATTAACGTCATGTAGTGGCACGAGTCTCCTTAAAGCATGTATATTGCGTGGCAGAAGCGCACTAAGTGCCAGAACATGTGAATTGCGCAACGAGTGGGTGTTTTAAAGGCCCAGCCGTCACAAAGCGCTCGGACATATTTAATCACCATTACCAGCAACAAGACCAACCAAGTGCACGGCCTGTGGCGGGGCGCGTGGCTCCTTACGGAAAGCGCAGTGGGCACTTCCCAACATTACTTCCAGCAGTTTGAAATGGGCATTGTTACACGCGCAGACATTCGTTTCTTTGCGGCACGGTTGAGATGTCCCCCGAGAACGGACCCGGATTACGCTATCGCGTTTCTTGAGGCGAAGCTCAAGCGTCCTCCAATTGTTTTTTTTTTTCGATGTTTGTTTGCGCTTACACTGTGGTTTCATATGCTGTTTCTTGCGTCATTACGTATGCATTTCGCAGCTGTAATTCTATCTTTTAATATTTAATTGCAGTATCGAAACGTCAGTGTGTAACGACTGCGCGCTAGTTTCACTCACGTCGGCTAAGTTCACATCGGCCCGCAAGCCGACTGGATTTCGTAGTGAGGGAAAAAAAAATCATCGAAAGTGACAGAAATCGCCATCGCCTCTGCTGCGACTGCGTCGTTGATTCCGCTGTATGGTAATGGTGTGATGCAATTGATAAATGAGAACTAAGTTAGGTAAAGCGTTGCCCGTTCACCTCTGACGATAAATATTGGGATCGTGCCTAAGCTTCAGGTGCCATAAAGGTCCGCAATTTTTTGATCGTACTAAACGCGTTTTGAGTCCTATCGTTAGCTCAAGTAGGTCAGTCGACTAAGCATGCGCCTTGAAGAAAGAAAAAAAAAAGCATTACTGTGCAGTCCCCCGAGCTTTAAACTCCCGAAATCAGTTTTGCGAATGTTGCGCGATTTTGGTCGTTGTTTTTCGGAATGGAACAGTGAGGACAATATAATTGGCGTGGCATTCTTATTTTGTTGCTATTCACTTCACTTGTTGGAAAATAACACTACAATGCCATTCCTGCGACCTTTTGGGTACCGTGCTGCGGTAGACAGGTTCCAATAAGCTTCTTGGTTAATGATTTGGCAGTCACAATTGGAAATGTGTTATTACCTCCCCTGCCCCACGTTAATCTCTCGCCAGCAAGATTTTTTTACCCGTTTGTCTACTGGATAAATCGGAAGTCTTAACTGCATAATAAACGTTACCGCTTATGACTTCTAGACCTCTTGCGCGTGTCGGCGGTATCAAATACTCATCGCCTTAGGGCGGTTGACTCGCCTTCCACCTTTTTCTTTTAAATATTGAAGCAAACCATATTATGGACCAAGGAATTAAGTGAACATAAAAAAAAAAAAGAAAAAGGTTGAATAATCTAGCGCTACCAGCAGGCGCATCAAAGCCAATCGATTTATCCGCTTTTGGGTCTGGGGCACGCTTTGCGATCCGCCAAACTGATCCGCCCCAATTCGTTTGAAAGGGTTGGCACTCGAACTCGGGTTGCCCGAAATTGAACGACTTTCTCTCCCTCGATGCTTGCGCCGCCGTCGGTCTGCTCTGCTCGACCGCTCCGTTTGGCGGTGAAGTACGTCCTGGGGTTCGCCGCGTCTATAGATTTTCTGATCGCGCGTACAATTATATTGAAACTCTCTCTATCGAATTACATATATTGTTTAAGGTTTCTTGGCTGCGTGCTACTCGAAGCTGGAATGGCGCTCTACATGATGAGCTGCCTCTATTTGACCGCGTTCATCCCTGGTGCACTTCGGACAATGTTGGAAACTTGTCCCTTCTATCGCTGTAGCTGATTATGTGGCTGTTGAACAGACTGTTTTGTTTAGGGAAGCCCAAACTCGGTTCTGGCGCGTAGAAACAGAACAAAGCGCCCGGCCAAGCATGTCGGATTGCAGCACAGGTGCAAGTGCACGACCGTTGCTCTCTCTGTGTGGCCTGTCCGTTGCGGTTCGCGCCGGTTCTCCGAGCGCTCGCTAACGTGCCTTCGCCCTCTCTCACCCGAGCCCTCCGGGGGAGGGGCTTCACGCTGCCGACACGTGACGGCGACGTGGAGGAGGACGGAGACATCAGCTGGGCGCGCGCGTGCTCTCGTTTCGTCAGCGCGCTGCGCTCGAGCGCTCCCCGGGAAAAACGGTGTTGCAGGCTGCTGGACGGAAGTTTGTAGTCGTATACGTTTAACGCGGCGACAGCGGGTGTACCTTCTAGTCCATCCTGATTCCCATAAACAGATCACCCATTTTGCTTTTTCTTTAAGTTCACTACGACGTTCCGGTTAATTTCCGCGGTGTTAACGTTGATTGCTAGACAAAGAAGACCGCAACTTGCTTTCCTCGAATTCCACGCTGAAAACTTGCGCGCCGGCACGTTGGTGCTATTGGGTGACGAATTTTAAAGACTATGTTGTCGTATTTGGCTCCATGTTTTGCTGCCAGGAAGACTTTTGAAGATGTCAGTTCACAAGCGTAATTGATCGCAATATTCGTCTTTAGTACCCTTCAAGTTACCCTGTGCTGCTCGGTTATGTCTCTATGTGCGCGTTATATAAAGCGGCGAAGAATGTTTCCATGCGCTCGCAAACAAGATATGGCGACAGTGCAGCCATTCGTGGTTCATGCGACCTTGTCTTCTGTCCGAGCCCAGCGACTAATATGTTTGCCCGCTGTAGTAGCTTAGCAAGGTTAGGTATCGCGCTGCTGAGCTCGGAAGGTGCGGCTTCGATTCCCGGCCCGGCGGCCGCATTGCGAGGGGTGCGAAATCCAGGAACACCCGCGCACTTTAGGTGCATGTTAAAGAACTCCACATGGTCAGACCTATTTCAGAGTCCCCCGCGACGGCGTGCCTCACAGTCATATCGTTGTGTTTGCACGTAAAACACGATAAATTATTATTAACTACCAAAATGTATACAGGATTCCACCTTGCAATCTAAGGTCTCCGGTGTATACCTCTCACAGCGGACGCATGAAGACGGGACGAAGGCCGCTGTGACGAACATTAATAAGATGCCAGTGGAAGTGCTCTTTGTTCGGCTGTATAATCCAAAGACCAGTGTACCCCATCGGACTGCGCCTTCAGCTGCGAGCATCAATCGACGACAATACGTGTCTTGAAACTTCTCTGCCTTGGTTCCATACAGCGGACACATTTCCGTTAAAATGGCAGCCTGACGGCCCCGCCGTGGTGGTGTTCTCCATTTAAAAAAACATGATCACCGTTCTGACACGTAACGGTCTCGCCTATGCGAGTTATAGCAGTCGTTAACCGAAGTTTGCTCAACACGCGCGGCGAATTGAAGTCACGTAGACGTGAGCCGCGTGTTAATACATATTCAGGCGACCTCGTGCCCCTTGCCGACAAGTCACAATGGGTGGTCTATATATATCTCTGTCCGTCGGTATATACAGAAGAGGTTGCGCATGCAGTCGCCTGCCAGCTTCCTTTATCGCGGCTAAACAACGACGAAACCACCGAAGGACTGCGACGTGCGTCGTTGCGCGCGCGGTCATCAACGCGTCCACAACGGATATGATTGTGTCGGCGTGCGCGCATTTGCATAACATTCTGCGCGGCTTGTAGAGCACAAACGTCAGCGGGATTATTGTATGTGTACGTATACGAGGAGAGGAGAAAGAAAGCGTCGCTGTGTCAGTGCAAGGCTCAGTACCACGAGAAAAACATTTAGAATGACAGAAAATTAATTGAGCTCTAGTTTGTAAGGATTCATCTTAAAAGAAGGCATACGCCTGCCAACACGGACGCAAGAAAATAATGCGAGACAACACAAGCGGTGTTACATGCAATACGTTCGCGAGACCGAAACACCCTTCAAATATCCGTGTAACAACCATAAGGCCTTCACTATGTATACCTCACGTTGCCAATATATATGGCATCACAGCCACAATTCTCGAGTCATGCCTTTCGAGCGCATCAGGACAGGGAATATCGCGAATCATGTTTTTAAGTTCGATACAATCTCAGGCGCTTTAATGAAAGCGCGGGAAAACTCAGTGTCTCGTGACTGCAATCAATCTTGCTGTTTTGTACTGCATGTGATCTTCCTACACGTGTGTCGACTTGTCGATAGGTTGCATATATAAGTAGAATTTAACGCGGGGCCCCAACGATATCTTTCATTTTTTTATCGTTGCACTTGCTTTCATGATTTCTGTTCTCGCGTGCTCTGTGTAATGAAAACGAATGCAATTATATGCTGCACATACCCCTGTCACTGCTGTTATTCTGACGTGGGCCGGTCCCACGGCCTGAACGTTAAATA
Organism: Rhipicephalus appendiculatus; assembly: GCA_030522465.1. Lineage (NCBI taxonomy): Eukaryota > Metazoa > Arthropoda > Arachnida > Ixodida > Ixodidae > Rhipicephalus > Rhipicephalus appendiculatus. The sequence continues at coordinate 429,190 of JALIZH010023250.1, read as the reverse complement.
CAGTTGCATTAATTTTCGACGGGTGCCTTGTTTTCCTTCACGCGCATTATATATATATATATATATATATATATATATATATATATATATATATATATATATATATATATATATATATATGATTGAAACAATGAAGGGCTGACATAGGACCCGGAAGTAACAGTTCAAAAAATATATCAAGCACGTAGGAAAAATTGTTCTGGGAAGGACTGACGTTTCGGCCGCGGGACCGGCCTTCGCCGGCCTCCGACGAAGGCCGGTCCCGCGGCCGAAACGTCAGTCCTTCCCAGAACAATTTTTCCTACGTGCTTGACATATTTTTAAAACTATATATATATATATATATATATATATATATATATATATATAGATAGATATATAATGAAGGAACATGGATCTTTACAGTAGCTCTTAAAAGGTATAGAGTCGATTGAAAAACATGTTTCGTAAAGCCATGTCAGAGGGGAGCGCGATCTCGAGGAGCCTGTTTCATAACTCCTTTTCGCCAATGGCAAAACGATGTGTGCCGCTACATTGCTTCACTGCTTTGTCTGCAGCAGCGCCGACAAATGTATGCCGAGATGGTTTCTTCCTGAGTAAACTTCAGTGTGATCATTGTGCGAAATTCTGGCGTGCGCCTCTGCTGTGGTATACTATACTTGGCCAGCTCCGATTTCGTCTCGAATACCTCCTGTTCTTGGCATTGGGAGACGGTGTAGTCGGTGCGACTGCAATGAACACGCGATACGCGCGAGATGTGCACAGGATATCATCAGCTGTCGATAGCGGATATGTCGAGTTCCTGTTGCAGTCTCGCGTTTCTTTCAGCTTCTATACGCGTGGCAATGTCTGTCGTATTACCACGAGGTACCGCATTGCTAGAATGTTCAAATCGGGCGATGAAATGTGAGCTTCATACCTTGGAAATGTGTGATAGCTACCTTGTAGCTTTCGAATGTCATCACCTGACACTTTTCCAGTTTCTTCCTGAAGCTACGCGGGTCCTATGCCGGGACTATGTAACGATTCAATTTCTTTTTTTTTTCTTCTTCTTCTTCTTTGCCCAGGGACCTCCGAGCAGCGCTCCACTTAAATTATCGCGAGGATTGTAGTCGCGGTGGTTGATAAGCAGTCGAGGAAGATGAATCCCTACGTTGTACTGACCCTGTTATTCGCAGCCCACACTTGGCCAATCCCCCCAGTGTGGGTGTGAGCCAGAAGCGCAGGATCTACATCTACATCTACATCTACAAAATACACTGTCTATACGCGCATTCAGTACGCGAGCGAGTGCGGAATTGCTCAGCGAAATAATATCGAAATTGATTAATTGGATGTACACACTAAACAAAAATAACCAGAAAAAACCCAAAAACTGGAGTAAACTGCTTGTCCTCTAGCGCACTACCTTTTCTGGGTTTTTTTTACTACGTACCAGTCGAGGTAAAAATTTACTCTCACGCTAGTCGAGTTTTTGAGCGTAGAAACGGTAGTAATTATTTACCCCGCCGAGGTTTTCAGCGAGTATAGTTGGAGTAATTTTTTACCGCCGCTACGAGGTTTTTAGGGTGATTTCTGAGAGTTATTTCTAGTGGTACAAAAAAAAAAATAAAAAGTGACGGCTGTGATCGGACCATGAGCTAACGCATTTATTAAACATCAAATGACGCGGAATTGATGACATATACAGAGATTAACGTGTACACAAACAAACACACACACACACACACAACCAACGCAGAATAAAACATCACCTGAACGGACCGCTCGCGTTACTCAACCGTACTTCGACCACCCGGTATATATAGGCACCGCATTTGACCCGCCATGTAGTGCCGGTGGGAGAGCTACTTTTTGGCATCGTTGAACAATAAAGTTTCATAGCGCACGCGTAAACTTAAGGTGGGTTGCAAGTCACCATGAGTCACACCGACCTCTTAGCATAAACCCTCCCGATCTTACCTTTTTTTTTGATTATCCAATTATTAGCTGGCACTGCAGCCTGTTGGCCCACACGCGTATAGCAGTGCTCACGCAAAACTCCACAAAATATACCTAAGCACACACAAACCATGGCAGCTCAATAATTTTCATTGAGTGGCAGTACACAAACACAGTAGCAGCACATATTCAGGAACGCCGGCGAAGAAGAGCGGTGCCGCGCCTGTACCGGCTTCAGACCAACGGCGTCGCTAGGCCTTTTCGAGGAGCACGGCTATGCGATGAAAGACAGCTGGCGATCGCAGAATTCACCTCCTGTGCAATTTTCGTCGTCGTTATTTTAGACAGCAATGAAAAATACGTCTCCGCTATTCGCGGCGTCTTACGGAGCGATGCACTCACAACGAACGAGACGGCTCACCGTCCGGGTTTTCTCCGTGCTCAACGGTGGTCATAGCTGGTTCCGTACGCCTTGTATCGGTGCCCACCTTCGATCGAGATGTTTGACAACGGTTGGCGCATGCTGCGGACAATTCCGGCTGTACTTTACTCCAGCAGACATTGTTTTCTGTGAAACAAAATCTATGCGACGCTTGTTTCACCTGCTCCGGCGACGCACACACACTGGCCTCTGGCCGGCTCGGTGCCGACAACGTAGCGAAGCGTTTTTCCTATCGCTTCGAAGTTGTAACCAGTCACTCTCCAGGAAGCAACTACGGACGATCACACCAGCTTGATGTCGTTACCGCTGGCAGTGTTCTTCGTAGCTCTTCGCGATTCAGCACGGAAGCGAGGTATCCGCGACGTCCAAGTTCGGAGGCTCGCGCTCGTACGCGCACGGCCGCTCGATGATAGAAGAAACACGTGAGATCCAGTTGAGCTTGCCATCAGCCCAACGAGACACATACAGCGCGAGCTTCTGACACTCGCCAGTCTCCAGGACCACTAAACAACATACGCCAACGATTTGCGAAAATCTGCAAGACGGCTTTCCAGCAGGTTTTTTTTTTTTTTTTTTTTTTCTTCGAGCACGCCCTTTCGTTCACAGAATGCTTTCCTCGCTCGTTTTGCTTCAACAGCACCCAGTTCCAGTGAAAGTGCATGCACTGGGCACCAAAGGGGGGAGATCGAGCGGCCGTGCACTGGGGGTCAACCACGAAGCGCGACAATGCCATACCAATCTTTGAAAAAAAAAAAAAAAAAGCCATTTGTGGGGTTCGCATACCTTCACTGGAACTGAGAGCGTCACTCGGTGGGGGGAAAAAGCCGCCGAAGCAGCTGCAGCTTCCAGTCACGTGATAATAAACTCTCACATCGCGGTTAAAAGTCACGTGACAGAAAACTCCCCACGTAGTAAAACTGGATTGTGACATCCTTTTACTACGTCCCTGAGAGGTGGTGGTAAAACTATGTCATGTACCGCCTTTTACTCCAACATGAGGTAGTAATTTTAAACGCGAGGGAGTTTTCAGAGGTCATGAGCCGCAAAAACCCCAATCTCGGATAGTTTTTGCTTACAGTGTACCAGATAGATCGTACGTGTCTTACGTGGTCTGCACTTTCTCTGTATTCATTTTCTACCCCACATTTCTGCGTCGGCAGGCGATGATTCATCATTACACATGGCACGTTCCCACTATGGGGGACAAACCACGTAGCGGGTGGTGTGTGCGGGCTGCCGACGACCAGCAACACGCTATTCGGAGTATCACATTGTGCTGTATGCCTCCAAAGTATATGAACGAAAGCATGCAGACAGCCTGCGGATATGTCACTGTTCGGTAAAAAGAATGTTATTCGCGAGGGTAGACGAGCTTATTTCGGTGTGGCAGTTTAATTACATGCACCGCACGGAAATATTGGACGGTGTCCACTTTATATGCCTCTGTATTTCCACCCTGTACAAATTAAATAATTCGGTACACGCGTAGCCTGCTAGAACTTGCATGTCAGTGGGTACAGCATTTCGCGCCAAGCGGCATTCGCTCCCCCTAACGTAGTTATATGTGTAGTGCATCTACTATTCACTGCCGAGAACGCTGACGGCGTGATTGTTTTGGTTTACCGGTGCCGAATAAATTAAGTAGCAATTGCATCGGTCTCCTTGGGCTGTTGATTTATCGCGCACTTACGCCGGCATGTGTGCCCGGAGGCAGCTATTACGCGGTCAGATAAAAACGTTGCTCTCGACAACACCTCCCGCCCCAGGCCTTCGTGCGTACTACACGGGCAGCACAGGTGGTATTCCCCGCCGGCGTCCCAGCGCTGCCGCAGAGCACGTGCTCTTGTCGGTGCGTCCAACGAACCGTGCTCCCGAGAATGGCCTTTTCGTCATTATCCTTAAATTACGAGTCATCATCGAGACTTCACTGCCAGCTGCAGCTGTCATTTGCACACGGCTAAGGGTTCTCTGCGTGTCTTTGACGCCGTCAAGCCTCGGGGCAAGTACGCCGGCGTTCCCCAAGGCGCCGACGCTGGCGGTGGCGCGGCGATGGGGGGCACGTCTCGGGTCGGCCAGTCGCAGCGGGGGAGTGTTCTGACGGTGGCCAATCGCGGTGCTCCTATGCTCGGGTGAGCCTTTGACGTCACGCGTGATTGTTCATCGCGACGTGCAGCGTCGGCGGCCCAGTTTCTCCCCGACAACTTGTTCAGCTGGCTACGTCAGCGGCGGTCAGAGGGTGTGTCGCTGCTGCTTCTGCGTGTCGTGCGGGTAAGTGTCGCGCCAGGGGGCACTGTAGGAACAGGCGCGATCGCGCGTTGGCTCCGCCGGCTGCTGGTCAGCTGTTGCTGCCCCTCTTGTCGTCGTCGTCGTCTTCCTGCAGTAACCCGTGTCCGCTGCACTGTCTTGAGTTTTGCCGCTCGGAGGACGCCCTCGACGACACTTCTGGCTTACGACCCATCTTGCTGCCTCAGACTGCGCCTTTGTCGTTCCGTCTTCAACCCATCGTTTTCTGGGTGAGATACTTGCGCTGTCTGCGGTATGTGGAACGGCATCGCATATTCACGAATGACACGCGTGCGAGACAAACACTTCACCTTCGTGCTCATTTTATCCGCTTTGCCTTATCGCGCCTTGGGTCGAGAATTCATTTACTCTGACGAAGCTGCGTTGAATTGCCGAATGGCCTGGTGTCGTGCTCAATGCAGGTGCCATCGCAACTGTTTGCCTGCTGAAAGGTCAGTTTTCTTGCTGCTGTTACTTGAGCTAAGTGATTACTGTCCACCCTCGCTTGCATTGAGGTTGGAGATCATCGTACACAACGCCTACGTATTCCTTTTCGGACTAATATCGTCTGTTCGGCATTTCCACAACCGTGATGCTCCGTAATTAAAAGGGCATATCGTTCGCTTGTGCCCATTCGCCTGAACAAAACTTACACGGAAGACTGCTATTCGCGAGCGTCAGCCAAGTCTACATGCTGCTGAGCTGGCGAAGGATACGCTTTTCAGCTCGAACGGCGCTTAGTGCCTTGGCGACCATGTGTCAATATGTTTATTCGGCCGATTGAAACTATTTAATGGTGCAAGTTAATGATGAAAAAACGCACAGGCAAGCCCGCATGCTGTCTGAAAAAAAAAGCACAGTTCGAGCAAGCGCCATGTGTTTCTTCCTAAGGTATGGTGACACATTTTTTTTTTTAAATGCATTTTCCTTCACTTACAGGTTCTGGGAGGCGTGTACGGTGTAATCCAAAAATAGAAACTGTTCATTTGTATAGTTATGTGTGTTGATGTCTGTAAAAAAAAAAAAAATGACGCCGCTTTGATCGAAAATTTCGTCCATCAATGCGCACCTGACGAGAAAAATTCGCCGGCAATTGCGCTCTATGAAAGTGGTTGACCAGCGACGCTGGGTAGCACACGACACAGATGTGACGCAGAATTTTGATGAAAGGTACAGGCGCATCTTATTGTCGTGAGCGGCGGCTATGGTCATCGCGACGAAAGCGCTCACACAAATTCTTGATCGGTGGCATGGACGTCTGCAGGAGGATACAAAATTGGCACTTGCCCCCCTCCTCCACCGCGATGCAACACTGGTTTGCACCTCCCCTAAACAAAGTCCTGCCGACGGTCTTCAAAATGGGGGCCCATGCTCGGTGGTCCTAACTCGATCCTCTTGACGGCGCGTTGCTTTGCCCCCCTCCCCACTACCCCTAATGGGGAACCTTGCTGGAATAACTTTGAGCGCAAAAGGACGAGACACAAGAAGAGAAGACGACTACACGAGCGCTCTACACGAATGAACCAACGCGCCCAACAAAGCATTTTGTTATCAAGGGGAACCCTGCACACGCCTACGGAAGCCAACGTTTCGACTAGGGCATACTTGTCTTCTTCGACTGAGCAAGATGAGTCTGCTTGTCAAAACGTTGGCTATAGCGACAATCCCTCCCCAAAGATTTCTCATCATTTCTATAGCCTCCATACTTTTCCGGCAACTGATGGCATCTTTAACAGGGCCCTTAGAGAACTATATGATACTATATATCTCACATATGAAGCCCTCACTGGATTTGTATAATATATAATACGATTGTTGTGTGGCACCCCTTGTGACATTAGTAAACCAGATTTGCCAAAGAAGGCAGTGGGTTTTGCTTGTAGGAGATAAGACGAGGAAATTTCGCCGTCTCGCTTGCTTCCTCGCAACGGTCTCGCTACTTTTGTCGCGCTTCAGGGATGTACCATTTAATACGCGTATTCTACTTTTGTTAGGCAATTTTCCAAACCTTCATTTAAAAGGAGCTGTCAAAACCTAAATATTAAAATGCATGTACTTGCTCTCATGGGCGTCGGCAGGAGGGGGGGGGGGGGGGAGTGCAAAAGGGGCATTTGCTTTCTCGAGCCACTTCAGCACTTGCCCTCACTCAAGCTACACCAGCGCTCTTCCCCTCCCCCCAGTCGCGATGCAACGCGGGTTTGCACCCCCCCCCCTTAAAATCTTGCCGACATTCATGCTTGCTCTCAGTTAAGAAGCTTGGCGTTGACCTGAGTTAATTCATAGAACTCGCGCTACAACCCACGCGGACGTATGATTAATATCAATGAAGGAATTCTCATGTGCTACTAACTCCTACAGTTTTCTTTCACGCGTGCCTTACGTAAATGGCATGGTTCCCCGCATGTTGTCGTGGATGGGAAACAGTGCCTTTATTCTTAACGCAACAGAAAAAAAAGATTCAATAGTTCTTACTTCGTATCTCTGAATTTCGATGGAGGCGAAATGGTAGAGGGCCGTGTACAGTGCGATGTCAGTGCACGTTAAAGAACACCAGATGGTCAAAATTTCCAGAGCCCTGGCGTGCCTAATAATCATATGGGGGGTTTTGGGACGTAAAACCCCACATATTATTATTATTATTACTTCGTATCTCTTTCTGTTCTGACATTGGCAAGTCTCCATCCATTCGTCACATACAGAACCGCACGTTACCCCCTTCCCTAGAACAGGAGGTCGAGCTAGCGGTCTCTGCACTCCAACCTTCCACTGTTTTCCTCCGCTGGGTTCCTGGGCATTCAGGGATTGACGGCAATGAGCTGGCTCATCAGCTCGCCCGCGATATATTGCACCGGGCACCGTTCATTCCCTGGCCCACACCTTCGGAGGACGGTGGGGGCTCCGTGAGGAACGACGGAACGATCTCACTGCGCCATACTATCAAGGAGGTATACCTCCAGCTCAGACTCGACAAGCGACTCTACCCTCCCCCCTCATCCATCACTCACTGTGCTAGAGGCTAGAATTCTTCGGCACATACAATTGAATTGCCTGATCACGCCCTCTCGCCTTTTTTCTCTATAAATACAGATCTGACCCCTGCTGTCCCAATTGCCCCTCCACATATGCCGACCTGTCACACTGCCTTTTCTACTGCCCAACTGCTCAGCAATCCAGCTTTTACCCTCCTCCCTCCCTTTTCATCACCACCTGGCTCGACTGGATCGGCGCCGAAGGAGAAGAAGAACAGCGTCGACTGGTCGCGCAGGCGGTCGAAATGCTCGGCCTTTAGTTTATGGCTGAAATAAAAGTCTATTACTACTACTACTATTCATTTTAGTATGGTGTTAGCTCGTTTTTCGATATGTTATGCATCGTAAAATTTAATTTGTGCATATAATTTCACTCTGTTCCTAATTGTGTGTGTTCGGGGTGTTTTTACGAGGTGCAACGTTTTTGCATACAGGATTGTTCACTGCGAGAGACATTAATTCTCTATCTTCCCCATGAATGAAAGGAACCATAAGAGGGAGCTCGCTTAGCGTCCACAAGCCAACCTCCTCTGAAGCCGCTAGCTCCTCGTGTTCGTGTCACATTTCCCCATCATGCTCCTGTTTAATTTTCTATTTTGCTGCGCTCTTGCGAAGAAACAAAACCTGACGAGCGCGCTCGCCTAGCTTCCACAAGCAATCCCCGTCGAACGCCGATCCCCCCCCTCTTTCTCCATGCGGGCCGCCTCTCACGATGCCCCGGCACATGCGCTGTTCCCCTGGCGAAAAGTCGTAACACTTCTCTCATCTCGGAAGCGTTGCTTCTGGCGCTACCGGTTGTCCCGGCCCCTACCAAAACGGCAGAGGGCAGCACAGGAAAATAACAGGGCCGGATTCCCAGCATGCTCCTGTTTAATTTTTTTTATGGCCGGGCGTCAAAACTGTCACGTGACACTCCCTCCTAGTTTTTAAAGACGATAGTCTTTCTTGGGATACTTCAACGCAAAAATGTTGGGCTGTCTGTCTGTCTGTCTGTCTGTCTGTCTGTCTGTCTGTCTGTCTGTCTGTCCGTAACCCGATTCAGCTACTCGGCCAAAGTTTAACCACTTTCTGAACGCCCAGTCATCTTGAACTGGTGTTTGCGTTCATACTTGTGAACATATTCGATCAAAAAGCAAATACTACGCATACCTGAGGCGCAACATTAATATGTAAGTGTCAGGTCGTGTGTTCTTTTATTAGAAAATACATAGGTACGCAATTCTAAAGACCCTAGTGTTTTTTAGGCTGCGCTGAAAATGCGACGCTGTGCACGAACTGCGACACTTTGCACGAAAAAGCCCTGTGCCGACGATAAGGTGCTGCCGCTGGCAGTGGCCCTTGGTCACGGTGTAATGCCCTTGGTTCAGCACAGTCATGTTTTTCAATGGCGTCCATATCTCGTGCAGCGCCTCCTCTATTTTATCAATGCCAGCCAGATGCGGCCAATTCAACGTAGAGTAGGCGCTGTCTGAGGCAAAGCAAAACATAGTAGTACGGCCGGAACAAGACAATCGTCTTTCGACGACATTTGCAGCGAAGCACGCAGATACGCGGCCAATTTTTTTTTTCCCCGCTATGAGCTTCGCACTCCTGCTTAAGGGTTCATTATAAGCCAGCAGGAAATTTTGTAAATTAAAGTAATTAATCATAAGAATTTAACTGGCCAACCACGCCCAGTAATATCTGACGAGTTGGTGAAAGAATTTCAAGGCGCTGTGCCGCCCCCCCCCCCCCTCCTCTCGTTTTTTCTAGCTTATCAAGCCCGGTGACGGTTTATGATTATTATTGTTGAATCGTAATTTACTGAGACCCGAAATAACTGTTCAGTTTGGTGTAGAGGCACACGCTTCAGTGACGACCGGTCTCGAGATTGCCGGAGGATTGCTGCACTGTATACGGCGGAAGGCCAGGAGTGCAAGTGAAGGAGGGCGTTGCGAACTTGGTGTTGCATCACTTGCAGCCGCTTCGGTACTGTTGGCGGGCCGTCAAGTGCAGTGGCGTCGCTAAGCGTTCCGAAGCCTTCAATTTTGGGTACACACGTTGCACGAGAATGCTGTCAGTGTTGCATAGAGAACGACCTCTTTCTCGACCTGAGGACGCGAGGAACTTGCCAGCATCGGTAGTACTCGTAGGCATGCGTCTTCCAAACAGCCGCCGCTCTCGTACGCTCCAGTGGTCACTACGCACACATTCTCCATTGGTAAATTGATTGCGCTTCTATGATTAACAGGACCGATTTGTCGTCAACACGGATGCTTGAAAGAAACGAAGTAAGAAAAAAAGTTTGAGTGTTTACTTTTATGCGTTATGTCGAACTTGTTCCCGTGACGCTATACGGATTATGAAATTTTGTGCGGATTTGTTTCATTAGGCACTGAAAAAAAAAAAAAATGTGCTGTTCTCGAAAGAACGAAAGTATTCAATGCGATCGACTAAGAAAGAACAAATCTGATTCGATAAGCAGTCTGGAGGCAAAGAAAAAAAATAAATAAAATTCTGAATCCCTTGACACCGACTTCGTATATGTTAACCTTCGTTTTGGGCTCGAAATGAAAGGGAAAAAAAAACAGGTTAATGATACAACGCTTTCGTTCATTAAAAAGTGTGTTTATTAGAGCATGTTTCCAGGTCTTGTATTATTCTTTAGGGATGTTTTTATGCCTTTCATTCGGAACATTGAAAGCAGTAACTTTTGAATCGCTGCTTCGCGACCGTAAAAAGAGACGTCTGTGCTCATCATTTGATCAGCCTGCGTTGTCTTGCGAGAGGGCGTTTAACGCTGTTCAAGCTAAAGTGACCAAAAATAAAAAGGGTGCCATTTTTTAAGCGCGATATTGCTTGGGCGTCCGGCCATATCATATGGTGCGGTACTGACAGGCTAAATTTCTGGTTGATGTAAATCCACTAAGCCATCAGTTAATTGTGTTTGGAGTACGTGTTGCATTTCAAAGAATCGGAGCCCGTTAGAACTAGTCGGTCGGTTGGACTCGTTAGCCGGATGCGCCTGTTCATATATGCGGCAGAATGTTCCAGTATGCAGTACACCTTTCTTTTTTGTTTAGCGCATGGAAACGGGACGCTGGAAAGAAAGAATTAGCCGCGAAATTCGCTGCAGTTTGCCGCCTAGATTTGTTATTCAGTCCCTCAAATGTTCCAGTGGAGGTGCGAACAGACAGATGTCGAGTAACTAACAATTGTTTATCAGATTCTATGAGCGCTCTCTCCGAATAAAAGCTCGTCGTCTACAATTTAAGCGTGCCCTGGACGCAAATTTCTGAAGTTAACCAACACAAATGTCTTGTTGACCCCCCCCCCCCCCCCCTTCTTAAAAAAAATACAGTAACATCTGCTGCATCTCTTTTGAAATTGGTGCTGCTTTGAAAGAAAGACATTGTTCTTCTTGTCGCAGAGTCATTTTTTTTTTTCTTTTTTAGTTTATTTCGGTTATTCCTAGTCGGGGAAACCATACCAAAGAGCCATCGTTGAGACACGCGCAGGAAGCCGGCGTAGCGGTGACGGCTGTAGTGGTGCGCCGATTTCTTCGTAATGCCGGCACGGAGCATTTATAGCGGAGCGCGCTCTGTTGTCAAGGGCGTGCCTGCGTCCAGCTGTGTGCCACTCAGCCAGCAGTGATGCTCCTTCTTCCCTCGCTCCCTTGCTTCCCCCGTCTCTCTCTCTCGAAGCAGTCGCACAGCGCGCGCGCGCGTCTCGAAGCGTCACTGATGACGTCACCAAATGTCTCTCTCCCCTCGCGACTCCCTTTCTCCTGCTCTGGGTTGTGTCCGAACTCGTTTCCTCCTCGCCCCCCGGCTCTTGACTGCGGGCCGCCGAGGGAGTGGCGTGACGAGGCGGTTACGTTGTCCTTGAGGGACCCCCCGACGCCGACTCGACCGTTCTTGCGCGGCGTCGACGCGAGGCAGAACCGTGGCGCCACGCTCTTTGCTCTTCCTTTAGGTTCGTATTTCGTGCATCTCTTGAAACGCGCCTTTAGTTAGGGCCCTTTGGAGGGATGACTGATGGGGGCTGTGACGTAGGGCCCTTTGGAGGGATGACGTGTGACTGCTGAGTGCTGCGACGTTTTCATCATACCTAAATGAGAGGACTAGTAAAGAAAATGTTTTGATCCTGCGATCTTACGTTGGTTATACATGGTTATACTTGGTGTGCAATTAATCAGCATGAGCAATTATGTTGAACTACTTTGCGTCATTTGAGTCTCTGTTGCCCGCTGGTGCACTTTTGGCATAGTCTTGCTTCGGACCACCATTGTAGTGTAATTTATTATTCTCGGGGATTTTTGCTGTAACATTTGCTCATATATAATGATGCATCAGAAAGTTGTGCTGTCACGTATAATATTTAGCATCACTTGGTCTGCTTACCTTCAAATTATAGTGGTTGAATGAACACGAGTCATGAATGTTATAAATCACAGCATTTGTATTGAAAATAGTCACTTACGAGATGCTTCCTTTTCACTTTACTATAAAATGTCAGAGCTTTTAATGGAACACTGTCAGTAGATCACATCATCCTCAGAATGTATGACCACTCAAAAACATAATTTCTCGAACATAGCTTTTCAAATTGGTGCTTATCCAGACTTATGAATGGGAAAAGCGTTTGTCTTTTTGCTTTAATTTCATGGTTAGTTTATCAAAGCAGCAGATTCACTACTGTTTCCCTGTTTGCCTTTTATGACAAAAAAAAAAAATGAAAAAACACTTTCCTCTACGTATGCACCAGGCCCGTAGCCAGAAATTTTTTTTCGGGGGGTGCCCACCTGTTGAAAACCTTGGAAACCCCGGTTTTAATTATTGTTTCTCGATAAAACACCCCCCCTCAATCCGAATTTCGGGGGGAGACGGGGGAGGGCCCGGGCCCCCAGGGCCCCCCCCCTGGCTACGGGCCTGGTATGCACACAGATGGTGCAACATAGAGTGGTAAATGTGGCATGCTTATGTTACATGTTAGGCTTTCATATAAATACGGTGTATTTGAAACTCTCTTCACAGCTGGTTTTCATCATCTGCAATAACATATCTTGCGTAATCTCCTTGAGAAAGATTCAAAAGCAGTGTGCATAGTGATGTATAAGGAATGTGCTGAGGGCGCGATTTTGGTTATTGAAAACCTGCAATTTTTAATTGTGGCATTTCTGCTCCCCTAGAGCCAATGACAACTGAAGAACTGAGCAGCAGTTAAATTGCTGTTCACTATGAAATTAATTTTTAAATGCAACATTTGAGAAGCATGAAACTATATAGTGGAGGTAAACCTCATCCAGCATGTGTTTTTTCAGGAACTGCATTTAGTGACACATATTAGAACCTTATAATCAGTTGCACACTTTACGCAGGGTGTTTATGGGGATTATAATAATCCGAAGGACCTGCACTACCAGCTCAATGCAATTGTGCAAAATCAACTGTTTCAGGGTCCCTTTACATAGTTTGGTGTCCTTACATTCCCAAAACTACTTTTGAAAGGCAATTGGACTGGACAGCAGCAGCATTTCTATCTCCATATTATTGTTACGAGCACTTGCTGGCCTGATAAATGTAGTCACATGTATTTTCTGTCCTTTCCTGTCTTGCGCAGCAGCTGCAAGAATGGCTGAAGGCTGGATGGCCAATGTTGCGAGTGGCTTTCCTTCCCAAGTTGCCTTGGGGGGCAGCCAATGACGGCTCTCGGCAGCTCCATCTGAGGGTGCAGGCAGTCACCCTGCATGGCGAGAGCGTGTTCGTGTGCGGCAGCACTCCACAGCTGGGAGAGTGGCAGGTTTCGCGGGCACTCGAGATGCATCTCGAAGACCCTGCAACGTGAGCTATCTGGTTGTCCTTTGCAGTCCCGCAAACGTTTCTTTTTTTTTCTTTGTGGGGAGCAGTGTGTCCTCATTGTTGCCGGAACAGTTTCTTAGTGTGGCAGCAGGTCAAGTCTATTGACTGAAGTCTTGAATGTGTGCTGCTACTGTGTCGAAGAAAAAAAATTGTAGGAAAAATGCCAACCCTTTCGCAAACAAGTATGAGCCATACTCGTCCAGGCAGCAGCTTCTGCCTTTTTCTTGCCAGATGCACTTCTTGCCGCCCCGTGGCAAGAAGCGCATCTGATCCAAACGCTACTCTTGATTTATGCCGGCTATTGGCCAATAGCATGTTACCGGCTGTTCAACATCAAACAATGGGTGCCAGCAGCTGTTAAGCGAGTGAATCGGGCCTCTGTATGAAAAGAGGGCACCTGAGAAAATGGCAACTTCGCGCTCCACTTTTAAGCTCTCCTTGCTGCGCATGACTGCAAGATTTGGCTGATATGTTCGTAGCAGTGTCTGCTATCCTCAGGATGGTTTCTCGCCAAACCCGTGGGGTAGTTCATGACCCTTAACTACAGTAGACTCTCAGTAAACGGAAACCTGTTAATTTGTTAAATGGAACCGCTGCTTAAATGGAACAAGTGCTTCTGACAAGATTGGTTTTCGTTCTTGCATTCTGCACCCCTGTTCATCACTCAGTAACTGGTACTCCTGTTAAACGGAACATATTTTACTGGTCCCTTCAGGTTCCGTTTTACGAGTCTACTGTATTTGCTGTACCGAAATGGCTGGGGTATACTAGGTGAAGCGCCTCCCTCCTCTTTTTTTGTCATGCCTTTCTCAAGAGCAAAGATGAGGTAGGAGTTTACATGCTTTATTGCTGTTTTCTTTTGATTATTGTCTATTATGTGTGGCAGTTCTATATGGCAAGGTTATGCCTGCCATACCTGACATATAATAATATCGGCATTGCTAGTCCTTGGTGCACTTTCTGCAGGACTGAATTACTGGCTGATTGGTCAGAGATGTGTATGGGATGTTTGCTATTTAGGCTTCTATTTGTTCAATATTCATTGTTTTAAACTACCTTCCTCCTCTCATTCATGCTGCCAGCTCATCTTCTCGGTATTTGCCTCTTCTTCACTGATGCAGGAAAGTGTGGGGTGTGAAGGTGTCTGCACCGATGCACAAGACCCTGGAGTTCCGTTACCTGATAGGCATCTTGCTGGAGAATGGCAAAGTCATTGTGCGCAGATGGGAAACGGTCAGGCATCCACGTACAGTCAGCGCCAATGAACTGACTATGGATCGCAATGCCGCCGTCGACATGTTTGGCAACTATGGTATGCATCGCAGTGACCTGCAAGCTCACATAACTCCTAACCCTTTAACACTCACGGGCAACATGTTGATCAGGGGTAAAAATGGGCATAGGTATTGCTGAATTTGACTTTCATTCAGCGATAAACATGCGAGATTGTGGGGAGGCAGCCTGTACTATTAAAATTCCTGCTGAAAAATCCTGGGCGCACGATACTGAATACGAGGGTTTGAGGCCCCTTCATTTGTTGCATTGGGGTAGATATATGAAAGGAGCTGACAGCCATGGGTGCCCTTGAGTTGCAAGATTCCCCTTTTCTGAACGTTCAGGCTTGATAAGGGCTAATCGTCTAACTGGGAAGATATGTACCTTTGCTTTTTTTCACTTGTCTTGCAAGTCGAGCTGGATGCAAGCCACAATGGTAGCTTGGGGCTATGGCATTACGTTGCTGTTCATGAAGCTGTGGGTTTTAACCTGGCCGTGGCAGGAGTGGTGGTGAATGGCCTTGGATACCTACTTAGATGTGTGTTAAGGAAGCCCGGATGGCCATGGTTTACTTAGACAACAGTGGCAGAAAGAAGCGTGCACTGCAAGGCTAGCATTCCAATATAAAATTAAGCCCTATGTTTGGGACGTCTGTACCTGTTAGAGAGAACTTGTTCCTTGCTGGACCTTTGTTAAACTAAGTACAGTAGAATCTCAGAAAGTGGAAATCTTTTCAATGAAATTGCTGCTTAAATGGTACAATGGCCTTGAATTTGGTTGGCTTTGTACCTATTTGACTACTGCATCCCTCTCTTAACAAATATCCTGTTGGTAGAGTGTTTTTCTTGCCCCTTTGCATTACTTTTAATGAGATTCTACTGTATATTCGGCATACGAAATGGATTTTTTTACAAAGTGGCAAGACAAGCTAGACTGACAGCATACAAGTGCTGTCCTCAGTCCTTTTGCCAGGGGAACTTCAAGGTCTGTTCAGCAAGAACATGTCATTGTGGCTTTTAAGGTCATAGGCACACATCCAAAAGTTATTGTGCATCTCATTTTGAGTTGTTGTGGACTGTAACGCCATATTTTGCAAATGTCTTTGGTTGTCATCATGCAAGAGAAGCCATTAATAGTTTTTTGCGTTGTATATGCAACTTGGTTGTACTACTTTATGTTTATGTGTAGTTCTCCCTACTATGTTCTCTTGTGATGTTTGATTTTTAAAAACTTTTTTGATAGGAAAGAGAGAGAAAGAGACAAGTGAGGGAAAGGTAGGGAGGATGTAAAGTGGATACCTTATGTCCTGAGTTAACTCATTTTCTTAACATACTATGTAGTACTTGTTCAATTCAAGTTATCAAAGCGTGAAATGTCCAAAAGTGAAGAGCATTCGCACACTTTTGTAGATTTCATTATGAAGTAATTATACCTTTCCAAAATTCAGTGCTATCCCCTCGAACACTTTCCCATCTTTCAGGCTTCATATCGTGAACGGGCATCATCCTTACTTAGGGAAAGCTATCCTCACCCCTTCCATCTTCCCCCCACCAGCCCCCCAACTTGTTCTGTTGTAGGGTAGGCTAGCTCATTTAATTGCAAAATCGACGCATTTTTATTCTGTCTGTGCTCTTTCATCGTGTTTTTACCTGTGGCAAGCCTGTGGCATTGGTTCCAAGAAAACGCACCAGTTTTTCCAATGTTTAATTTTTCTGCAGTGTCGAGGTTGGCTGTGCGTGATGCTGCAGAATGTTCATGCAGGCTGTGTGTACACCCCCTTCTTTCAGATGGTGAGGATAAGGTTGAGCCCGGCTGGCTGACTTCAGAGTCCATAGTCCACCTCAAGATGTTTGACAACCCCATTGTGCTGTGGAAGCGCAAGTACAAGTCTGTCCCCATCTCTTACCACATCACCCCGATTGACCTCTCTGTTCGGAACAGTGACGTAAGTGTCTGCTCTGTGCTTGAGGGTGCCTAACATTTTGACATTTGATTTGGTAGTCTGCTTGTTGCGTGGTTTATTTGTTGCCAACAAGTACAAAAGACCAAGTATGATAAGCTAGCAAATGTGTGTGCACCTTCTTTAAATTTTCAGTGAAACACTTCTGCAATGCTGGAGGAAACATTGCTACTTGTGACACCGTGGATGTACACATGGGAGCCAAATAATGTGCTCATTACTTTTGTGAAAACGTGTTTTTTTGCAATGTTACAAACGTTATGTAAAGTTTTCTGTTTCTGAAAATGTTTTACTTGTTGGTTGTCGAACCTTGCCTTCAAAGCCTTCTGGTGATGAACGTACACAAGGGAAGTGTTAGGAGCAGGGTTAGGCTTATGGGATGCGACCCCCCCCCCCTCTCCCCTGATGTGAACATTTTGTGTGTGTGTCCACATGAATCTGTTTCACAAGTTATTTAGCCCTCAATTTTGTCACTACTCTTTTTTTTTTATAATATTCAGGATGCAAACTGCAAAAGTTTTGCACTGTTAGACAAAACCAGTGGATCAGAGCCACCTGGCTCTAGCGGGTACTTTGCAAAGTTTGGTTGTGTTTCTAAAATGTCCGTTGTGTGTTCAAGCTGGAGCTACCACGTAGAAAAACTGCTGATTCACTATGCTGCTTGGAGTCGATAATGTGGGGAAGCTGCTTGATACATGTTATTTTGCTGGTGGTATGAACACAAATCCTTTAAAGGGACCGACAACTGATTTTTCTCGACTCATTTTTTTACGGCGCGACAGAAAGCTTGCCCTTCGTAGTGTTTGTAGCTGCAGTAGTTAATCCCAAAAGCACGTAGTTATTTTACAAGCAGTATTTTTCGATCTGAAAGGCTCTAAACACACATGTAGCTTTCCTCCAGCAACGCTGAGAATTGATAGCGATGCCGCCAGCCCTTCTTGCGATTTATGAAAGCTGTCGTCGTTCTGCTTTCGCTGGAGTTCCTGTAACTATGCTTAACCACCTTTATTTTGAGCTTTTCAGCTATTTTTGAAAATAACAAGCTGTTACAATGAGACGATGTGACATTATACACCTTCCCTGTGTTTGTACCACGTTGTGTGTGCCTGCGCCCAAGGTTGCCTGAGCCTGTGTTCTGCATGGCTTGTACCGGCGTCGTTACTCTCTCGATACACGAGCCAAGCCAAGTCATCGATAACGTCACTACGCTTATGCACGGCCGCGGCGAGTAGCAGTGCGCGTCATTTCTGAGACGAGATGAAGGTAGAAAAACTATGTCACTCCAAAATCTTAGCGACCTGGAAAACTGCATGCACGGTTGCATGAGCACGCTGAAAAGTTGCTCAAAACGCGCTGACGAGCATGGGACCATTACGTCACGCGAAGGCAGCGCCACTTTAATGCATACTACTAACGCAGGCCTATATGTACATTTTTATGGAGTAATATCTTCTAATATAAAGAAACGAACAGTATTTCAATACTAACAAAAATATTGTCGACCGCATACAGCAATCAACGGTCACGTGGCCAGGTACATCGGATCGTTCATGTTTTGCCGCCAGAGGCACCAAAGGTCATTTTTCACAACTTTCAATGAAGAAATAAAAATATAAATCCACCTCTCATGAAAAAAACAGGGTTGGTTTGAGTCAATGCAGCGGACAATCTTTCCATCAATGGAGTCATCTCATTTCATGTTGTGGGCAGTTGTCGGTTTCTTGAATTTTTTTTTTTTCAGAAATGTCTGATTAAGCAATAATGCGAGAGTGCACTATTGAACACTTGTGCATATTTCCCAATTTTGCAATAAGCACCATGCGGCAATTCCTGTGGCACTGATGAAGCTGCTTTACCTTTCATACGTCACCTATGTGGAGGTTCGTAGCGCGTGTGCATCCGAAAATTAAGGCACATAGTGCTCAGTAAACACATGAATCTCATTGACTATGGCAAGGAATTTGCATTGGTGAACTACTACATATGCTCTGCTAGCTTTGACGAGGAAAGCATGTAGCATGCAATGCACGTATGCTGATGGCTATCTTGTGTCTTAGCAAAAGGTTTTAGTTTGATAAAAGAAGCCAGTGCAGAGGAGTTTACTGAGATTTTGTATTTTTTGGTGTTTACCGTTGATTGAACTGCTAATTAGTGTCTGCTTCTAATGCTATAGTTGTGGCCTTGCGCACTGGCTGACATTGTTTCATTTTTCCCCCAAAGACAGGACCAATATGTGAAGAGAGTGACCAGCACAGCAACATCTCAGACTTCGAGTGCGTCAAGTGGCCAGTCATTGAAATAGCCGTGAGTGGTCAGCTACTTTTTGGACAGGGGCATGTCCATGCATGTCTTTTTTTGTTAGCTGCAGAACGAATTATCGTCACAAATGAAGTCAGTGCCTGATTTTTTATTTTCCATGTTCTATAGTACTTTGCTTTACGAATTATTTGGCGCTCAGGATATCGAGCGTTATATAATTGGGGAAATGTCTAAGACATGACCATAACATTAGCTTGAATTTCGCCCTGTTTGAAGTTGATTAGGAGTTTGATGTGCACTTTGACACAAGGTTACTGCATTTCTGAAGCTTCTGTAATAGGACTTCTTTAAACACATTTAAAGCACGCTAGCATAAAGCCCGCTGCCAATTTTTTGGGACTGTGGTTGTCATGACATTTATGTATTCATAAAAATTGCGTTTGTCTTGGAAATACAAATGAAAAGGAGTGAAGGGTATGTACGTACACATTTGCACCGATTAAGACTGACAACATGAGAGAGAGCTTGCGCTGGAAACCTGTTTGGATTGATAACATGCCATGAGTGACTATGTTGGCCACAGTAACTCTTGCGTATCATTTCAGTCACTTGCAGTGGTGTGCCTCGTTACGTAATCATGGTTGGCATGTAGTAAAACGCCAGAGCTTAATTTGTTAAGGTCTGCATGAGAGACAATTTAAAGAGTTGCCAACCTCTGGACTACAATTGAAGTGACAGTTATGTGCATCTTCTCGTTAAATTTTACGAGTCTCTGCTACAACATTTACATAAGGAAGGCATACGGCCTTTCATTTACTCACCTTTGTATGACTGACGTACACCTGTTCAAAAGAAAAAACTGGCTAATGTTAAATTTCGTTTTTGTTCCAGTTATATACTAACTGTTCGATCTTGAAAGCATTATGCCCTGCCTACCATGCATTTAGTACCTTTAAGCGAAGCTTTTATAACTCGGATTTTAGTGGACAGTGGCGTACGCAAAAAAACCCAGCGCCAGCGAGCATACAAGAATGCGGCCCCCCAAAGGTGCACTGGTCACATGCGTATTTGTATGCGCCATTTCCCAGTAATCGAAGTTGTCTCAATTGGGGGGCTTGTGGCGATCAGGCATTTCTGATATGGCAGTCTGATCTTTTATCGAGGTGACTTGTCATCTCACATTGCCACATTTCATTGTTGCATGGATGGGAATGCATGACCATTGTTGTTGCTTGTAGCTAGTGAAGTGTAGCACTACTAAGCACGTGGATGAGAGTCCGATTCCCAGCATAGAGGAAGGAAACAGCTAGGAGGGAGCAGTGTGCAATGCGATAAAAAAAAAAGTAGTGTGTCAAGCGCACAGATGCAAAACTTCCCTTGCTCTCGTTTTACCGATAGGGCAAGGGCTCCTGTCTTTTTATTCTGTCAGCAATTCTTTTCAACTCGGCTGTGTGTTTCAGTACTAAAGTTCAAATTAGTCTCTTTGCAAGCAGCTTGTATTCTCACAATGCAACCTTGTTTTCAGGTTATGAAAGAAGGCGAATATGAGTTCAAGAAACAGAATCAGTTCGGAAACCTGTATGTGCCCGAGGACTTCGTCATCTTCCAGGCACAGGTTATGGACTCGTCCAACATTGTGAGTTCCACCTTGCTCAGTGTCCTGTCGCAATGAGTGCATGTGCACAAATGTCCGAAGTACTAGAGCACCTCATTTTTGCACCATTTAACCTTTTTTCTTTCTTGCTCTCTCTTTTGCAATTACAAAAATTGCAAGGCGGTTCGCATTTTGTGGCTTTGTCAGTACCGTTTCTGAGGGTTGGTCAACGCTTCGAGACGGTAAGAAATCTACAGAGTGCTACGTAAAACGGCTTTAGGTAGGAGGCACCAGTGTCTAAATTAGCAATTAGAGGCAGCAGTCACTGTGTTGTGAAGTCATGAAGCTTGGTTGGGGATGGTCTGGCACTCTCTGAAGCCTCAAAAGGGTAGTGGAATGAGATGTGGCCCTCGGAGGATTGAACGCACTTGCCCACTTATTTGTTTGCTGTAAATATAATGATGGGCCACCATCTCTTGGAGCTAGACAGACCTAACTATACTTATCACTGGGTTGGAGTAGCAGCTTAGGGATTGACAAGCACTATTAAATATACCTTGTGCCTTTAGTAACTAAGACCTATGAAGACAGTTGAACTGTGCACATTTTGATGCACTCACCTTTGCTGCATGCAATTGAAAGAATGGAGAGAGAGAGAATGCTTGGTTGCTGGTTGCGCTCTTGTCTCCCCGCCCCAAACCCTGCTTTCTGTTTCTTGCTCCTCATTCTCTTTGTCTCCTTCCATTTGGTGCGTGGGGGCTCTTCTCCAGTGACATTCCAGCAAGCACACTCGGTTGATTTTGACACTGGGCTTTCCGGTCTGTTGTTTCAGGCTGTGTTAGACGAGGAACGGGCCGTGAGGTAAGTCGGCCCGCCCTCACTCTGCTGCATCGAACAAGTTGCTCAGTCGTCGTTGCCGGCTTCACCCCTACCAACATGTCCCTCCCCCGATGACGTTCGTCTGCTGCCACTGTTGCTGCCGCCAAGTTGTTGAAGAAGAGTCTTTGACGACGACCGATGACGACAGTGATGCCGAATGTTGTGGGTGGCCTGGCTGGGCGCCACTGCAGGTTGCATCGTTGACCGTCCCGGTCCGTCATTGCCGCCTCCCCCCACCACCCCTGCCAGCCTCGCCAACACTCTTTCCTTCCCCCCCATTTTCACCCATGTCCCCTCCCCCCATTTTCTTTTCTGGGTCATTTTGCCACCTGTGCCCGTTGTCACGATCGGCAGCTCGGCAGTGGTGACATTTTCAACGAGCTTTAACTCAAGAACCAGTTCCAGGGACAGCGAAAACAGCAGCGGTCAACGACGCCCAACGGCTGTACGTTGTTCCGTGCAGTCAAGTGGACTTCACGGTTTATTTTGCCTTCCTTTGCTATCTACTTTGTATTTTCTTTTTTTTTTTACCCCATTGTCTTCCCCGACCTGTCGACACGTCTTGTTGGCTTCGTCCTGAGTTTGCTGCTCTGTCAACGACTACCTGGCTGGTTTATGTCAGCGAACCAAGCATCCACACTGCACAGGTCCCGCTCCCCTGTGTGTGCATGGTTGTATGAATGTGATTGGATTAGAATAGGCGATTAAGATGCTTTTAATGACCTGGATAGTGCTAGACAAGATATCTTATT
Organism: Rhipicephalus appendiculatus; assembly: GCA_030522465.1. Taxonomy (NCBI): domain Eukaryota; kingdom Metazoa; phylum Arthropoda; class Arachnida; order Ixodida; family Ixodidae; genus Rhipicephalus; species Rhipicephalus appendiculatus. Next base: position 406,936 of record JALIZH010023250.1, on the reverse strand, counting down.
GGAGGTGTCTCCAAGTTCTCAAATAAAAAAAAAAGGGGGGGGGGGGGGGTAAGGGGCTTGGCTATTCAAGTTCTCGTTATGTAAGTAAGTTTAGCTGCTTGGTCCTGTGAGACTGGCAACCAGTTGTCACTTATCAACCTATTTAAAAAAACTCAGCCTTGAAAGGTGGACTTTATTTGGTGTGCATGTAATTTGCTGTGTGGTCAACACATGGCTTCCAAATCTTCGACCTCTGGTAAGAAAATTTCGCAGGCTCGACATTCCTTTGGAGCCTTTTGAAAGCTGTCCAGAAAATTTTCTTTTGTTTATCTGCAGCGGCATATCATTGGTGCAATAGAATCTTTGCGCAGGGACACCTTAGATGATCAAAATAGCCACTTTTTTTGCTGTTCCTGATGAAAATGCACATTGTGCAACAAAAATCGTATTTCTCATTCAGCACCAAATCTCTGGAAAAGTGCAGTTGGGGTCTCCTATCACCATGCCACATTTTGAGTGTTTATTAGCCTCTCAAGCCCCTTTCTTGTGCAGGATACCATGACCATAGCCTTTGTGGCTGTACTCTGAGACTTAAGTTTCTTTTTTCACATACAGCATGAAGGTTAATGTGGCAACCATTGTATGCATTCTTGGAAAGAGTGACTAAAACGAAAGTTTGCTGTTTAATATGCACTAATTAGCCAGACATTGCAGATCACTATAAAGCAACTGAGCCAGTAGTCGCAGACTCCATTTAAGAGGGTTCTGAACCACCCTTCGCATGTGGTGAAGAAACATATACAGCGGAAAGCAGGTGCTGCTGTGTACATCTTGGCCAAATCTTGCCTTAGTAGTCAACACTCCTGAGAACATGCAAGCCAAACATTATAGTGGAGCAGCAAGCAAGGAATTTTCAATTAATTCTCAACATCAGGTAGAAATCATTGCTCTTCTCTAAAAAATTAGTGCCATACACCCAGAATAACCACGTTACAAACGAAGTCCACGCCATTGGCTGCTTTGAGCACCGCGAGCTGCGTAGCTACCGCAGCCATTGCAGAATGCTGCGACGTGTCCGCGCTTGCGATCGCACTGAAAGTAAGCAGTGCATTCGAAGAAAAAACAAAGTGCTCAAGGTGATGATGCATGCTGACGAATGAACGTAGCGTAGCGTCTTGCCCCCCTTGTCATCCCGGCTGTGTAGCTTTCAACTGGTACAAAAGGAGAGAGAAAGCACTCGCAGGGTGCTACGAATCCCAGTAACACTGCTAGTACTTGATAATTCTAAAAATTTTTGCGGCAGTCAGTATGAGCCCAAGTCATCGCAATGCCACGAAAGCAGTTTTGTATGCTGCGAATTATGAAATGTTAGTTACATTGTAGAAGAGACAACAAAGGTACACTGAATTATTGGCTTTTAGTATGCATTGGGGGGTGTTGAATTTACAGCACATGTACTTGTAGTTATATATATATTTTTTCTGTTACTGCGGGAGAAGACACATGCAAGATCTCTTTGGCTGGCATGTATAATCCTTGGTTGCTAAAACTTCAGGCTTGCAAAATTTTGCCTGTTAACAATGAGGGGATGATGCATGTATTTGTTGGGAAGAAAAAAAAATGCAGTTGAAGCATGATCTTTGTTTTTTTTTCATTGGCAGGCATTACATGGTGGACTTCTACATGCATCGGAGTACCGATGAGGCGAGCATTCCCGAGCACATTGGTTTCAGCTACATCCTGCCGGGGAACATGAAGGAGACCTTTGGGACATGCACTGTGCCCATTACTGGCACCCGGCACCAGCCTGTTGGCCAGCTGAATGGTGAGGCTCGTTCCTAGTGGTTGCATGCACGTCCACAGATGCATTGTGAAGGCACCAAAAATGACAGCCTTGTAAGAAACTTTGTAGGATACAAGGGTTCATTGACCAGCTGCCTGCTTCTAAGCTCAGTAGCATAGATGTGAATCCTTTTGCTGTAAGCAGTGCTAGCTAATGCTCTTGGGGGGCGCACACACTCAAATAGAAGTTGATGGGAGGATGACTGCTGCGGTAGCATATATCGATTAACGTCCCGTGCATCATGTGAAAGGCAAGCTATCTTTTTGCTAACTTTCATTTTCCTTAACCTGATTGTGCGTTTCTTGTTATGGTTATAAGCAGCAGAAAAAAAAAAGGGTACCTCTCGAATCCCCTTACTCCTCTCCCTCATTGCATTGTGAATGCCTTGAATTTGCCAGTGAATTCCTGGACTTACAAGTAGCAAGAGTGGTTGGAGACTGCCGAGATGACTGCATTCAGGCTAAAGTCTTGCTGCTGCAATGTGTACACCACTTGAAAATGCACCCCGCTATTAGTTAATTCTTTGCTGTGTGTATTAAAGCCCCTTTAAAACTTGCTGCTGGTAGGAAGCGAAAATATAGCAAAAATAAAACAGTTGTCAGTGTTGGTGTTGGCCCAAACCACTTTGGCACAGCTTCTAGAGCAGCTAATAAACTTTTAGGAGCAGTTACCAGGAACGAGAACTTTGAATCTACAGGAACATTGATTCTTGCATTGAGCAACAGTGGGCCAACAAGGAAAGCACAAGCCCAGACCCTATGGTTCGAGCTGGGACCTTGGTGTCTTGGTGATGACACAGAAGTATGCTGGAAGATCAGTCTTCAAAAGAGACCTGTGGTTGAGATGCAACGGGGCAGAAACCGTAGTGCTGAGCCTCCTTGAAGAGAACTCTGTTGCGACTGGGGGGTCTGGGTACATAGGGTGTCGAAGCCACCCAGAAGTTTGGGGAGACCTCGAAGTGTAGGGCCCGACATTCAGGGTGCCTTTTCTTTCAAAACAACTGCATTTACAATATGTACAGAGTAAAGATGTTGCAGAGATAGCTTTGAATGTCTACTGACAACTCCGACCCTTCTGTCCGGTTCTTCAATACTGACGTGCTCCTCCATTAGTGGTGGCGGTTGAAAGAGGGCAAAGAGGCCCACATGGCTGGTGCGGCACAATTCAGTCAGAGCCGGGGCAGCATGTGAGGCATCCCCGCTGAACTCGCACCGGCTTCGTTGTCGTCGCTTCCCTTTTTTCCTCCAAAGTGTGCTGCTTTCCACAGAGCTCCCAAGGCAGGGAAAGCCAGCCAGGCAATGGCTATGTTGTAGCGGCAAGGTCGAAGGAATGCAAGGGAGAATGCGTTCGGCATGGTTCACACGCAGATACAGACGCCGCAAATGGCACATGCACACCTGTACACGTCGTTATCCCTCCTGCTTTTTGGGGAATCACAACAACTCTTGAAGAGAACAAAAAATTCCAGGCCCGCATGGAACATGCAGCACAGTTGCAGCGAAAGCTGGAGGGGCGGCCTTTCTAGAGCTCATAAACTCACTTGGGATGACTACTGCAAGTGCGTTTGCAAGGCACCCATTATGCCATAAACCATCACAATTTTGCGAAGTAGGGAAGTACTCACTATGCCATAACATTTTGCCAGAGTAGTGAGGTACCTGCTACACCTCTGTAAGGCATTATATGTGCTTATGTAGCGGCAGACTTTGTTGATGCTTGGGCTGGTGAAGGTGAACAGTTACGGCTGAGCCTTTTGTAATCAGTGGGAAGCTTTAAACCTCCCTCTCATTATGCAATTCACATTGTGTGACACCTGGTGTTATTTTACAGTTCTGCTATGCAATATTAAGTGTGTTAACGTGATTCCTCGCTCAACTTAATGCCTGTGTAGCGTCTTTTTGCAGCAGTTTCAAGCACCAGAGTGGTTGTATGGTAGAATACTCAACTGCCACGCAAAGTGGCTGTGTTTATATCTCGCTCAAACTCCTTTTTTTTTCTCATTTTGTGTGATAGGCTGTGACATTCACTGGCAGCGGCAGCAATGGCGGCAACAGCTACACCTGTTTGAGCTCATAACAGCTTTCGCTATAAAACTAGTTTATTGCTAGCTTTATGATCGGTATTACCAGTGCAATAGATGGTACACATGCAAAGGATGCACCATGGAGGCTCAACTACAAATTTTACTGCATAGCACTTCTTTGTAAACATCACACTCAGTTGTGCTTGTAGTATTTAGGTCATCCCAGCCTGTACTGTTTACGTTGCTTTGTTAGGGTGAATGGTCCACCACGGTGGAGCAGTGGTTATGGTGCTCGGCTGCTGACCTGAAGGTCGCGGGTTTGATCCCAGCCGCGGCGGTCACATTTTGATGGAGGTGAACTGTGCGATGTCAGTGCACGTTAAAGAACACCAGATGGTAGAAATTTCCGGAGCCCTCCACTACGGCGTCTCTCATAACCATATCTTGGTTTTGGGATGTAAAACCCCGGATATTATTATTGTTAGTGTGAAGGGGGGAAACGAGCTAGCAACTACAGTTAAACTTCAATATAATGAAGTCAGTAACATCGGCAATTTACTTTGTTATATTGAAACTTTGTTAACTTAACATTCAACCTTTTGAAGAAAAGTATGCTTGCAAAAGGCTTTTTTCCTGTGGGGAGCGCCAGAAGAGTGTTTAAAAAATATGGCAGTACAAAAACCTAATTTCAATAACGTGAGAAAATCTGGCGACCGTGACGTGATGCTGAGCCAGCGAAGACCTCTTCACAGTGGCTGAACGTCACACATGATCCCGAAAGAAATGCAGGCCAAATGCACTGTGGTATAATATATAAGCGACGCTGTCAGGCCTGTTCTTCCACCGCAGCTTGTCACCAGTACCTCGGATGTTGCTTGGAGTAATGCGATGCTGATGCTATCCTTGTCACTGAACCGAACCACTTGCTTTCCACACGCCAGAGCTGTGTACTGTAATCGTACGAAAGCAAGGCGACAGCCTGAATTACTCAAATATACTACCTCTGACCCCAACAGAAGTTTCGATGTATCGCGCCTGTCTTCCCCTGCAGCTGCACTAAAACTCTCTGATACTGTACTGAAATCATGTTCAACATGGTTTGTTTGTATTGAGGTCCAATATACATGGTGTTCTATATACGCGAACATGTGAAAAGTGAAATACTTTGTTACATTGAGAATTTTGTTATGTTGAAGTTCTTTATATTGGGGTTTAAATGTATACACCATTTAATAGCATTGCTCACAGAAATTGTTGCCCATGCATATATACTATTTATCTAGTCTTGATTGATAGTGCGTGGAGGTTTTAAAAAAAATGGTTGTCTTCTTGATGCAGTGTCATACCTGATCATCAAGCCTCTGGCCAATTATTCGTGCAACTGCCGAGAGACTTACTCCAAGTTCTGGAAGAAGACAAATCGGAAGTCTGGATGTGGGGCACAGAGGTGCGGGCAACGCACGCCGTACAGACAAGTAAGATGCTTGTCTTGGCCAGCAAATGTGGGGATGGGAGTCTGTTGGGGCTGGTTCTAGGGCGGTTGATGTAGAGCAAAACTTCTCTAGCTGCACCACTTCACACCAGCACTTACGAGAAAGAGCCCACATGATTGCATGTACATAGCTAAAAAAAAAAAAAGCCTATGCTAGGGTACCAACATGCAGCACTGTAAAGCCATATCAGCTCGATTGTTGTGTATTCATTAGGAATTGACCAACCAGCAGGTGTCTACAGCATACAATACAAGCTGTGGACATTTTTGACTGATGAGGCCCAGAGAATGAATGTTCTTTGTTTAAATGTGTGTGTGAATGTGTTATACACCTTCTGTGGCAACTCATCAACTGTGGAACTGCAAGTTTACTGGTTCAGTTTATGACCATCACAGCCACAGTACTCGAACTTGGGAGGGGTGAGGGCACTATGAAAGAATGTGTGTGCAAAATTTGAAGTTCTCTGTTAGAAACCATGAAATATGAAAATTCAATGCTGAAATCTTTGCTTTGGCATCCGTTTGGTAGCCCACTTGTAACCTTGTGTGGCATGTACACTGTCGTCCTTTATAAAGGGAACACGCACATGGCCTGCATTCTGCGGCGGCTGCCATCTACCGACAGCTGAAGAAAGCGCATCTGCTTTTGGCGGCACCGCCTGTTGTCAGACCGGAGCGGGAGCGTTATCTATTAGCGCTCGTCCAATGGCCATGACTCGTTATTTTGTTTGCCAATAGATGATGTCAAGAGCCGACGCGCTTTCTTTAGCTGTCGGTTGATGGTGCTGTGGGCAGCCGCTGCATAGCGCTGGCCACATGCTCGCGTGTTCCCTTTCATAAAGGACGACACTGTTTAAGGGTGCCAAGCAGTCAACAAGGACGACAGTGTACATGCAGTCAAGCCTAATTTACAACCCCGCCATGATGCTTCCTCATTTTTACGAAGAGAACCAAATCATTTATTCAGATGTTACATGCTGTTTGTTGACTAGCTTGAGGCATTTTATGGTGGAAAAGACTCCACAGAAAAGGATATGCCAGGGTCCCTTGCAGTAACTTATGCAACATTGCAGTTTTAAAAACATTTTTAAAAAACTCTGGCTTTTCATTTCAAGTGCCACAGCTTTAATAAGCGGCACAGCCTTTGAATTATATAGGATGGCTGTCATATGTTACCACGAGTTGGTTTTTGTGCCATGGTTACTCTGAGGCAAAACAAAGCCAAGTTGGAACATGACTGAAAAGACACAATTTTAAGAGGTTCTGTGTTGATGTTGTCAGTGGTTTCTGTTCAAAAGCACTTATAATTTTGAAAAGTAGTAGTGTCGCCTGTGGTGGAAGATTGTCAGCTGTGGCAGCCTTGTGCCCACTTTATTTTTTTTAGAATATTCAAGTAGTACCTTAAAAAAAATGACAAAAAAAAAATTAGAGGCAACCAAATGTGTAATCCCAAGGCTTTGTCATTATCAAATTTGCTGGCCTAGAGAATCTTTCAAAATGCATCTCTGAGGTGTGTGCTTACAGTGGCCACTATACACGCATTAACTGAACAAAGTACTTTCATTGTGTTTATTACATTGAAGGAGGAGGAAAAAGGCTTGCATGATTTCTGTCAGCCTTGGAGCTGACACAGTCAGAGCTAAGAAATGCTAAAAAACTCGTGTGCCTACTAATTTAACTGCACGTGAAAACAAACTCCGGGTGGTTAACATTAATACGGAGCCTCCCATGATGCCACACCTAGCAATTAGATTGCGGTTTTGTCATCTGACACCCCAGAATTTGCACGATTAAATTTCGGAACAGGCAATTCGTTTATAGGGCTGCAGTGGTGAAGAAAATGTGATGTGCTTGGTCAAATAGGAAACTCTCATGAAACTTGGTATGTCCACAACTGCTTTACTGTAAAATATGCTGCAGCAGTGCACTCACTGAACAAGCTTTTATTTGTGCTAAAAGCACCTGTTCTGATTGCCCTTGCTGGGAGTTCATCCTTTTCTTCAACGAGTCCAGGCTAGCTTGTTTCAACATGGAAATTAGAGAGCTCTGGCAAGCAGTAGCACCCTTGTGATCACTGATATAAATTGCTAGCAAAATACAAGCATTGCTGATGACACCAGTTTCCCAAACAATTGAGATCCCTTGCAAGATTAGTAAAAGACTGTTGCATCTATGGCTACTCATGCTTGTAACATGTCACATTACAGCAACAAAATGTGCCAAATCGAGTGCTTATGCAAGGGATGTGTCAAGAAGAGTACACAACTACGTACACGCTGTTTTGTAGAGTGTCTGATACCAGCGATACGATGTGCCTTGGTGCCCGCATGCGCTGCTTCTCCACTGCTCCGGCAGCAAGGTGATGAACATGCAGCGTGCCCTTGCCCACCTCTATCCACTGCTGGAAAAGACACTGCTCCACTTTGACGGCCACTGTGTGGCGTGCAATTTGAAAGAGGCATTTGCAGAACCATATGTAGCTGAGACATTTGACCAATGGCACCATATTCTTTACTGCCCGAGCCTACCATTGTGGTACCAGTGGTACTTTGTTATACGTATTCATTATAATTAATCTATAAATTTCGTGCACTGCTGGTTCATTCAACTGTATGAACTGCAGGCTGTGCAGTAGAAACATTGAGGGATGAGTGTGATTTTTGCTTTTTCTGTGAACTAGTGAATGTTGTCTACTGTCCAATGGAAACTGTTTGCTTGGATGGGAATTTAGTTCCTTTTCTTATTTGTTCATAACAGTCTGGAATAGCTTTTTCATAAGAACCTCAACAGCTGTCATGAGAGATCTGTATGTCAGCGGTGATGGGACGATTTCAGCAAACTGCAGCAACTTCTTCAAGCGTGATCAAGGACCTGTTTCAACTTGATCATATTCCAATTCTGATTATTGATGCAGGGTTAGTTGTAGCAGTAATTAATAGATCTACAGGCTACATTATGCCTCTTATTTCTTTTTTTTCCAGGGTCGAAAATGTCCTGGAGAACACTGTTGCTTCTTTCAACTATGCAGCAAAGCATGTGAGTTTTGAAAAATTCCTTCACATTACTTTAGTGCAGCAGTGTCTCCTTTTAATGCGATACTTTTAAAAAGCCCGTTTCACAGAAATTCTGGTGTCGTTGTTGTTGGCTGTGAGTGAAATATTGCACTTGATGCAAATAAATATTTGGGGTTATGCCATGTGCCAAGGCTGCAGGTAATGGGAACAAAAGACCCACGAATTCCGTTTTATCCAGTCTCTTCCTGCCATACTGATACCCTCCCCCCCCCCCCCCCCCCCCAACCCACTTTTTTGGTGTGTAAATTCACACCCTTTGCTCCTTACTTTCAATGATTGCAAAACAGTGCTGCAAGACTGCTATTAAAATTAATTTTTCTAGATTTTTTTCTCCCTCGGCTGTAAGTGCTTCTGTGTAAATAACCAATTGATAAAGAGGTGTGGGCTACTAATCAATCTTACTGTATTGATCTTCTTCACCTTTAACATTTGCTGCTTTGGTTGAGCATTCTGATGGGAACAGAATACAAGAAACACTTCTTCTACTGAGCACTAGGTGCACGTCAAGAATCAGTGGTAAAAATTTATTTGATGCCCTCCACTATCGTCTTTCTATGTGAATTAATTGGAATCTCCCGCTACAGCGTGCCTTATAATCATATTGTGGTTTTAAAGCCACGAGTTCGGTCCCAGCCACGGCACTCGCGCTTTGACGGAGGCGTAATGCTAGAGGCCAGTGTACCATGCCATGTCAGTGCACGTTAAAGAACTTCCCAGTGTGTTCGAAATTATCAGGAGCCCTCCACTAGGGTCTCTGTCATCACCCGAGTTGATTTGGGACATTAAACAGCTTAAACCACAGCAAGCCATATTTGGCTTTGGCACGTAAAACCCCAGAAATTATTTTTCTACTTGTGTTGCTTTGTGTCGTTAAGTGTACTCGACCAATCAGCCATTTGGCCAATTACCTGACTGAAGTGTCCTTTGAGTGCTTTGTTTACAACTTGGTAAAAAATCTTGGAGCATTGACTCTCGTTTTGACAAGACTTGTCCTCAGTTCCTACCCTGATAAAGACAAGTTCACTCGTCAAAACGGTGGCTCCATTAAAATTCTGTGTTAGCAATTTTTTTTATTACGTCAAGCCTCCATCTTCCCCTAAATTCTGTCTTGTTTGGATTGCCTACTACATGTGGTACTCGTTGCACATTCTGAGATGCTACAAAAAGTTTTAATCTCAGTGTAACATATACAGCACTCCTAGAACTCCCAGCTTATTCTGCCTAGTGCACTTAAAAAGGATGCAAGAAGTTGGAAAACTGAGAAAAGGAATGCCTGTGTTCTCTTTAGTGTTTTTGTAGGGCCCACTCTATTCTCTAGTTCAATCCCCTGTATCTGCTCATCGTGCGCAATCCAGGGTGCAGACATGGTGGAACTGGATGTGCAGCTCTCGAAGGACAAGGTTCCAGTCATCTACCACGATTACCACATATGCATCTGCATGAAAAAGGTATGTGCACCAAGAGCACTACTCTGGTACGAATAGGTCTCCTTGTTAGTATCAGTCTACAACTGACACCTGGAAGTTTACAGGTTCTTGTCAGACAACTTAAGGTACATGACCATCCACATATGTAGTTATTGTTCATGTTTACAAAAATTATAAGAGCCAAAAGTGTCAAGTGTACCAGCTTGCATAGCAAAAGTAAAAAAGATAAGTGACACCTTTTGCACAGATGAAACCAGCCGTATGGCGTTACAAATCTTCTGGAGAAGCCTCCTGTGTATTTTCATTCTTATTAACAACTTTTTAGTTACTAACTTGTGGACACAGCGTCGGTGCTAGGCTTGTAGGGAACATTTCAGAACAGCGCATTTAGCTGCTTGGAACGTGCTACAGTTTACATACCTTTCTGTGCTTAAATTTAGGCCACTGCAGAATGCGAGCAACAGGCTGCAGCAGAATCATCCAAAATTTCATGGGCTTAATGTAAAAAAAAAGGGCTGAGCTATACAAACAGTGAAGTACCAACACATAATTGAAAACGTTTCCAAGTGCGCATTTAAATTGGGGTGGGTACGATAGTTTGGGCAAGGAGACAGCATTTCATAACTATCTCATAACCCTTTTAGGCGCTTTGTACACATTTCTTTACAAAACAAATGGGACACAGAAATGAAGTTCCGTATGCCTCACAAGCTAAAGCGAAGCATCACATGCATGATTCACCGCATTCGTCTTGGTGTGGCATACACGAGACGTTATGCCCACTTGATCGGCTGCAGTGACACAGGTCCCGATTGTAGCCACTGTCAGTTACCTGAAACACTCGAACATATATTTTGCACCTGTCCGGCGTATGCAAGAGAACGTCAGAAAATGATCTCTTCGATTGGAGGACATCTTGGTAGAGCATTAACCGATGAGGTAGTGTTAGGTCCTTGGCCTGACGTCAGCAGCGCAAATGTGGTTATAGGAGCCGTCGTAGCATTCTTACAAGCAACTGGACTGGATGCACGTCTTTAGATTTGCCCCAGCGTAACAGGACTATATTCTCATCTCCCTGTCTTACCATCGTCATTCATCACTCTTTCGATCCCCTGTCCCCCCCTCCCCAGTGTAGAGTAGCAGGCCAGAGCAAACTGCAGCTCAGGCCGACCTCTCTGCCTTTCTGTAAATAAATTCTCTCTCTCTCTCTCTCTCTCTTGATTTTGCTAGTTGTGTCTACTAGTAGCTACCAAAGAGCAAGATACATTGAGGTTTAAATGAATTAAACCTCCTGCATAATAAATTTGTCTTCATTTAACTTCATTTTGCAGTGTACTGTTGCACACGATCACTTTGCTAAAGCGCTATCATGTTCAATGATCCGTTTTCCGTGAGCCATGTCAAAAGTATAATTTTCTTTGCTCAAACTGCATATGACCAAAAACGATATATAGTGCTTTGTTTCTAGCCTGAGATTTTATTCTATATATGCAAAAACAGGACAGGAATGATGTCAGCATAGATGGATAATTAATTATAATTTAGTTAGGATTAATTACTATAAAACACACAAATCAACATGAGATTTTTGTTGCAATAGAATATCGAGCACCTTGAATTAATGTTCTGTAAATTTGGTGCATTCACAGGCAATTATTCATAGGTCACGTCTTAGTGGCCTGATAATAAGAGAAATTAAAGTCTTGCAGTAACAATCACCATACAGTTGTCTATGGCACTTAATGTATAACTAAATTTGCAATAGAAATGGTGAGGAGCCACTTAAGTCTCATACATGATTGGGCCCGCACGTGTAACTATTACTTAGGTGTTGCAGATATTGGCACATTTACTGTGAATGATTGGAGGGGAACATGTGTAATCATTAGTCACAGTGTACTAGTGGTGCACTCAAGACCACAACATATATTGTATTGTGGAAGCAGTAAGGCACACAAATATGTGATATGAGATGTTACCTCTGCAAGTTGTAGCTTTTGTGAAGTACATAGTTGTTCTGTGAAAAGCTTTGCAGATCAAAAACTTGTGAAGTGAGAGTACTGGAATTGTAGTGTAGGTTCCACGGCACTGATTGTCAAGTATGCAAGTTCGTATAATATGTATCATAACTGGGACCATGCATGCACACTTTGCAGCGCAAGTCTCCGCTGCAAGAGGAAGAAAAGCTTCAGCTGGCAGTGAAGGACCTGACAGTAGCACAGCTGCAGCGGCTCAAGCTGTCGCCTTCGGTGCATGACAGCCACCACTACGACTTTCGGGAGGATGACCTTGAGGACAACCAGCCGTTCCCAACGTTGCAGCACGTGCTCGAAGCAGTTGACCCCTCGGTTGGCTTTAATGTGGAGATAAAGTGCCCCATGCAGTTTCGTGTGAGTGTTCAAATGGCATGTTTTATGGTTTGCCGGTGCCAGGGCCGTAACTAAGGGGGGGGTTGAGGGGGTTCTGACACCCCCCGAAATTTTTTCATGCTTTAACTTTTCGGGTGATGCTAAAGTATTTACACGCCTTCACATCGACCACCAGTTGCCGAAGTTAGCCGTTCTACACATAAACATCCCCCCGAAATAAATTCCTGGGTACACGGCCCTGGCCGGTGCATATGGCTGGCTGCAAAGGAAAGTTTGGATCAAGTAGCAGGATGTTGAAGAGGATATTTCAATCAATTAAACAGTCAGTCTCAGCCAGTCTCAATTAGTCTTAGTTAGGTCTTAGTTATTCTGTTAGTCAGTCTCAATCAGTCTGAGCTAGTCTTAGTTATTCTGTCAGTCAGTCTCAGTCAGTTTGTTTTTTGCTTTATAGATTTGAAAAGAGCTGCCACATAAGAGTTGAACTGAGCAGCTTGACAGGCTACATACTTGCCTTTGATTGGGTAGCAATGGGCCGTATTTAGCTACATAGGTTCCCAAGAAAGCTATGCGATGGAAAGATGGTTAGCCTGGTACAAGCGTCTAATGTGACTGTGCCACCTTGATGAGACAACCAGAGGAACCATCTAGGAAGCTAGCATATCATATGGCTAGAAGAGCTTTTTTGGACTGCTTAAAATGCACAACAAGGAACACTTTAACGTTGTCAATTAATGTAACAAGACCCCAAGTGTATGTAGTTCTGATATAATTGTGGTTTTTGAATTTGCTTCGATAGCAGTTTTATCATGTATTGACCATCTCTCGCAAAACTTCTTTCAAACAGTTGATACCAATGCAAACATTCAGGTGCCAGTTCAAAATTTCGCTGGTTTCCCTGCAACACTTTTTCAGCATGGTCAGAAAACGCTTGCCTACCGATAGTTGAGGCTCCTGAGAACACGTGAGCCAAACATTATAGCGCAGCTCGCAGCCTGGAATATACAATTAATTCTCAGTCAGCTAAAAATTCGCTTGTTCTTCCCTGGACAAATGATGCCATAAACCCAAATAACTGTGCCATAAACCCAAAATTCCATGGCTGTTGGACTGATTTGAGCATCTTGTGCTCAAATCGGCCAACGCAGTATAGTTAATGCAGCATAGTTACAGCGGCCACCACAGGATGCCGCCACGTGGCTGCGCGCACGCTTGCGATCACACTGAAAGCCACGCATTTGAGGAAAAAGAAAAAGGAAAGAAAGTGCTAAAGGTCATGATGTGCGCTGACGAATGGATGCATGTTCTTGCACTCTTGTCATCCCCTCACCCCTCCTGCTAAGCTTTCAGTGCGCTCGCTTGTACTAAAAAAGCAAGAAAGCCCTAAAGCAAGCGACAAACTCCTGTAACTCAGCTCGTACTTGACATATTCTAGAAATTTTGGGGGGCAGTTGATTTGTGAGGCAATAAACTCCTTTAATGAAGCCATTTGGTGATGTGGAAAAGTGTTGCAGGGCCCCTTTAATGGGATTCTTTATGCTGAAGAACCTTGGCCATGTACATTGTATTACAAAATGTATGAAAAGAAAGGATCTGCCATGTATCACCTAATGTTAAAAATGCAAAAATCCACAACCCTGATAATGCACCTTTGTGCATATGTATGAGAATGTTGCTTTAATGTGCAACTCTGAAATCTTTGATGGCACATCATGGTTTCCCCCACTCTTTCCATCCTAATTAAATGCATTTAAGACTGCAAGAGACTGATAGCCACTAAGGTTAGGGATCTATTCTGTACGATTTGTCACTTCTCAAGGCAGCATTATTGTAGTAATGATAAATCTGTTGTGTAAGGTAATAAATCCAGCTGTTTTATCAGCAGAGTCCGATCTAGATGTGCTTTTAAGCTGGTTAAATTCTGTCTCCCTGTTCCTTTCATTCATTCTACCTCAGAAGGGAAGTTGAAGGCAAGCAAATCGAGCCAACTTGATCAATGAGTATAATTTGCTAGGGGTGAGGTGCACGGTTATAGTATACATGTGTGCTACGTTACCTATTATATCAATGAATTTTCATTTTCTTAATGAATACATAAATCCAGCACTTATTTGCATAACACTAGTGCAAAACCTGCAATTTTCGTCGTTCGGGACTTTGTTCACAATGTGACCGCGGCTCAAGACCCCAGTGTCATAAGCCAAAACGTGCTCGGAATTTATCCTTTAATAGGTACCACCACGACCAACACCATCACATGTATGTGACGATAACATTTTTGTCAGAAAAATGGCCGCCAACTGATCGTTTATCCATTGCAATGTAGCAAGCAAGTTTTATGCCAGCATGCGGATTGCGGATGAAGCTCTTGATCTTCAACAGCTTCGACCACATGAGTTTTGTGACATTGCGTGCAAATTTACCAATGTCAAAACAAAACTACTGAGTGCCGCATTCACTGTAGACGAAACTGATCACTAAAAACACGTTCACAGTAGGCTTGTGTGATTTGAATATTCGAACGAATATTACAGTATTCGAATTCGCTTCGATTCGAATTTAAGTTATTGAAAATTTCGACGTATTCGAAAAGAACGAATAGTAGGTGTCTGCATGTAACCCGCCTGTAAAGGTGGTTTCACTGCAGTGGAATGGTGCTGTACGATGAGTACATCTTCCCAGGGGTAATCCGCACTGCCGCAAAGCCCCACTTCATTGTTGATTGAACATACGTATTACCGTCACACCCATTCATCATTTTTTTTTTATTTAAGAGCTTGTTATACCGGGTTATATTCTCCAAGTTTTGTGAAATTTTAAAACTTCACATATTTTACTGGTTATCAGTCGCATTCTACCGAAGGTCGAACCCTGCTACTATTCAAAGTTGCTTCCACTTTTTTTGAACCAAAAAGAATGACATTTGCACATGCCTTGTTTCAATTTAAAAAAAATATTGTGCAGGTTAGTTCGGTCATGACAAATATGCCCATTTTTCCTATATAATATGTGATATATATACTATTCAAATTCGATTTGAAAACACTCGACCAAATCACTGTTTGCTTCGAATTCGCTTCGAACCTAAAATTGACTATTCGCACAAGCCTATTTCATAGTATCCATGCAGTTCTAAAGGCATGCCTGCGGCCTACATCCAGAGTCGAAACTAAACTGGTGAGAACCGTATCTGTTGCTGAATAAATTTGGCTCGCTAATGCACAATCATTGATGGCGACTACACAGTTCTGAAGGTGCGTGGCAAAAATGAAACTACTGCCTGTTGCAGCTTTGACCCCTCTCGCTATTGACGCAATCATAGATGGTGCCCATGCAGTTCGCGTGTGTAAAGTAAAATTAAAAAACAAAACAAATTTGCCTTCATTGTCAACAACGCAATTTTGGGAAGATTGTGGATGGCAACCACATCTTTCTGAAGGCCTGTTGCCATTTGGATTGTTCGTGAATGCCGTTTTCACTCCTTTGTGTCGCACATTTGCAGCGTGTCATGCTTAGGCGTGCTTTGAGGATCATCCTAATTGACTGGGTTGCGGCCAAATATGACTGAGCAAATGAGGGATTGATGCAATTAAACACATATGCTTGCCGGGACCCAAGAACACGGCCAAATTAGCATATTTTCTGAATTAACTAGGCTTGTGCGAATAGTGAATTTTAGGTTCGAAGTGAATTCAAAGCGAATAGGGATTTTGGTCAAATAATTTCGAATCGAATTCGAATAGTATACATATGACATAAAGAACAATGGGCATATTTGTCATGACCCAACTAACCTGTCAAATATTTTTTAAAAATTGAAACAAGGCCTGCGTTAATGTCATTCTTTTTAGTTCAAAGGATGTCGAAACAAGTTTGAATAGTAGCAGGATTTGACTTTCGGTAGAATGCAAATGATAACCTGTAAAATATGTTATGTTTTAAAATTTACTATACTTAGAGCATATAAGCCGGTGTAACAACCTTTTAAACTTAAAAAAATGATGAATCGATGGGGGGGGGAGGGGGGGGGGGTAATATGTTCATTTAACCTTAAAATGGAGCTTCGGGGCAGTGCAGATTTTTCCTGGATAGGTGTTTTCACAGCTTAACACCGCTTCACTGCAGTGAAACCACTTTTTCAGAAGATCACAGGTGAACTAATATACACTTAGATAGGGGCTTTCACGTCTTAGCACCCCTCCACTGCAGTGAAACCACCTTTACAGGGGGGGTTACATGCGGACTAATATACACCTATTCGTTCATTTCGAATACTTCGAAATTTTCAATAATTTAATTTCGAATCGAATTCGAATAGAGTAATATTCGTTCGAATATTCGCCTAGAATTAACGGGTGTCGAATTAACGAGCGTCTACTGTACCACTGAAGAATTTTAATTTTCTTATAAAAAGTCTCTCAAAATAACTTGTTAATACTTACTATCTTCATCAAGCACAATGGATAGAGCATGAGTTTTTATTTTTTAAATTGGTCCACTACCTGCGAGCCATTGGGGAAGTAAAAAAAAATCTTTTCGTTTATGTGAAACTTTTTACAGTTTTCTGATAAAGGAGTTTAAAGTAGGGGTGTGCGAATATTCGAAATTTCGAATATTTTTCTAATAGTGTTTGCTATTCGATTCGATTCGCACTGGAATTTTACTGTTCTAACTATTCGAGCTTCCCGAAGACAAGTATAGTCAACGTCCAATTGGCAGTGGCCCCGTCAGATTTTCAATATGCTTCACCCCATCACACTCGTACTGCGGCAAAGCTGCCTTTCAGGCTCTGCTACGGTCGCAAACGTATTGACTCAAGAAAACGCGGGTTCCAACATGGAGATGATAGATGTGGCAGAGGTGGGGGGCTCAATTAATGCTGTTTTGGACGTGAAATTTGTGCAGGAAGTCTGTAAAATCGGATGCCAAAGATTTTTAGCATCCAAAATTTCAGGTGTTCTTCTATATTGACGTCTATGAGGCAGATTTGGAACTCCGGACTTGAAGGGAGCGCACCCTTGTCCGCCACATCAGTTGGGCTTCCACAGAAGTTGAAAGAGGAGGAGAGGCTGAGGAAATGGCATCTTTGCCTTTCACGTGTAAAGCGTTGTCGGCAACACTTTGGTTGCACCATATATCATGTACATAAGTACAATTCGGCCTCTGCATTGCCTCATTCTTGATAAGACGACTGTGAAACACCACCCCACCAGCACTTCATCAACCTAGCCAAAAGAAACACGTTCATGTTGCAATCTCGTAAGAATTATGCTTAGGAATGCTCTCCAACTTTTTTTTTTGTGCAATTTCGCTTCGAAAGTATTCGAAAGATATTCTAGAAGTATTCGAGAAATATTAGAATAATATTCTATTTGATTCGCACTGACACTTCAATATTCGAATTCGCTTCGCACCCAAAATTTTGCTATTTGCACAGCTCTGGTTTAAAGTATTAAAGCACACGGCACACAGTTTTATTTTTATGATGGTTTGTATCTGAGCCCTCGTACTAAGGCTTTAGGTCTTCAGCTTGCTCTGATAAGAATGGTGCTGCTCACTGTCTCACTGCCGGCTCACTTTGCAGGATGGCACATGGGAAATGGACCTAAACTTTGACATTAACCAGTACGTGGACATCATTCTGCGCACTTTGCTTGACTACAGTGGGAAGCGCTACATTATTCTGTCCTGTTTCCACCCAGACATCTGCACCATGTAAGTAGCAGAGACTGTTCCTTTTATTTTTTTCTTTTGCAGCCATAGTTCCCCCCTTTGCCTCTTATCAGCAAGCCTCATCCTTTACTTCTGCCAATTGCTGGTGTACATGCTAGTTTTCCACTCATATTAGTCGACCACATTTTTCATGACTACGAATTTTCGAGTGCAGCTGTTAAGTGCTCGTTACTGCGTTGAGCAGCATCGCCATTGCTGTTGGTGGCGTAACCAATAGACATGAAAAGTTAAATGAGAAAAAATACCAGGGATCGAATGCTATTTGAACCCAGGCCCTCTGCATGGCAGCTGAGTATTCTACCACAGAGCCATGCTGGAGCTTGAAACTTGTTTGCAAAAGGACCCTGTTCAGGTGTCACGTTGGGAAAGGAATTGCGTTAACCTATATAATATAGCATAGCAGAAGAATATAATAACAACCAGTCATCCCACAATGCTAATTGGGCTACGAGTGTGTGGTTTAATGCTTCCCACCCACTGCAAAGTGCTCAGCCATAATTCTTGATCATCATCAGCCACATGCAGCATCAACAAAGTGCTTATAATACCTTGCAGATGTGTAGTGGGTACCTTGCTTATCCGCAGAAATATTAATACAGTCGAACCCGTTTATAACGAACTCGAACGTGCCGCGAAAAGTGGTCGTTATATCAGTAGTTCGTTCTATGTGGACTCGCCCTTAAAAACGTGCACTTAGCGACCAAACCATTTTCTTTTTCTGCGTACTTTAATAAAAAGTGCTAGCAACCCCTCCGGTGACAAGTTAGGCCTTTTCTCGTGTTAAGCGACGCCCACTGCGTGCTCACTAGTGAATTAAACTACCTATGCAGTGAACTGACGCCGTTTCACTAAACCGCGGTGCCGCCACGTGGAGCCCATCATCCCTGGCTAGTTGCGTGCAGCGCGTCGCCTACTCGGCTCACGCCGTTATCGCCGGGCCGTTTGCTGGCTTCTGTATGCGCGCGCTTGTGCGTTCTTCGTGCATGCTTCACTCCGGTCCGTGCACGGGTGCGGCGGGTATACTGCTCGTTCAACACGACGAAGACGAGCATATTGCAAGCAACGCGCAAGTGGACTCGCATGACGCGGCGGCGGCGAACTTGCGAGCGGCAGCATCGCGCGCTTGTGCTGCGGTTACTCCTGCACGGTTTACGCCACACGCGCAGCGAAGCAGTTAGCTGCAGATGACTGTGATAAGGTTGTCGGCGATTAGTCATAATGGCACATTCATCGCCAGCCGCCACCTCACCTTTGCTCTTTTATCCTTGAAGGCATCGTCGCCGCAATCGGGCGGAAGTCGTAATCATTGATAGGCCGGTCTCTGCCGTTACCGAAAAGACAGAACAACTTTTGCGGCACGTTGTGGTTTCGGTGAGCTGGTGGTCGTTGCGAACTTTTAAGCGACGAAAAGTTATCGCATGTTGCATTTATGGCTTCTTGCGCTCCAAGGCGTTGTTTGGTTCATCGTAGGCGGTCGTAGATCGTAAAAAACAGCGCGAAAACGAGGACGAGACAGAGGAAACAGTACCAACAAGCTCAAGTTCGCACGCTTCGGTCGTAGATGCAGAGAACGGTGTCAGGAAAACATTGCCGTGCAACAGCTGACCGCAAGGCTTCATGCCGCCTCCTAATTTTTATTTTTTTTTTCCTCACTGCAGTCTGCCAGTGAAGAAACTCCTGGAAAATGAGCGATCTTGCTCGCAGCATCCGAAATCTGCGTGCGGTGCTTGCCGCGGTCTATGACATCGTCGTCGCGAGTGAACAGCAGCGGGGCACGCGAGCGCGCGCCTCTCTCGTGCTTTAGAATGCCTGTTCTAACTTTTTTTCGCTTCGTATGAGCCATATTTTTACCGCGACCGTGTCCGGAGTGTTCGTTGTAAAAGTAGGAGGCCTTGAAAAATGTTCGCTATATGTGGACGCAGTTTCAATGGGTAGCATAGGAAAATCGTAAGTGCACCGAAATATGGTCGTTATAACCGATAGATCGTTATATCTGGGATCGTTATAAGTGGGTTCGACTGTAATGGCGTAGTGGGTGCTGTCCTAC
Source organism: Rhipicephalus appendiculatus (assembly GCA_030522465.1). Taxonomy (NCBI): domain Eukaryota; kingdom Metazoa; phylum Arthropoda; class Arachnida; order Ixodida; family Ixodidae; genus Rhipicephalus; species Rhipicephalus appendiculatus. The sequence goes on along the minus strand of JALIZH010023250.1, from coordinate 386,952 downwards.
TCCACAAAAATTGATTTATGGCGTGGTCGATACCTTGCGGAAAGCCAGACCCTAAACACATTTGGCCTTGCCTCTACACAAAGCTGCTCTCAGAATTTGCATTAGCAGTATCTTAATCGTCAGTCAGTCTTTTTTTTTGGTGCTGCTTTGCTGTTGTGTTCTGTCAGCAAAATCGATGTATGTCGCCCACGGCAGCCTTCCTTTTCCTTGGCTGCAATCCTGCTAGAGTATGACTTGCTGCAACTCATCTAGAAGGGACACTTATCTTCATTTAATTTCTAGCCCAGTATTTAGAACAAGCAAAACAATAGTTTTTAAATGGGTGGAATGGGCAGAGTTGAAAGTTTTTGCCCGAGCCCACTTTACCTTCATGACTCTTGTACATAGATCAACACATAATGACCACACAAGGGTGTGGAGAAATATCTGTCCCCCCAACACAGGTAGTTCTGCTTTTGCGATTGGTTTGTAACTGCACATAAGAACAAACTATTTTAAAGACAGTGCCGTGGACTTTGTTACCATACATGGAAAACATTTGCGTGTAGCATTTAGCTTTGCTGCAAATATGGAGGTGCATAGCATTTATTTTTAAGCCCTTCCTGATACAAGCAAAACCTAACACATCTTCTGCAAAGCATGATTTTCACCTATAAAAAGGCTGCTAGGCATACACATATGCGTTGTAAGCAGCTTCATTAATTTAGTAAACATTAAAAACAATATGTTGATATATCATTCTTTCATTAACTGTTAAATGGGTTTCTTCTTGTTTGAAACCAGCCAGCTAATTGTTGAGAGAGGAATTATTTCACAGGGTCAGAATATGGCCAAGGCTAAAAATTTTATAGGGTCTCAGGCAAGGGTATTTTGACAGCCACATCGATTTTTAAAATGTTTGGTTAACGTAGGTGCTCAGGCATTGTCTTGAATTCTGCTTATCCTGTGCAGTCATCGTATGGCAGTTTTAAATAAGATGTTCAGTGTCAAGAAATGCTAATTGCTTACCCAGAGCAGCTGCTGTTGAACCTGAAATCATGCATCACTGTAGGCAATTAACCTCGAACAGAATATAATGTGAAGGGTGTTGCCATCTGTCCTTGTCACTATAACATGCAATATACATACACACACAGATTTTTGCGTTACACTATGTTGCGGACTTTTGACTATGGCACTGCTGGATATCCATTATGCTCACATGGTTTAGGCTTGGATAACATTGCACTGATTATACGTTGACATAACAGCTCATATTTAAACATATGAGTTCGATGAACTACGTGTTTGATACTTTTGCCTGAACATGCGAGCAGCCGACTCTGACCCTGGGCCTCGTTTCTTGCAGGATCCGGCTTAAACAGAACAAGTACCCATTGCTCTTCTTGACCCAGGGCCAGACTGAGAAGTACCCGCCCTACTTGGACACACGTACTTCTACCATCCAGATGGGCACCTACTTCTCCCTCTGCACCCATATTTTGGTTAGTTTGGGTGTCAACAAATTTCTGTCGCTCTCTTTCCCGCAATAGCTGTAGTATAATAGGCATTGAGAAAAACGTCTCAAATGAAGTTCTGTTCAGATGAATAATGTATATGCAGTAAAAGCTAGTTGATTCGGTCTTCAAAGGGCCATAAAACAGTTTTTACCAAATGTCAAATTGTTGAGGATATTGGGATAAGTAAATTTTAGTTGCACATTAAAGAACCCGAGGTGGTAGATATTTCCGGAGCACTCCACTATGGCGTCTCTCATAATCGTATCATGGTTTTGGGACGTTAAACCCCAACAATTCTTATTATATTCGGATGAATAAATGCAGACTTCATCAACATACTTTCATTGATAAGGAGTCCGCAAATCATCTTTTATTTTGTATAAAAGCAATGTACGAGCTGCTATGTGCGTCATCTAGAGCAGGTTTCTCCAACTCTCGTTAGCTGGCGGGCCGCAGTTTGCAAGGGCAGGGAGAGCAAAGGTTGGAGCAGGGGGAGGGTGAGTAATATGTTAATGTTGCCATGGGAAAGGCCTTTTCCATATCTCATATATGGGTTATTTCTGAAAGGGATTTGATGTTGGGATTCGAGAAACTTACTGATACTGACCTCCAGAGTGACTAAAACCTGGATGAAGATTTTAAAATATAAAGCTTTTGTTTTACAGTTATGTTTCAACATATGGTGACCTTGGGGGGCTGCCTCACAAAATACTTATCAGTAGAGGCCGGATTTTTAGGCACTAAAAATGCGTTTTAGGCGCCAAAAATAGGCATGTAAAACACCATTTAGACCTCCAAAATCGTAAATATAGGCACAATAAATTTTTACATAAATTGAAATAATTTCAAACAAGGACGTGCGCAACCTGTATCTGTGACGGGAAGCCAGAAATGTTACTGTTTGTGATAACGCACAGACGCCAATGGTTGAACATAGCCATGAATTTCCCGCAAGGTCTTTCCTTTTATTGTCTAGCATAGGGAGTCAAGTGTCAACCGTCGAATGAACACACTCCTCGGTCTCTTTCTTTTCGTCGGGGCTGAGAGGGGCAGCACAGGAGCAGACAGCCAGAACGCTAAAAGACCAGAATCGAGGTATGCCTCGTATTAGCCGGCTCTAATTGCGTAGGGTCAATTTCTCTCCTGTCGGCGGACACTTCAAAGAGCCCCTCACCATGTTTGAGTATTTTGAGCTGACAAGTGCAATGCATGTAGTGGGCGCTCACCATCACGTCTGCTAACATATTTCCAATGCTACGCGTCGCGGAAAGACGTGAAATTTCCAACTGAACATCGTTCCTATTCTTCTCACGAGCGCGTGCCCCGAGATGGAGCAGGTAACGTACAAGAGGGATTGCTCCTGCTCTTACGTCTCTCCTTTGCGTAGACATTGGTGCTGCGGCGTCGCCCACCGTCACTCTTAATTAGGACCTGGTTAAATTCTGGCTATATAAAAAAAAAATCAGACAAAAAATGTCCCGTTTCCTGGCTATACTAAAAAAACCAGACAAAAAAATTACCCGTTTCCTGGCTATATCCAGCACCTTAAGCGGGACCTTATTGAGAGCGTAGCACGTGACATTGCGAGAATTATTCGAGGTAACATGTGTAATTTATGTAATCTGTTGTTGAGCAGATGGATGAAAGCTGAGAGAACTCAAACACACTAACGGAATGTGAGCGCGTTTTATTTTTCTTTTTTATTTCGAATCGCAGCGAGATGCTATACAGTAATCGGCCTCCGTTTTGCGTGCGTTCTTTTTGCGCCGTTCCCTCATCGTGCCGACGCCAGCCCTGACAACGCTTGACGTGTTTTCGGTGCATCGTCTATGATAGCATCTCCAGTGGATCAATGCGGTGTATCGCGGTAAGGATACGTGATCTGTATCCCACCGCAACACCCAGGTCTTCGGGACGCTGGGCAACCGTCTGTAAAAGCCGCTCGCCGTGTCCTCGGCCATGGATGCCACTGTCCTCTCCTTCTCTCATCTTTACTTCTCTCTCCCCATTTCCCTTCAGACGCTCACACGTGCTCCCATTTAGGGCTGCAGAAATAGTGTTATTTCCTCTCCTCCTCCTCCACCACCAACCGCTCTTGCCATGTCAGCGCTGTGGCGTATAGTGGCCGCCGCGTCCCATTTCACTGCTGCTAGCGGTTGCTTTTTCGGTAGTTGGTGGAACTAGAGGACTTGGTCGAACTTCATAGAGTTCGGAAAGACTAATTTTGCCCTGTGACATGAATAATGGTCTCAAAGCGCACTCGAAAACGAAATTTGAGCTTATATAGTGTTCATATAGGCGCCCATTTTCAAAATAGGCGTATATAGGCACTTATAGGCATTTAGGCACGAACACCAAAAATAGGCATTTATAGGCACTATAAAAACACTATAAAAACCCTTCTTAACCTCTAATTCATGCTCGCATATCAAAGTGGCACGATAGGAACGCAAGGAACAAAATAGGCATTTGCCTAAAATCCGGTCTCTACTTATAAGTCACATTAGTGCAGCTTCCCGAACAAAGAATTATTAATCAGAGTAGGCGAGAAAATAATGCAAAGTATGATTTAGCAAAGTTGAAAGCTCATGAATGTACTTAAGAAAAAGAAATATGGGATGAAGACATTTGCATGTGGGCCGGGCTGCTATCGGAAGGTCCCTGGGCTGTGTGTTTGAGACCCCCGATCTAGCGACTTCTTTCGCAAGTGGGCCACGGCGCTATATCCATGTTTTCATTAGAGATGTGCATTTTACGTCCTCCTACCATCTCACACACATCGGCCATGGATGCCACTGTCCTCTCCTTCTCTCATCTTTACTTCTCTCTCCCCATTTCCCTTCAGACGCTCACACGTGCTCCCATTTAGGGCTGCAGAAATAGTGTCTGGCGGTGCGCTGTCTGGTCACAGATACTAGTCCATGCATTGCACTGTATCCAATGAGCTTCATTTCATTTCTTTATTTGTTTCCATTGTAAACATTGTTACACAGTGGCAGGGGCCAAGAAAAAAGCTGCTATAGGCAGCTTGAGAAGCTCTTAGCCCCTGGTGGTATATGGCAGCAGCAGGTGGTGGAGGTAGCATAAGTGATGTGATTGAGTTTTAACAATCAGGATTACATCTACAATGAGTGACAATTACGCAATACAAGCAAAAAAAAAACAGTAAGTACAGGTGAGGGAACAGTCTCTTCTGAACAGTGTGGTTTGATGGCATGTTCAAGCGCACACTTCTTAAAGGTAGTGGTAACTTCTAGCAACAAACAAACAAAAACAACTAAGAGAGTGACTGAATAAGCGAAACCGGTTGAGACTGTCATGTTTGAAGTTTCAAAACCAGCATTTTCAAGTGAATTCAGCAATCTCGGTGATTTGTTTTTTATCATTTGCATACCATAATTTGTTTGTGATTGGGGTATAAACCATACTTCTTCGTGACGGGTAGTATAGGTACAGTAATCCCTTGTTAACTCGAAGTCGTAAAATCCGGCAAAATTTTCGAGATAAGCGGTATTTCGAGTTAAACAAAAAGGCCGAAAATGTGTGGCCAGGTCACTCTAAAAGAAAAGCCAGTGCTGCTAGCAAAAGTTTCACTGCACAGGAGAGCTACCGTAATAAAGGCAAAACAATTCACAGGAAATTTTATTACCGCAGGATGCTCGCCTGCTTGGCATTCGCATTTGGTACGAGAAAGGCGTTCTCAAGTTGTTCCACACATCGCATGAACCGTTGGTCGCCACCGCTGCATTTTTTTTCTCCGACAGGAGAGATTTGCACTACTTTGGGCGGGAGATCATCTTGGTCGATGTTTGGAAGTGTCCGTTGCGCAGACCACTCACTACTCAGCAGTTGCATGACAAGGCGGATAGGAAATCGCAGCGACCGCGGGAATTTCAAATTCGCCCTTCACCACCGCGTTTGGCACGTATAGTAAGAGATAAGCGTTCGCACGGAGCTGTCATTGCCTGTTGAAAGTGGACTTTGCTTTCCGCCCTCCCGGTCAAGCTTTCGAGATATCCGCGGTCCCCTACGAAAAACGTTTCGAGATAAAAGGGGGGCAAATACATAGCACCTATGGGAGGTTAATGCACGGCGAGAAAAACTTTCGACTTATCCGAGATTTCGAGATATGCGAGTTCGAGTTAATGAGGGTTTACTGTAGCTGTGTTTTTATGTAGACAGCCTGTTTTGTTAAGTACGCTACTTTCCAAGCTTATATTGTAGTGCCATGCACGAAGTAGGAAATGATTGTAGAAGGAATAGATAGTGGGGATGTTGTGCTGCATGAAGAGGTCCTCAGTGTAATGTTGGTATGATACATTTGCTATAATACGTATTATCTTCTTCTGTAATAAGTGTATTTTTTTAAGGTTAGATTCCACTGTGGTACCCCACAGGAGGTGTGCATAATTGCTGTGTGTTGCAAATAACGAGTGATAGATTAATAGTTTTACAGATGTTGGTAAATGATATCTGTTCCTATTAAGCATTCCTGGGATACGGCTAAGTTTTTTTATAACAAAGTCGACGGGTCAATCTCGGGGTAATGTGCTGCAGAAATATGTTCCTAGTACTTTAATTTCATTAACTATTTCTATGTTTCTGTTGTTCATCACCAAGGTGTGATTGTGTGGAATTATTGTTCCTTTGGCTTGAAAAATTACTTAAAGGGGTACTGACACAAAAATTTTGGCGTCGCGTTTTTTTGCTGCAATGTGTTGCTTGGGGCCTGTTAGTCATAACATGGCACATCGTTTGCTGCAGCACGCGACAGATAATTAATTACACACTCCTCATTACCGACCAGTTTCAGTTTCGGTTTGAGAGAGCTCCAAAAACGACAAGCCGCCGGGTGCAACTATTACCACCTATCGTGTGCAGCTCTCGACCACGTCAGCACACAGAATTGTGACGCACTTTCGCACGGTCCGCATCAAGAAGCCCTTTCGAACAGCAAACGGGAAAGCAGTGTCGCCAAACACAAAACTTCCAACGCATGCGCCGCAGCCACGGACTCGCGAGCAGCCACCGGGAAGTATAGACTGCTGGAACAAACGCGGAAAAAGAAAAATGGTGGCTATGACGTCATCAGAACTTGTTTTATTGACTGCAGTGTGGTGACGTGAGTGGAGTAAGGGGGTCCCCAAGGGGTCCCTTTTGATGGTGTCAATACCTTCAAAATTCAAACTTTAAAATTGCTGTGAAATACCTTCCAAGCTATATTCGCTGTTGATATTTTGCAGATGATATACGCATGTTCATGGGAATCGATACCGCAGGCTATCTCGGCCGCGAAATTTTGTGTCAGAACCCCTTTAATGTCAATACGCAGGCCATGGAAAAATCACTAGTCTTTGGCAGCTTCCGCAACTTTTGTAACATTGCATGCTCATTGCACTGAGTTAAAATGAAACTACTATGCACCACATCTATTGCAGACAAAACCATGGTCACTATCAACTACATCATAAGAAAGTCTCTACTTAGTTCTCGTTCTAGAAGCCTGAGCATGGCAAATGTGCGCAGTCATAACGAAACTACCATTTGCTGCAACCATTGCAGATGATACCTAGGTCGCTAACATCTCAACAGTGAATGGCGACCACGTAGTATTGCTGAAGGCACATGGCCAGCTGTATGTTGACCATAGGTCGGCAAACTCACTCATGAGTCTACTCACTCAGACTCAGATCAAGCTGTGAGTCTGAGTCTGAGTGAGCCCAGTCGAGGAAAAATATTGGTGAGTCCGAGTCCGAGTGAGCCCTAAGGGCAAAATATATTTTTTAAGTGAGTTTGAGTGAGCGCCGCCTTTTATTGCCGACCTGTGGTTCTATCTCCTCCCTCTCACCACTACTAGTATCAGCCTTATATCGGCTTACCTTTATACTCAAATCTATTCGCACATGCTTCAACGCACTGGAGTTCATGCACCACCTCAATCTTTATTGATCAGAGGCGTATGTTAGGGGGGGGGGGGGGTGCCACCCCCTGTAAATTCTTTCACGGGACGATCTTGATAGGAAATATCTCGTGTGAGTGGCATATTTCATACAAACGTCTTTATGGGATTGCAACCACTAATAACTCTTATTTGAAGGTGCAAGATCATAAGGCATATCGTAGAGCATCGATTGTGTGAAATATTGGCGTTAAAAAGGATTTAGACCATGATCGGGAAAAGCTGATTTTACGCCAGCGGACTTATGCGTTGACTCACTCAGGTTCGCTCAGACTCACTCAGACTCAGATGAAGCCTTGAGTCTGAGTCCGAGTGAGTCAGGTTGAGAAAAAAGTTTAGTGAGTCTGAGTGCGAGTGAGTCCGGTAGAGAAATATTTCGGTGAGTCTGAGTCCGAGTGAGCTCTCTGAGCAAAATATATTTCTTGAGTGAGTGTGAGTGAGTTCCAAGTGTTTTTGCCGACCTATGATGTTGTCATATAGCAGATTGCTGCTATTGGCTGGTAGCTTATATAAACCAAGAATGCTGTTTAGATCAGATGCACCGCTTGTCACGGGGTGTTATCCAAGTGCCTACACCACACTCCATAGTGTGGTAACATTGCACAGTGGCAGTGCTAGTGCACACCACAGTCTTGCCAGGAGAGAGTGATCGTGTTTCATGACGCGCGGTCAAGACACGCTGACGTAGCTTCTTTCCCCCCTTGTCGTTCCCTCTGTGTGTAGCTTCCAGCGTGCTCGTTGGGACGAAAGAAGAGAAAGTGTGTGAAGCGTGCAACAGAGCCTTCTATATTTGCTGATGCGAAAAATTTTTTGCAGCGATTCATTTATGAGGCACTAAAATCTGGTACTGAGTTTATATGATGATTACTTGGAAAAGTGGTTGAGGACCCCTTTAATGCTCCTTGCTGAGCTGTATCGACTATGATGCTGGCTCTGATAGTCATCACTGCCATGAATATTGTTCTGGCTGTGCATCTGATTGTAACATCTAGCCCATTTTTGTATCAGCTGTTTAAAGACGTGTGTATATCCTCCTCCTCGCTCTCCATTTACTTCCAATAGTACATATACTAAAGAGGAACACAAGCAGAAGTGCATAAACACAAACTGTGGCATAAAATATTACTGCAGCATAACTGAAACCTTTAACATCGCTCTGATGTCAATCGGGGGTGGCTACCTCTCAAGAATCGTGCTCCCAGCTCTGAATAGTTGATTTGGCAAATTTCTTACTGATTAGTGATGCTAGTATCAGGTTTAGAAGTGTTTGCATTTGATCGACATTTTGTTTTCCTTTCGAGGAACTATATGGACATTCCTGATTGTGCTGATGCAGGGAATCAACGTGCACACGGAAGAGCTGCTGCGTGAGCCAAGTCTCATCACTTTCGTGAAGGAGCACAAGCTGATCCTCTTCTGCTGGGGCGATGACAACAACCACAGCGAGACCATCGCTAGTCTCAAGCGCAAGGGCGTTGATGGTGTGATCTATGACAAGTGAGTACATGAGCTTTTTTAAGTAAGCATGATCCGCTGTAGGGCAACTGTGTAGTATATGTACTCTGCTGATGCAAAAGTGTCAATTGATGAAATTTATTTGTTTGTGTGACCTTCTGCACTTATACACACACACACACACACACACAAAAGAAAAATATGGTAGAATCTTCTAAATGGAACCTCAGAAGTCTGGAAATATGTGTTAGAAGTTCTGTCTACCGTTAATAATAATAGTTGTTGGGGTTTAACATCCCAGAACCATGATATGATTATGAGGGATGCCGCAGTAGAGGGCTCTGGAAATTTCGACCTCCTGGAGTTCTTAAACGTGCACCTAACAAGTGCACGGGTCTCGAGCCTTTTCGCCTCCATCGAAAATGTGGCCGCTGCAGCCGGGAATCGATCCCGCAACCTGTGGGTCTGCAGTCAAGCACCATAACCACTAGACCACCGTGGCGGGTTTCTGTCTACTGTGAAAGATGTGCAGCACTCTGTCTTGCATCCTATTAACATGAAGTATGTTAAGTGTAAAGACGTCAATGTGTTGGCTAATTTGTCCCATGGTATGGAAAGTGGTTGCAAGCTACTTGATGGACTAGGATTTGCTAGTTTGTTTCTATGAGGCACTGATGACTTATTCAAAGAAATAACTTTCACGGTATCGATTGGTGGCTGAGTAACGTGCAGTTTCGCAAGGATAGTCTGCGCCACTGTTTAATCGGAGATGGCGTTCTGGATAAAAAACTGTTTTCTCAAGAACTTATTTTATATTGTGTCTCTTTTGGAAAAAATGCTTTAAAAGTTTGCTTTTGTGGATTCCGTTTCCAAAGAGCTGTGAAAATTTTTGGTTTTGAATTTAGGGTTGTGCGAATATTCGAAATTTCGAATATTTTTTCAAATAGTGTTTGCTATTCGATTCGCACTGGAATTTTACTATTCGAACTTCCCGAAGACTAATACAGTCAATGTCCGATTGGAAGGGAGCCCTTCAGATTTTCATTATGCTTCACCTCATCACACTCTCGTATTGCGGCAGAGCTGCCTTTCAGGCTCCTCTACGGTCGAACTTCTCAAAGGCACAGCCAACGTCCGATTAGAAGTGGCCCCTTCAGATTTTCATTATGCTTCACCTCATCACACTCGTATTGCGGCAAAGCTGCCTTTCAGGCTCTGCTACAGGTCGCAAATGTATTGACTCAAGAAAACACTGGTTCCAACATGGAGATGATAGATGTGGCAGAGGTGTGGGCTCAATTAATGCTGTTTTGAGACCTGAAATTTGGGCAGGAAGTCCGAAAAATCGGACGTCAAAGATTTTTAGCATCCAAAATTTCAGGTGTTCTTCTATATTGACGTCTATGAGGCAGATTTGGAACTCTGGACTTGAAGGGAGTGCACCCTTGTCTGCCACATCAGTTGGGCTTCCACAGGAGTTGAAAGAGGAGGAGAGGCTGAGGAAACAGCATCTTTGCCTTTCACGTGTAAAGTGTTGTCGGCAACACTTTGGTTGCACCAAATCATGTACATAAATACAATTCGGCCTCTGCATTGCCTCATTCTTGATTGGGCAACTATGAAACACCACCCCGCCAGCGCTTCATCAACGTAGCGAAAAGAAACACTTTTATGTTGCTGTCTCATAAGAATATGCTCAGGAATTCTCTCCAACTTTTTTTTTGTGCAATTTCGCTTCGAAGTATTCGAAAGATATTCTAGAAGTATTCGAGAAATATTAGAATAATATTCTATTTGATTCGCACTCACACTTCAATATTCTCAAAATTTTGCTACTCGTACAAATTTTGTCTGACGTACAGAAGCCCATTTAATTTCTCAGAAAAAAAATTTAAATATTCCAGTTGCACTGCAAAATGGCCAACCGATGCGCTGGTTGTAAGGCAAAGCATAAATGCTCGTGTAACACACCGCTAGAACAAAGCAATGCGTCTTGCATGTATCAAAACACTGTTTGCACATTTTGATTAAAAATCGATGTAGTGGTGTTGCAAATTGGCCAATATAAAACTGCCAAGCGAGCATTGGCACACCATAAGCCGCAAGTGACGCGCCCCACGTGATTATTAATGCCATTCAAACAGCCAATATCATCTTAAGTCTCTCGGCTTGCAGAATTTCGGACTTGATTTCCATGGATGTGCCAGAAATTGGGCTTGCAAGCATGATTTACCAGCACTCTGCGCGTGCTGTCACCGCAGTATCACACATTGCACAAACTTCACGATGCGCACTATTGCAGAGCCTTAAGTGCCACTATAGCGTGGGTCTCGCTACTCACAGATTCCGGACGTGTGGATGTAGCATGTGATTGCTTCGTGAAATGCAAAACGCCTTGCAAAATTTCTTGTCTAAGTCATTAAATTAGGTGTTAATGGGAATAAAACAGGAGCACTTACTGCTGGCCAAACCCTAAAATGCCATTGATGGAACCTGCTGTGTTCCACTGAACCCAGTTTGAGAACCTCTGTCACAAGGGAGAGCCAACTCAAGGTGCATTATTTACCCATTTGAATTGATGCGTTTCTTGATGTTCACATTTAGTAAGAAGCGGGTGAAGCATCGTGAGGTAAAATAGGAGGCCAAAATTTGTGGGGTTTAGTTTTTAACAGATCTGGCAGTTGTATACGCTAAAATAAAACATTGGCTATTTGCAGCTTAGAATTGAGTTAATTGTTTGCATTGTTAATTGTGCCCAAGGTTATGGATTTGTTACTTCATCTGAAATGCCCACGTTACGGACATTACAAGATAACTGCAAGATATCACTAGGGATCCAGGGAAGTTCAGCATTACTGCTTTTAACCCTTTCAGTCCCGAATTAACTATTTTCAATGTAAGCAACTAGTTTTCACATTTGGAGATGCACATGATCATGGTAGTCCAAAAAAACTGAAAAACTCTTTGTTCACACTTTTCAGTGAAGAGTAATTAATGAGCCAATTAATTTAATAAATAATTATTATTTAATAATAATTCCATAATTTTTAGTTCATTTATTACTTAAAATGTTATCTAGATAGGATAGCATAATGTCCAATAGCCAAAATTCAAATTTCTGGCGCAGAACTAAAATAAATACCCTATCTCTGCACGGTGAAAGAAGACGCTGCCTCAGCGAAATGCGCGAACAGCACGAGCGCTTCTGTAATTTCTTCGTTCAGACGTGACCTCGCTGTATTGTGTGTATCATGTTGACACCACATGTAGGGCAGATGCTAAATACGGGCTCTTGAGGAAGAACAACGCTTTATCTTTACCAGATGCTTGCTGACTGACCTACATAATTTATGATTCCAATTGGAATCACTGGGACTGAAAGGGTTAATGGTTTGATGCATGAATTGATAAGATATTCAAATTAACAAAGTATGCAGTCTATATGCTGTCCTCACAAAGCACAAAACTTATCAAAATGAGGAGCTAAGAGATCAGTAAGGGGATTGTCATCCGTACAAGCAAAGCTAGTGAAACTAGTTAACTTATAGGGTGATATGGAGGTTGGAGAAGAGGGTGATAACAATATGCCTTCATTATCTGAAAGTCCTACAATTACCTTGCAAGAGAAGTAGTCTTTGGCAATATCAGCACTTAGGAAAGCCAAGTCAAGGATGGAATTTAACCTAGTTTCTTCTGAGACTTGAGTGAGCCTAAAAGGCAAGGCAGTACTTACCTGTTGCAGTTAGTGATAGCCTTTGCATGGCAGGAGGGTTGAAATCACTGATGCAGGTAAATCTGCATGAAGGATATCTAGAGATGAAAATGTGGAGAATATAATACTAATTAGAATACGCTGATTGTTCAGATAAATTTTACACCACATGGATTCTGTCTCTGGTGGCGATGGAAAAACTGAAAAACAAAGGTCTAGAACAGATAAGCAGGTCAGTGCTACCACTGGTGTCATGAACTCTGTCTAGGCAGACAATGATAAAATCAGTAGGAGGGAATAGTTGATATCAAATGATGCAGTGATGCCAGTAATGTGAAGAGAACGAATGGAAATAAGAGACTGTAAGTCTTTAAGTTTCTTAACAATACTGCAAGCATTAATGCTGAGAACTGCGAGATTATTGAAATCGTGAGAATTCAGTTCAGGAGTGGATGTGGCTGGAGTTGGACATGGGCGCAGAAGGAAAAGGTTTATTAAATGCCTGGACCAATGTGTTTGAACTGTCATCCCATATATTAGACTTTCGCAATGAACACATGATTGTATCTTAACTTACGAAAGAACCGTTGTTTTGAAAAGAAACTGAGGTGTCCCAGATCTAATCCTTGCAGAAAAATCTTTAAAAAAGGAATCTGAACCCTCAAGTTTATAAAATGTCTTTCAGAACTGCGATGTTGTCGTTAGAGTCGTAAAGTTTCAGAATACAGCATAGACCGCTTATAACGTAAGTCGCCGGAGTCGCGAACATCCGCACTATAAGCGGTACCGCACTATAACCAAAACAACATTTTTGAAAGGCTGTGCGTTTGCAAAACGTGACCAAGAGACAGCCGCGCGATCCCGAATACCGGTGCATATGACTGGGACGCAAGTTTGCATCCGCTTAAGTTTGAAAATGTTGAACGGTTAGCGTCCGCGGACCTGCGGTGCCGACATAACGAACCCCCCCCCCAAAAAAAAAAAGAGCGCCGTAACGGAAAGACGCCAACTAACTTTTCGGATCTACTCAGTTATGCGGAGTTCGCCGCGATAACACAATGCACAGAAACTATACGTCAAACGGCAACTGCAGTTTCCGCACGCTTTCGATTTTCCGGGCGCCTGCGCGATGTCGAAAACAGTGCGACCACGAACCGCCACACGAGTGTTACACACGTAGGCCCTCATTTTCGTCGAATATGTAAGGCGCGTGCCCCTTCTAAATGTAACAAGCGCGAAATGTTCCGTTGACTCGGCACCAAATCGCAACTTTGATAGTCCGCCACCACCACCGACGAGGCAGCTAGCGTTCGTTAGGCCTAGCGCGTGCGTTGCAATGTGGTATGCCGTCGCGAGACGCTTGCCCAAGAAACGCGGAGATCGGGCGTAGAAGAGATCGTTTCACGCGTGCTGCCCTCGGTTTAGCTCGAGAGTGCGCAATTATTTTCCTGCATAGAATGAATGAACTAGCCCCTTAAGACGTCCTGATCAACGAAGTTTCGGTTCGCGGTCGGAAGAACATCCGCCGCAACTATCCTGAAAAAAGTTTTCCTAGCTTGTAAGTCCGCCTGTTGGTCGTCGAAGGCGAAAGCGCGATCGCTTCTCAAAGCATTGTCACTAGCGCGGTAATCGAATTCGCACGCGCGAAATCTGCGCTCTACGACGACTATTTTCCCGATAAAAAACCGAAGAGACAAACAGCGGTGGACGCGCGGGCGCCCGTTCGTGGCGGGGCGCGCATAGGCACCGGGCGGCCGTCGTACGGCGCCAGCGGCGCCCCTCCCGAAAAGCGCCCCTAGCGGCGGCAGCGAAACCACTGGCATGTGAAGCAGACGACGCGGAGAAGGCTCTGCTACTTTCGGCAACGTATTCAAGTAGTAGCGGCGGCGTTTCTTTTTAGACAATCGCAAGCTGTAAGCTGTTTCGTTTGTCGCCCAAGGCAAAGAGAAGCGGCAGCAACAGTGTTTCTTGAACAAAGCACGAAGCGTTCGACTGTCGGACATGTGTTCAGATAACGGGGCCACTCGTCGGGATCCAGGGAGACTCCCCCGCAGTCGTTTGCGGTCGTGGCAGCATTCAATGGTCGCCAAGTCATCAAGAAGGATGACACATGTTCTTTTCATGTCTTCACACCCAGGAGCACCGTCGGAACGTCAATCGACTAGGCTTCTTTGCGTGGTGCTGTGCTTTTATGCGTTTGCTTTCGTTTGGAGGCGGACCAGAGGCACGATGCCTCCTCCCTTTCGGGACTGCAAATGAGACCGGCCCGATTGGCGAAAGTGTTGTAAAATAAACATCTTTGTATTTTAACTGCCAAACTCGCTGCTCCTCACTGTTGGGCTCCTGGCGGGAAGGCGAGTACTGACAGCGCACGTGCACTAATGGCGATGCCAGTTACATTGCGTTGAGGCTTTCAAGGCTTGACCAGCCGGCGTGCACGTTTTCATGCGTTTGCTCTAGAGAAGGGTCACCGCTTGCACGAAGCTGGCCACGTGCTTGACATCAAGGAATATAAAAGCGACAACGACTGCAAATTGCTTTGCAAGTGCACCCCGCAGACGAAGTTCAATGCGATAAGCTACGATGTGGAGCTAGATCTAGGTATCCCCATTCCTATTTCTATTTTAAACGCAAAGCATTTCTTATCTCTATCTATAAATGCCTCTATTTCTCTATCTAGCCGCCTGCATCTGGGCGCTCTCGTGGTCGCCTCCTTAAGTTGACATTAACCAAAATTGGCATAGGTGGGTACGAAAATAAGACGAACTGTCTGGTTGTGATATGGTGGTACGAGTAGCACGAAAATCTTTCCAGTCACATGCGGCACATACCGGGCGTATACCACGGGCCGCGGGATGCTGGTATGAGTTACAGGTGATTCACAGTGGATCGACCCAGGAACGGCGAGAACAGACATTGATAATTTAAGCGGGTGCATGTCCAAAAAATCCGGCATCAGCCACGTGAACCCGACGTATGCAAAGAATAGAAATCCGGATCCCAGCAGGAGTCGAAACCAGGTACTCTGAGCGGATATCAAATATTCTACCACAGAGCCAAGCCATGACTTGAAATTACTTTTGAAAAGATCCTATGCGCAAGAAAAATGTCGGTGCAACCAACGTCAATTGTGGTTGCAGTGCTGGCTATCTAATTTCATGACAAGGTAATAAACATTACTCATGTACTCATATGAAACAGACGTTACGTCGGCTTAACGCCAATCTTGGTTTTATTAAGACTTCTTGTTGGGCGAGTTGGTTAACATCAAAGGGGTACATAGTAGCGCAAACTTAGAAAATAAACACGAGAAAAGAAGTAGAAGGGAGCAGAAAGGTCGGACGCTCCCTCGTACTTGTTTTCTCGTGTCTTTATTTTCTAAGTTTGTGCTACTATGTACCCCTTTGATTTCAATGGTGGCTCCGCTTTTATAACCGTCAGATAAACATTACATATGTGCTACTATGAATCTGCAAGCTATATTCAAGCGTTGCTCGACCCGGAACAATACTCTGATCAACGCTACGCGTATGATATACACAGCATCGGCACGAAATGTGAATCGCAACGTAGCGTGCGCTTCGTTTCAATAACACTGACGTCTGTTCTCTAACATGAGCGCTAACGTTACGTCAGACCACAAGTTAGCCTTTAAACTTCAGTGTAGTCGGCATGCTTATTAAGCACACTATGTGCACACAACTCCATCTACAAAAACACGTCGATCCACCTCGTTACGCGTGACTTAAAGCTAAAAAAAAATGCAGCATAGACTCGCTGATTCACATAAAATCGGTTCCCACATACGTGGGATCTGCCGAATTTTTCCTAATACTTTGTTATTCTGTCTATACGTTAACATTGTCCCCTAACATTAAAAAAAATAGAGCATGCGTCTCCCATTCCCTTTTCGTCTTTACTGGATGCTTCGCCGATTGCACTTGTTATTCCTCAGTTGTAGTTTCGCACGCCCCCCGTTCCTGTTATGTTTTCCATTTATTTTCGATCCTTCGCCGACCCTTAAGTTATTGTAATCTTCAGTCTTCGCGCACACGTAGATTTCGGCAGCGCACGACACAAGCGACGAGAGCACAATGAAGAGAAACGAACGTCCAGCCCCGCGCCCCCGCAGCAAGCGCCTGCGCCCTTTCGGCACTTCCATTCCATTAGTTCCCCGTCGCCACCGAAAGAGGCGCCACCAGTCCCCGCGCCCGGTGCCTATGACAGGCGGCCGAATGAAAAGCGGCAAAGGCTTCCCCGTCGCTTTCGCAACCAGTCCCCCACTACACACCCCGCACCCGCGTAGGGCAGCTGCACCCCCCCCCCGTAATCCCCCCCCCCCTTCTTCCTCCCCCCCTCGCGCCTCGGTCATTCTTTCCGCGTCCCCTCCTCCGTAACGCTGTCGTCGCTCTCTCCCCCGGCCGGCGCACCTGCGCTGCGCTCGTCCCCTCGCTTCTCCGAGGAGTTGCCCGCAACCGCATTATAACCGGTCTTTCATTTCGGGGGACTGCACAATAAGCGGTATGCGTATACAGGAGTCCTATGGGAGGGTAAATGGGAGTCAGAAAAAACCGCATTATAACCGGTCCTGCACTGTAAGCGGTTACGTTGTAAATGGTCTGCGCTGTAATAGAACAAGTGCAATGAATGCTTGCTCTACCAAGCTGCCTTTGTGGATGTGTTTAAAATAAGGACAGCTAATCTTCAAGGTCTTGGTAAACCCAGATGTAACATTGGACAGTAGCATGCAAACGTTTTCATTCAGTCAGGTTAGAACAAAGCACACACAAAAAAAAAAAACGAAAAAAAAAACCCAGAAAAATGCCTTAGTACTACTGTTTCGGTCTACAGTTTGTGAATGAATCATGAATGAGATGTAGCCATATCAGTTCATGACGTTTGATAGTGCAGGAGAGTGTGGACTGTACATATTTTTGGATATGGTAAAAAAAAAAAAGTATGAATTATGTTTAATCTCCAGCTTGTGACCTAGAAATAGTTGCGATTGAAATGCTATTGTTCAGACTAGGGCTTGGGCATAAAGTTCTCTTGAAGCTCTCAAATGATTCATTTGTACATGAGCAGAACTCATTGCTGGGCTAGTTGGCACATTACTTTGAATAAACTAGGTGCCAAACCACCCACAGAAGAAAAAAGACTTAAGAAATGGAAGGGGCATCCCTTCTGTTTTGTTTTTCTTTCTTCTGGTGGTGGTTTGGCGTCTAGTTTACTCAAGGCATTTGTACATGTTTATTTAGAATGGTAAAAAAAAAAAAAAGCGTTTAAGCAGTAATCGCGCATCGAACAGAGTGCCTGCTATGAAAGCTCACATGTAGCTTCAAAATCTCGGACATGATAATGAAATTTCCAGGTCCCGGGTGGCCAGGCTAGCATATGTTTTTCTCTTGGGCAGTATTGATTCTTATGCCTTCTTGTGTCTCCCAACTAGGCTGGACTTGTTCATCACAAGGGGTCCGGAGAATGAGAGCGTGTTCCACATGCACCCTGGTTCGACGGTAAGTCTGCTCGAGGCGGCCAGCAGCTGCTCCAGGGAGACCCTGCCCGAGAACGGTGTGTCTTCAGCCGCCCCTTCCTGCAGCGTGGGCGGCTCCTAGCGCCCTTTTCCTCTCCTCGTTGGGTGTGCAGATAGGGGCTGAGGAAGAACGAGTGGCTGCACAGTGTGTTTTAGAGAGCTCTGCTTCTCGTCTTCCCTACGCCGTGTGACAGTTGCGCTCAACAATCCTTCTCGCACTTCCAGCTGTCATTGGTGCTGGCAGAATCGCTTGCCTTCCTCTCGCTCTCTGAATGTTAGGTAGGTGACACTTCGAAAACTGCTATGTGGTGCCCTAGTGCAGATGAGTCCTAGGTTCGTTATCTTGTTTTCATCTTCATTGTTGTACCGCTCAGAGACATATTTCTGTGCAAACCAGTAGTGACCCTGCAAGTTTCTGAGATTGCTTCTCTAGCATGCGTTGAGCCATTGATATTGTGCTATCGGATGCAGCTCTGCTGGCTGGCAGCACTGTTGACTGATAGTTCTGTGAGCAACACTGTTTACACTTGTGTGTTGATGACTTACTGTCAGTGGTGAGATAACGAAGTGCCATTAAAGGCTGGTAACATTACAGGTCATTGTTGAGGTGCAGTACTATCAGCTAGAGTGCTGTGTAGTCAACTGTGTAGGGCACCTTAAGAATACAGGCTTCGTCAGTTGGTATGCAGAAATTCTCCCGCCTGTATGTTGGCTAACTTTATTTCATCACCATCAGCCTCCCAAAAATAGCATGTGTATGAGGGCTCTGTTGTGTAAATTTGTAAAATAATTTTTTGGCTACCCTCCTTCCCTCGCCCCCCCCCCCCCCCGCGTTTTCTTTTTGCTGGCGAGGTTGTTTTGACGCCATGTCGTTGTACTTTTTTGTCTAGGAATCTAGTGGTGGTTGCTGTTAACCAATTTTTGCGATGAAACGCACTGTAGTATTCCCGTATTGACACATGCTCAGTTAAAACGTGACACCATTCAGTGCCTGCTCTGCCGTAGACTCTGAATAATTGCGGAGTTGATAAAGGGCTTCGTGAATAGAGATTTCAATTCTTCTTGCATGTTGACTTGCCTGCACATTTAGCTGCCGGAGTTGTATATGCACAGTCTTCTGCACCTGTGTGCTCCGGTATTAAGTATATGCACATTATGTTCGTTCTGAAGTCCGAGTTGTAGATGGGTGAGGAAGTAAAGAGGAAGACTCCTATGCTACAGCATAGTAAAGGAGACTACATGTGTTTTCAAGAAATGATTTGGCTGTCTTCCATTATCTTCTTCCTGTCCATAATTACAATATGAGTGGGGCCTACGCAGTGCCATTAACGTGTATTTCTACCATCTTGAAGTGCCTGCTTGTGTGGTGGGTTCACGGAGTTAGGACTTGAACCCCTGTGCAACTTGGCATGCATGCATAGTTATATGGAATTGCTCGTCCTTTTTATTTATCTTACTTGCAACAAACTCCCACTTGCAAAGGTACCATTAACCTCCACCAGTCCTTGGAAGCACAATTGTGGATATGCAAAATTCTGCAAGTACACTTCCCTGTAGATTTCGTTTGAACCGCGTGTGATGGAACCGCGTGTGATGGGGCAAATAGAGCAGGTGCGAACAAGCTGCCACCACTGTTCATGCCACCATCTCTCCCTTACATCCCGGCTCTTTGAAAGCTTGCCTTCAATTCAGTGGTGCGAAGAGCAGAAGGTTGGCTATCTTGTGTTGGCCCGCCTCAGTGTGGAAAAGCCTACTTGCAATATTTCGCATATCCTTTATTTCACACATTGTGATGATGCCGTTGCTGTTCATTGTCATGTTTAAACATGAATCTGACAGTTGTCCATAAAAACTTTCTATTACTTGCACACACTGGCAGTGTGTGCGGAGTGAAAGCTGAAGGTCATGTTTTAGCTCAAATATGGCTTGCCTTCAGTATGATTTTTTTTCATAACGCTTTTGCGGATTTCTATAACAGATAGAGGCAAACTTCATGGACCCTGAGGTTGTACTTAACACAGGCGTGATGTGCTTAATGTAGCTTTGTGTCGAAGTGTTTTCTTGGTCTCTTGGATGTTTTCTACCTAGGACAATTATTTCCGCATCAAAGATGCACAACTGCTGTGTTCGCAACTTTGTAGTTTTCTAACACAGATTTTGTTCATTGTTCTTTGCTTGGTTTGGTAACACACTTGGTAGATTTGAAGTGTTACACCGGTAAACTTAAGTTTATCAGGCTATGCTATGGTGTTTCTTTTGTTCATTCATTGCTATGTAAACTGAGCTGCAGGTGCCTTGTCATTCTTATAAAAGTATCCAAGATTTTTCTTTCTTTTTTAATTCCAGTGCAGTAGAAGGAATGGTTCTGCGTTAGCACATTATATTTGAAGCAAATAACACCCATGTGGAAAATGTTTTATTCGGAGTGTGTCTTAACAATATTTATAACAATAAAGCTACACAAGCTGCAAAAGATTTGCAGTCTTAAATAAATGTCATGTATGCAAACAGGCAAATATTAATAACTTTGCAGAAATTGGAATGGGAAGAGGTGTTCACTGAAAAAGGAAAGCAGATGGCAAATTATGCTTGCTTAGTTTCCAAATGTGGCATTATGAGATGCAGAAGCTCCAAGGTGTGTAAAGAAAGTGGTGTGTAAAAGTTCTGATGTTTCTATAGAGGTATGCTGTTTCATGCTTACCATTGCAGGCTGTAATGTGCCTACCAAGGGCTTGATTGTATGTTTGATTATATTTTGTGCATGTACATTGTTTTGTGGGTCAATGTAAATACGAATGACCACTGTTTTTCTTTATTTATTATTGTATGTGCTTTTTAGTGGCTGGGTGTCTATATACATACTAGTTTGGAGTTGGCGATGGGCATAATTGGAGGCGAAATGTGTGTGAGGGGTAATGAGCTGCGTCACGGTTATCATTCCACTTGGTTTGGTTTGAGCTGTCGTGCCAGCTTGAGCACTTGAAAACACTTGTTCAAAATCGTCCATTTGCACGTGCCTTGTGCACCGTAAGCTTGCGTTTGCCCTGCTGGTAGGGTAGGGTAGGGGTTTAATACCACAGCTTTTTATGCAATGCCCTTGTAACGAGCTTCAGCACTGGGGTTCTTATGAGAAAGTGCCGTTGCCTTTTTTTAGGCTATAAAGATTGTATGTATTGTATGCATCTCTTTTCTTTCAACCGAAAATAGAACATTGTATACTTCTATACATTTTTCTGCTTCTATTAATATATATAGGCTAAGCTCTTATGCACTTAGTAAGCTTTTTACTTTGGATATAGTAGTTGCTTCAACACTTGCACATTGAATGTTAATGTAAAAAAAGTGCCCTGAATTTTTAAGGGTGCATTGAGCAATTTTAGTTTAGTGTTATTTATTGATCTTTTTGTGATCCATGTCCCGCATTCTAGCTGGACTGCACTGTATGTTGAAGGCAGTTTTGCCACTGTACTTAAGCTAACACTGAATTCCTCTGCAGGGGGTGTGTGTTGCTTTGGAGATGCCTTTTGATTATACCTTGTACCCATGTTCATAAACACTGCTGCCTCGGACACATCCGAGCATGAAAGGTGGAATAAAACGGCCTTTTGAAGAAACGAGTACCTTTCTCTGACTTATCTTGAGAATGATTGCAACGGACTGTTTATCGATAATTCCTTGGCTCTTCTTTTGTGTGCTGAGTGTGTATATGTTGGTAAAATGTGCATGCTTGGTTTTGAAAGCCTTTAATGAAGACTGTTGCTCGCTGCTGCTGAACACACACAGTGGGTGGCTGCTTCAAGCACAACAGACTGATACAGAACAATGCCGCATGTGGGAACGTACCTGAGTTGGTGAGGTGTTGGCTGTAGAAAAGTTATCCTTTGGGAACTGCTTTTCCACTTAGGTGTTTTTTTTTCATTGTGCTGCTCTTCCTGCATAAACATAAACTTTCCAAGCTATACAGTACTGTACCACTTGAGCGAACGTCAGTTAAACGAACTATTCACTTGTACAAACTTTTTTTAAGTCCTCCACGGAAGCGACATTGAACCCAACACTAATTCACTTCAGTTTAACAAAACTCTGTGCGTAGCACATTTCAGTTTTACGAACATATTCTGCGACACCATCCAATGCCTCTGAGGTCATGATGATCACTTCAATCAAGTACAACCGCTCATTTTGTAGCATAGGTTTTAACCGTGACCTTTGTGATCAGCTCCACCAACGCCGCGTTACCGGAGCTAATCGTGGAGGCCACGTTAACCACAGTGATAGCTGCAGCCTTTGACCTGCAACTGCGTGATGGTTATCATGAGTGTCAAACGGAAGCGCATGTCTTTGGAAGGAAGTCTGGGTATCTTGCATAGAAGCACTGATGCACTTGGAGATAGTCAACTGCCGATTTTTCGGACGCCCGATTTTTCGGACATGCTTGAAAATTCGGACGCTTTCGCGGCACCGTCACAAGCCCCATAGACGTCCATGTATAAGAACGTCTGATATTTCGGACGCGGAAACTCTTCAGCGTCCGATTTTTCAGGACCTTTTGCCCAAATTTCTGGTGGGAAACGGCATTATTTAAAGCCCCAACCTATGCCACATTTATCGTCTCGCACAATTGAACCAGCGCTTTCGCGAGTCGATCTGTTTGCGGCCGTAGCGGTGTCCGAAAGTCGACTTTGCCGCAATGCTTAGGTGTTATGGGGTGAAGCAGATCAAAAATACGAAGGGGTTACTATCACGGCGCAGTGCAGGCGATTTCTTTAGAGATAAACACTGGGAATGCATGGAGGCGTGATGGCGGCAGGTGGCAAACTCGCCAGTACGACTTAATTGCTGACAATTCTATATGATAAGCATCTTCAGCTAACTGCTCGGTAGTGCATGAGGTCCAGCGTAGTTGTAAGCATACTGCACGCTTTTAATGGGCGACAACCCGAACGCGCCGCGCCGCCGTTCGTGTTGCCTCTTTGTGCGAGACCGCTAAGTGCTCCGCACAGACGCGTTGCTTTGAGGAACGAAAGCCGCATCGCCGCGCCCGTGTGCGGTCAGGAACTCAGTGGGCCTAACGAACACCTTCACGGCAAACGTGCGTACACTACAGCTAGCAAGTGCCCCGGCAGTGACGGAGTCTGCGTAGTTGGCGACGTGCTGCACACAACTAGGAACGATTGGCTGCACACGGCGGTGATTTTCGTTCAGTAGCGCATCGTTTGCGTGCGCACACGTATTGGGGAAAGTCGGACGATCCGCTCTTCCGCCACAGCCTTTGTGTTTCGCGTCATCGTTCCCAAACGCCCCATGCGAGAGAGCCGTAACTTAATCCACGCTTTGCTGGTATCGGCACAATAGTTAAGCGGGGTACGCGGCACGTACCGAATGTATACACAAGAGCCTGGGCGCTCACCAAATTGCCTGATAAATGTGCTGGGAGCCATTGAAGCTATTTCGGGCATGGGTGGCGATTTGACCACTTGAGCGGAATTAAAAAAGCATGAATTCGTTTTTTCGGACTGCCCGATTTTTCGGACGATTTTGCGGTCCCTAGGGAGGGAGTCCGAAAAATCGGCAGTTGACTGTATACTGAAGTTCTCTTTTGCCCAGCAAAGTTTTGTGGTGGCGAAGGTTCGAGAGAACTCTGACAACTTGACTCGTGACCACTGCGGTCTTGAGCGCATGAGTGCAGCAAAAGATTACTGCATTCTTGACAAGATCCTCTATAAGAATCACTTCACACGAAAAATAAGCAGCACAATATTTAAATGGGTTGAAACTTCATTTGATCACCTGATCTTATCTTCAGCTTGCGGTAACAAGCTACAACATAGCCGTTTCGGTTCAGCGAACTTTAAAGTTTAACAAACTTTTTCATGAGGTCCCTTCAAGTTCGTTCTATTGAAGTTTAACAATATCTTGCAAGATTAAATCCTTGATCTTGCCTTGCTTGTGAAGAATTTTCAAGCTGTATGGATGATGTGTTGCTAAACGCTAGGATTTCAGGACTGTGCAGGTGGATAGGCCACCACATGGGTTACCTAGCAGGTTTGCTTTTCTCTGCTCTTGGCATGCAATTGGAGAAATTGCACATGTGTGCAGTGCAGTAGTCAAGCACTGATAACAAAAGCTTAGTGTCTGCATCCAGTTATGAGTCTTGCCTTATTGAAATAATTTTTTAAAGTTATAATCCTGAAGATTTACATTGGCCTTTTTAGGCAAGCGGTGCTTATTATGAACTACTTTATTTCATCCAGTTTGACAGTGCTGGTTCTAGTTGCATTTGCATTTGGGTAGTAATGGCAGTGTCATAGTAACTGCTCTGCAGATGTTTTATGCTAGCGTGATGACAAATTTGTAATTGTAGCTTGTATATATGCTTCTGTTAAATAAGTTTCATTGGCAAGTTTGGTTTCATGCTTCAAAAGAGTCAGCATCTCAAAAGCGTAACAGATGGATCATACAAGGCATCCGTCATAGTCCACTATTTGCGCTTGTTTGTGTACTAGTTCATTTCTTAACTAGTAATCATGTACACTGAATTTCCTGACATGCAGAAAAGCCAAGTGCACACCTGTACAGATCTGAACCTCTGCTTTTGCATACCCAGTATAACTGCACAGTTCCGCTTTCCAGCAACTGTTTTCCCCTGAAGTCTATTGAATTTCACTGCCTGCCTGTTTAGCCAAATAAACGTCGATAATGGCAGAATTGAACCGGTTTCACCCGAGTGACTTTGTGCTTAACTTGTTCAATACGAGTGTTCCTGTTGCAAACTGCAACGGGTGTATGAGTGTGGTTAATCTTTCTGGTGAGATGCACTTTCCGGACTCCAGAGTGGCTCTTGGCTTGCCTTGCAGGAATACGAGGAGTACGATTCTGCCGGGCCACCTTTCCAGTGCTGTGCTTATCTGTAAAAGGCACCAACAATGCTGGTTTTTTCTCCCATAACACTGGTCTTCATATTAGATGTCAGGAGTAGGGATTAGCTAGGGTGCAAGCACGGCACACATTGGGAAGCAGCAAATGAAGTGCTCATGCGATCCCTTCCATCTGCCCTGCTAGTTGCCCTTAGTTTCAACATTGGTCAAACAACAGCTTTCATTGCTAAACATTTAGTGTTAGACATAGTCTCCAGTTAAGCACACAGTTGTGTAGTTTGTCTTGTAATGTATAAAGACTAGGCATGTGCAAATAGTAAATTTTAGGTTCGAAGCGAATAGTGATTTGGTCGAATAATTTCAAATTGAATTCGAATTGTCAATATTGCATATTATATGAAGAAAAATGAGCATATTTGTCATAACTCAACTAACTTGTGCAATATTTTTCTAAAATTTAAAAAAGGCATGTGCAAATGTCATTCTTTTCGGTTCAAAGGGAAGTGGAAGCAGCTTTGAATAGTAGCAGGATTTGACTTTCGGTAGATTGCAAGTGATAACCTGCAAAACATGTTACGTTTTAAAATCTACCATACTTAGAGCATATAAGCTGGTATAACAAGCTTTTAAACTTAAACAATGATGAATCGATGGGAGGTAACCTTGAAGTGAGGCTTCGCGGCAGTGCGGATTTTATATCGGTATAGCACTCTTGCAGTACAATGAAACCACCTTTACTGGGGGTTACATACGGTTTTTGTGTCTATTCGTTCATTACGAATACTTCGAAATTTCGGATAATTTGAATTCGTGTCGAAGCGAATTCGACTACTGCAATATTCACTCGAATATTCGAAGTGCTCGAATATTCGCACATGCCTACCGAAGACAGGTTTACAGCCTATCCCGCTTACAGCAAACTCCTTAATTGAATTCTCCGTAAGGGTTGGAATCGATAATTGCTGTTGCCCCTAGAACATGGAAAACTGGAATTTTCAAGGTGGATTGGTGTTTCATATATATACTTCCCTTGCGGCGGTTCATGACAGCGATGAGCAGACTCGGTGGTTATCGCTTGTGCTGCTGCTAGCAAAGCGTGCGTCATCGCGCAGCCACCACCATCGTCATCGTCGCCATCATCATCGTGTGCCGCCATCGTCGCTGCCCAATCGCGACGCAGCACTCCCGGCCGAACGCCATGTTCGTTTTCACGCGGAACGTTAGGGAGCAATCGCGGCGCACATAGAGTTACTGTGTGTGCTACCTTTGAAGGAGCCATATACAGTAACTAGGTGCGCAAGCGGGAATGTCACTTGGCGTATTGTTCTTGTATTTTATGGGCATATGTAGTAAGCAGAAAAACACTAATAATACTTAATAGATAGAAAGTTAGAGACTGTCTTAATAGGCGTTTTGAAAACCGATCTACAACTTGCGCATTGGAATTCTTTTGCACAGCTTAATTCGTTGCTTGAAAAGCTTAGTTAATAAAACATGCCTAATTAAGCAGGCAAAGAATAATGTGACTTACTCCATCAGGAACAGGCATTTGGTCGCGTCGTTATATTTTTAAACTCTGGCTTGAGTTAGCTGGGGCACCCTATGTGTTCGCGCGCGTGCGTGTGTGCGTGCATGTACCCGCATATATCGAACTCGCAAAAAACGGGACTACTTCGATATATCGGATAATTCGATATACAACTTTTAAGAGGGTATGGTAGTAGTGGCGTAGCCAGGGTGTTGCACACCGGACCCGTGCTCCCCCCCCCCCCCCCCCCCCGATTTTTTGTTTGTTTGCCATGGCGTACAGATGTCAAAATGACACTCGACCACATCTGCCGGCCCGGCCATGGATCGGATCTGCCTGCCCAGTCATGGATTCCCCCCCCCCCCCCCCCCCCGAAAAAAAATTGGCTGTGGCTTAACTCAGTTATGCCTGGGTGTGCGTAGCGAGAGGTACGGTTAATCTTATTGTTTAAATGGTTCTCTGTACTGTTACGCTTCTCGAGGCGTGCGGCTCGTTCTTCCTCCGTCTCCTCGGCTCGCTGCCTCCTCTTGGTTTCGTACCGACGACGAAGCCTGGTTTCTCGCAGTCTCTCCGACTCACTTTCCATATCTGCCCACGAATCCCACCGAGCCGCCCCTTCTATATATACGATGCGA
Source organism: Rhipicephalus appendiculatus (assembly GCA_030522465.1). Classification (NCBI taxonomy): domain Eukaryota; kingdom Metazoa; phylum Arthropoda; class Arachnida; order Ixodida; family Ixodidae; genus Rhipicephalus; species Rhipicephalus appendiculatus. The sequence goes on along the minus strand of JALIZH010023250.1, from coordinate 359,753 downwards.
CGCCGGCTCCTCCTCTGTTGTTGCAACGCGGTTTCACCGGCTCCTCCTCTGACGGCGAGCGGCACTGCCAGCTGCGGCGGTTGCGCGGCAACGGCTCAGCTCGCGGTGTGGCCACCGGCCACAGCGAAACGGCGGTAATACTGCCAATGTAGCTCTCGCTACAAAAATTTCTGCCTACGCCCCTTTATGGTAGGGTAAACAAGTTGTCCTGGTTACAGCTTTATATCTCGGGAACAGTACCATATTTTGTTGTGAAATTTTGCTGCTCAATAAGAGAGATTGTAGCCTTCACTCTGGGCAATTTCAACCTTGTAGCTTTTCCTAGTTGCTTCTGGTTGAGTCTCAAATTTCAGACTGTTGCACTAAATTAATCGTACGATTAATGTTGTGCACCAGTCTGAAAACGAAAAAGAGTATGACCGTGAAAGTTGGCACGCTCATTCAACGTGATATTGGTATTAATCCCTACCTATAAAAACGGGCTCGGATATTTATCTTGCAAGAAAAAAAATTTTGGCCACAATTGTCACGTGCCGTGAGGGTAACTTTCCAATGAATCTTTTTTTTTTTTTAATTATAATTCAAACAGTGTTTCATAGTTTTAGATTCAAACTATTTGGAAGGGATTTCGGTGTAATGTGAGAAAATTTGGGAGTGATCGGTTGGATAGTTTTGCAGAAAAGAAACATCAAATTTGGAAAATTTTCAAAAAAGTAATCCTAAGAAAAACACAATTTTATGTTAAAAAGAAACGCTGAACGTGCCCACAACGTACAGCAATATTTACGCTAAAAACGCATTTTGGCGGGGAAATTTGTGATCAAAAGGTGTGAAAATGGTAGCAAGGGAACATATAAAACCGATCTAGCCATAGTAATTATAAAAAAAGATGTGTACACGTAGAAACAGCGATGAAAAAAAAAAAGAAAAAAAGAGCCCGCGCATCCGTTAAGAGGTGCGGTCTTTGGCGCCATTTTTAAATGGCTTGGGGCACTTCTACGCGCTTGCCGATGCATATTCTTGCTCCTCAGAGAGAGCATTATTTTTAGTAATGAAATAAAAAAAAATCGCTCTTTTGGTCGATCTACCCTACCATAACCCCCTTAAAGGGGTACTGACACAAAATTTCGCGGCCGAGACAGCCTGCGGGTTCGATTCCCGTGAACATGTGCACATCATCTGCAAAATATCAACAGCGAATATAGTTTAGAAGGTATTTTAAATTAATTTTGAAGTTTGCGTGAGCGATCGACTCCCTCGCGGTAGCTCCCTCGCGGTAACACCATCAGAGGTGACCCTCGGTGACCTCCCTACTTCCCTCACGTGACCACGCTGCAACAAGTTATGATGACGTCATAGCGGCCATTTTCTTTTGCCGCGTTTTTTCCAGCAGTCTATACTTCTCGGCGGCTGGTCGCGAGTCCGTGGCCGCGGCGCGCGCGTTGAAAGTTTTGTGTTTGGCGACACTGCTGTCCCGTTTCCTATTCGAAAGGACTTCTTGATGCAGACCGTGCGGAAGTGCGTCACAGTTCTGTGTGCTGACGTGATCGAGAGCTGCGCACGCTAGGTGGTGATAGTTGCACCCGGCGGCTTGTCGTTTTTCGAGCTCTCTGAAACCGAAACTGAAACTGGTCGGTAATGAGGAGCCTGTAATTAAATATCTGTCGCGCGCTGCAGCAAACGAGGTGCCGTGTTATCACTAACAGGCCCCTAGCAACACATTGCAGCAAAAAAACGCGAGACCAAAGTTTTTGTGTCAGTACCCCTTTAATGAAATTATTGCATTTTACAGCGAATCCGGTGCGCAAGTTGGCTTCACGGCACTGCCTAACGATGGTGTAAAAAACACACCTTCACGACAATACCCAGGACTTTTTTTTTTGTATTTTTTCCGTGGTTTGCAGTTCAGGGTGATACGCAGGAGCGGCTTATACGCGAGAAAAAAATGGTATAGATGTAAATAACGCCACAAAATCTTCATACACACCCGTGCGTACTCGTCGGGACCGCCTTGTTTTTCAGTATCGTACTTAGTGTGCCTTTCGGGCTCTGATGTCGCGCGACATCAGAGCCCGAGAGGCACACTAAGAATTAACTAATGAATTATTACTTAGTAATGACAAAATACCGGTTTTAAGTACATACGACTATCCCTAGCAAACAGCAGGTACAACTTTCCTAAAGCGCATGTTTTTTTTTTCTTCTTTTTTTTAAAATCGTGGTCAGAGTTAGCTGGGACAGGCCTGCTGACTCGAAGGTGTCGCGGGTTCAACCCCGGCCGCGGCGGTCGCATTTCGATGGAGGCGACATTGTGGAGGCCCATGTACTGCACGATGTCATTGAATGTTAAAGAAAGTCCTGACACAAAAATTTTCGCCCCGCGTTTTTTTGCTGCAATGTGTTGCTGGGGGCCTGTTAGTCATAACACGGCACATCGTTTGCTGCAGCGCGCGACAGATAATTAATTACAAGCTCCTCATTACCGACACAGCCTCAGTTTCGGTTTGACAGCGCTCCAAAAACGACAAGCCGCCGGGTGCAACTATCACCACCTAGCGAGTGAAACGCTCGGTCACGGAGCACACAGAACAGTGACGCACTTCCGCGCGGTCTGCATCGTCTGCTTGCATTCACTTGTCATGCATGCTGCGTGATGTCGTCGCCGTTATCGTCCTCGCTGTCGTCGTCGGGCTCATCGTCGTCTGATGGCGACAATTTTCTTGCGACGGGGATGGAAGGAATTTACGACGGGGCGAATCACTTCAGGTTTGACCCGCTGGCGAGGAGTGCTTCGTCGGGAAGCGGCAACGATACCAGCGACGACGACCACGATGAACCTCGTGTCAGCAATGTACTATGGTAAGACCCGACACATTCGTGCACAAATGTTCTGCAGGGCAATTCATTTAGCCAAAGTACGTTCGCTTTTTCTACTTTCAATATCCGATTGAATCACTTGATAACATTGTGATGCCCTTCAAGTTGTTGGTGCCGAAGAAAGCTAGGTAACACCAGAGCACCAGACGTGAGCGATGCACAGGGTGGAGTCGGAAGACCCATGTACGCCAAGTCCGGCGCCTGTGTGGTAAAGCAATGCGCCTCGAAATAGAGCCCGCAAACGCGACTGTTCTGCACGCGGGACCAGTCCTGATACTCCTGACGTCCACAAGCGCACACGAACTCGATCCACTTCTGCCGCCGAGGTTCGTCGCGGGGAAACGTATGCAGCGATACGCCTGATCCCGACTTCGACGTGCAGAAGGAAACGGCGCAGAAGGATTTCGGCATTGTGGCCTGTCACTGCAGCCCAGGCAGCACAGGGAAATCAAGAAGTCCTTGGGAGCAGGAAACGGGAAAGCTGTAGTGTCGCCAAACACAAAACTTTCAACGCGTGCGCCGCGGCAGCGCCTCCTCTTGGCCGCGGCCACACACTCGCGAGCAGCCGCCGAGCAGTCACCAACAGCGCAGTGGCGAGCGCGCCAAAACAGAAATGGCGGCTACGACGTCATCATAACCTGTTGTACCGGGGAAGTAGGGGGGTCACCTCGGGTCACCTCCGAGGGTGTCAATGCCGCCAGGTGCGGCCTAGAATGCTGGATCGCGCACGCGAACTTCAAAATTCATATAAAATACCTTCCAAGCTTTATTCGCTGTCGATATTTTGCAGATGGTACACGCATGTACACGGGAATCGATCCAGCAGGCTATCTCGGCCGCGAAATTTTGTGTCAGTACCCCTTTAAAGAACACCATATGGCAAAAATTTCCGGAGCCCTCCACTACGGCGACCCTCATAATCCTATCGGACGTAAAACCACGGACGTTATTATTAGATGCGAAGCAGCTCTTTGACTAGCCTGTGTAACGCTGTCCCTCCGTGCGTCCGTACGAACGCGCCGCAACGCGCTCCCCTCGCCGCAGGTGTTGGAGCGGTGCCAAGTAGGTCACGCCGCAGCTGCGCGTTGACGTCACGCTCCCCTCGCAGTGCGCGCTGACGTCACTCTCTCCCTCGCCTGCCGCGCGCTCGCCGCAGCGCCCGCAGCTGCCGCCTGACGCGCAACGACAAGACCCACGCCAGCCATCGCTTCAAACGAATCTTACAGCGCTCACCGCAGCACCCGCGTTAGCGCCGTTCAACCCGTGACGTCACCCGTGCGCAACGCTGCTGCTTCGCATCCCATCAGGGTTCCCTTTGGGAAGATTTATTATTTATGAGTTGCGGCTAATTCATGGCCGATCCCCCGGGGTGGGTTCTGCCAACTATCCGAGAAAAAATTCGGCACATCCCACGCCTTGTGGGCATCGGTTTCACGCGAAGTTGGCGGCAAATAATAGTCTATGCTGCATTTATTTGGTTTGAGACAAGCGTTGCGCGGTGGATCGACGTGCTCTTCTTATCTGTAGCAGTTGTGCGCGCATCGTGGGCTTACCAGGAACGTCGAATACACTGGCTTTAAAAAGGGTGACTTATGGTCTGACGCAACCTCGGATCTCTTTCGGGTGCGATGATGTGCATATAACAATTTCGCTAGCATATTCCTCCGCAGTCGAGCAATGCTTTTATATAGCTTGCTGAATCACAGGAATAGAAAAGTAATGTTAATTAGACTGCTATAAAAGTGGAGCCAACACTGGAACCACAATCGACATTAGCCCGACATGACGCCTTTATCAAAGGATTACATATGTACTGCTTATTGCTTTGTTATAAAATCAGGTAGTCATGCAACCACAATTGACTTTACACCAACTTTAGGCCTGTATAGGGTGTTTTTCCAGAGCATTATGAAGACCTGGCGTGGCTTTGTGGTAGAATACCTGACTGCCACGCATAGTGCTTGGGTTCGATTCCTGCTGAGTTCTTGATTTCTATTCTTTGCACTCGTCGGGTCAACGCTGCCGATGTCGGTTTTTCTTAGAGCTCTAGCATACCCGCCCCGCCATACCGCGGTTCGTGGTATACGGTTATGTGCCACATGTGTCTGGAGGAAATGGTTTGACGACGTACCGTACGCGACGGGATTTTCGCGTTATTCGCGTCATGACCACACAATCCTATTCGTGAAACGCTCTTACCCTCTCATACCAATTTTGGTCTATACCAAAAAGGCGGTCACGAGAGCACCCAGACGAAGGCGACTGGAGAGACAGATACGTAGCTAGAAACGCTCGAACTGCCTTAGGTTCTCAAAGAAATGCTTCGCATTTAAAAACAACAACGTACTATCGTTTCCGGTTCATCGTAAACTGTACAGAGGTTAGTTACTGAGAAACCAGATTTGTGAAGGCAAAATTTATACGGGGAACTCTACAGCAGATTTAATAGTTATAGTCACCTCGCATTGATGTGAAAGCCATTTGGCAGAATTCTAAGAACTACAGGAGCCAGGAATCCTCAGATTTGATGAGAACTGTTTCATTAAAAGTTGCAGCCGTTTATATCTCGCTGCTGTAACGAACGGAAAATGTCTAAGCACGCTATTGCTTTTTGTTTTTTATTTGTGGCGTTACCGCAACGTGTAGTGGGTCTCATCCATCATAAATGATCGCAGCGGCATTCTGAACTCGATGAGCGTATTTATTATTGCGATAGCAATTATATGGACAGTCTCGACGGGTTTTTGCCGTCGCCGTCGCCGTCATGTCGCGTATGAAGTCCCAATTGATAAGAACCCCCTGCGCATCGTACGTTCTACCAGCAGGTAATAGCGGGCGAGCTGGAGCGGTGAACGCGGCTGAAGCGGCGATCAAACGAGCCGGCATCTCCGTCGCTCCGAGGCGCATGCGATAAGATCCCCCCCAACTGTTCAACCAGCCCCGCCCGTCGTTCGCGAGCTTGAAAAGACGCGAGGGGGGGTGGGCTGTCCCTCGAGCGACCTTCGATTTTACGACCGCCGTCGTCGCGGGCGCGCGCGTTATCTCCCCATCTCGGCAGCCGACAGCGGGCGGCCGGTGTACCCTTCTACGTGCTGCGCTCTCAACGCGGAAGAGAATTAAGATTGCGGTGAAACTGTGACATTTTTTTAGTATTCGAGCAAAAACTCTCGGCATAGTTCAAGCTCGCTTTAGCCTACTTCTTGCAGCTCAACTTATCGCCTTTCCGTTTTAGCGGGCACAAGCCATAAATATGCGCCATCATCATCGTCGTCCCCATTAGAATCTCTGGGTAGGCGTTCCACGGCGCGAGCGGCACGTTCTGCTCGCGGTGAACGTCGACAGTCGGAATCAAGCCACTGTAAGCAACGCTGTTCTGCCTTTCCACCAAAGCATCGCTAGCTCCTGGAAATGTCAACCGGGGTTGCTCCCTTTCGAGCCCGCAAAAGGAAGTTCGTGGTCAGGGCGAAGCCGTCCTCCGGCTCTGGCAAGCAGCAGTCCTGGCGACCTGCCGTCTCGTACGGAGGTGAACCTTCCTGAACTGTTCGCTCCTCCTGAGATGCATGCAAGATCTGACGATCCTCCAGCTACGACCGAGGGAGCTGCTTCCGAACTCAGGTCGAATGACGAGATTCAGGCGACTCCAAAGAAAACGGCAAGCCACAAGTCCGAAGCTGAATTGACATCTCACAGCATCCCGGCAGTGGCAGAAAGTGAACGGGAAGACAACACCAGGCCATTCGTCGAAGAGGCAACGATCATCAATTCAGAGTATGACGCCACTTTGGTCGACAAATCACATTCGAGTGCTTTCACCGACTCGGACGTAGCAGATATTGAGAAGACGCTGCGAAGAATGCTGCAAGTTCACGGCCCGTGCCACCTGGGTGAGCTGCTGAAAGTACTGAGCCCTTCACAGGCTCAGGAGGCCCTCCATGAATACGGGACCCTGACTGCATTTATAGAGCAACTCCAGGGATTTATTATAGTGCATGAGGACCCGTACACATTTGTGTATTACGAAGAGCCCGACGGTGACGACTATGACTGCGGTGTATCATCAAACCTCCAGGATGAAGCTGATGCCGGAGCGAGTTCAACTGCTTCCGACAATGTCGACCGCCAACACATGGTACCGGATGACTGCGAACTTCGGCGCGCACGTTCGAGCTCATCTAGCAGCAGTTGCTATGAGTCGGCCGTCGAGGAACAGCACGAAGAAGAAAGCCATGGAGTCAAGGATGCCGCTTGTCAGGTATCATCTCCTTGTTGCCATTCGCGAGGTGTACAAGCGGTGCACGAAACATCTGATGCCGAGGCACAGACAGAGGAGTTGGACATTTCTCGATTCGTGGAGTTGCAGTCGACACCGCAAAGCTGCGATGTAGACGTCGAGCAGATGAAAGAGCGGCTCCAAAATCTCCAACAGAACCAGGTTGGCGATGTACAGCAGCTGAAGACCGAACAAGTACTCAAACGTCCTGAAGCAGCAGCACCGCAGTACGTGGTCCAGCTGAAGAACTGCACTGCCACGAAAGAGCAGAAGGCGGCCGACAAGAACAGGGCAAGTGACGAGGTCAGCCCGCCACAGCCACGGCTACCGCTGCGACAGAGGAACGTCCCACCCCGTGTCAAGACCGAAAACAACCTGCTTATGCCTGCAGTTGAACCAAGACCCTGGCCACTGAAGCAGGTTGGCGAACAGTTCTCAAGGTCGGCAAAGCCACTGCCACAGTATCACAAGGAACCTGACTGTAAAAAGCCTGGTAATCCATCTGCAGACGTCGAATGCCGACGGTCGAGCCAGGAACAAACAGCGAAGAGCACTACAGACAAACAGATAACAAAGATAGTGCGTATTGCAAAGAATGCAACAGCCAGAGCTTTCTGAGCACGAGATACTCATCAAGATAGACCGCCTGCGCCGCTCTCGAGGTGGTCTATCCGGAATGACGTTTGGCGCCATCGTGGGACTGTTGCTTGGAAAACCGGAACTTGAGCATGAAGACAAGCATTGAAAGGAAGGGAATAAACTACCTGACAAAAGAATAAAGTAAAACTGAAGCTTGCTGCTGTTAAGTGGGTGCAGCTTCCATGCAAGCCTGATGCTTATTCATTCTTTTTTACTTGATGTGTAAGTTCATGTACTCATATTTTAAAAAGTGTTTTCATTTTCGCTACTTCGTTTTCATCAGCATGCTTGTAGTTGATGTATTATGTGCTTTATAATATGTAGCTTCCTTCTCCTAAGTATATTACCAAGAAATGTGCAGCTCTCTTCGGCGCGTTTCATATCCAAAGACTTTGCCAGTATTACCCGCGTTTTTACCATCGCGAAAGCTTGCCGATTACTTTACTGTACCTGTCCAACGCCAGCCCGCGCTGGAGGTTTTCAGGGTTTGAAGAATATTTTACTTAGCGGGATAGGTGTGTGCGCAGTTCCCGCATAGACCACTCATTGGTTATTGCAGGTGAGGCAAACGTAAATTTCTATATGACAAAAATTGCGGAGGTTCTAGCGAATGGAAACTTAGTGCTTAAGGACGCTTTGCAATGATATAAACTGAAATACACGAGCTCCCGTGCGGTGCTTGCAAAAGCGTAGAAGTTTGAGTTGAAAAATGAATAGGCACCCCGTTACCCCCTGCCCTCTGATGCGAAGAACCGTATGCATAGTAGTGGAGTTGTCGATCGCAGCAGATCTGCAGCGTCGGAGCGACTATTCTCACGAGCTGATCGTTTGGTCATTCAACTTACTTGTTGGTTTGCCAGCATGTTTCTTGTTCTTTCGACACGATCATTCCTTGGAATGGACCATATTGATGAAAGTAGAATGGGATGGAAAGGTGATGAAAGCGTTGCAAGAGCTAGAGCTATTGGTTGTCTACCAATTAACAGTGCAGGCGTTCAAGTGCAGCCGCGCTGCATCAAACGTCTCGGCCTTAGAGCTTCATACAGTATTGCCTCAACCAGTTGACATTTATCTGCTACGTTAAAAAGAGCATGTCCTTCGAAAACCCAAACCCTGTAACTTTTTTTTTCTTTCGTCGTTTCACATTGAAATCTTTTCGTATAATTTCACTGGACTTCATTTTTCACTAATTTCGTCTTTTCTTATTTCTTTCTTCGTTCTGCTGTGTTTCACTCAGCAAGTTCCGCTAAAAAGACCGGTGCACTAAATGGTGCTGCATATATTGTGGTTTACAGGAAAATGAACGACTCAGGACTACGGAAGACACAAAAGTGACACAGTGCTGTGTACTCGTGTTTTCTTTCATCCTGCGTCATTTCTTTGAGCTCAACCTCAACATGTGCACTCAATAAGTGTTACTTTATTGCGACATTTCATGTTGCCTTTCGTAACATTCGAGGAACACTCCTTATTCGATAATCGTCAGTGAAAGTGGCAACAAAGTGTCACTCGATTTTTGCGTTGTTTGGTTTTATACCATATGTTGTTTATCCTTGCCCTAGTCATTAGCACCAATGACGTTTAGTATTGAAGAAAACAAATACCAATATTTATTAAACTGTTACGCATTTTGTATTTTAACGCGTTTAAAACGGAAGTTCCGGTGTCGGCATCGGTGTCGTTGGTTGTGAGTGAAAAAACTAGCGTTGTCTGTGAGCAAGAAGTCGAGATAGGTGCAAATAAATAAATGATAAAAGCCGGCAGATCTCACGCACTGTGGGAATCGATGTAATGCGAAGCAGCCAGGAAGGAGCAAATCATGCTTTACATAATTTGCATGTCATGCTTTACATGTTACGACCTGTCATTTGTGTTCGTCATACAGTCACTCGCGATATACCAATTTTGGTGTATGTCAAGCTAGCGAACTGGACGCAAGCGCACCATGAGCGTGGCATGTAAATGGCATTGTAGATGACATGCATGCCAAGATTTTCATGTTACCAACCTGCCACTTATGTTCGTTATACAGTCATGTCACTCAATACCAAATATGCTGTATATCAAGCTAACGAAACGGCCGCGAGCACGCCATGAGCGTGGCATGCAAGTCATGTCGCACATGACAAGTCATGATTTCCATATTACCACTTGTCATTTATGTTCGTCATAGAGTCATGTCACTCAATACCAAATTTGGTGTATTTAAAGCTAAAGAAACGGCCGCGAGCGCGCCATGAGCGTGGAATGCAAGTCATGTCGCTCATGACAAGTCATGAGCGACATGACTGTCATGACTCTTGAGGCGAAGCTCAAGCGGCCTCACACTTTTCCATCTTTTGTTGCGTTCCATCTCCCAAACAAATCAATGAACTGTGATAACCCAACATGAGTTATAAATGGCTTTTCCGCTTTTCTGAAAGCGCCCGCCGGAAATGTCGACTAATCGATTAATCGACGAAAAAACCTTCATGGATGGCGACTAATCGATTGATGTCCAAACCGGTGAACCGGTCAATCGTCAATCGATTAAACAATTTAATCGATCATCCCAACAAGAGAGGCGCGCCCGATAGAGGGCGACTCCGCAACTCCTCGCCCCCAATAGTGCGCTGATTCGTTCTCCTGTAATAGTATAAAGATGAAGTGTAAGCAGTGTAAGGGGCATGGAGGAAGGAAAGCTAAAGGTGAGGCTCTGACATCATATTTTTTTTACTATGTCAGGGACCGTAATTCTCGTGAAATGCAACATGCTCCCTGACCAGACGAGCGATCGTCGCACTCTTGACGAGGTGCAGAACGCCTGCAGTGTTTCCGATCACGGAGGCAGGGCAAAACCAACCACGTTAGGTGAAGGAAACTTTCAGGGGGGGGGGGGGGGGGGGGACAATCAATACACTCGACCGGAAAAAAAAGGACGGCTTCCGCATTTGAGTCGTCTTAGGCCAATCCCATACGGTGGGTGTGAGCCAAAATTTTATGATCTACATCTACATATGCATCTAATGCATAAGGGACCGTGGGAATTTTTTAAACTTTAGCAGCCTAGTAGGAGTCCGAGGAGGCTGTAGGCTTGCGAACGATGACACCGTCGGAACAGGAAGGCTGACATGTTGAGTACATTTTACCGCATTATAAATACATATTATCGACACTCTTAATTCCGTGCGTACATAAAAATGGGCTTATTCCATTTCAGCTACGGCGCGCTTTTTTTTTTCTTTTTTCTTTTTCAAATACACGCACTATTTCTGGTCAAGTTACCAGGAATATTGTGTAATCCCACGACGAACCAATCCACCTTCGCTCGTGGGTATGTGCCCGGGCTGGGCAAAGATCATAGGCGTATCAGCCGGGGGGGGGCAAGGGGGGCGCGGGCCCCCCCCACTGAGAAAAAGTTAGGGGGCTGAGCCCCCCCCACTTTCGACAGTGGTCACTGTCGGCTGTACGCTGGGAAATCAACAACTGAGGTGAAGTTTTCCTTCATCACAGTAATCACTCAATTATATAATGAAAATTTTGCTACCCTTCAGCTGCGAAGATTTCCCTTGTAGGCTCTTTTCGGTGCGGGCCGCCTATGCGACGCTTTCGTGCCTTGGGCTGTATCAGTGCAGAGCAGGCTAGCGCTGAGCAGGGGCCCAAGAACATTAGATCACTCGTTCATGCTTTTATTCTGCTGTGCCTGGACTGACAATTAAATTATCGACGATGCAAATTCGGGTGGGAACGAGCAAACGTTTTACGGACCGATCAAACCGCTTCGTGCTTCAGGAAAATCATTTTCTTTCATTGAAAAGGAATATCATCGCCGCTGCTCTGTCGAAGCTGATGTGAGCCGATGAGTGTGACTAAGTTTTTTTAATCTTTTAGTTTTACCGCACTGGAAGCGCCAAAAAAGGTTTCCGCTTTAGTCTCCGATCAACGTGATCAGCGTTGCCTATGGTGGCTTGCAGCAATGGTGGCAGCTTCCAACAAGCCGACGAATAAAGCAGTGGACTCGAGCACAGTGGGAAGCTCAGCTTTTATGCTTGCCCCGCAACTTGATCCACTGGACCAGGAAGATGGTGGAGGTCCGTGTTTTTTTTGGACTGAGGATACTTAATTAACAGTCGGGCTAGTTGGTTTTCATTCAACTTGAGTTGACTTTTACAGCTCAAAATACAACTCGGTCAGCATAGAAGCACACACGCGCAGCGCAGCTTATTTCGTTCTCGCCCTCTCTCTCTCGGCAAGGATGAGCTCACAGAGTTGTATACGCGCACAAACAGCTAATCGTCGTTATGCTGCAACTGAAAATATTTATTATACTCATATGAATCCATCGCGCCAGCTGTTACAAGTAGCCACTGCTAATGTGATCGGCGGGCAGCCTACTTGAATTACGTTTAAAAGGAGACGCTCTCCGGCTATTCCAAATAGCTTTAGGTATTGTTGAGCACATTAATGCGCTGTTTAATGTGCATATGTCATCATAAATACCACGGAATTTGGCAGATCCGTGACGTCATGTAACAAGCAGGCGATTGTATGGCACGCAGAAAATTTTTACGAATGCCGAAGAACCAATGGCCAACAATATGCCATATTAAAAAGCCGGCGGATCCCACGCACTGTGGGAATCGATGTAATGCGAAGCAGCCAGGAAGGAGCAAATCATGCTTTACATAATTTGCGTGTCATGCTTTACATGTTACGACCTGTCATTTGTGTTCGTCATACAGTCACGTCACGACATACCAATTTTGGTGTGTGTCAAGTAGCGAACTGGACGCAAGCGCACCATGAGCGTGGCATGTAAACGGCATTGTAGATGACGTGCATGTCCAAGATTGTCATGTTACCACCTGGCACTTATGTTCGTTATACAGTCATGTCACTCAATACCAAATTTTGTGTATATCAAGCTAACGAAACGGCCGCGAGCACGCCATGAGCGTGGCATGCAAGTCATGTCGCACATGACAAGTCATGATTTCCATATTACCACTTGTCATTTATGTTCGTCATACAGTCATGTCACACAGTACCAAATTTGGTGTATATCAAGCTAACGAAACGGCCGCGAGCGCGCCATGAGCGTGGAATGCAAGTCATGTCGCTCATGAAGTCATGATTTCTACATTACAACTTGTCATTTATGTTCGTCATACAGTCATGTCACTCAATCTCAAATTTGGTGTATATCAAGCTAACGAAACGGCCGCGAGCGCGCCATGAGCGTGGCATGTAAATCATACTTTTAATGACAAGTTATTCATGATTTTCATGATATGACTTGCCATTTATGTTCGTCATACAGTCATCTTCTGCCATACCAAATTTGGTATAAATCCCATTAATGATACGGCCAGGAGAGCACAAAGTCGTAGGCGGCTAGATAGATAGATAGCTAGATAGATAGATACGCTCAAAGTCGCCGAAGTTCGCCAAGAAATGCTTCGCATTTAAAATACTTCGTTCTCTTATTTTTTACGTGGTCGTGCATAAGTGGTCATTACGCAATCGATCATTTTCGAGTCATTTGTAGCCACGCGTAACGAGCAGGTACTGTGTGCATGATCCAGAATGTTTCGACCAATCATAAACAGCTAACGACCATTGCGGAAGGAAGCAACGAGGGATAGTTTAACGTTAAAGTCGGAAACATTTCTTTGAACAAAAAAAAGTCACAGTTTCACCACAAGGCGAAGCAATGAATGTGATAGCAACAAATTGGAATGTCAAGCGACGAATGACAAGCAGGTGGAAACGTATAGTGCGCTGCTCACGCACACATGACGCACGAAAACAACACGCACAGAACGAGAGAGAACTAACAACGTTCACCGCTCGACACTTAACGCGCTGCTCAAACAAAAACGACGCACGAAACGAATTCACAGGTACGGGCGAGCGCGAACTAACAAGTGTCACAGTTGTTACTTCTCTGTGTTTGAAAAGCGTGTTCTTTTCGCAAACAGGGGGGGGACTGCCGCGAGCGAAGTGACCTTCGTGCGCTCGGTAACTACAACGCAATCGTTCCGAACAAAAGCCCATTTCTCCCCCACCGTGAGATAAGCGCGCGTGCGAACGGGCGAACGGGCGAACGGGCGTCTACCCCCCCCCCCCCCACAGGGCAAAGGGCGCGAGCGGATGAGCGCGGGCGTCACGACGAGTGGGGCCGATGGGGCGCCGTGCTATGGCTAGCTATGGCCTCGCCGAGCGCGCCCTTTGCGCCATCTCGCTGGTAATGCTCAAAACACGCTGAAAACTTGCTGTATATAAATAGCTCGCCGTTTGAACGCTGACGGACCTGCGCTTTCGTGGATCAGCGGTTAGCGCCGCGCGCTGCAGAGCGAGAGGTCCCTGGTTCGATGCCGCGCGTGGGAAACATTTTTCTGATTTATTTTTCTTTGAGGCTTTTATAAATATATAGATACATATACATATACGGGGGGATGACTGCGGGGGACGGCGGCCAACGGCGACGCCGACGGCGAAAACCAGCCGAGAGTGTCCATGTATAATTGCTATCACAATAAATCTTTGGTTACACCGTTTGTATTGGCGTACTTATGGAGGTGCCGGAGGGCCCTTTCAGAAATGTTGTAAATACATATACGATGACTCTAAACAATGCCCTACGTCCCTAACACGACAAATTATTTATTTAAGAAAAGGGTTGACAACTTGACAAAAAGAGTAATATAATAATAGTAATAATGTCAATAAGCACGCGCTAGAAACACTGTTTGGACAATTAGCAAACAAGGTAAATTATAACCTACACAAGCCTGAATATACGCAAGAAAGTGTAGTACTTATTATGAAAAAGTATAACGGCAGTCATTCACTAAAAAAAAAAAACATTCGTGAATCATCCGTCATAGGAATCAGTATAGCACAAAGTAATACGCGCCCTTACAGAGGTGATTGAATGTTTACTGTGCAGTACATTGATATAGGAGGGTTTGCACAATGTACATTTCGTTGTTTGACAGATATAGCACCGTTTAACGTGGATGCACCCTCGTTGACACTTGGTGATATCTCCATTCCGACGACTAACGTCCGTGGTCAATGATTAAACAAACCACTGTGGTAGCTGGAGATGTTTACGGCCAGAGCGCAATCAGAAAACGAGGCGTGATAGCCAGAAAAGCGTCACATGTTGGATGCAGAAATCGCGCTAAAATCGCCATCCCGCGGCATGTTAAAGTGTGATTGAACATCACGGTCGTACTGGAGGGAAACACTAAGCGCGTCCTGTCGCCCCTGTAGCCTGGCCGCCATTGTTCTTGGGGCGAGCGTAAGCGAGGAACGCGTTTATTACATCCAAGTAAGGCAGGCGCGCGTCCCAGAGCTAGTTTTGGTTTGGATGGACGCTATGAGGAAGACCAACGCTTGGGCTAAGGTCGCCGCCTCGCAGTGTGTTAAGGCGTTGACATAATCGCACTACTATTGAAAACGTGCCGAATGGGACGGACGCGTAGCAACAGGCGTTGAAGGCGCTAACCGTGGAGGCCACAGTAATGATGATTGGTTTACTTTACCGCTCCCAGAGAGCGACACCACCCCACTGACCAAGAGCACTGTAAGAGGAAAGTGTGAGATATGAGAGGCGCGTTTGTAAAGCCGTTAGAGTCTGTGGCCATGGCTCAGTGGATAGCGTGATCGGAACTTGTTTATGCGGATCGAGAGGTCATCTGTTCGATGCCCTTTCACGGAACTTTTTAGATGTGAAGCATCTTATCGCGAAGCTTAATCCGGTGGTGGTGGTGGTGGTGGTGGTGTGCCGCGTGCCCACCCTTACTGCGCATGCGCAAACCCTTTAAAAAATAAAAATAAAAAACCTCTTCACCCCCTCTCTCTAGGCATCCCTCCCCGCGGCAACCACACGCTCACTGCGCATGCGCCTCCCCACCTCTCGCCCCTCTTACACTCCCCCCTCTCTCCTCGAGGCATCCCTGCCCGCGGCGTCTACACTCTCACTGCGCATGCGCGTCCCCCCTTCTCTCTCCTCTCCTACGCTCCCCCCTCTCTCCTCTACCCATCCCTGCCCACGACGTTCACAATCCCACTGCGCATGCGTGTCACCCCCTCTCTCTTCTCTCCTACGCTCCCCCCTCTCTCGCCTCGCGACGCCGACGCAGGCAGCGTCTGCTAGCGAGTTTCTTGGTTGAAAAAACGAACTGCTCGCGCTGCACAACCGTTCACTGGCCACCCCGATATATGGCAATGTATCTTGACCTCCAAGGTGGTGCCGGTGGGAGATTTCTCCTGTGCGTTGTCGAACAATAAAAATTCGCAGCGTGCGCGTTAACTAAAAGCGGAGTGCGGGTCTCTATATCCAGTCGGAGTCTTCTGTCTCTCATTGCCCATTAGCAGCGATTGGCATGTTCCAGTAGGAAACACTGCTCCATCGCTGCCTGCTTTGCGCCTCCCCAGTTTTCTCTCCTGCGCAACGCTGCGATGAGCGTCAATGCCGCCGCCAGTGTAAGCGTTAGCGCCCGCTGCTTCACATCTACACAAGGTTCCCTTTAGCGGGAGATGGTGTAATTTTTTTTCTTTAACATTCGATCGTGTACATATTTTTCGGCGTCATTTGCGAGACGGAAATACGTCACTGAAATCTTGGTGAACCCTTCCATAAAACACTTTCGTGTTAAAATTTTGCAGATCCCATACGCTGTGGGAATCGGTTGAAGCAGTCAGCGCACATATGGAGTTCAACTTCAGATGGCTCGCTGGAAGCGGCAATTCTTCTCTTTTCTGCTTTGTATTGGTCGCTAGCTCAAGCCGCCCTTTTTATCTACCCCTCGCAGACAATACACGGGTAACCGGCCCGCTTCCGGCGGCTCTCCGTCTTCCCTGCTTTGTCTGAGCTTTTCTTTCCCTCGCTGACGAACGCCCCAGATATATATATATATATATATATATATATATATATATATATATATATATATATATATATATATATATATATACAAACGCACAAATAACGGCCGACAGGTGAGGTAGGTTTGCCCCCCCCACTCGCGAAAGAGTTGGTACGCCACTGGCAAAGATACTTTGAAATTGTATCGCGATACGATACAAGATACTCAGGCAAAAAGTATTTGAGATGCTGATACAAGATACTTCAGAAATAATTGTATCCGATACGATACTTCCCAATTGTATCTTAAGATACTTCGATACATTTGCAAATTAGCTATTATAGGTCTATATAACGAAGCAGCAAAGGCCTATATACAAATGTGTTTACTTGAAAACTTCTTAACAGCTGTCAACTTCGTTTAATTTTAACGAAATGCCTATTTGTATCACAAGATTTCTGTCTTTCTTGCTCAAGGTATATTAGTTTGATTCCGAAACAACTTTTTCGGATTTGCTTGGCTGCTTAACATGACAGCACATTAACCGTTGCTCTGTTAGTGGCTTTTGCTTGACACTTATGTGATTGATGAGTGTCGCTGCTCTACTTGGCGACCAACTATTCGCCCCGAGATCGAGCTGCAGGTGGCAGCACCGTCACCGCGCTAGTGTGGATAGGCGGCCGGTGGCGCGCATACAAATGTACGCAGCGGCGCTTTTTTGTGAGCGGTGTGAGCCGATTGTCGGCCAATAAAATGCGCTGACAGCAGCCTACTCGTAATATATATGTCATCCATTGCCGAATGGATGCACGAAGCTCGCCGAACGTTATTATTACTTGTGAGAGAAACGCAATCTGCCATTGAAAGGGATGTTCGCGCTTGGCGACTGTCTGCGATTTCGCACTATGTCGCGTTTCTTGTATTTTTATTTGTCAATGTTCAGCTTGTGTCCCTTCTGCTTCGCACTGCTGTAGTGCGACTTAATTCATTCTTTGCTTCATGCATGCTGGTCTTGGATACTAAAAAAATGAGACAGAAAGAAATCCCATATTCTTGGGCCATGAGCTCAAATAACCGCGAATACGCATCCGCATTTTTTATTATTCCATTCTCCATGAAATGGACGTACGACAGTTGATAAGCTTATTCAAGAAAGCTACGTAGCTGGCAGCGCTTTAGCGCGCGCGTTTGTTCTTACTTCAATAACAGTATAAAAAGGTAACAGCTCAGCACGCAGCTTGCTTCGATTGATTATCTGCATGACAGTGATGCAACAAAGGTTCGGTTATTTGATGGGGCAAAAGTTTTTTTTTTTTCAAGCGAACAATGTTCGATCCTTCCGTCAGTCTATGACACTGCCACAAAAGCGCTCAGGACATTGTAAAAAAAGAAAAAAAAAGATGACGTTTTACGTGAAATTATACGACATAAGTGTGCGGCAGCCGTCTCGATTAATTTTGACCATTTGGATTCTTTAAAGCGAACCCAAATCTAAGCACACGGGTGTGTCTGTATAAATTCGCCCAATGCTACAATTGCGCTCGGCGACTCAAGTTTAATCACCTCCGTGTCATTCCATTGCCTGTTGTTTTTAAGGCACAATTTAAAGGGGCCCTGCAACACTTTTTGAGCATGGTCAGAAAACGCTGCCGATCGGTAGTCGAGGCTCCCGAGAACACGCGAGCGAAATATTATAGCGCAGCACGCTGCCTGGAATTCACAATAATTTCTCAAAGTCAGCTAAAAATTACTTTCTCTGCTCTCGACAAATGACGTTGCAAGCTCAAAAATCACTCGTCACCGCCTTTGTAACAGCCATTGGCTGATTTGAGCATGGCGCGCTCGGTCGTTACTAAAGCTGCCGCGGGAGGCCGCGACTTGACCACGCGTGCGCGCGCGATCGCACTGCAAAGCGGCATATTCGAAGAAAAAAAAAAGAGAAAAAGTGCTCGAGGTCACGAGGCGCGCGTGACGTATTTTCTTCCCCCGTGCCATCCCTCCCTGCTTAGCTTCCAGCGCTTTCGTCGGGACGAGAGAAGAGAGAATGCAATTGCAGTGTGCGACAAATCTTTGTAACTCCGCTTGAACTGGACGGATTCTAAAAATTTTTGCGGCAGTGAATTCGTGAGGCAATAAGCTCCTTTAGTGAATCCATTCCATGGCTACATAGAAAAGTGTTGCAGGGCCCCTTTAAGTACCGAAGTGACAGAATTTACTCGACAGAAATATTTCACTGTAGTGGGACCAGGACAGTACAATAAAAGGTTATCTCAAGCACAATTAAAGCTCGTCGCATAACCGATAAGCAACAGCGCCGCAGTTAGACGCCTAACAACAATGCAAAACTTCGTTTATCACAGAGTCGCTAAAACGCTGCTTTCACGCACGATTTAATACTCCTCATGTTTGGGACGACGCCAAGTACACTTTACGATGTGCTTCAACTACAAAGCGGCATCCACACCGAAATGATCCTGGCGTAAGGAGGATACACAGCACTCTCGGCAAGTGCACAAACTGATCTTATTGCAGTGGATATACAGCTGAGCAAGGCCAAATGTGTCTGTAGATCGTGCTAGGCAAACGTACAAGCAGTTAAACTTGCGCTAACAGAGCGGGACAAACCGCCCTTCGAGAATGAGCATGGGGTGCGCGCACATGCTAGCCTTAAGTGGCCAGCAGACGACGCGAGGAGCAATCCACACTAGGCGCGCTTCAGCCAGTGGCCACCAGGCGGCGACTCCGCTCGATCTCGGGGCGAATAGCGGGTTGCCATATATTTGCAAGAAGGTTATTAAGATGCCTCCACACGATTATGCAAATACCGGTGCGCACTCTTCCTTTTGTCCGCAAGCATATTACCGTTTTCTAATACTGTATCAACCAACATGTGTAGAGCAGCAACAGCGTTGGTAGAGATATTGTTTGTGACGCATCGTGTGAAGACGATGAACTACGTAGTCAGCACTCACAATTTATGGAGGACATAAAACTCCACTGATTTTTCATATTGTACTTATCTGCTGGCGTAAAGCGTTCGTTAGCGACACATTCAGTGACGCGCGATTTTTTACTATTTCTTCTTCGAGCGAACTTGCGCCGCCCATAAACGCCTCAGACGAATTGTAGTGGCACAAAGCGCCAGCAGGGGTGCTATGCAGGATGGCGCGAGCTTCTCGGGCACACGAGTTTGCTCCGAGCTCGCACTGCGGCGGTCATGGCACAAAGACAGAGCGGAGCGCGTGATAGCAGCATTGACAAAAACGGCTACATGAACGAGCGTGGCGTCAAAAACGCATGTGGGGCATCTGCGGCGGTAATCAAAGAAACACCGCGTGCGAACACGTCAGCGCCGCCACTCAGTCCACATTCAACAGTGCAGCGACGTCAGCGTGATTGTCGCGCTATCTTTTTGCCAACTCAGCATTGCGCCTCCCACAGGCGTGTTCGTGGGCGTTCTTCCACTTTCGGGCATGTTCTTTCGTTCCACCCGCAGCATGGAAATTTCCACTCTCGAAGGCAACAAGGGTACACACGCTACACTCTCGTGCAGCTCGTTTCGCTTCTATCAAATATTACGGATAAATATACGGACAGGTTGTCACCAGGGGCGCTCGCATCATTGCGGCAACGCGGCTGTGATTGGTACGTCGTGAGCGCGGTGAAATTGACTGCGAGACATCGCAGCCACGTGATGATATAACTTTTATTTCTTCGTGCGTGTGTGCACAGTCTGCGCGATAAAGCTGATAGATGAATCCTGCCGCTCGCTGGCGTTGCGGCGTGAGCACTGCTCCTTGGAAAGCGCAAACGCGGTGGGTGGACCCGATCTTCGCCGCGGGCGTCTGTCAATCAAACTGATTGACGCGTGAACTCGGGTACAAACTCGTTGATTCTGAGAAGGCCCCAGTTCAACTCGTGACTGTCATGGTGCCGGTGTGACTGTCAAAGGTTTCATGCGGTGGACGCTAAGCAGCAGCTTCTTTGCATATAAAATAATTTGGTCAGCCTTTACTACTTGTGCAAGGCTGGAGCCATAGAGGAGCTTGTGATCACCTAGCTTCTTCCATCGTTTTAAGTCGGTCGTCTACTCAGTATGCTCGGTATACGTTTCGAAGAACGCATCAGCTCAGTCTTAATTTTGATTATACTAATTAGGCAGGACTGAATTACCAAAATATTGAACATTTTTGTCTTGATTGGCAAGGTTTTAATTAAAACGACAATAATTACCTCGGGTGCAATTAGCATGATCTTGATTAGTAGGCAGCTAATTAACATAAACCTAATTCGCATGATCATGATTAGCATCATATTATTAAGGTCTAATTAGGATGACTTTACTTAGCGTGCTTATAATTAACATCGCGTTAATTAGCCTGCTATTAGTTAGCACGGTCATAGCTTTACATGGCTTCATTAGCATGGTCTTATTAAGGTATGGCTTCATTAGCTCGATCTTAGCATGCCTTGGCTTAATTAGCTTGTTCATAGATTCTCTTGACTTATTTAGCTAGGTGTACCGCCCAGCCACTTAGCTAATCAGCCGGGCGCACGTCCTCGGGTAGCGAGCACACCATGAAGGGATGAAGAGTGCACGCGCCAGTCGAGCAACGCGCAAGAATGTGCAGGCTGACCATGATGATTGTACACGTGGCCTCGGGTTCAGCTACGGTCGCGGTATTATAAGGTGCTCGGCCGGAACTAATCTCAGAGGCCACCGTGCTAATTATTCTAAAGGATACTTAGTACAGATATTAAAAGCTTCAAAACGAATTTAAACAGCCCCTGCCTTTAAAAAATATCATCAGTAAACCTTTCTGGCACTTTTATTGCATGGGTGCACTTCTGCACTCAGTGGAACGACAAACAAATGAAAGAAGATGCCTCTGGTTTGAAAACACCGCCCAATTTTGTCGACCGTCCTTGACGTGACGCTGCATTCCATCGTAACCAATGGAACGCAGCGCGCGCTGAAGGGTGTATCTGACCTTTTCGTACTGTGGCTCGTTCAAAAGGGGGTGTCGCCAGAGCTCGGAAAGATCCCGAGTTTGGCCAAGCTCGGGCCATCCTGCATAGCGCCCCAGGATGTCACTGCTATTTACTATTCCCACTTTTAGCTCTCGTTCCCTGCAGATTTGTTACAAAAAGAATACTTTGCAGTGACCTAAAGAAAACGAACACGAATATATCGAAGTCAAATAGCTAGGCGGCTACGTATTAAACAACCAAAGTGAATAAGTATACAGGCTGTTTCACGTAAGTATAACCAAATATTTAAAAAAAGGTGGTTAACCACTACTGAATGAAATAAAATATTTGTGAATTACTGTCATGTCGAATTCGTTTTGGAATTTTTATATTGAGCTTAATTGGTTAATTAAATAAGGTCGATTACGCGACATTTTTAACATTCACCTTAGGGCCAACTTCGCTTCGACACATCGTAGAGCGAATTTAAAAACGACCGATTCACTTTTGTTTGGCAGCGTATATGCTGTGTGATGAATATTTACAGGCTTTTAAAGAAAGCCCGCCCAATATGAGATAAAACCACATTCGCAGACAGTTAAAACATAAGAATAAAGCAGAGACCGTATTTTAGCAGCAGGTTACAAAACGCATATTACAATAAATAGACGGGCGATAACTATACAGAGGTCCAGGTAACGTATAGAATGCAAACGGAGGACAGCAAAGAGAGCACTTTCGCGCACATTCAAATTATCATTAAAAAAACTTCTGCAATACAACTGAAAGAACTAAGACACAGTACATCAAAATATTTCCTGTTCCGTAAATGCTTGCACTATTGCATCTAACATCAGCACCGATAGTTCGATGGTTGTTAGAATCTCATTCGCAAGTAAGTCAATCGCATCGTATGCAAGTCATGCTTACATACGAAAGATCTTTGAAATCGCTGATGAATGAAATCCGCGAGACGCAAAGCAGCCCCATTCTTTGCATTCTTAATTGAGACTTTGCAACGAAGCACCACGGAAGACAAACTTTGATAACCACACTATAGCGGCACCAAAATTTGAGTGAAAGACGTCGTACGCATTAGAGTACGCAGCATAGTACCGTGGCTACGAGCGAGTGTCATGGTACCGAAACAAATAAAAAGAAAGAAAACAGCGATAAAACGCAGACGTTCGCCCACTTATTTTTGTCGATATGGCTCGAGCGCCATCACGTGACTCTGCTCCACCAGTTGGGACGCACCTAGCTCATCGCCTGTGCTTGCTAAAGCGCTCTGGCGGAAGTATACAAGAATGTCACTGTCGTTAGTTTTATTCAGGTGGCTTAGTGGTAGCAATATCAGCTTGAGAACCAGGAATTTCAGGTCGGCGTTTATTGTTTCGCACGGTGGCGTTTCTACAGTAGTATCTTGTATCTTAAGATACACGATATATTATTGAATGTATCGGAAAATACGGATACAGATACTCATTTTGCGAGACGTATCGCGATACAGATACAAGATACCCAAAGAGTATCTGAGATAGTATCTAAGATACATGTATCTTCGATACTGCCCAGCGCTGGTATGTGCAATGCGTAAGAGGCAGCAACTACAACCATACGTGTTTTCGCGCAAGGACAACAGAATATAAAAGTCACGAACGACTCCCGCAGTGTGAGCGACAAGGGCTGTCAAGTCCAAAAGCAAGAAGCCTCGCAAAGTTGGGATCCCTGACCACCGCCACCTCCTACTCTGACCGGTGACGTATCCAAGGACGTCTCTGCCTGTCCCCCCAGCTCAGTCCGGGGTGCCGTCTCCTGCACGAGGCGACGCCGGCGTCACCAAGGGCTGGACCGCGGCTGTAGCGCCGCCTCCTTCTCCGGCGTCCCTTGTTTGATGACTTGGTTGGCGGCTCGGCACTGAATCCATCTGGCCCAGGGCGGAGGTTCAGCCCTGTCCGGCTCTGTGGCAGCCTCGGATCCACCGCCACCGTGGTGCGATGCCACTAGCGCACAACACACAGAGCAGTCGGATCACCTTCCATACGTCGTCGACGAACTCGCCTGCCTCCCATGGAAAGAAGAGTGAGTGCTCGCCTCAGCTCCTAACAGCGTGCGTTGTGTGGAGGCTAACCTGCGACAGCAAAAATGCCGTGTTTTAGATGCGAAGCATCTTATGCTTGGGGCTATGTCCGTCCCTCCCTCCGGCGTCCTGCGTCGGGCCGCTTTCATGAAGTAGGGAAGCACCAACTATGCGAACCAGGAACACTTTACTACAATAAGGGCGTCAACCACCACCACAGTCACCAGATTCATGGCCGAGAGCAAAGAGAGGCTGCTTAGCAATGGCTAGGCAGGTGGTGTCTGTCGCCCAGGTTGACTCCATTCCTTGATATTGCTTGCATGTGTTTGGGGGGGGGGGGGGCTTGGTGCGTCCCTCCTTCCCGCGTCCCACACCACCACAGCGCATGCGCGTCCCCTCCCCCTCTCTCTCCTCTCCTACGCTCACCCCCTTTCTCTACTCAAGGAACCTCTACTGAGCGGTGCGCACGACAGGTAGTATGACAGCTGCATACTCCGCTAACGGCGCCACGGTAGTTCCGCGGTATCAAAATGACGGAGCGCGCGCGCCTCATTCTCACTCCTGTTCAGCGCCGCGATGAGCGCCCGGGCCGCTGCCGGCGAAACGAGAGCGGCGACGTTTTTCCCGCTCAAGCTAACCATCTCCCCGCTGCTTCGCATCCACACATCTTTTCCTTTAGCGGGAGATGGGGAATTTTTAGATGCGAAGCATCTTATGCTCGGGGCTATGTCCGTCCCGCGTCTGTCCCGCGTCCGGCCACTTTCATGAAGTAGGGAAGCAGCCACTATGCGAACCGGAACACTGTAGTACAATATAAGGCTGTTAACCACCACTACAGTCACCAGAGTCATGGCCGAGAGCACAGAGAAGGCTGCTTAGCAATGGCTAGGCAGGTGGTGTGTGTCGCCCAGGTTGACTCCATTCCTTGATCTTGCTTGCATGTGTTTGGGGGGGGTGGGGCTCAGTCTGTCCCTCCTTCCCGCGTCCCAACAGCGCATGCGCGTCTCCTCCCCCCTCTCTCTCCTCTCCTATGCTCACCCCCCTTTCTCTCCTCTAGGAATACTCTACGGAGCGGCGCCCGCGTCCTACAGCCCCACAGCGGATGCGCGTCCCCTCCCCCCTCTCTCTCCTCTCCTAAGCTCACCCCCTTTCCCTCCTCTAGGAATCCTCTACTCTACGGAGCGGCCCCCGCGTCCCACACCCCGACAGCGGATGCGCGTCCCCTCCCCCCTATCTCTCCTCTCCTACGCTCACCCCCTTTCTCTCTCTACTCTAGGAATCGTCTACTCTACGGAGCGGCGCCCGCGTCGCACAGCGCATGCGCGTCCTCTCCTACGCTCACCCGCTTTCTCTACTCTAGGAATCCTCTACTCTACAGAGCGGCGCCCGCGTACTACAGCGCATGCGCGTCCCCTCTCTCTCCTCTCCTACGGTTCCCCTTCTCTAGGAATCCTCTACGGAGCGGCGCGCGACAGGTGGTGCAACAGCTGCATACTCCGCTGGGGGGCACCACGGTAGTTCCGCGGTATAAAAATGACGGAGCGCGCCTCATTCTCTCTCCTTGTGCAGCGCCGCGATGAGCGCCCTGGCCGCTGCCGCGAAACGAGAGTGGCGACTTTTCTCCCCGCTGCTTCGCATCCACTCATGGTTCCCTTTAGCGGGAGATAAGGAAGTTTTAACGCGATAGCGTTAAAGAGCTCGTTTCGCAGAAATTCCGGCGTCGGCGTCGTTGGTTGTGAGCGAAAAATCATCATCTTGTCCGTGACCGAAAAATCGAGAAAGATGCAAATAAAATAAATAATAAAAATTTTTCGGGTCTGAGTGAGGATCGAACCCGGGTTGTCTGCGTGGCAAGCAGGTGTTCTACCACTCAGCCATGCCACTGCTTGGAAATACTGCGAAAATAACTTCCTCTGCTTGGAAATGCAGTGAAAATAACTTGCATGCTTCGCAAACGCAAGCGTCCTTTATATAGGCGTCGCAATATAACATGTAATATCCCAGGAATATTGCGTGGTACAAGCGTACATTGCCATCGGGCGTCAGAATATGTGACTATCATAACGATTCCATAGTTTAAAGCTAGTCACCCATTACAAACGGCACACACGTTACTGCGCGTATTCCCTTAACACCACGTAGTGGGTGCATAGCAAGTTCGAAAACATTTCGCACATTTACCGCGCATAATTTCTCCTGGTTTAAAGCATACTACCCATAGTTGCACTAAGTGATTGAAGTACGCACTAGGGACGGGATATCGCTATCGCGTTCAACTCTTAAAGGCGAAGCTTAAGGGTCCCCCCAATTTTTTTTCGTTACAGAATTACACATGAATGGGTTCGCTTGAAAGTGTACCTTGTTAGCTGCGTTTGACCTAGCCTCACAGTGTCTGACGTACCGGCTTTAGCAGCGCCATGTATGACACGTAGGGCTGTATTCGCATGACAATATGAGCTGCTCCAGGTGGCGTGAACTCTAATCTGTGCCTCCTTATGTAACTGCAACGCCACTGAAAGGGAAATTGGTAAAATAATCCAATTACTCCTCGAGACGCCATTTTTTCAGCTCTTGAAGGGTAGCGCAGCTAGATTATGTGGGAAAGAGAATGGTGGAGGGTGAGATGCGGAGGGGCACGTAGTGAAAGAAAAAAAATTACAGCATATCCACGGAGTGAATGATGATGAGTGGGCGAAGCTCCGGAGGTTCATCGGTAAACCGTGAATCTTCCGTGAAATTCGCCCAGTACATCATCAAAGACGTGACAAACACTGTGTGTTTGTCACGCTGCTGCGATTTTTGCGATCGACCGGCCTTTCTGAACGACTTTAGCCAGAACGCCCTTCCTGTGCGCGTCGTTTTTTACCCTGCGTGTGCGTGCATTTTTTTTCCTTTCATTTTTTTTTCTTCTCTCTCTCTACACCTTCTTTCCTGCCCCTATTTCCCCCTCCCCTGTGCTGGGTAGCAAACCGGATGCTAGTATCTGGTTAACCTCCCGGCCTTCCTTCATCTCTCTCTCTCTATACAAGAAATCTATATTATTCGTGAGCCGTGATTTTCCAGTTTTGTTTTCGTTTCTTCGTTGGTCGTGGTTACCGTTTACATAAGCCGTGGCTTCCGTTCCCCCTTCATTATAACTGCTTTATGGTCGGTGAAATCGAGGGAGAGCGGTTCCTGGATGGGTCGTAGTGGAAAGTTTGCAAATACGAGATCGATGCAGGTTCCTCGGATGGTGGTTGGTTGCATGTGGTCAAACGATATGCATGTGAGACCATATCGCGATGCCATGTGTTGTATGAGCCAACTGTTTTCAGTGATGTCAACGTTAAAGTCACCCACCAGTAGGGTAACGGGGACACGCTTATTCTTCATCGTCATCGTCATCGTCACTATGCGTCATCGTTTTGACGCATAGTGGGTACATTCCATGTGCTGTGCCGTGATGGCAACGTCATCGTCATCGCACAGGGGTGGCTACGACAACGACGCGGGACAAGCCTACGCCCTAAAAAGCTTCGCCCCTAAAAAAAAAGGTTAGGTTGGAGCAGCATGCCTGGTCCTGGATGTGGTGAGGGGCACGTGGCCCCTACAGCCGGCTCTACCGCCCAGTGTCCTTAAAGGTGCCATGACACCCAATTTTCGATCATAATTTGTGTTATGTGGGTTAATCCTTTATTGCGATAGCAATTATATCGACACTTTCGGCTAATTTTTGCCGTCACCGTCATGTCCCGGATATGTGTATGTATTTACATATACAAAAAAGGCACAAGGAAAAATAAATTAGTAGAAAAAAATTCCAAAGCACCTGACCGGGGATTCCAACCAGCGACCCCTCGCTCCGCAGCCTGCTGCGCAACCCAACACAGTCACGCGCCATGCTTTTGCCGGCGATATAACGGCGGGCTATTCATATGCACCATTTACCGTTTGCGGTACGCAGATCTCGAATGAGCTTGAGCGTGTTTTCTCTCACGCAACTCTCCTACATTTTCTTTCAAATTGAGAACTGCCCTTGAGACGCGCACGAAGAAGTGGCCCCTTTCTGTACCCACACTTGATGTGGAAAGAAAAAAAAAAGAACGTCGGGAACACTTTGGGTCAGACGCCACCGCGTGACAGGAGACGCAGAGGGGTCATTCCTCGCGCAGAAGAAATATGTAAGAATGTTGGGTTCTGGCGTTGTTGCCACTGGCGGCGCGTTGCTCAAATACAAAGACGTGACAACTATGAGAGCTCTTAGTTCACGCTTGTCCTGTGTATACCTATGCGTTCTTTTCCGAGCGTCATTCTTTGTGCTGCAGCGGCGCGCTGTAAGTATCGAGTCGCTTGTCGTTCTTCGTGTGACATTCTAGTTTCTTGCTATCGCATTCATTGCTTCGCCCCAGCGGCGGGCGAAACTGTGACTTTTTTTTAATGTATTTTTCTGCGTTTGCAGTTGGTGATGCGGGGTGATATGCAGGAGCGGCTTATACGCGAGAAAAAATGGTATAAATTTAAATAACGCTTTGAAACCTTCACACACACCCGTGTGTACTCGTCGGGACCGCCTTGTTTTTCAGTATCGTATACTTAGTGTGCCTCTCGGGCTCTGATGTCGCACGCAGTGCAACATCAGAAGCTGAGAAGCACACTAACTATGTGAACAGAGGTCTGACGTTGCACTGCGTGCGACGTCAGACCTCTGATCTCCACGTTCGACTGTACTGATTATCGCCAGCTATATGGAGAACAGTAGCTTCATCAGTTCTACGGCATCCATCGCGTTAACAAGAAGAACGGCAAAGCGAACGGTGACCCCGTACAACGGAACTGCGGCGCAACGACAAGAAATCATGGGGGAATGAACGTGATCACAAGTAGTGATTTCAACTCGCTCCTCGCGTCGCCCTGTTAATTCCACCACTCGCTCTCCAAAATGCATGCGGAAAGGTTTCCTGAAATTCGTGACGTAAAGGCAACTTCTTGGGGCGCTTCGCGTTGCTCGGATGTTCGATATATCAACTGTTTCGCCTATTTTTGTTCGATGTCGCCGTAAATTTTCCTATGCGTGGACGTTGAAGCATTGTCGTGTTCGAAAAATGGTTCGATATAAAGGAAAATTCGATTTACCCGCGTTCGATATAGTTGGGTTCGACTGTATGTGTGCGTGTGAGTGCGTGCGTGTGTGGTGTGCGTGCGTGTGTGTGTGTGTGCGTGCGTGCGTGTGTGTGTGTGTGCGTGCGTGCGTGCGTGCGTGTGTGTGTGTGTGTGTGTGTGTGTGTGTGTGTGTGTGTGTGTGTGTGTGTGTGTGTGTGTGTGTGTGTGTGTGTGTGTGTGTGTGTGTGTGTGTGTGTGTGTGTGTGTGTGATTCCGGAGGTTCCAGTTAACTCTTCCATGCACAGAACTCCATTTCTGGCGGGAAACAGTTTTATTGAAAAAAATGGTGCACTCGTTTTCAGAAAATTATTTTCTCACAAGAAAAAAAAAATTGGCAATTTTAGTTCAAAAGGTGGTCACCTAAGGTGACCACCATGCAGTAAGGGTCTACTGGTCACTTTCGGTGAATGGCCGCAAAGCAGTCCTTCTTTCCCCGCAGGAGGAAAGGGACATTGTATGTAGCGCACATTCATCTCATTCTTGAGGGTGCTTGTATATAGCTTTCAAAACACCTCGGTCAGAACGATAGCAAATGGCGTGGTCCGCAGCGGCGGTGTAGCGGTTACGGTGCTCGGCTGCTGACACGAAGATGGAGGGTTTGATCCCGGCCGCGGCGGTCACATTTCGATGCCGGCGAAATGTCAGTGGTTCTGGCACGCAAAACTCCATACATTATTAGTATTAGGCCCTACACCAGCGCTGCTAGATTCGGGATTTGCCGTGTGTTTTAGATGGAAAATTATCATCATCATTAACCGGCACTCACTCTCTTCGTTCTCTTCTTCATCGCCTTCCTCTTCTGCTTCGCTCCCAGAACACGTGCGCCGATTTGTCCGGCGTGGGATGCAGTAACTCTGATGGGCGAGAGGACAAATAAAGAGAGTGAGAAAGAAAGATATAGAGAGAAATTCTTGTCGAAAAAATTACACCATCTCCCGCTAAAGGGAACCATGTGTAGATGTGAAGCAGCGGGCGCTAACGCTTACACTGGCGGCGGCGTTGACGCTGGCGCTCATCGCAGCGTTGCACAGGAGAGAAAACTGGGGAGGCGCAAAGCAGGCAGTGATGGAGCAGTGTTTCCTACTGGAACATGCCAATCGCTGCTAATGGGCAATGAGAGAAAGAAGATTCCAACTGGACACAGAGACCCACACTCCGCTTTTAGTTAACGCGCGCACGCTGCGAATTTTTATTGTTCAACAACGCACAGGTGAAATCTCCCACCGGCACCACCTTGGGGGTCAAGATCCATTGCCATATATACGCGGTGGCCAGTGAACGGTTGTGCAGCGCGAGCAGTCGGTTTTTTCAACCAAGAAACTCGCTAGCAGACGCTGCCTGCGTCGGTGTCGCGAGGCGAGAGAGGGGGGGAGTGTACGAGAGGGGGAGGGACGCGCATGCGCAGTGGGAGTGCGGCGCCGTGGGCAGGGATGCGCAGAGGAGAGAGAGGGGGGAGCGTAGGAGAGAGGGGGGACGCGCATGCGCAGTGGGAGTGTGGACGCCGCGGGCAGGGATGCCTAGAGGAGAGATGGGGGGAGTGTAAGAGGGGGAGAGAGGAGGGAAGGCGCATGCGCAGTGAGGGTGTGGTTGCCGCGGGGAGGGATGCCTAGAGGGGGGAGAGGAGGTTTTTTATTTTTGTTTTTTTGAAAGGGTTTACGCATGCGCAGTAAGGGTGGTCACGCCGGCACACCACCACCGGATTAAGCTTCGCCATAAGATGCTTCACATCTAAAATATTTTCTGGGCAGGCGAGATTCGAACCCGCATCCCCACGATCCGCAGGCGAGCGTCGCAACCCCTCGGCTATCCGGGAACTTTAGCAGAGCAGAGCATAACCTTGTATAGTACAGTATAACAAAAGAGGTGAGAAAAGGAAGTGATGGTTAGAAGGAGGGGAGAACGAGAACAGAGAGAGAGAAAGAGATAGAAAGAAATGGAAGAAAGAGAGAAAGAGATAGCAGTTGAGAGAATGACTACAGAGAGAGAAAGAGACAATATTATCTGGGGTTTTACGTCCCAAAACCACGATTTCATTATGAGAGACGCCGTAGCGGAGGGCTCCGGAAATTTCGACCATCTGGTGTTCTTTACCGTGCACTGACATCGCACAGTACACGGGCCTCTACCATTTCGCCTCCATCGAAATGCGACCGCCGCGGCCGGGATCGAACCCGCGACCTTCGGGTCAGCAGCCGAGCACCGTAGCCACTATTCCACCATTGCGGACTGAGCGAGAAAGAGAAAAAGTGACAGAAAGGCAAGAAAGGGAAAAAAATACATAGAAAGACAGGGAAAGAAATCGACACAGAAAGAGAGATATATATAGAAAGTCACAGACACAAAGCAAGATAGAAAAAAAAAGAGAAAACTAGCATAGCTATGTGTATAGTATAGCAAGAGGTGAGACAGAGAGAGGTGAGAGGGTAAAAGCCTAGTTAAACCAGGACCAACTGGGTAGCTCTGCTGTATCCCAGCCTTGTGCGAGATAGTGTAAGCTGCGCCCGTTTTTAAAAAAATCATAATTAGCGTGTTTCGCGCGCTTTTGTTTTCTTCTCGAAAAATGAAAGGGGGGGGGGGGGGTGCGGGGCAGCCAGATTTAGCACGAAACAAATGCGTGATTTTTAGGTTACTTGAGGTGGCGTAGAACTTAAAATCAATATTTCACTGGTTCAAGCAATGATGAAAAAGTTCGGAAAATTAAAGTTAACTAATTAATTATCACTTAGTAATGAAAAAAATACCGGTTGCAAGTACATACGCCTATCCCTAACAAACAGCAGGTAGAACATTCCTAAAGCGCATGTGTTTTTTTTCTTTTGTTTTTAATCGTGATCAGAGGTTAGCTGGGACACACCTGATGACTCGAAGGTGTCGCGGGTGCGATCCCGGCCGCGGCGGTCGCATTTCAATGGAGGCGACATTGGGGAGGCCCATGGACTGTACGATGTCATTGAACGTTATAGAACACCATATGGCAAAAATTTCCGGAGCCCTCCACTACGGCGTCCCTCGTAATCATATCGGACGTAAAACCACAGATGTTGTTATTATTAATGAGTTAGCGGATGATTCATGGCCGATCCCTCGGATTGGGTTCCGCCAAGTATCCGAGAAAAAATTCGGCGGATCCCATGCCATGTGGGCATCGGTTTCACGCGAAGGAGTCGGCGAGTAATTGTCTATGCTGCATTTATTTGGTTTCAGACAAGCGTTACGAGGTGGATCGACGTGTTTTTGTTAAGTGTAGTAGTTGTGCGCACATCGTGAGCTTACCAGGAACGTCGAATACACTGGCGTTTAAAGGGTGACTTATGGTCTGACGTAACGTCAGAGCAGGCCGTTAGCCAGGAAACTTTTTTTCGAGGGGGAGGGGTGGAGGGGGAGGGGGGGCAGTTGCAGAAGGCGTTGATATTTTGCGAAAAACATTATTTTTTTTCGGTAAAACACCCCCCTCCATCAAATGGTCGGGGCGGGGCGGGGGGGGGGAGGGGGGGGGGGGGGGGGGTAAGGCACCTCCACTGGCTACGGGCCTGCGTCAGAGCTCTTGCTGGTGGGATGATGTGCATATGACACGCAAACTTTCGCTAGCGTATTCCTCCGGAGTCGAGCAGCGCTTTTAACACGAAAGTGTTTTATGCAGGGGTCCACCAAGATTTGGGTGACGTATTTCCGTCACGGAAATGACGTCGAAAAGATACGCACGGTCAGAGGACAAAGAAAAAAAGTTCCGTCAGCGGGAGTCGAACCTACGACCTCTTGGTCCGCGACAACAGATGCCGGGCACGCTATCCACTGCGCCACGGTCACATACTCTATACGCGTTAAAAAAAAAGCCACTTATATCTACCACTGTCCTCTCACAGTGCTCTTGCTCAAGTGAAGTAATTCGTTATAACCGTGAGATGCACGATTAGTTCCTTCAAAGCGTCGTTTCTAAGTGTCCACCCCATTCGGCGCGTTTCGAATAGGAAAAGTGCAATGTTGGCAACGCATTAACACACTGCCAGGTGGCGACCTTACCACTAGCATCGGCCTCGATCAGAGCATCCGTCCATACCAAAAATTGCTTTGCAACGCGCGAGCGCGTTGCGTAGCCGTAGCTCCGCGTTCCCAACTTAAGCTCGCCCCGCGATAAACCGCAGCCGGCAGACGGCGAAGACTCGACGCGCTTTGCGTTTCTCTCTGGTCGGGCAGCGTTGTTCAATAACTCTAACATGCCGCGAGTAGGCGACCTTAGCCACCTTAGCCCAAGTTCGGCGTCCACTCAGTGACGCTATTCTTGCTGCCACACCGCTTTCTCTGATTCCGCTCTCACCGTACAGCTACCACAAGCATCTATGACCACAAGGGTCTGTTTAATCATTCATCATGAAGGTTAGTCGTCGGTAGAGTTCCTGTATATGCTACCATATACAGGAACTCTAGTCGTCGGGATACAGATGTGCCACCAAGCGTCAGCGTGCATGCATCCACGTTAAACGCTGCTATAACTGTCAAACACTAATTGACGTTGTGCAAGCTTATATCAATGTACAGTAAACATTCAACTACTTCTGTAAGGAGACGTTTCACTTTCGTGTTATACCGATTCCTATGACGGAGGGATCAACCACGTTTTTATATAGCTTGCTGAATCACAGGAATACAAATCTACTGTTTATTAGACTGCTATAAAAGTGGAGCCAACACTGGAACCGCAATCGACGTTAGCCCGACATGAAGCCTGTATCAAAGGAGTACATATGTACTGCTTATTGCTTTGTTATAAAATCAGATAGTCAGCTCTACAACCACCTACATTAGGCCTGTACAGGGTCTTTTTCCAGAGCAGTTTGAAGACCTAGGGCTTTGTGGTAGAATACCTCACTTCCACGCAGATTGCTTGGGTTCGAATCCTGCTGAGACCTTGATTTTGATTATTTGCACTCGTCGGGTCAACGCTGCCAATGTCGGTTTTTCTTAAGAGCTCTCGCATACCCGCCCCGCCATACCGCGGTTCGTGGTATACGGGTATGTGTCACAAGTGTATGGAGGAAATTGTTTGACGACGTACCGTACGCGACGGGATTTTCGCGTTGTTCACGACATGACCACACAATCCTATTCGTCAAACCCTCTTAACCCTCTAATACCAATTTTGGTATACATCCAAGTTAAAGGGGCGCTGCAACACTTTTCCAAGTAGCCATGGAATGGAACCATGGAATGGACTCACTAAATGGAGCTTATTGCCTCACGAATTCACGGCCGCAAAAATTTTTAGAATCCGTCCTGTACGAGTGGAGTTACAAAGATTTGTCGCACGCTGCAATTGCATTCTCTCTTTCTCTCGTCCCGACGAAAGCGCTGGAAGCTAAGCAGGGAGGGATGGTCACGGGGAAAGAAAATGCGTCACGTGCGCCTCGTGACCTTGAGCACTTGTTCTCTCTTTTTCTTCTTCCAATACGCTACTTTGCAGTGCGATCGCACGCGCGCGCGTGGATAAGTCACGGCCTCCCGCGGCGGCCCCAGTAACGACCGAGCGCGCCATGCTCAAGTCAGCCAATGGCTGATACAATGGCTGTGACGAGTGATTTTTGAGCTCGTAGCGTCATTTGTCGAGAGAAGAGAAAGCAATTTTTAGTTGACTTTGAGAATTTATTGTGAATTCCCGGACTC
Organism: Rhipicephalus appendiculatus; assembly: GCA_030522465.1. Lineage (NCBI taxonomy): Eukaryota > Metazoa > Arthropoda > Arachnida > Ixodida > Ixodidae > Rhipicephalus > Rhipicephalus appendiculatus. Next base: position 325,261 of record JALIZH010023250.1, on the reverse strand, counting down.
GTGCTGCGCTATAATATTTGGCTCGCGTGTTCTCGGGAGCCTCGACTAGTGATCGGCAGCGTTTTCTGACCATGCTGAAAAAGTGTTGCAGGGCCCCTTTACGGAGGCGATCACGAGAGCACCCAGACGTAGGCGGCTAGATAGACGGATACGTAAATAGAAACGCTCGAAGTGCCTTAGGTTCGTTAAGAAATGCTTCGCATTTAAAAACAACAACAACGTTCTGCGTGGTGAGGAAAAGAGGCGGCATGCAAGAAGAAAGTGACCTATCGTTTCCGGTTCATCGTAAACTGTACAGAGGTTAGTTACCGAGGAACCAGATTTGTGAAGGTAAAATTTATACGGGGAACTCTACAGCAGAAGCTTATTAGAGTCACCTCGCATTGACGGGAAAGGCATTTGATAGAATTCTATGGGAACTGTAGCAGGGCTGGGCAGTATCGAAGATACATGTATCTTAGATACTATCTTAGATACTCTTTGGGTATCTTGTATCTGTATCGCGATACGTCTCGCAAAACGAGTATCTGTATCTGTATTTTCGATACATTCAATATAGTATCGTGTATCTTAAAATATACAAGATACTGCTATAGAAACGCCACCCTGCGAAACAACAAACGTCAGCTGAACTCTGCTTCTCAAGCTGATGCTGCTGCCACTAAGCCACCTCAATAAAGCTAACGACAGTGGTATTCCTTTGTCTTTCCGCCAGAGTGCTCCAGTCAAGAAAATAAGGTCTATACGCGTCTAACTGGTGGCGCAAAGTCACGTGATGGCGCTCGAGCCATCTTGACAAAAACAAGCGCGCGAACATCTACGGGCAGCCGACCTCTTCTCTCTCCATATTTTCTTTCTTTTTAGCTGTGTCGGTGCCATGAACCTTGTTTGTAGCTACGGTACACTTGCTGCGTACTACAATGCGTGCGGCGTCTTTCGTTCAAATTCAAATGCGGCTGTAGCGTCGTTATCGAAGTTTGTCGTACGTGGGGCTTCGTTGCAAAGTCTCAAAAATGCAATAATGTGGTTGCTTTGCGTCTCGCTGCTTTCATACAGATTTGATAGATCTCATCGACGTAAGCTTGATTTGCACACTATGAGATTGAGTTATATGCCAATTAGACTCTAACAACCGTCACTCCATCGCTGTCGATGCCTATATGCAATAGAACAAGCATTTATGTAACCGATGATATTTTGCAGTACTTTATCTTTGTTTTTTTTTATTGCTAAATTATGCAATAATTTTTTTTAATGATAGGTTTATTGTTAGCACAAGTGCTCTCTTTTCTGTCCTTCGTTTGCATCCCACACATTACCTAGGCCTCTGTGTATTTTTTTTTCCCGTTTGTTAAGTGCAAAGAATCTTTTGTAACATCCTCCTCTATCCCTTCTCTTATTTATTCTTATTTTTAATTGTCTGCATCATTTCTACTATTCACATATCTACATTCCATGTGAGTTTACTGTTCAGGCGATGTTAAGGAAAAGGTAAAATAATCTGAGCGTGCCTAGTGCTTACAGTAACAAAACTTCTCCTTACGATTTAATTAAAACAGCGAAATTGAGTTTACATTATAGCAATGGAAGTTATAACAAAAAGTCTTAAAGACGTTAGGAAGGGGATTTGAAAAACATAATACCAAGTACTACGGTTTTCTCATCAGCGTCTCCACGAGCCTTTTAGTGCAATTTTCCGTGGACACTGAGTTTTCTATTGTCTGATTGTAACACCTAAGGGTTCCGCTAGGTGGCGTCGCTTTGATTGGCTGGCTCCGTACCGTGCTCCTTTTTCTCGTGCCCCTGGCCCGGTACAGGGCCCCGCCCGAGACTGGATAAGCCCAATATTTCTTCAAGAAAACTGCCGCGACACGTGGACACCATAAGAGTCCCGATTCAACGCCAGGCTGGCCCTCCAGGCCCCTTCAAAAGTCCCAAGCGGCGCGGCGCCACGCTAACCCTAACGAGCCGCGCCAGCACCTCCGGTATGCAGCGTCTCACGAAGCCCTCGAAACTACCAACAACAAGCACTGCCCCGGCGGTAAGCCCAGCCTCCTGTTTTGCTGCTGTCACAACTGTGCCAACGCTGTCCCAGCCTGGCGATGTCAACAACCCCACGCCGACAGCCCTCGGTCAACCGGCAGCGTTCCTGAGCTGCACGCACACTCCAGCGACGAGCAACGCTGGCAGCGTCTGTGCGACACCCAGCTTGAAGGCCACGTTTCAACCGACGTGCGTCGTTACAATGCCTACGACAGACAGCGCATTAAGCGCAGCCAAGATGCTGGAACCAGTCCCAGTCGTTACACAAACGCCAGCGTTCGTCGTCACCAATGCCTCTACTGTCGCGCCAGAATCCCAGAGCCGCATTACTGCGTCGGCGTTGCAGTCGGCCGCGCTTGCTGCTATTCCCACCGGATCTGCGCCTGGGCTAGCCACTGTAAATGCTGAGTCTCCCGAAAAATCTGTTTTGAAGAGCGGCGTTCCTCTCGTCCCCACAGGTTTGCCCACCACTATTTTGGCAGACGACACTCCGACAGAAATGGACTTCGCAGCTTCCCAAGGAAACGACGACGATGCGTCACACCCCGAAGGCAGCTGGACCACCATTAGTGCCAACCGGAAAACCTGCCTCGACCGCACGTCCCCGCACCGAGCTCATCACCATCGGAATTCAACTTCCACCAGGGACACTAACGCCCAAACTGCCTCTGTACGACTTGCTTGCTTCCATCATCGCCGCCGCAAATCTCTCGCCCAAAACCAGGGCAGAGGTCACCCTTCAGGCCAAACCAGCTCAGAGCCTTGTGTTTCTGAAAACGCACTCCCCACTCACTGCCCACCTCCTACTCTCTCTAACGAATCTGGAACTTAACGGTAAGCCGATCACCATCAAGCCATATGCCCCCAATCCTCCCATATCATGCCTCGGCGTCATACACAACGTCGGGGGGTCATTTCACATCTCCTCAGCTCTTGCATGACCTAGAATCTTTCACGACTGACATACTCGCTGCTCGTATGATGGGCTCCACTGAATCCGTGCTCATAACATTTGCTGGAACCGTCATCCCTCGCGTTGTATATTTTAAACGCGTTTCTTTCCGATGCCGTCCACACAAACCTAAGCCCCCCTACTTGCACCCGGTGCCTTGCTATAGGGCACCGTGCTCACCAATGCCCTCAGCACAGCGTTCCGGCCAAGTGCCGCCGCTATGCAGCACCTCTACCCTCCGATCCTGCTGCTCACGTTTGCGCCCAACCCTGGTGCATCCATTGCCAAGTAAATACTCATCCCTCTCTCGACTCCACCTGTCCTTTTCTTCTTGCGAAGCAACGGGAGTGTGCCAAAGCTGCCTTTCTCCGTCGCACAGCCTTGCGTCGCGCCACCCAGCCATCCCCGCACTCCTCTTCGGCGCATGAAATCCGTTCAACCCCTGCAACAACCCCCCTTGGGCTCCTACGCCGCTAAAGTGAAAGGCGCGTCCCCCGGTGTGCCCTTCTTCCTCTAACACACCCTCACCATCCGTGGGTAACGAGAGCCGCTCCTTCGATCTGCGGCTTGCAGTGCTGGAGCGCAACCAGCGCGAGCAACAGCGCGTCTCAGATGAGTTACAGCAAAAAATACACGCACTGACGCAGGCCCTAGAAACCACCACCTCCACTCTCACCTTCCAACTGACAGAGCTAAATAAGCAACTCGCCGCGCTCACCGCCCCGGACATCCGACTCCCATATAGCCAAATTGGCAGACATGGTGGAAGCCACCACCACCGCACACCACACTCGCTTAGTTCAACTGGAAACTTCGATTGTCCGGATTCTCACCCCCCCTCGAAACCCAATCCAAGCGATTGGAATCATTCAATTCTATGCTCAACTCCCTGCAAGAATCGCTTCCCCCGGCAAAAAAGAAAGAACGCGCTCGTGCGAGCGCCTCCACTACTACAATAACTTAGATGGCGCGTGCAAAGGACCTCGAGATTTTGCAATGGAACTGCCGCAACTTTCGCCATAATAGGACCCCTCTCCACCAATATCTTCTCACCCGCCCCTTCCTGCCCCATTTTATTCTTCTCCAAGAGACTCGGACGGTCCGCACCGTCCCGGGCTACCGCGCCTACCATGCTACGTCGGGCACGCCACTTGCGTCCATTTACGTGCGCAACGACGTTCTCGTCGAACCACTTGATGTCCCCTCCGCCCTCCTTAAATATTTAGTTGGTGTGGTCTGTTACGAACCCTCTTCCCGTATCTCTCTCGCCCTGATTTCCTTTTACAATCCCCCCTGTCACATCCTCTTTGTTCAATGCCCTTGGCAAATTCCTCCACTCGCTTTCCATTGACAACCCATATCCTCCTTGGGGGTGACTTTAATGCACCTCACAGGCTCTGGGGCTACCCCCCAGACACTCAAACCTGGCCGCCTTCTGCACTGTCTTGCCCAGGAACGCCACCTTAACCCTTCTTAACACTCCTGACACCCCTACTCGAGCGGGCACTGTCTCGCAGCGCTTCACTACACCCGATCTCACTTTCTCTCGGGGTTCACTTCCTTTTCAATGGCAGGTATCAGCCGAAACCTTTCTCAGTGACCACTTTCTCATACACATCACCGCCCCTCTATCCCACGTCACTCGGAAACACCGCGTCGTTCACACTGACTGGGATGCATTCCGCACTGATCTCCTTTCTGCCTCCTATCAAACTTACGACGACTGGACGTCGCGGATCTCCGCAGCACTGAAATCCTGCAGCCGTCACGTTCGCTTTCGACTGCCCATTCCTGACCCTGATCCCCACTTTCTCCGTCTATGGCGTCGTCATAAACGTTTGAAACGCTCCCTCCGCTCCCAGCCGTATAACGTCCAACTTTCATCCCGCATTGATGCTCTGCGGGCTGAAATCATTACTTATGGCGCATCACTTGAGCACTCACGTTGGAACGCGCTGTGTGACAGCCTTGACTCCGCATTGCACTCGCGATTCCACATGGTCTCTCTTTAGATCTCTCTTGGGTACTAAAGCTGCCCTTGCTCCCACCCTAGCAAAAGCGCTCACTCACGGGACTCCGTCTGACGTCTTTGACAATTTAGCATCTATGTATCCCCCCCCCCCTCACACCTTTCCTACCCTGCTTACTGTGGGGATGCTAACCCAGACCTGGACCGCCCATTCACTCTCAGGGAGTTTGAAGCTGCCTTGGCCACTCATTCTACCCGCTCAGCTCCCGGCGAGGATGAGATAAGCATATACTACCCTCCGCAATCTTCCCGACAACGCTAAGGAATTCCTCTTACATACATTCAACGAAGCATGGCACAGCGGCTCTCTGCCGAGCTCTTGGACATCCTCTCTCATTTGCATGATTCCGAAGCCAGGCAAGCCTCCCTCTCTCTCTAACCTTCGCCCTATCTCTTTAACATCATGCGTTGGCAAGACCCTTGAGCGAATGGCCTTGACTCGCCTGTATACGATTTTATTGAGGCGAAAGAGTTCCTCCCTCCTTCTCTTATCGGCTTCAGACGGCGCGTCTGTGCACAGGGCATGTTCCTCGTTCTTCAGTACACTTTTCTGTCACCTTCTAGCAGCCAGATCCATGCTCTTGTAACCGTTGATGTCCGTAAGGTATTCGATGGTGTGTGTCATGACCACATACTGGCTCAGCTCTCCTCCCTATCATGTGGTTCCCACATGTATTCTTATATACGATCGTTCCTTTGTAATCGAGTAGCTCGCTTCAGGGTCGATACTCATCTGTCCAACCCACACACTTTCTCACTCGCGGCACTCCTCAAGGCGCCGTGCTATCTCCTACTCTCTTTAATATGGCTATGGCCCCTCTTGCCTCCCAACTATCCCAAGTCCCTCACCTCCACCATATTTTTTATGCCGACGACATCACTCTCTGGTGTACGTCTGGATCTCCCAGCCAAGTGCAAGACACTTTACAACGTGGCCTAGACCTCATTGCTTCCTTTCTTACCACTGCTGGCCTGTCTCCTGCTCCGGAGAAATCCGAGCTGCTTTTGCTCAATCGCTCTGCTTACCAGCGCTCACACAACGCCCTCATCTCCTTACATCTTGCTGGCTCTCCCATTCCTACCGTTCAGCAATGCAAAGTTCTTGGCTTCCCTTTGCATGCGACCAAGAACGCGCAGGCCCTCCATCACGCTGTCAGTACCTGCCACTCGGTAACTCATCTCCTGCGACGCGTTGTCACTCGGCAGTCGGGTCTCCATGAAGCTCATGCGTGCCGAGTTGCCCAAGCGCTCGCCCTCAACAAGTTCCTGTACTTTGTGCCTTACGTTCAATTCACCCAAACACAACTTAAGACCCTCGAAACAGCTCTTGTAGGCCTATACAAGGCAGCTCTAAACCTCCCTATCACTACCTCTACCACTAAGCTCTTTGCCACAGACCTCTTCCATCCACTACGTTCTCTTATTTTTCTCTCCACCACGACTCTCAGATTGCCCGTCTTTCTCTTACCCGTCAGGGTCAATGGCTATTGGCGCAAGCGGGTATACCTCACATTCCAGTTACCACGTCGCCTTCTCCCGCGTGCACCCCTGCTTCCAACCTTCGTATTCCTCCCCTCCCGTCCAACATGTCCCCCCGTTCTGCACGCCGGCCGTCGTCACGCAGCAGCGCAGCATCATTCCCCTCCTTTTTCTACGCAGGGAGTCGCCTAAACGGATGCCTCATTCATTGCTCCTCGTGGCTCCTGCGGCTACGCTATATATCATCCACACCTTTCGGCACCTGAAACCCACACCAGCGGGCCATAATTGCACCCGCCAAATGTACTGTCGCTCGAGGTCCTTTCCATTGTTCATGCATTACTGTCATTTTCGTCTCTACCTTCTGTACCCAGAGTACACGATTTTCTCCGACTCTTACGCCGCCATCCGTCACATATACAGAACCGAACGTTACCCCCTTCCCTAGAACAGGAGGTCGAGCGAGCAGGTCTCTGCACTCCAACCTTCCACTGTTTTCCTCCGCTGGGTTCCTGGGCATTCAGGGATTGACGGCAATGAGCTGGCTCATCAGCTCGCCCGCGATATATTGCACCGGGCACCGTTCATTCCCTGGCCTACACCTTCGGAGGACTGGTGGGAGTTCTGAGAAGGAACGACGGAACGATCTCCCTGCGTCATACTATCAAGGAGGTTTACTACCTCCAGCTCAGACTCGACAAGCGTCTCTACCCTCCCCCTCTCATCCATCACTCACTGTGCTAGAGGCCAGAATTTTACGGCACATACAATTGAATTGCCTCATCACCCCCCTCTCGCCTTTTTCTCTATAAATATAGATCTGACCCCTGCTGTCCCAATTGCCCCTCCACATATGCCGACCTGTCACACTGCCTTTTCTACTGCCCAACTGCTCACCAATCCAGCTTCTACCCTCCCCCCTTCCCATTTCCATCACCACCTGGCTCGACTGGATCGGCGCCGAAGGGGAAGAAGAACAGCGTCGACTGGTCGCGCAGGCGGTCGAAATGCTCGGCCTTTAGTTTGTGGCTGAAATAAAAGTCTATTACTACTACTACTACTAATACCTAAGTTGACGATATATCATGCTCTATTTTCATAGCTTTTAGGGGTGCCGCCTGTATCGTGTTTGTAAAGGATGTCACGTAACTGTAACCAAATATATACAAAGAAGTGCTTAACCTCAACTGAATAAAATCAACGATGGCGTTTACTGCCATGTGGCTCTCATTATGGTAGTAAAGTTGGGTTCTTTACCCGCGGTCCAAGGACCCGCGATTCAGCCAGAGGCTGACAACCAGGCTGGTGAATTCCGCACTCGAAGTGCCCCGTCAGGGACGGTCTTTGCGACGACTTGGGGGGTAGAGGCTTGGAGATTTGAGAAAGCTTTTTAATGTACAGCAGTGGTAACAAAACAGAAGAAAACTTATTTACAAGTATTTACAGAATCTGGTCGGCTACATACGACATCGTCACCTCGGGAGGCCCGAGCACTGCCTAGCAGTGTCGCCGCTCAAACCAGACTGAGCCTTTTTTTCCTCCCCGATCCGTCTATGAGAGTCCGGCTCCCAAACTTGCCTTGCCCAAACAAAAGGCGCACACCACTTCCGAAGGTGCCGCCCACACTCGCCCAGGTCTATTCTTCGACCGGGGTGTGGCCACCACACCTAACCAGCGACACCAAGGTGTCCCTTCCTTGACGTGAGAAGGTGGCGGGTCCCACGCTCGTACGACCGGGCGCATCAAAAGGTTCCGCCGCCTAACTTGTCGCTAAATTAGCAGGACGGGTTGTCGTACCTGTTTTTGCCCTGGTCTGCGTATTCTTAGCGTCCAAGCCATTACACCCGCGGGGGGCAAGTCTCAGCCGAGAAGGGGGGTGACTCACAACTTGCCATCCTGTCGTGGTGGCATTGTTTGTTCGCACCGACGCCAACAGCCTCCCCCGACTAGCTGGTTTCCTCAAACCTTACACGCCCCTCTTAAGATTCACATAAGAGGCCGAAGCGTCTTTAGGGAATAACTACAACAATACAAAGGGTTGGGAAACCTTACGCACTCGGTGCTCGTCTACGGGCCAATGTCTCTTCGCCGAGCTAATACATTAACCATGACACTTGCACCATGCACGCTATCGGTTGTCCACAACACAAATCACGCCGCAACAATATCTTGTGTTGCGTTACGCGGCACTGAACACACACTGGCCAGGAGCTCTAGTTACAAGCGAGACTCGGCCAATGAAGAAAAAAAGAACACTAAAACAAATAACGTTCATGCTCGTACGTCCAATAGCCGTCCACAGTGTGCACACTTTCACCTTGCAGCTTGTAGGTGACATGGTCTGGCTATTCAAACGTGCACCAAATGTTGACCACGGCACGGAGTTCACTGAGCGAGTTTCCATCGCTGACACTCGGCTGGTGCACTAAGGGGGCACTCCCCCCTCCCCCGCCGACTGCCCGGCACTGTTATTCGGACACCAACATGCACTTGACACGCGCGATAGCACGTCCGCATTAGCGGGAACACTGTCCTTTAGCGCTGGAGCACGAGCGCCCATAGCGTTGCCTTTGCCCCGGCGGCGTCGCTTACGGTGTTTGCCGCCGAATCTACGTGGTCCCTTCGACTTGGGAAACAATTTCCCGGAACACGAATCCTGGACCCCTGGCACTGTCTCGCTCGCCTGAAAGCTATTTGGCTTTGACCGCCTATTTAACGGCGTAGCGCACGCGTTCCGTCCCTTCAAGCCTACCGCGACATTAAGCAACTTCCATGCTTCCTCGGACAACAAACAGTCAGTTCGTGCCTTTAGTTTGTCTGTCAGCGCGCACAGTACTGGCACTGTTTCCTTAATGTCCGCGAAGGGTCCCGTGACACACGCGAGCGACAACGGCAACATGGTGAGCTTTGCCTGCACTTCTTCCCCGAACGCGGACACAAGCCTAACCGACCCGTGTGGCCGCACGAGCTCCGGCGGGACTACACTCTCGCGTACGACAGTGACGTCAGTACCCGTGTCAATGATGGTGCGAATTTCTACGTCTCGGCAACCTAGTCTGATCGGCCTGCGTTTGCGCCCTCCGCCAATAACCGTTGTAGTGGACACGCGTGCGGACAGACCAATCGTTTCCTGGGAGCCAGACTTCGCGGCATCGCGGTTTTCCGCTCGCGGGCAGTCCGCCTTTAAGTGCCCATGCACCCCACATAGGAAGCAACCCTGCGTCTTTGTGGACTCTCGCGTTGATAGCTTAGTTTGATTTTGAACGCTCGCGGTCGTCGCCTCTGCGCCTTTGCATTCTGTCTTTTTGCTGCCGCTGTTTTGGCCTTCCGCTTCCTCGTATGTCACGAGCAACGCAGCAGTTTGGTGAGCCTTGTGCCAGGTCCCTCCCTCCTGGAGCGTTACGTACTTAAGCGCGGCATCCGACAAGCAGTCTTTCAACTGGTCAGCGGCAAAGAGTTCGAGCAGCTCCTCAAAAGTACCTACGCCTCTCGCCTCAACGTAAAAACGCAGGTAGCTCTGAAGCCTCGTAGCGAACGCCCGCCACCCTTCTGCCGCCCGTTTCCTCGCCCCTCGGAATCGGCGGAGGTATTCGCCGGCAGACAGCTTCATTTCCTCGAGCACTGCCCCCTTAAGTACCTCATAGTCCCTATGCTGAGGTGGCGCCAAGCGCGTTGACAGGAAGGGGATTTTTTCAGCGACCAGAGGAAAAATAATTTGGCCCCACCAAGCTTTTGGTACTTCGTACCCCTCCAGCGCGCTCTCGGCGGCCTCAAACCACACGGGGACCTCCGCTTCAGTCGGAAACTTTGGCAGCACACTGGTAATCAGCTTTGAGAAATCTCGCAGTTCACTGTGGCTCCCCGACTCCCTGTCAACGCGAGAACTCGGCCCGGAGCCACGCTGTTCTCTCGCAATTTCTAGCTCTAGTTCCTTCAGTCTGATTTTCAATTTGAGCGTTTCGACTTCCGAATGGCTCCCTGACTCCTCCGGAACGGCGGACTCGTTTCCGACCCCCTCGCCGTCATTAGAGTCGCCCATCCCGCTCGCCGTGTGCCTATCTGGATTTAGGTCGGCAAACCGCGTTTCCATTTGGCCTACGCCCTAATCTCCACCGAACACAGTGCACGGGCCCCGGCAGAAGAAGAAGAGCACTCACCCTTCGAGACGACCACTGCGTAGCTCCCGTCCTCCTTCCGCGCTGGGTTTCGCTGTTGCACGGTGCCTCGAGCCGCCGGCACCCGGTGGATGACTTGAAGCGCTGGCCAGCCGACTCCTGCGGCTGTCTCCTGGCGTCCTCAGGAACCTGGTCCTCTTGACATACTGATTTCTCTCCGCCCGCGCCGAGTACTTGACGCGCAGTCTTGACTCTCGCTGCCCAAGCGTCGCCGTCTTCTTCACCGCCTGTCAGATCCCTTCTTCTTCACGAGATGGTTGAAGGAATCCCACCGCTGCCACCAGTAAAGTTGGGTTCTTTACCCGCGGTCCAAGGACCCGCGATTCAGCCAGAGGCTGACAACCAGGCTGGTGAATTCCGCACTCGAAGTGCCCCGTCGGAGACGGTCTTTGCGACGACTTGGGAGCAGAGGCTTGGAGATTTACGAAAGCTTTTTAATGTATAGCAGTGGTTACAAAACAGAAGAAAACTTATTTACAGGTATTTACAGAATCTGGTCAGCTACATTCGACATCGTCGCCTCGGGAGGCCCGAGCATTGCCTAGCAGTGTCGCCGCTCAAACCAGACTGAGTCTTTTTTTTCCTCCCCGATCCGTCGATGAGAGTCCGGCTCCCAAACTTGCCTTGCCCAAACAAAAGGCGCACGCCACTTCCGAAGGTGCCACCCACACTCGCCCAGGTCACTTCCTCGACCGGGGTGTGGCCACCACACCTAACCAGCGACACCAAGGTGTCCCTTCCTTGACGTGAGGAGGTGGCGGGTCCCACGCTCGTACGACCGGGCGCATCAAAAGGTTCCGCCGCCTAACTTGTCGCTAAATTAGCAGGACGGGTTGTCGTACCTGGTTTTGCCCTGGTATGCGTATTCTTAGCGTCCAAGCCATTACACCCGCGGGGGCAAGTCTCAGCCGAGAAGGGGGTGACTCACAACTTGCCATCCTGTCGTGGTGGCATTGTTTGTTCGCACCGACGCCAACAGCCTCCCCCGACTAGCTGGTTTCCCCAAACCTTACAATGGTATTTTTATATTGCGCTTAATTTCCTAACTAGGATGAGAGATGTAACATTTCTGCTATTCATTTAAGGGGCCAACTGTGTTTCTTTGTGTTTTAGAGGGCATACTAAAACGACAGGTCTGACTTTTTGTGGAAAGGTTACAAGCTACGTAGTGATTTTTTCGGCATTTAAAGAAAGCCGGAGAAATATGCCCTAGGTTACTGCGCTCGTATGCTATTGTGCTGCATCGCTCTCAGACGTGCTTCGAGCAAAACAACTGGCAAGCGGACCGCGGCGAAATGAGTGGCCGCGGCATCGGCTCCACAGCGCGTCAGCATTTCTGACCACCACACACGGCAAAGAAACACCATCGTCCCTGACAAGGGACAGGCTGACGGTCCGCGCGCCGGTTGTTTCGCTCGATGCGTGTTTAAGAGCGCTGCAGTACGATAGCGCATGAGCGCAGTCGGACGGTGGGAGTTCTGAGAAGAACTCCCACTCTTATTTCATATTTCGCGTGCTTTCTTTAAAAAAAAAAAAACATTGACCATGCAACATGTACGCCGCCAAAAAGCAATAGCTTCGGTCGTTTTTAAACGCGTTCTACGATGTGACGAAGCGCACTCTGCCCTAAAGTGAATAACAAAAATGTTCCATAATTGACCATAGTTAATGAACCAACTAAGCGCAATATAAAAATACCATAATGAGCGCCACGTCACGGAAAACGATATGGCATTGGTTTAATTCAGTGACGGTTAAACGCTTGTTTTTTTTTTTGAATATTTTGTCCTACTTACGTGAAACACCCTGTATATACTTATTCATTTAGTCATTTTTTATTGCGGAACTTCCTTGCTATTTGACTTAGGTGTATTCGGTTTACTTTCTTAGGTCCCTGTAAAGTCCTTTTTTTGTGTTACAAAAAAAAAGCAGGTAAGCAGGCTAGTAGTTGCAATAGTGTGAATAGCAGTGGTATCCTGCGACGCTTTTTGCCACGTACAATACATCCTGAAAGCTTCTGGGCGGCAGAAGTTCTCTCGGAGAGGAAATGGTAAAAGATTGCATGCACGTTAGTGAATATGTTGCTAACGAACAATTTACGTAAGTTGATAGGTAGAATATGAAAAAAACACTGCAGTTTTATGTCCTCAGTGAACTGTGAGCGCCGACTCCGTAGTTATCCGTCTTCACATGATGCTTCACAAAAAGGTTGCTACCAGCGTAGTTGCTGTTCTACACCTGTAGGGTGATGCGCTACTACGACAACGGTGATACGCTTACGGACAAGGTAAGACTCTGCACCGGTATTTGTGCCATCTCGCGGAGGCTTCTTATTGAAGCTCTTGCAATTGAACGGCAACCCGCTAGCTGGTCGCCATGTGGAGCAGCGACACCCAGCAAATACAAGTGTCAAGTAAACAAATGTCAATAATTTGTTTCGGAATTGAAACTAATATACATAAAGCAAGAAAAACATACCTTTTGGGATTCAAACAGATATTACATTAAACTAAACAAAGTTGGTCGCATTTAAGACATTTTCGAGGAAGCACTTCTTTACACAGGTATTTGAGGCGTGATTGTATACATCTATAATAGCAAATTTCCAAATGTATCGAAGTTTCTTAAGATACAATTGAGAAGTATCGTATCGGATACATTCATTCCGGAAGTATCTTGTATCTGTATCTCCGATACTTCTTGCCCGAGTATCTTGTATCGTATCGCGATACAATTTCAAAGTATCTTTGCCCAGCCCTCAACTGTAGGAACCAGGAATCCTCAGATTTGATGAGAGCTGTTTCATTAAAAATTGCAGGCGTTTATATCTCGCTCCCTGTAACGAACGGAAAATGTCTAAGCACGATATTGCTTTTTTTTTATTTGTGGGGTCACCGCGACGTGTAGTGGGTCTCACTCATCATAAATGATCGCAGCGGCATTCTGAACGCGATGAGCATATTTATTTAGTATTCGAGCATAAACTCTCGGCATAGTTCAAGCTCGCTTTCGCCTATTTCCTGCAGCTCGCCTTATCACCTTTCTCTTTTAGTGGGCACAAGCCATGAATATGCGTCATCATCATCGTCATCCTTATTAGAATCTCTGGGTAGGCTTTCCACAGCGCGAGCGGCACGTTCTGCTCGCGGTGAACGTCGACCATCGGAATCAAACCACTGCAACCAACGCTCTTCTGCCTTTGCGCAAAAGCATCCCTAGCTCCAGGAGATGTCAACCGGGGCTCCTTCCTTTCGAGCCCGCAAAAGGAAGTTCGTGGTCAGGGCGAAGCCATCCTCCGGCTCTGCAAGCAGCAGTCCTGGTGACCTGCCGTCTCGTACGGAGGTGAACCTACCTGAACTGTTCGCCAATCCTGAGATGCATTCAAGATCTGACGATCCTCCAGCTACGACCGAGGGAGCTGCTTCCGAACTCAGGTCGAATGACGAGATTCAGGCGACTCCGGAGAAAACGCCAAGCCACAGTTTCGAAGCTGAATTGACATCTCACAGCGTCCCGGCAGTGGCAGAAAGTGAACGGGAAGACAACACCCAGGCCATTCGTCGAAGAGGCCACCATCATCAATTCAGAGGATGACGCCACTTTGGTCGACAAACCACATTCGAGTGCCTTCGCCGACTCGGACGTAGGAGATATTGAGAAGAAGCTGAGAAGAATGCTTCAAGTTCACGGCCCGTGCGACCTAGGTGAGCTGCTGAAAGCACTGAGCCCTTCACAGGCTCAGGATGTCCTCCAAGAATACGAGACCCTGACTGCATTTATAGAGCAGCTCCCTGGATTTGTTATAGTGCATGAGGACCTGTACACATTTGTGTATTACGAAGAGCCCGAGGGTGACGAGTATGACTGCGGCGGATCATCAACTCTCCAGGATGAAGCTGATGCCGGAGCGAGTTCAACTGCTTCCGACAATGGAGGCCACCAGCACATTGTACCGGGTGACTGCAAACTTCGGCGCGAACGTTCGAGCTCATCTAGCAGCAGTTGCTATGAGTCGGCCGTCGAAGAACAGCACGAAGAAGAAAGCCACCGACTCAAAGATGCCGCTTGTCAGGTATCATCACCTCCCCCTTGTAGCCATTCGCGAGGTGTACAAGCGGTGAGAGAAACATCTGATGCCGAGGGGCAGACAGATGAGTTGGACATTTCTCGATTCCTGGAGTTGCAGTCGACACCGCAAAGCGGTGATGTAGACGTCGCGCAGATGAAAGAGCGGCTCCAAAATCTCCGACAGAACCACGTCGGCGATGAACAGCAGCTAAAGACCGAGCAAGTACTGAAACGTCCTCAAGAAGCAGCATCGCAGTACTTCGTCCAGCTGAAGAACTTCACTGCCACGAAAGAAAAGAAGGCGGTCAACAAGAACAGGACAAGTGACGAGGTCAGCCCGCCACAGCCACGGCTACCGCTGCGCCAGAGGAACGTACCACCCCGTCTCAAGCCGGAAAACAAGCGGCTTATGCCTCCAGTTGAACCAAGGACCCTGGCAACTGAAGCAGGTTGGCGAACAGTTCCCAAGGTCCGCAAAGCCACTCCCACAGTATCACAAGGAAGCTGACTGTAAAAAGCCTGGTAATCCATCTACAGAGGTCGGAAGCCCACGGTCGAGCCAGGAACAAACAGCGAAGAGCAGTACAGACAAACAGATAACAAAAAATTGTGCGTATTGCAAAGAAGCAACAGCCAGAGCTTTCTGAGCAAGAGATACTCATCAAGATAGACCGCCTGCGCCGCTCTCGAGGTGGTCTATCCGGAATGACGTTTGGCGCCATCGTGGAACTGTTGCATGGAAAACCGGAATATCAGCCTGAAGACAACCATTGAAAGGAAGGGATTAACTACCTGACAAAAGAATAAAGTAAAACTGAGCTTGCTGCTTATAAGTGGGCGCAGCTTCCATGCAAGCCTGATGCTTATTCTTTCTTTTTTACTTCATGTGTAAGTTCATGTACTCATCGTTTTAAAAAAGTTTTCATTTTCGCTACTTCGTTTTCATCAGCATGCTTGTAGTTGATGTATTATGTGCTTTATAATATGTAGCTTCTTTCTCTTAAGTATACTACCAAGAAATGGGCAGCTCTCTTCGGCGCGTTTCATATCCAAAGACTTTGCCAGTATTACCGGCGTTCTTACTATCGCGAAAGCTTGCCGATTACTGCTTTACTGTACCTGTCCAAGCCAGCCCGCGCTGGAGGCTTTCCGGGTTTGAAGAATATTTTACTTAGGCGGGATAGGTGTGTGCGCAGTTCCCGCATAGACTACTCATTGGTTATTGCAGCTGCGGGGCTATATACACAGGAAGTGCAGCTCAGCGCTTCACTGAGCTGATATTTAACGCAGTTGTATACATAGTAGAAATAATTTTACGAAAAGCGACCGACCAGCATGCTGCATTTCCTCCTTGTGGTACGATATGTGCATGCTTTTTTATCTGGAGTAACTTAATGAAAGAACTTACTGCATTGTAGATAATAGGTATTGGCGATTGAATTTCTTCGGCAGATTGCTCCTTCTCATGGGGCAGATGAGGCAAACGTAAATTTCTATATGACAAAAATTGCGGAGGGTCTAGCGAATGGAAACTTAGTGTTTAAGGGGGTATCATAGGATAAATGGTATATGTCAGTTTTAACGTAATATTTTAGAAGGGGATGCGAGTATTCACATGGAATTTCACGGGCTCACAAAGAATGCCACTGGGTATCACGTGACACCCTTCTATATGCCTAGGTTGCCTATCCTTCCTGTGGCCCACTCACAAAATTAAAGTTGGTTCAAGTATTCAATGTACCTTTTCTCTGCAACCACCGAAAGGAGTGTAACGATATTAAGCCGTTTTATCTTTGAGACCCATAGGTTATATCTGAACCGAAAAAATAGGACATCATTTAAGGAGGTCTTTTGTAAAAAAAAAGAAAATTACTGCATGCACAAAGCCACAAAGGGTGCGCATAGTTGTGTAATTTTTTTACAGCTTCAGTTTTTACAAAACCAACAATTATTTTAGTTCAGATTATTTCCAACTTGTTGTAGCACACTTTTCGAGAAAAGGTATATTGAAGTTGAGAAATTTATAAAAAACACAATTTAAGAATAACGAAGTTTTGTGTGCGCATACCGCTACCGCCAGCACGCGCGGCGCACTTTGGCGCAGCATTTAAACCACTTCGGAGCGGGCCGCTCGACGTCGGGCTTCCACAGGTTTGTTCCTCAGAGTGCGGTGTATTTTTCGGTGTCAAAATTGCAAATACGATTTTTTGGGGGGGTTTACTCTAACATACCTCCTTAAGGACGCTTTGCAATGATATTGTCACGTGTTCGTGACGTCGACGAAGGCAACAGTCGTCTTGTCGAAGAAGAAACTCTTTATTTGGCCTAACTTGTGGCCGTGAAACGTAAAGTCAGATTACAGCAATACGCACTGGCACAGATAGCGGCAAACGGAGCGTCGGCCGTCGATCAACTGACAAGCAGTGAAGCGCGTCGACATTTATACGCGTGTCTTCGAATATTCCAGCCTTATCACTGGTTGTCGCGAAAGCTCTGGAATAAGCTCGCGTGTTCGCGTCTTGCGCGCAATCTTAACACAACGATCTACAATAATCGCGATGCTTCTAGAAATGCGGCGCGGTTTGCGCTGAGCATTGCTTACCGTCTCTGTGGGCGTAAACCAAATACAGCAAACGTATAATACGGAACGCGCGTGGCAATGCCCCTCTCTGAAAAAGCATCGTCCCGATGCTTAAAACAGAACACGGGGGGGGGGGGGGGGGGATTCATGCAACAATAAATAACAATAATAAAGCAAAAAAGTACAATTAGCACAAGCACGAAAGTACAATAATAAAGCAAAAATTACAGTCCTCGGGTTCACTAACGCGCGTAATACGGCTTCAGGCGCACGACATGGACGACTTCAGGTCGCGCACGGCGCCGCTGAGAGTTCGTAATGCCGTCAGGGGCAACCTCGTAGTCGAGTGCGCCGAGACGTCGAAGTATCCTGTAGGGTCCGAAGTATCGTCGAAGAAGCTTCTCGCTAAGTCCCCGTCGGCGAACTGGCGTCCAGACCCATACACGGTCACCGGGTTGGTATTCCATGTGGCGTCGTCGAAGGTTGTAGCGACGGCTGTCGGTCTTTTGCTGGCTCTGGATGCGCAGACGGGCGAGTTGTCTGGCTTCTTCGGCGCGCTGAAGGTACACGGTGGCGCGCTGAAGGTACACGGTAACGTCGACGTTTTCCTCGTCGGAGACATTGGGCAACATGGCGTCGAGCGTCGTTGCCGGGGTCCTTCCGTAGACCAATCCATACGGCGTCATCTGCGTCGTTTCTTGTACAGCCGTGTTGTATGCAAAGGTTACATACGGAAGGATGGCATCCCACGTCTTGTGCTCGACGTCGACGTACATGGCCAGCATATCGGCGATGGTCTTATTTAGACGCTCGGTGAGGCCATTGGTCTGTGGGTGGTAGGCGGTGGTCCGGCGGTGACTTGTTTGGCTATACCTCAGGATCGCCTGCGTTAGGTCCGCTGTAAAGGCCGTGCCTCTGTCGGTAATGAGGACCTCCGGGGCGCCATGACGCAGTACGATGTTCTCGACGAAGAACTTTGCTACCTCGGCGGCACTGCCCTTGGGCAGCGCCCTTGTCTCGGCGTAGCGGGTGAGGTAGTCCGTTGCTACGACGATCCATTTGTTTCCGGAATTTGACGTCGGGAACGGCCCCAGTAAGTCCATGCCGATTTGCTGGAACGGTCGGCGAGGTGGCTCGATGGGTTGCAGAAGTCCGGCTGGCCTAGCGGGTGGTGTCTTCCGTCGTTGACAATCTCGACAGGTCTTCACGTAGTGGGTGACGTCGGCAGCGAGGCGAGGCCAGTAGTACTTTTGTTGTATCCTCGCGAGCGTACGGGAAAATCCAAGGTGTCCAGCCGTCGGGTCGTCATGCAGAGCGTCCAGAACTTCGAGACGTAATGCTGAAGGTACTACGAGGAGGGAGTCGGCCCGAAGTGGCGAGAAGTTTTCTTTAGGAGAATGCCGTTCCGCAAGAAAAACGACTTCAGTCCTCGTCTGAATACCTTTGGAGCCATGGTGGCCTTGCCCTCGAGGTATTCTATAAGGCCCTTGAGTTCCGCATCGGCTCGCTGTTGTTCGGCGAAGTCATCGGCGCTTATGGTTCCCAGGAAGCAGTCATCATTAAGGTCGTCCTGTGGCGGCGGGTCGACGGGGGCGCGAGACAAGCAGTCGGCGTCAGAATGCTTTCGTCCGGACTTGTAAACGACGGTAACGTCGAATTCTTGAAGTCTGAGACTCCACCTTGCGAGACGACCTGAAGGGTCTTTCAAGTTAGCTAGCCAACACAAAGCGTGGTGGTCGCTCACAACTCTGAAGGGCCTACCGTAGAGGTAGGGGCGAAACTTCGACGTAGTCCAGATGATGGCGAGGCACTCTTTTTCTGTTGTTGAGTAGTTGGCCTCTGCCTTGGATAGCGACCGGCTAGCATAACTGATAACCCTTTCCAGTCCGTCCGTCTTCTGCACAAGGACGGCGCCGAGTCCCACGCTGCTTGCGTCGGTGTGCACTTCTGTTTCGCCGTGTTCGTCGAAATGCGCAAGTAACGGAGGCATTTGCAGGTGTCGTTTTAGTTCTTGAAATGCTTCCTCTTGCGGTGTGTCCCATTTGAACTCGACGTCGGTCCTGGTGAGGTTAGTGAGTGGCTCGGCGATGCGGGCAAAATTTTTGACGAACAGCCTGTAATAGGCGCACAGGCCGAGAAATCGACGGACGGCCTTCTTGTCGGCGGGTGGCGGGAATGTAGCGATGGCGGCTGTCTTTTGAGGATCGGGGCGTACTCCGGACTTGCTGATCACGTGACCCAAGAACAAGAGCTCCTCGTATGCGAAGCGGCACTTTTCAGGCTTCAAAGTGAGGCCGGAGGTCTTGATGGCTCGAAGTACTGCGTCATGTCGCCGGATGTGTTCGTCGAAGCTTGAAGCAAACACAATGACGTCGTCCAGGTACACCAGGCAAGTCTGCCACTTCAATCCTGCCAGCACTGTGTCCATAACCCGTTGGAAAGTCGCAGGCGCCGAGCAAAGACCAAAGGGCATGACCTTGAACTCGAAGAGGCCGTCTGGTGTTATAAACGCGGTCTTTTCTCGGTCTCTCTCGTCGACTTCAATTTGCCAATAGCCGGTCTTGAGGTCCATCGACGAAAAGTACCTCGCATTGTGGAGTCGATCGAGGGTGTCGTCTATCCGTGGCAGAGGGTAAACGTCCTTCTTCGTTATTTTGTTCAGGCGGCGATAATCGACGCAGAAGCGTAGGGTTCCGTCCTTTTTCTTCACTAACACCACGGGTGACGCCCACGGACTCTTTGAAGGCTGGATGACGTCGTCGCGTAGCATTTCGTCGACTTGTTTCTTTATTGCCTCGCGTTCCCGCGTTGAAACTCTGTACGGGCTCTGACGTAGTGGCCTGGAACTTTCCTCTGTTATGATGCGGTGTTGTGCGACTGGGGTCTGTCGAACTCTGGACGACGGCGAAAAGCAATCCTTGTATCACAGGAGGAGGGTTTTGAGCTGTTCTTGTTTATGCGTCGGAAGGCTCGGATTGATGTCAAAAGTTAGTTGATGAGCTTGGTTCGTCGTAGCGTGTTCGGTAAACTCGGCGAGGGCGAGGGCGTCGCTGGTTTCCACAATGTCTTCGATGTAGGCGACCGTCGTGCCTTTGCTCACGTGCTTGTATTCGTTGCTGAAGTTCGTAAGCATCACTGTTACTTTCCCTTCACGCAACTCGGCGATGCCTCGTGCGACGCAAATCTGACGGTTTACAAGCAGGTGCTGATCACCCTCGATGACGCCTTCGAAGTCCGCGGGTTTTTCGGTGCTGACGGAAATGATGACGCTGGAGAGAGGCGGAACGGTGACGTGCTCTTCTATCACGTTCAATGCATGGCTGCCTGGCATCGTCTGGGTAGGCAGCGCTTTTTCTGAGGTTAGTGTTATCGACTCAGACCTTAGGTCGATGACGGCGCCGTGTTTACTTAGGAAGTCCATCCCAAGTATTACTTCCCTGGAGCAGTGCTGTAGGATTAGAAAGCTGGCTGGATAGGTCCGGTTATTGATGGTGACTCTTGCTGTGCAAACACCGGCTGGCGTTATTAGATGACCCCCCAGCGGTACGGATTTCAGGGCCTTGCCAAGCAGTCTTCACTTTCTTCAGCTTCGTCGCGAAAGGCCCACTGACGACGGAATAGTCGGCTCCAGTGCCGACGAGAGCGGTGACGTTGTGACCGTCAAATATTACGTCGAGGTCGCTGGTTCGTCGTCGTCCGTTGCGGTTGGGTCGCGGCGTCGGATCACGGCTACGTCGATTTGTTGCGCTGCTTCCCTGTTGCGTCGTCACGTCTTCGTCGGTCCGCGACGTTTCGTCGGCAGGGCTTCGTCTGCTTCGTGTCGTGTTCTGGCTTCCTCGCGTTGTGGTCGTCGGCGGCCGCGGAGGATCTTCGGCATTTCGTCGTACAGCAACCGCACCTCCATCGGTTGCTGCCCCTAGTTTCCCGGATACGGGCTAGGCGACCGGCCCCGGTTTGGGCCAGTGTACTGCCGGCGATGCGGTGACATGTAGCGGCCAGGCGACGGCGAGCGGGATGGTCGTCGGGGTGTCCACTGAGCCCCTGCGAGATAGTCGGCGATGTCGCGTGGTCTTTCACCCCGCTGTGGACGCGGCGCGTCGATGGCGGAACCACGCAGTCCCATCTGGCAGTACTGGCAGCGGCGGTAGGTGTGGCCAGCTTCTCCGCAGTGGTAGCACAGTGGGCGGTGGTCAGGGGCGCGCCAAACGTCAGTCTTCCTCGGTGGGGCGTAGCGCTGGCCGGCGGGTGGACGGTATGGCGTCGGTGGTGGTGGCGGCGGTGTCTGGCGGCGGAACTGCGATGGTGCGACGTCTTCACGTGGGCGCGGCGGGGGGAGCATTACGACGTGCTGCAGCAGCGTAGCTCATGGCTTGTGGCTGAGGCTGTTGCAGTTCAGGGGTACCCAACGACTGCTGGATTTCCTCTCGAATAATATCTCCGATCGAGGAAACGTGCGGCTGTGATGACGGGAACATTCGACGAAGCTCCTCACGCACTACGGCCCTTATCGCCTCGCGCAGGTCGTCTGAGGAGAGGGACTGAATGTCGGCGTAGCCTGGCGTCGAGCGGCGATTGAATAGCCGGGTGCGCAGCTCCAGTGTCTTCTCGATCGTGGTTGCCTCTGTCAGGAATTCATGGACGGTCTTGGGTGGGTTCCTCATCAGTCCCGCGAAGAGCTCCTGCTTGACTCCTCGCATGAGGAAACGAACTTTCTTGTCCTCGGCCATGTCAACGTCGGCGTGACGGAAAAGCCGCGCCATCTCCTCCGCAAAAATGGTAACACTTTCGTTCGGTAGCTGCACGCGTGTTTCCAATAAGGCAGCAGCCCATTCCTTTCTCACGACGCTCGTAAACGTCTCTAAGAAAGCGCTGCGAAAGAGGTCCCAGGTTTGTAACGTGGATTCTCGGTTCTCGAACCACGTCCTCGCGGCGTCTTCTAGGTAGAAGTAGGCCCGGCGCAGTTTTTCCTCGGTGTCCCAGTTGTTAAAGGTCGCAACTCGATCGTACGTCTCTAGCCACGTTTCAGGGTCTTCACTTGGCGATCCATGAAAAGTCGGTGGTTCTCTCGGTGGTTGGATCACGATCGTTGCAGGCGGCACAGGGGTGGTCATCGTGCCTGCGGTTGAAGTCAATCTCTTGGTTGGCCTGGTGTTTTCCGGCAGGAGCCCGTGCTCTGGCTGTAGTCCCTGCTGCCTGCGGCTGGTGCGAAGAACAGGGTTGTCCTTTGTGTCGTCGTCTTCGTGGCTCGGGCTAGGGTCAGCGCCTCGCAGGGGTGTCCGTAGCATGGACGAAGCAGCACCTCCACCAGATGTCACGTGGTCGTGACGTCGACGAAGGCAACAGTCGTCTTGTCGAAGAAGAAACTCTTTATTTGGCCTAACTTGTGGCCGTGAAACGTAAAGTCAGATTACAGCAATACGCACTGGCACAGATAGCGGCGAACGGAGCGTCGGCCGTCGATCAACTGACAAGCAGTGAAGCGCGTCGACATTTATACGCGTGTCTTCGAATATTCCAGCCTTATCACTGGTTGTCGCGAAAGCTCTGGAATAAGCTCGCGTGTTCGCGTCTTGCGCGCAATCTTAACACAACGATCTACAATAATCGCGATGCTTCTAGAAATGCGGCGCGGTTTGCGCTGAGCATTGCTTACCGTCTCTGTGGGCGTAAACCAAATACAGCAAACGTATAATACGGAACGCGCGTGGCAATATAAACTGAAATACACGAGCTCCCGCGCGATGCTTGCAAAAGGGTAGAAGTTTGAGTTGAAAAATGAATAGGCACCCCCCTTTCCCCCCTACCCTCTGATGCGAACCACCGTATGCATAGTAGTGGAGTTGTCGATCGCAGCAGATCGGCAGCGTCGGAGCGACTATTCTCACGAGCTGATCGTTTGGTCCTTCAAGTTACTTGTTGGTTTGGCAGCATGTTTCTTGTTCTTTGGACACGATAATCCCTCGGGATGGACCATATTGATGAAAGTGCAGTGGGATGGAAAGGTGATGAAAGTGTTGTTGCTAGAGCTATTGGTTGTCTACCAACCAACAGTGCAGGCGTTCAAGCGCAGCCGCGCTGTATCAAGCGTCTCGGCCATAGGGCTTCATACAGTATTGCCTCAATCAGTTGACATTTATCTGTTATGCTGAAAAGAGTATGTTCTTCGAAAACCCAAACGCTGTAACTTTTTTTTTTCGTCATTTCACATTGAAATCTTTTGGTATATTTTCACTGGACTTCATTTTTCACTAATGTCGTCTTTTCTTATTTCTTTCTTCGTTCTGCTGTGTTTCGCTTTGCAAGTTCCGCTAAAAAGACCGGTGCACTAAATGGTGCTGCATATATTGTGGTTTATAGAAAATGAACGACTCAGGACTATGGAAGACACAAAAGTGACACATTGCTGTGTACTTGTCTTTTCTGTCATCCTTTGTCGTTTCTCTGCGCTCAGCCTCAACATATGCACTGAATAAGTGTCATTTTATAGCGACATTTCATTTTGCCTTTCGTAACATTCGAGAACACTTCTTATTGGATAATAGTCACTGAAGGGGGGCCACAAAGTTGTAGTGTTCCTACTTGAAAGAACGAAACAGCATTAAAGCTTCAGTAGGGAACTGGCGTCCATCTTAATCTGCTTTATTTTCAACTTCATCTCCCTCTTCTTTCCTGCCCTGGCTCTCGTGCTTCTTCATCTTCTATCCAATGGCTCGTACCGCTTCACCCTTCCCGGTATCTTTTAATTACCCCTCCTGGGGTAATACTTGAAGACATTTCCGATTGAAGCACATTCAACTGATCCACGTTCACCAGTGTACCAGACAGTCTTCAACATTCCGTTCTGGGTGGCTGTCTTTGTCACAGAGTAAGGACCGTAAAATTTGGCACTGGAATCTCTTATTCCTTCCCTCACTAGTACGAGGTCGGTGACTTGAATGTCTGGCATGTCTGATGGATGTCTCTTGTCAAAATTCTTTTTGATTCGTTTTCGGTACCTCTCCTCCTGTGATTTTAGTTGCCTCTCCTCGACGATCTTGAGATTTTCCAAGAGTCTCAACTCACGGTCTGCCTGCAGAATAGGGGTTTCTCCTGAAGAAGCGTACTGAGGACTGCACCCCAAGCCACTTGTGTAGGATCGGTTATGATGTTTTACGGCTGCTTCTAAGGAGCATTTCCATCCACCAGGAAAACTATCGTACATCTTGATGTACTGTCTCACGTCCCGTATGGCACGTTCTGCAAGTTCATTCGCTGCGGGATGGTATGGTGCACAGAACTTGATTAATATATTGTGATCTTGTACCCATCTTGCTAGGTTTTCACTCTTGAACGCGGGGCCGTTATCACATACAATTGTACGCGTAGTCCTAAACATGTCTCTTTCGAGGAGGGTTATGACGCTATTTGCATCTTCCTTTCCCGCTCGTGCCGCGACCATCCTGGTGCATTCATCTATGGCCAGAAGAAAAGCTTGCGTTTTTCTGACTCCTTCCCGTTTTTTATTTAGTTCGGCGAAATCCAGGTGTACTACTTCAAAAGGCACGTTTGAGTGGCAAGGTAGTATCATGGCGTCCGTAGGCTGTTTATATTTGACTTTGTGTGCTTGACACACATGTCATCAACGAACGTACTAACTTCTTTCTTCATGTGCGGCCACGTAAATCTCTTGACTAACTTGTTGTAGGTGCGCCAAAATCCGTCGTGTCCTCCAGATTCTGGGCTATCGTGGTACAAATAAAGCACCCTAGAAACAAGCGTTGGTTGGACTTGATACCGACCTTCAGTAAAAACCAGTTGTTCGGAGCCTTCCCACAGCTTCACTTCATTGATTTCTTCGGATTGTTCTGTGTTGTTTTGTATCGTCAACCTTGACAGAGCATCTGCATCAGTTAAAAGTGGTCCTGGTCGGTGCGAGATGGTAAAGTCAAATTGCTGCAATAAATTCACCCATCTGGAGATACGTCCTTTAGTTTGGGTCATATTCAAGAGATGAGTGAGGGCATGGTGATCAGTGAACAAAGTGAACTTCGTACCTTCCAGGTACGTACGGAAATACTCAACGGCCTTCAGAACAGCCAGTGCTTCCTTTTCAGTAGTAGTGTAGTTAATTTCAGATGGCTTGAAGGTGTAACTGTAGTAACCTACTACGTGTCGCTTTTCTCGGCCGGATGCTTCAATAGATTTTTGATACAGCACTGCACCAGTCCCATAATGTGAGGCGTCGGTGTTCAATTCAAAGGGTAAGATGAAGTCTGGTATGCGTAGAACAGGGTCAGCAGAAATTCTGTGCACCAAGTCACGGTAGACTCTCTCGCATTCATCATTCCATTCAAAGGGAACTTCTTTCTGCGTTAAGCGCGTGAGGCATCTAGTTTTGACAGCCTTTATGAAACAGCCTTTATGAAGTCCTTTATGAAACATCGGAAATGTCCTGCCAATCCCAAGAACACACGCAGTGAATGGACGTCATATGGTTTCTCCAACTGGGAGATCTTCTCGATGGACTCTTGTTTCAGGCTTTTGGTGTTCCCATCGAAGACTCTTCCAAGAAACACAACTTTTCGTTGAAAGAATGCACTTTTCTTAAAATTTACCTTGAGATGTGCCAAGCTCAAGGCATTTAACACCTGAGACAGATGGTCCTGATGTTCAGCCTCTGTTATGGAGAACACTATAATGCCGTCTATGTACACATTACAAAAAACACCAAGGAATGGCTTCAGGACGTCGTTCATGATCTTCTGGAACCACGATGGCGAGTTTTTCCAACCGAAAGGAAGCCGGTTGTACTCGTAGAGATCGAATGGCGTGATAAAAGCGGTGTACATTTTTGTTTCTTCGGTTAGTGGGATCTGCCAGAAACCTTTGCACAAATCGATGCGGGAAAAGTGTCGGCAACCACCCGTCTCATCTATAATTGTGTCGATCTTCGGCATGGGAAATGGTATCAGTTCTGTCTGACGATTGAGAACCCTGTAGTCGGTGCACAACCTGAAGGTTCCGTCTTCTTTTCGGTGCAATCGTTATGGGAGAAGCGAAGGGTGATACCGAAGGTCGTATAATATCGGCGTCTAGCATCTCCTGCAACTCTTTCTTGAGCCACATCTTTCGCTCTCTTGACATATTGTAAGGTGATTTTCGGATGACGGTTTTGTCAGCTAGTTCAAAAGGAACCTTGTGCGACTTCATCGCCTGAGGATAGCTTTCTATGCATACAAGTTCAGGGTAGGTCCTTGCGATATCCTCCCCCCCCTTCCCCGTCATCTGCTGAGTGGATCTACCGCCGGCTTGTTGTGCTACGGACGGGTACATGAACGTGAGCGCACCACTATAGGACATTAGTCTCTAGACTGCTTGCTGAAGTGTAAAGTGTACGGGATCCCTGTTGTTTGTGTGTGTATTGTCGCGAGAGTTACTTTTGTTAATAATGTGTTTGACTCCTTTCTTCACCGCAACGTACATGAATTAGTGACGTACCTCTAATCCTTCACTACATTATTACGAGCGCCGGGGGGCAGGAAAGAAGAGGGAGATGAAGTTGAAAATAAAGCAGATTAAGATGGATGCCAGTTCCATACTGAAGCTTTAATGCTGTTTCGTTTTTTCAAGTAGGAACACTACATTATTTCGGCGCAGTCGGCAATAGAAGCCAACATGTTGGTGACGTTCTTCCTTGACGAGACCTCTGCGGAGAAGATCATCTTTTCGAAGTATCAAGTTAAAGATGAGGCAGCGGTAGACTTACCTCGTGAGCTCAGCTCGGAAGAACTCGTGAACCTGGTTGTGGAAAAGGCAGCCGTGGACACTACTGAACTACGACGGAAAGGAGCCGTGAAAGTGAACTTGCGTGTGGCGACCTTCAACGACCTAGTTCTTGAACCAGTGCGTCGAAAAGACTCAGGATCACGGTCTTCGACGGAAGAGGTGAGCCTCGTTTTGAAAGCTCTTCAGCTGCAACAGGAACAGATTGTTCAACAGAACCAGATAGTAACATCGCTTATAAGTTCTCTAAATGCTGAGAAACCAGTGACTAAATTCATGGAACCTGATGCCTTCGACGGTGTGTCTTCAAGTCCAGAAATTTGGCTTGAGTTCTACAAATATGCCGCTGGAAAAAACAAGTGGCTCTCTGATGAGGATAAAATTACCAACATGCGCGTTTACTTGAGAGGGGTTGCACGCAAGTGGTATGAAATACGCATAATGGAAGACAGGGACGACTCTTGGAGCCAATGGAAGCAAAATTTTTTGACTTCATTCCGAAGCAATCCAGTACAAAGATGGAACACAGCGCTTAATTTCAAGTCCGAGCAAAGCTCCCTTGTCGAGTACTTCTTTGAGAAACGCCGTCTTTTAAAGCTGGCTGAGTCCAGGCTTCCATCTTCGGCCGTAGTAGCCTTAATAATGCATGGATTGCACACTGAAGTGTCGAAGCAAGCGCAAATACTGTCACCCAGAACTCTAGACGACTTCCTGGAGTGTCTTCAGAACATACCATCTGCTTCGCAAACAAGCATAACCGCTAAGTCAAGCAGCTGTTTCAGTAAAGCGGACTGGTCACGCCGGGATCAGCGAGAACCGAGCCGCCTCGCAAGTAGCACGGATAACTTGACTTGGCGCGTTCCAAGAGGTCAAGTGAACAATATCGACACTGAGGCTCAGGAGTATTCGACAGCAAAAAACTAATAAAGGAGGGTGATCAGTCCCACCCGATGACTCCAACTGAGACTGTTTATTTAAATTGCTCTAGCCTACTTCACATTCCCGTCAAAATAGGAAGCAAACATATGATGGCTCTGGTAGACAGCGGTGCTTCTGTGTCGATAATAAATGCCAAGCTGGTGGATGCAAGTCGCTTGCATAGTGGAAGAGTACTACGGGCACAAGGCTATGATGGAAAAGTAACGTTTCATAATCAGTGAGCCTTGGTAAGCATTGAGTTCCAGGGTCAGAAAATAGAGAGCGAAGTATTGGTCATAGAGGGGTGTGACGTACGACTTCCTGCTATCAAGACCGGATATAAAGAAACTAAAGATCAACGTATACTGGGACGATGTGGTTCTAGTCGAAGGAGTATCAAAGAACGAAACAGCATTAAAGCTTCAGTATGGAACTGGCGTCCATCTTAATCTGCTTTATTTTCAACTTCATCTCCCTCTTCTTTCCTGCCCCGGCTCTCGTGCTTCTTCATCTTCTATCCAAAGGCTCGTACCGCTTCAAAAGTGACCCTGCATTTTTACGTTGTTTGGTTTTATACCATATGTTGTTTATCCTTGACCTAGTCATTAGCACCAATGACGTTTAGTATTGAACAAAACAAATACCATTATTTACTAAACTGTTACGCATTTTGTATTTTAATGCGTTTAAAACAGAAGTTCCGGTGTCGGCATTGGTGTCGTTGGTTGTGAGTGAAAAAAACTTGCGTTGTCTGTGAGCAAAAAATCGAGATAGATGCAAATAAATAAATGATAAAAAATCCACGCATCTCCACGAAGTGAAGCATGACGAGTGGGCGAAGCTCTGGGTATCGTATCGGTGAGTAACCGTACGTTGCCCGAGCGTTGCCACATATAACGTAAATCGAGTGGCATAAAGTGTATATAGAAATGTAAATTTATTTCGCCTTCCTAGTCGTCTTAGGCAATTCAAGGACGATTTAGAAAATTGGTGGAGTGGAGGATATGCCTCGAAAGTGAATCCAAGAACCCGCCATCTTACCGGTGGCAAGATACCATTTTAATATGAGTAATTTGTTGGGACATATAGTGCTCGACGTGTGCCTTATATTACAGGTTTCCTTGAGAAGCCTCAACATCTAGGTACAATTTAGTAGAGATCAACTCATCAATACTCTTCTTGATAAGTTATTTTCGCCGGGAACAGCGATCTCTTACCTTATAATTATCCTATGTCTACGTTGAAGTCTATTGTAAAACCTTTTTTTTTTGTGTCTCACGTATGTTCCGACTATAGCAACGTTTCTACACCGTGATCACAACGGAAGACGAGGCTAAGTTCTAAGGAGCTTAGCCCCTGAAAAAACTTCGGTTCGAGTGGTGGTGGTGGTAGAAACATTTATTGCCATTGTAGAGCGCGGGGGCTGAGCCCCCTACATGGCACGTGGGTGCTCCCTCACTGTGAGCAGGCACCCTTACAAAGCGAAGGAAAGCCCTTGAAGTGCAATCCTCTTCATCACGCAGGAGATGATCCGGCGCTGATCGAAAGTAGAAGTGCTGGTCATGATAGCCTCCCAGTTAAGACACCGCCACAACAGGTGATGGGGGGAAGAGGGAAGGTGGGACATGTGAGGAGGATGTGGAGAAAATCTCCTGGTTTGCCGCAAAGTTTGCATGATGAGGGGAATTGGTCTGAGTATCGGGCGTTTAGTAGTAGGGGGGTATGGAACAGTTCGAGTTTGTAGGCGTCGCCACTGTGCGGCCTGCGCAATGTTTAGGGCTGGGGCTGGGGGCTGTGTTTATTCTTCGTTGGTCTCGACAGTACGACAGAATATCACGAAAAGAGAGCAAGCGCTCCTCGGCCTGTAGAGGGGGCTCCATTTCTCCTGCCCGGAATGTGACACTCGGGCTAGGGAATGAGCTTCCTCGTTGCCAGGGAGGCCGGCATGTGCTGGCGTCCAAACGAGGGTTGTGGAATGCCGGGGTTGCCAGAAGCGTAGTAAGCGAGCAGCGGTGCGGGATATCAAGCCATTGGCGTAGTTCAGAATAGCTTATTTAGAGTCGCTTATGATTGTGGTGGCGGGTGTCGAGATAAGAGCAAGTGCGATGACTGCCTCTTCTGCCTCTGTGGAGGAATTGGTGATAGAGCACGAAGTTAGAAGCTTCGCCTGATTGTCAGCTACCACCAGGGCCATGCGGGATCCTGACGTGTATTCCGCTGCGTCCACGTAGACCACAGCATGGTCCTCACTGTACTGTTCCGGGAGGGCCCGAGCCTTTGCCTTTCTGCGTTTCTCATCTCGCACAGGATGCATGTTCTTCGGGATGGGGGGTACGTTGAGGTGAGAGCGGAGGTTAGAAGAAAGAGGGACTCCCTCGGGTGAGTGTGTAATTGGGGTTAAGTTTGTTTAGGACAAGAGAACGCGGCCAGCCACTGAATTAGACAGATGACATTTCTGTGCCGTAAAGGTGGCTTCCGCGAGCTCCTCAAACGCGTTATGGATACCAAGTTTGAGGAGTCGGTCATTGGATGTGCTTGGGGGAAGGCGTAGAGCCGTTTTTGTGCAACTCCTTTGAAGCGCGTTAACCCGGTCTCTCTCCTTCTCTCGGAGGGGTAGGTAGGGGAGGGCATACGTGGTGCGGCTTACGATGTAAGCCTGGGATGAGGCGAATCGTGTTTCGCTCGCCCGACGGTTCGCTATGCGGCGAATCAGTCGAGTGGTCTGTTGAGCGTGAGTTTGGAGAGTCCTTATGAGCTCTCCATGTGTGCCATGTGAGTGTAGAACTAGCCCTAGCACACGAATTTTTGAGACAAGTGGGATGGGATGGGCACCTAGCGTGAGGGAAAAGGGGGGAATGGCTGAAGTACGTTGCTTCGGTCGGTAAAGAAAGAGCTCTGATTTGGAAGGAGAGCAGCTAAGGCCACGCTCCCTGAACATATGCGCCGATGGTGGTTGAGTGGGAATCAAACCCGTCTGATGCGTGGCAAGCAGGAGCTCTACATAACTTCGAATGGGTAGCGCATAAGACACGGATGCAAAAGATAGAGACGTAGACAGCAAATCGCTAACTTCAAACCAAGTTTATTTTGGAATACACAAGAATATATACTATCACAAATCACAGCGATCTCACGCATTACCGGTCATATACTGACATTACTAAAAATCCTTTAAGCATCTTTGCCACCTGTCCAACTTGCAGCTCTTGTCAGGTGTTCCACCACGGAGCCACGCCATCGCTTTGAACAAGTTCCGAAAAAAAAAAAGAAAAAAACCTATACGAATGTCATGTAATGCGAGAAGTCGCCTTAACGCATGTAATGTTTCGTGGCAGAAGCGCAGAGCCGCGCCTGGCGTCAAGACGTGTTACCTGCACAGTGAGTGAAGGGTTTAAAAACCAACCCATTAAAAAGCGCTCAGACATATTTAATCATCATGAACAGCAAAAAATCAACCAAGTGAGCAGCTGCGTAGATTCGCGTGTTGCCTTATATATGCGTAGTGGATACTTCGCTGATTCGCGAAAGGAAGAATTGTTAAGTGAGCACTTAACAACTGTACTTGCATTAGGTATTCTAGGATGGTTTTAAACGGCCAATGTTACTTGCACACAGGTTGCTTTCCTACTTGCGCACAGGTTGCTTTCCTACTTGCGCACAGGTTAGAAAAGAAACGAGTCGAGCGATTGAGAAGGCGACGCGAACGGGGCCCGATTACTCTATCGCGTTCTACTCTTGAGGCGAAGCTCAAGCGGCCTCAGAATTTTCCATCTTTTGTTGCGTTCCGTCTACCAAACAAATAAATGAACTGTGATAAACGAACATGAGTTGTAAATGGCTTTTCCGTTTTTCTGAAAGCTCCTGCCGAAAGTCTCGACTAATAGATTAATCGACCAAAAAACCTTCATCGATAGGGAATAATCGATTAATGTCCAAACCGGTGAAAGATTAATTGGCAATCGATTATACTGTTTAATAGACCATCCCTAGAAGAGAGGCGCGCCCGACAGAGGGCGACTCCGTAACACCTCGCTCCCAATAGTGCACGGATTCGTTCTCCTGTAATATAAAGATGAAGTGTCGGCAGTGTAAGGGCATGAAAGAAGGAAAGCTAAGGAGAGGCTCTTACATCATATTTTTTTACTATGTCACTGACCGTAATTCTCGTTAAATGCGGCATCCTACCTGAAGAGACGAGCTATCGGCGAACTCTTGACGATGTGCAGAAGGCTTGCAGTGTTTCCGATCGCGGAGGTCGGGCAAAACCAACTACTTTAGGTGAAGGAAGCTTTCTGGTGGGGTGGGGAGGGGCACTGGCGGAACGATCAATACACTAGACCGAGAAGAAAAAAAAAGGCTTCCGCCTTCGAGTGGTGTTAGGCCAATCCCACAGGGTGGGTGTGAGCCAAATTTTATGATCTACATCTACACATGCATCTAATGCATGAGGGACCGTGAGACTTTTTTTTAACTTTAGCAGCCTAGTAGGAGTCCGAGGAGGCTGTAGGCTTGCGAACGATGACATCGTCGTTACAGGAAGGCTGAAATGTTGAGTACATTTTACCGCATTGTAAATACATATTATCGACACTCTTAATCTCGTGCATACAAAAAATGGGCTCATTCCATTTCAGCTATGGCGCGTTTTTTCTTTCTTTTTTTTCTGGTCAAGTTACCAGGAATATTGTATAATCCCACGACGAACCAATCCACCTTCGCTCGTGGGTATGTGCAATGCATAAGAGGCAGCAACTACAACCATCCGTGTTTCCGCGCAAGGACAACAGAATATAAATGTCATGAACGACTCCCGCAGAGTGTCAGCGACAGGGCTGTCATGTCCAAAGGCAAGAACCTCGCAAAGTTGGGATCCCTGACACCGCCACCGCCTCCTCTGACCGGTGACGTATCCAAGGACGTCTCTGCCTGTCCCCCAGCTCAGTCCGCGGTGCCGTCTCCTTCACGAGGCGACGCCGGCGTCACCGAGGGCTGGACCGCGGCTGTAGCGCCACCTGCTCCTCCGGCGTCTCTGTTTGATGACTTGGTGGCGGTTCAGCAGCGCGACGTGCTGAATCCATCTGGCCCAGGGCGGAGGTTCAGCCCTGTCGGCTCTGTGGCAGCCTCGGATCCACCGCCACCGTGGTGCGACGCCGTTAGCGCACAACACACACAGCAGTCGGATCACGTTCCGTACGTCGTCGACGAACTCGCCTGCCTCCCATCGAAAGAAGAGCGAGTGCTCGCCTCAGCTCCTAACACCGTGAGTTGTGTGGAGGCTAACCTGCGACAGCAACGATGCCGCGTTTTTCGTTACAGAATTACACGTGAATGGGTGCGCTTGAAAGCGTACCTTGTTAGCTGTATTTGACCTAGCCTCACAGTGTCTGACATATCGGCTTTAACAGCGCCATGTATGACACATAAGGCTGTATGCGCATGACGCTATGAGCAGCTCCAGGTGGCGTGAACTCTAATCTGTGCCTCCTTATGTAACTGCAGCGTCACTGAAAGGAAAAATTGTAAAATAATCCAATTACTCCTCGAGACGCCTGTTTTGTACTCAAAGTGGTTCTATGAAAATTGGCGCTGATGATATATTTGGTTTCTTTATTTCGGTTATGTTGAACCGACGTACGAGAGTGCTTGTGACTCAGTCGGAGTAATGGCATCACGAAGAGAAGTAACGTCCGAAGAAGCTATGCTTCAGTAATGCAAACAAAATGGGCTATTTCTGCAGCTTTTGAAGGGAGCACAGGTAGATTATGTGGGAAAGGGAATGGAGGAGGGAGAGATGAGTAGGGTAGTGGAAAAAAAAGTTAGGGTAGAACAGCGTGCCTGGTCAGGAATGTGGTGAGGGGCACGTGACCCCTACAGCCGGCTCTACCGCCCGATGTCCTTAAGAAAGTGCAGGAACGCCTTGAATACCTGAATGTGCTAATCGTAGGGAAAAGTAGTAATAACTGCTAAGGTGTTATGTCCAAAAACAACGATTTGATTACGGGGCACGCCGTACCGGAGGGCTCCGGAAATTTCGATCATTTTAGGGTTTTTTTAACGTGCACCTAAATCAATGTGCACGGACTTCTACCATTTCGCCTACCATTTCATTGTGGCCGGGATCGCGTAGAGAAAAATAGTTCCCTCCAGGTTGCCGCTGGTATAGACCCTCGCAGCGAAGTTAGGTGCATATGGCGGCTCGCTGTGGGTGTAAAGCGGACGCAGTGGTACCGCAGATGTTTCAATGTTTCTTCTGCACAGCATTCTGTGCAAATAAGAGATGAGCTAAGTCGCTAGCACAGGGCGGCGGTCCGGTAGCAGTTGATCTGGACATTGATGGATAGGGACCGCTCTCTCCTGCACAGCCCGCGGCCCGGCAGCAGCATTGAGGTTTCTAACACGAGTCAGGGTACAAGCTCAGTAGCCATCGCCGCAGGTTGGGCCCATGGTAGACCAAAGTGCGACTGCATCGCTGACTTCTACGGTCTGTGTGCCTCTTTTACCTATATGCCTGGCAATTCGTTGGTTGCCCTATATTCCTACGTACGTCCGAGACACAGTGCTGTGAGACATCGGAGCCACGGCTTATATAGGAAATGCAGTTTGGCGGTTGAACGGGGTGAGCAGAAGCCCACCGATCAGGGTAGTACATGACCAGCTGAGCCGCGCGCGAGTCGTAGAGACGCAGACCTTATCGCTTATCAGGGACGACGACGCTTCCCTTCCGAGTGCCACCATCATAAATGCTGACGTACTGTGATGCCGATGCTTTGAGCCGCAGCCGCTCATTTCGCCTCGGTCCGTGCGCATGACTCTTACGCTCGAAGCACGGATAAGAGCACTGCAATACGATAGCGCATGAGCGCAGTCACGGGGTGTTATCTCATTTTGGGGGGCATTTTTAAACGCACCAACAAAAAATCACCGCACACCTTATATATATTTCCATAAAAGCATGGATCAATCGTTTTAGAATGCTTTCTACAACGTAACGAAACGCACTAGCTCCTAAGGTGAATATTAAAAATTTCGCATAATTCATCTTAGGTAATTAACTAATGAAGTGAAATATAAAAAAGGCCCTAACGCGCGCCACGTCGCGGTAAACCGTATGTAGTTGGTTTAATTCAGTTGCGGCTAACCATTTTTTAAATGCGAAGTAGTACTTAGCGATTTTCAGCGACTTTGAGCGTATCTGGCTATCTATCTAGCCGCCTACGACTTTGTGCTCTCCAGACCGTATCGTTAATGGGATTTATACCAAAATTGGTATGGCATTACATGACTCTATGAAGAACATGAATGACTGGTCATATCATGAAAATCATGAATAACTTGTCATGGATGATATGGTTTACACGCCATGGCCGTGGTACTCCTGCGGCCATTTTCTTAACTTGATATATCCAGAAAAATTGGTATTGTGTGACGTGACTGTATGACGAATATAAGTGGCAGGTTGGTAACATAAAAATCATGACATGCATGTCATGTACAACGTGATTTACCGGTGTTCTTGCCTCTTTTTTTTTTTTTCTAATTCGATAAGTTTCGCCGAGTCCTCTGGCAAACGCATTCCCACTTCTCCCCTGCAGTATACTAATGCTAGTCAGCACTGGCTCACAGGCGCAGGTCCTACAATACACAGGTAAAGGAAAGGACGAAATATTATTGACAGATCGCTCGCGTTCCCCGTGCTCGATCGCTGACGCATCGACCAGTTTGTCCGATATAAACTTTTCTTCATGTGAGTGCGATTTCATACACGACGCCTACT
Source organism: Rhipicephalus appendiculatus (assembly GCA_030522465.1). Taxonomy (NCBI): domain Eukaryota; kingdom Metazoa; phylum Arthropoda; class Arachnida; order Ixodida; family Ixodidae; genus Rhipicephalus; species Rhipicephalus appendiculatus. The sequence goes on along the minus strand of JALIZH010023250.1, from coordinate 289,480 downwards.
TCGCATGTAACGGAAGGCCTGACATGCCTTTTTCCGCACGTGGGTTTCTTAAGCCGCACGGAAATGCGCGGGTATAACCCAGCCTCTTTGTGCGGCGCTCAAGTAACAATAGATACACTGTACCTATTGGCCACTATTTTTTTTTAATTGTGCCACACTTTGTGCGCATAGAGCACCACTTCCGGCCTTTTTGTTGCAAGAACAAGGTCAGGCTCTTCTTTGTTGCCCTTGAGTTTCTGAAGGAGGGTTTCTGACGCAGCAGCCAAGTTCGAGCCTGGGAACCAAGCTGCATGTAAAAGCCCAATCTGGCTATCATAACTATCCTGAGCGATGTGAACACTAGACTTCACCAGCACTGATTGAAGACATTGTGGTACGATCGCTCGTTTAACACCTTACTACGAGAAGCATCGAAGAGTAAAAGCTCTTTTTGAGCACCTGGAGAGTACTTCCAGCAAATGTGCCGTCCCCTATCCTCAGCTACCTGTCCCCAACTTATGTTTTGACAGCGAGATATTTGTCGATCGAAAGGGAATAGGTATCGGTTTATGTGTTGTCACATCACTTTATAGTATCTTTTCAGCTTCTATAGTGACCATGACTTGAACAACCTTTTGGACAGCGAGAACTACCACGGCAGTAGGCGTCACCAAAAAATTGTAACTAAACGCATTACTATTTAAAATAAAATATTGAACGCGTTATTGCCCTCTGTTACCTATAAATGAAGGTAACGCGTCACCGTTACTGGCAAAAAAAGTAATGCAAGTTACTTTGTCGTTACTTCATTGTAGGAAATTTAGGCTATGCGTTTTCGATGCAAGAACCTTATAAGAGCAATTATATAATGGTCCAATTTAACATCGCTGCTTCTGGTAGCCCCCTCGGAAGAGTGCATAGGATTGAGCGCCTTGGTATACAATGATTAGGTAGGAGACAGAGCTCTAACTTCCAACAGCTGACAGTTAGCGTCTCCTCTCTTCTGTCCCTTCTTGGTTGTTGCGCTGCTAATAATTGTAATCATAGCCCCTCATCACCCCCCTCCTCCCAAAGAAAAAGGAACAAAAAAAAAAAAAAGGGAAAGAAAGCTCCTATCTGAAAGGCTGACTTAACGCGAAACTATTTTACCATAGTCAACCTTGCCGCTACTCAAGAAAAGCTAAAGTAAGTACGTCACCCTTTACATTTTCGAAACACCGTAACGAACAACGGGCAGGTTACTAAGTTACCAAAATAACTAATAATAATAATAATAATAATACCTGGGGTTTAACGTCCCAAAACCACCATATGATTATGAGAGACGCCGTAGTGGAGGGCTCCGGGAATTTCGACCACCTGGGGTTCTTTAACGTGCACCTAAATCTAAGCACACGGGCCTCAAGCATTTTCGCCTCCATCGAAAATGCGGCCACCGCGGCCGGGATTCGATCCCGCGACCTGCGGGTCAGCAGTCGAGCACCATAACCACTAGACTACTGCGGCGGGTTCAAAGTAAGTAACGAAGTGCAAATTTAAGGGCTCGTTTTCTTTGTTAAACACAACATTAATATTGTGTTAAACAAAGAAACGAGCCCTTAAGTTCACACTTCTTTCCTTCGTTCATAACGAGGGTCTCGTTCTGGCAGACTTGTTGCCTACAGGTGGCATGCGAGGGATTATTAGTCATATTAGTCAGCTGCCAGCACGTAATAAGATCACGTGCTACGTGACGCCTACAGACCAAAAGAGTGTTCCACACTCGCCGTAATGGCAACAGGCGGCGCTGACTGACGCTCCCACGTTTAAATGCACACATATACCCTATAAAGTGGACGGAGGTATGACCGCCACCGTAGTTCAGTGGTGGAGCATCGGACGCGTTATTCGAAGGTCGCAGGTTCGGTCCCTGCCGGTGGCAAGTTATCTTTTCGTTCATTTTTCTTCCTTCACATTTACATTACAATTACTTCTAATAACACCCCCTTTACTTTCCTTGGCATCATTGTCTGTTTGGTCTCATCAAAATAGGTAACGTGTCACCGGGAACGCCGCGAGACGCTTTATCAGTAGTGCATTACAACTACGCACGGCAACCATGGTGGTTCAGTGGTTATGGTGCTCAGTGCTCGACTGCTGAGTCGAAGGTCCCGGGATTGAATCCCCGCCGCGTCGGCCGCGTTTCAATGGAGGCGAATTGCTATTAGAGCACTGCACGGCCCGAGATTCTCGGCCCGGGCCCGGCCCGAGCCCGGCACTCGTCTAAGTTTACCCGCCCGAGCCCGGCCCGGAGACCCAAAAGCGAGACCCGGGCCCGGCCCGAACCCGAGAAATAATTTCACCTACCCGGCCCGACCACAGATTGGGCCCGACTGTGGCCCGAACTTATAATCTAGGCGGTGTTGCCCGAACATGGACTCGACAGCAAGGCATTTTAAGTAGCAACTATCTACGTTTTGTTGGCGCATGATGCGCCAACAAGCACGCTTTAATCTACGGTAATTACTTGTACAAAAGGGCTTTGCTGTGGTAACAGATGGCCGGAGATACTGGGTACGATGAACGGTTATTCGTCAGAGCTATATTATACTGTACATATTGTTTCTACAAATGCAATGGTAATCATCAAGAGCTTTAGGTAGCAGATATTGTGGCAAGAAAAGTGGTTTACAGCATGAGTTTAGTTTCAACAGGGCGCGCTTTAAGAACAGAGGAGACAGACAACAGAACGATATCTTCGCTTTGTTTATACTGCGCTCTTTATTGAAATTTAAAGGAATACTGAAGCAAAATCTCAAAATTATGCGCAAATATTGAAAATGAATTTGTGCGATTACATCGAAAAGAAGTCGTCACTTATCGAAGTTTTCAGCGGGTGGTCCTAATTTCTACGTTTTTATGAGCGTGCGCCAAGCCACCCGGCCTACGCGAGTTGGAAGCCGTGATGTTATGACACCCACATTTGACAACCGTCCGTCCAGCCACCGTCTTCCGTGTCAGTCAGGCAGTCCGGGCCAACAACATGGTCCAACGTGCAGCAGCAGCAGCAGTAGAAAAATTGATGTTAGGGAGGATGCAAAATACGTGGTTTCAGCAGCTTCGTTGGGACAGAAAGGCAGTTACTGCGGCTTAATCGAGGCATCGTATCGTCGCTTTGTGTTTACCCAAGCGATCGGCGTTCGACCTTTACGCATTTCGTTTTTGTGCGACGAGGCACCGAATGTGTGAATTTCTCAGCCGTTTCATAACGATGTGCACACGACTGCCGCTGTCACATCCACGCTACCTGAAGCCATTTACAGGTTGAAATATTGGAAATTGGTTGGCTTCGTCGTGATGAAGAGCACGAACAATTCGAAAGCATGCCTTGATCGTTTGCGCACATCACAGTTAGATTGGCGCCACAGTCCCATGGTTTTGCTGTTCCTTTTTTTTTTTTTTTTTTTTTTTCAGACGTAGCTAAGTGAAGCGACAAAGTGCTCCGAGCTAGCAAATAAAGTCCATTTTTAATGTGCCCAGGCTTGGCGTGATGGCTGAGCAGTACGCATCCAAAGTATACGCCGCGTCTCATCTCTAGGAAACGTATACGGGTCGGTTTGTTGCGACCAACGATGCTGTTATGACAGCTTTAGCGCAGCAGTAGTAAGGCATTTCCTTTCACCGCGATGAACGCTTCAAAACCGAAGACAGACCGCGGGCAGGCACGTGTCATACAAAGCGATAAGATTCACTGATGTTTCAGACGGACCATAATTGCAAGCAAGTAGCACCGACAGCGATGAAGAGGCACCGCGGCCCCCGCGGCTCCTTCCATCCCATCGCTTCAATTCTCTTGTTCCCAAGCCTCGTACCACTCAGTAATGTAATCTATAAAACTCCTCATTGAGGGCCTCTTGCAGGACCTCCAAGCTTGAGGCCCTCAAAGCTTGCAGGCCCTCAAAGTTTGATCAGTGTCGGTGTATATAATTTGATCTCTTTTCGGGGTTCATTCCAGTTTGGTCATAAAGGCGCGAAAAGCTTCTCGATGTTTACTCATTGTATGCATATGGTTCAAGGTAAGGGGACATCACCCGGTACGGAATCAGTGCGGAATTAAAGAGGCCTAATCACTGAGTTCGAAATTCAAAGAATCGCAGCCAGATTCACAAGTTCTAGGTACAAAAAATAGGACTCAGTTACCGAGATGCTAAGTTCATGTGAATTGGAATTGCTTGAAATTAGGACAAAGACGAACGGAATAAAATTATTATATCAGGTTCTCAACGGTCACAGAAATGTTGATAAAACTGTATACATACGAGAGCTTGGTAGAATTAGCAAAATAGTCAATCGTAGGGCAGTTATTAGCCCTAACGCCGCCCGCACAACGTCTTTCAGTGTCCGTTTTCCCGCAATGTTATAGAAAAATGGAATGGACTACGTGCACAAACTCCTGAATGCGCGGATTTAAAGGCTTTTGAACATTTGCTTGACAGCTATGTCCCTAAAATTCTTTAGATTATGTCTTGATGTTTCGCGTCTGTTGTCATGCCAATTGTTGACGATTTTTGGATTGCTTTTGTTATTGTTGTTGACATTGGATGTTACTTGAGTGTTTTATATATTCGTTGTTATTGGATCTATGCCCTCCCTCTAGTGATCCACAAACGTGGGTTAACAGTATGTTGAAATAAATATTTAAATAAATTCGTAGGTAACTTTTTTATCCAACGCTGTTGCGGCACTATATAGCAGAACACGAGGAAACACGCTCTCGCACGATATAGCAGAACACGAGGAAAGCTCAGACGTTAATAGTGTGGGTACACAAAGCAGACTGTGCATGTACGAGCCGCGTCACATCACCACGGTGAGCCGCGATGTAGCCACGGAAAAAGATCGTCTCTTTATAGCGAGTCTATGTAACAAGACTCCGCGCAGACCTTTCGTTTTAGTGGACTGCGGGAACTTTCAAGAATGTTGCCCTGCTTCGGAGCTCTGTGATCGCTCTTCCGATGATAAGTTATAGATATGAATTAATTATGTAAATTTATTACATTACATTCATTATTGCGATTACAGAATATCCTTCCAGGTACGAAATAATAGCGAATGCAATTAATAAATCGCACAATAGGGAGGTGTCAGCTATATAAGCGCCTAGTCTATCAGGTAGCCCCATATGCTGCTCGATCAGCTCTTCAAGGGGACATGGTCGAGACAATTCCCCTGTCGAGGACCGATGCTGCTAGCCGACTTCGAGTGGTCGCACAAGAAGTCACTTTCTCCACTTGGAACACAACAGGTAGACTGCGCAGCCAACGCCACCACTGCCCGAACACTTTACGTCTTCAGACACCTACTCGACTACGACGAAATGATGCCACTCTGCTTTGCCGTCTGTGGCTGAGAGTGGCTTTCACGAAGTCGTTCTCCTATAAAATCGAAATGGCTGACAACCCTTTTTGCGACAACTGTGGTAGCGAGGAAACATTACAACACATCTTCTGTGACTGTCCTTGCTATAATGCGCAGAGGACATCACTAGCAGCCGCTGTAGCTCGCATAGACCAGAGATCGATGACGCTAGAAACCATTCTGGAAAGTCGACCAGAGAGGTCATCGCGGGTGAAGGCGACGAAGGCAGTGCTAAACTTCTTAAAGGCAACGGACTTGCACCGACGATTATAGACTTATGGCTGTGATGACTGAGAAGTGAGACTTTGTGTGTGCGTGCTCTCTCCTCTATCTCTCTCTCTCTTTCTCCACCTTTAAATCTCCCCCCACCCCTTTCCCCAGTGTAGGGTAGCATACCGGTCCTACTAGACTGGCTAACATCCCTGCCTTTCCTTTCCCTCCTCTTCTTTCCTTCCTTCCTTCCCAAATGCAAGAAGCAAAAGAGGTTCAGGAATCGTCCCTCATATAGCTTCTCCAAATAGTTTGCCCCACACAAAAGAAATGTTTTTTCGAGATGCAATATGTAGAACATATATGTATGCACAACGTATGTGGAACAATATTAAGAACTGAGCAAATTCCAAGCCCGGCCCGACCCGAGCCCGCCACCTCAAACCCGAGCCCGGCCCTAAGCCCGAAGCTTCAGGCCCGGGCCCGGCCCAGGCCCGCCGTGAAAACCACTTTACCCGGCCCGGCCCGGCCCACGGGCCGGGCCGGGCCCGGGTTTTCGGGTAGGCCCGAGCCCGTGCAGTGCTCTAATTGCTATAGAGGCCCGTGTGCTTAGATATAGGTGCACGTTAAAGAATACCTCATGGACGAAATTTCCAGAGCCCTCCACTACGGCGTCTCTAATAATCATATCGTGGTTTTGGAACGTAAAAACCGTAACAATTATAATGTCAGTCGCACGGACACGTGTGCGTGGCGATACCTCGTTGCGCGTGGGCATGCATTCTTTCACGCATTGCCACTGTGGTTATTCGGCATCGTGCGCGTCTCAAGAAAGAACTGCGAATCCGCGCATGCAGTGCGGATTCCGTGTGGCGTACCGCGGCGGCGATGTGCTTGGGCCACCTGCTGCGCGTGACTCGTGGTCAGGTGCGCCGCGTCCTGCCACTCATTGCCTCGATGCTCGCGTTCTGCAGCGCCGCACTACTCTTTAGGGACCCGGGCAGTGTGAGTCGATGACCGTGCGCTTGTGTGCGCGCGCGAATGATTGGGTAGCAACGTGGTGAGTTTGGCGATATTGTACACCTTAAAGCTGTCCTCAGCCACTTTCCCACGTAATTATCGAATGACCTCAGTATCGTAGCTGATTGGCTCACGAATCTATTGCCGCAAAAATATCTCGAATTAGTGAAGAACCAAACGAGTTGCAGGGATTCGTCGCACGCTTTAAAGGTCCCCTAAACGCGGGATCGAATCCCGGCCGCGGCGGCTGCATTTTCGATGGAGGCGAAAATGCTTGAGACCCGTGTACTTAGATTTAGGTGCACGTTAAAGAACCCCAGGTGGTCGAAGTTTCCGGAGACCCTCCACTACGGCGTCTCTCATAATGGATATCGTGGTTTTGGGACGTTAAACCCCAGATATTATTATTATTATTAAGGTCCCCTAAACCACTCCGAGTTTCAAGAACGAGAGAGGGGCTTCTTTGTTGCCTTCACCCTTCCGTACTGGCGCTATCTCCTCCTCGCCGCTTATTTCTTCATGAAACACGTGGACAATATCAGCAGCAAGCGTGGAGCCTATCAAGATTCCGCGTTTTTCGGCTACGCGCTCTTATCTCCGCTTGTGCGCTCTAAAAACGCACAAAACGAAGTGAGATCACCTTACCGAGCACCATACTATGATAATTGTTGGGCTTTTATACGTCCCGAAATCACGATAGGGTTATGAGAGACGCCGCAGTAGAAGGCTCTAGAAACTTTTGACCACCTGGGCATTCTTAAGCGAGCTCATCTTTCAGCGCGCTCTATGGGACGAAAGGAGACAAAGCAATTAAAACGTGCGACAAATCCCTGTAACTCCGCTCGTACTCAACGGATTTTAGAATTTTTCGTGGAAGTCGATTCGGGAGGCAACAATCTCCGAGAGTCATGTCATTCGATGATAGCTTGGAAAAGTTTTGCAAGGCATCTTTAAGTTACCGACTCCTTTGGGACCACTACTTGCTTAACGACGTTCTTACGGAAGCACTGTTGCAACTTCTTGTATTAGCCGTTTTGCAACTACCTGATAATTTGCTTCCCCCTTTACTGCATCATCATTTTACATTTATGTAGGAATTTCCTAGTTTCATCCGCCATTGAGGCGGTAGTAGTTCCGGTTTAAGTGCTGCGGTTAAAGTTCTGTTTAGTCAGATCTTATGGAAAGAATGATTCCGTTCAAACCTAGTCTGTTGACGCTGTGCGTATACAGCTGGCTAACGAAATTTTATATACCTGTCGTTCTATTTACCCGGCATTTTTCTTTAAACGAGTTTGACCTTCTTGGAGTTTACCTGTAGCTGTTCTGATATTGCTAGCACTTCGTAGAATGGCACACCGATTGACGGTGCTTATAACTTGTGTGCTTAAGCGTGCACCAGTTCATTTGAAATGAAATTTTGAGATACATAAAAAGGTCTTAATTGAAGGTAAAATGAACGGCGTTTGTCGTTTGCATTTTTATTGTCCCTAATAACGTACATCTTCGTTTCCATGTTAACGCTTCTGCTAATAATAATAATAATAATAATAATAATAATAATAATAATAATAATAATAATAATAATAATAATAATAATAATAATAATAATAATAATAATAATAATAATAATAACCCCTTCAGTCACGGCATACACAATTGTGTACGCGAACTTCGAAGGCGCGTCACACGCCGCGTGTTTCTTCAAATGGCCTGAAACTCGGTGTGCGCATTCCTGCAGGCTTCCTGAGTGGACAACTAGCAGTCATTTAATTTCATTGTGCTGCGTATTGCTGCATAGGATCATTTTGCCGGAGACACTACCATGCTCGACGATCGTTCGACGTACCGCGTTCCGGGACCAACGTGAAAAGTATTTTTTTTCTCCGCTCGAAATGAATACAACCAAAAAAACAAACTGTGCATGCATTTCTTGCCTAATAGTTGATTGTTTTTATGCAAGTGCTGAAGCATACTGGTGGCAGAATAATTAGATAATTAGTTACACACTCATTTACTTGAATTACTGAAACTCACACAAAACAACACATTCCTTCATTTTCTTTCTTGGAATGTAATACTGAGTGCCTTGGAATTATGCCATGCGAATTTGACACGTTTCTGACAGTGCATCATAATTCGTGACTGAAGGGAATAATAATAATAATAATAATAATAATAATAATAATAATAATAATAATAATAATAATAATAATAATAATAATAATAATAATAATAATAATATCATTATCAATATTATCTAAATCTACACCATCCTTGTCTTCACATTCTGCTGTTTAAGAAGTATTGCTACCCTTAGTTTGATTCTTGTATGTTATTGTGTTTAAATGTAGTGTAAATGAGTTACATGTGTCTTTTTTCTGTATTTTACGTGACAAGCTTTTCAATAAGTGTGTCATCTCTCGTTTGCCGATGTACCGAGCCTAGTCATCTAAGACATCGCCTGGCTTTGACAGGCCTGTTATCTGTGTTGTACTGCTCAAGATGACAATACAGATTATTATTATTATTATTTTCTGGGTTTTGTGTGCCAAAACCACGATATGATTATGAGACACACCGTAGTAGAGGGCGTTTAGTCCAGCTGGGGTTCTCTAAGGTGCACCCTAAATCTAAGTTAAGCACACGGGCCTCCAGCATTTCGTCTCCATCGAAACGCGACGGAAGCGGCCGGGTTCGAAACGACGACTTTTGGGACAGCAGCCGAACACCATAACCACTGTATCACCGTGGTGGCTTGCTTCTGTTAATGTGAAAGGTAAGTGCGTCGTCAGTCAAGTGGTACACGAATCAGTGAAGGACGTGAGTACCAGAACACGAAGTGATGAAGCGTGAACAGTTACGAGGGCGGAGCTAAAGAGAAGAACCGCCATAGACCGAAGCCGAAACAGATATAGCTCTACGGGATATTGGTGCCAAATCCCCATGTTATGTGGGCTCAGGTACAAACCCCTGACAAACTCTTTTTTCTTTCGTGCACTTTTATTTACTTTTTACCGATATATTATATTTACATTAATTAATTAATAGTAAGAGTTCATTTTTGCAATGCCTTCTCTGCATTCATTGTTTGATTGTTACGCTTGTAACCAGCTTAAAAAAATCCAACATTTCAGTTCACTTCATTTCTCTCACTTACCAATGAAATGAGCGGCACGGCATGCAGCTCTGCTAAAACAAGTTATATTCTTGACCGGCAGCAGTAGTAATGCAGCCAAAGCTTCAAGTACAGCGCACTCCAAGTGAAGCTTTGTCATTGAAAACGGTTGCTCATTTTTTAGCTATATTAAGCGTATTTTTTAAGGCTGTACTAAGTGGCTATGTTTCCCGCCGGTGTGTTGGTCTATGCAGTGAAACATTCCGGATACGTAGATAGAACTGTTGCAGCGTGGTTTAGAACCAGAAAGTGCAAATAGGTTCAGCGCAATCCTGCCAGGTGTATGAAGAGTTTGAAGAGGCAAAATTGGCACCCACCCGCTTTTAGCACGAAGCTACAAGGAACCCGGGACCAAGGCAGCGGGAAAGTGTTGGTCCCGGTATCGAACCCCGTACCAGGACGAATGTTTCGTCAACTAAGAAGCCTTTAATTCCGAGAAACCCTTGGACTTCCTTTAAGCTTTGAACTATAAACGAGCGGATGGGAATTTCCCTTTCATTGTTTCGAACCACAACGCAGGTCTCGTTCAGACGCCTGAGCCGTGGCATCGTCGTGTGGTACGTGTCCGCCGTGGCGCTGCTCGAGTGGAAAGCGTCGGCGCCATTTGTCACGTGCCTCGGGGCGCACATGCTGGCCGCCTTTGAGACGGCCGGCCTCGAATACTTGTTCGGCAACTTCGGCGTCAACTTCACCGACGCGCCTGGCAGCACCACATTTATAGATCTCAAGGCCGTCGACGTCCAGGCGCCCTTCCTGTTTCGTGTGAGCGAAGGCGGTGACATCCCGACCTATGCACCGAATTTATTTGAGAGCTCGAGGCTCTTTCACGATTATTCTAAGGACGGTTTGGTTCCTTGGGCTGAACTTCCGGTGAATAGGGCCTTTGAAATTAAGGCTCATAACCACTGCGTGTTTCTTCATCGTTCTTTCCGCGACGGCCAGATTGAACAGGCGGCGCCAGTTGAATTCCAAGAGAGTAATTGTAATCTGATAATTCGACTATAGCCCACACCCGTACGGGCTGAGCAGGAAACCTTTAGTTTTATATACACGATTATAGCTATATTTTCGCGTATAGTGGCGCCACAAAGACGCACGAATCTGTAATGAAGTCATCCAGAATTTGGACTGGAACAATCCTGTCAATTAACATACGCCAAGATACTTATTTAAGGATATTCATTGTGATATATGGCTTTTCATGGGTCTAAAAGTTTGCATAAAGATTATTGAAAGGTTCTACGTGTGCAGTAAAACAAAAAAAGCTTATACTTTATTTAACATGTGACCTCGATATAGAGGGAATAGAAATAACAGCTGAAGCTAGTAACTCGACACCGTTTTTTACTAGCTTTACCTCTTGAATATTTACCCATCGTTGCTAGAGGAAAGACTATGTTAACAAATAAAACACAGTTACATTCACCCAACGCGCTTTCTCTCTCTCTCTCTCTCTCTCTCTATATATATATATATATATATATATATATATATATATATATATATATATATATATATATATATATATATATATATATATATATATTGATTGTAAAAGCATACGCAAACATCACTCTTCCCAGAAATTGTCTGCAATATAGCAGAAAAGGGCAGCAGGAAAAAGCAAGGTGAACGAACATCATGCTAAGCCTACCCTCAATAAGTCTTTTTTTGGGAGCTTCCACCCATTCCTTTGGGTTTTTACCGTAGCATACGGCATAATTACTCGTAATAGCGAACCGAAGGCAACTCTGATGCTGGGAATATTAAAGAGAACGGCCGACCAGTAGCAAAGGGCATATGCGATTGAAGAGATGCGTGAATTGTTCTTCATCTCCTTGTCTTCACGTGAATCGCCGTACGTAACTCTCACACAAACGAGCTGCCACTTGCGGCTGTGATAACCGACAGCTCACTGGCATTCGTTGACCGCGCTGAGCGTACGGCCTTGAGTATGTCATCAATCCTTCTTTATGGGTGAGTTAGTTCATTGTGGAACAAGGAAGTACCAGTGGGAGCAGACACCACTAAAGTACGTGTCCTTTCTCTCGTGGGCGTCTGTTCGTCCTGGTACTTCCTTGCTCCTCGAGCACGTGTTTACAATTAAAATTCTCTATCCTGTTTGCTCTATCGCACATTCTCGTGAGAATTTTTCGTAGTGACATTCTGGATAAATTTTCGCCTACTGCATCGCACCTTTGCGAGCCGCAATCGTCACCCTTATCCGGGTGTTCCGATTTCTCACTGGCGTCACCATGGCGGAAAGCATGTGTGCTTTGGCCAACATGTTCTTTCCTATGGTACGTGTAGCTCTTCAGCGTGCGTATTGAAAGCGACCTTTTGTGTGAACGCTGTGTTCTTCAATCATTATCGCTTCCCATTGCTTAGGGCCAAAGCTATAATTATGGAGGTTGAGGGAAACATCTGTATTAAAAGAGTTCATTGCTGGTTGCCGAGCCATTAAGAATAGATTTAACGACAGGACAAATGAATATGCACAGGAAGCTGACATGTCGCCGTGCATAATAACAACATGGCAGATATATTAACACAAATAGTGCCGAAGCTTGCTCAATGATTGCCTTACATTAACAACGTCAAAAGAAGAAAATATGAGATTGCGACACAGACCTCGAATACTTAGCGCTCCAGGAAGATAAGCATACATGAACATAATTAAGAACAGAGCCAGGAGACTCGGAAGGACAAAGATATTGTTAGCAATGAACGATAGACTAAAATGAGATATCCTCTTATTTCGAGTTTAGACTACGCAAGTTATTTTTTGTTACGCTGATATAGAAATCCGCTTACTGTTACAGCTGATGATAACTGTCTCGGTTTAAGCACGCTAATATACCTATTAATATTCCTTTTTCTAAGCATTCGCCAATAGTACCACTTTGTAAGAAGTTCCTTTACTTTTGCAAAAAGTTGGCAACGAGACAAAAATGCAGCGACAAAATGAACAGAGCCACTTAAGATAAATTTTCATGGACGTGAAACATGAGGTTATGTCGTACTTGTACAAATGAGCAAGTTTAGGCAGATCAATTTCACTTTGGGAGCTCAATAAATATTTGCTTTGTAGCCAAGATTTCGCCGGCACAGATTGATACCCATACATATGGTGCTATTACTTTTTTTTACAAATATGGCAGGTCCTACGCACTATGCGGACAGATGTAATGCGAAGCTGCTAACAAGGACCTGCATATACCGCCATGTTTGGCGTTGAGAGCAACCAAGGCATTCATGCCGTGACATATTGTTCATTTCTCGCATTTTTGGCACGCATGCATACATGCACGTACATTCCCGTATATATGATGTCAGTGAAACGTACATTCTCATATATACCATGTAGGACTTGTTATTTATGTTTGTGACACTAATGCGATGCCTAGTTTGATGCATACCAAATAAACGAAATGGCCGCGAGAGCACAAGGATCGTGTAATATACGTCACGACGTACACGACATTCTATGATTTACATGTCACGACCAGTCATTTATACTGCCATTTATGTTCTTCATAGACTCATGTTATGCTATACGAATTTCAGCATGTATCAAGGTTAACGAAACAGCCATGAGAGCAAGAAGTTGTAGGCGGCTAGATAGCTATATACGGTCAAAGAGCCGCGGGTTCCTCAAGAAATGCTGCACGTTAAAATAAATAAAACGTGTACGTCCTGGGTATCGATCCCAGTACCTCTCGCATGCTAAACGAGCGCTCTACCATCGGAGCTACACCCCCCGATGGAGTTTCGATGAATATGCTCAAAACCAGATCAGTAATTACGTGCCACAGCTGACTGGAAAGGAGATACGTCGATGACGTCGCAGACCGGTCACTTTGTGAAGACTCCTCTCAGATACGCGGTTTGTTTCATTCCATCAATCAAGTGAAGTATGACTCGAACCCACGCGAAGAAGAAGAAAAAAAAACAAAAAAACGTGGAGGTGCTGGGTATCGATCCCAGTACCTCTCGCATGCTAAACGAGCGCTCTACCATCGGAGCTACACCCCCCGATGGAGTTTTCGATGAATATGCTCAAAACCAGATCAGTAATTACGTGCCACAGCTGACTGGAAAGGAGGGACGTCGATGACGTCGCATACCGGTCACTTTGTGAAGACTCCTCTCAGATACGCGGTTTGTTTCATTCCATCAATCAAGTGAAGTATGACTCGAACCCACGCGAAGAAGAAGAAAAAAAAAACGTGGAGGTGCTGGGTATCGATCCCAGTACCTCTCGCATGCTAAGCGAGCGCTCTACCATCGGAGCTACACCCCCGATGGAGTTTCGATGAATATGCTCAAAACCAGATCAGTAATTACGTGCCACAGCTTACTGGAAAGGAGGGACGTCGATGACGTCGCAGACCGGTCACTTTGTGAAGACTCCTCTCAGATACGCGGTTTGTTTCATTCCATCAATCAAGTGAAGTATGACTCGAACCCACGCGAAGAAGAAGAAAAAAAAAACAAAAAAAACGTGGAGGTGCTGGGTATCGATCCCAGTACCTCTCGCATGCTAAACGAGCGCTCTACCATCGGAGCTACACCCCCCGATGGAGTTTCGATGAATATGCTCAAAACCAGATCAGTAATTACGTGCCACAGCTGACTGGAAAGGAGGGACGTCAATGACGTCGCAGACCGGTCACTTTGTGAAGACCCCTCTCAGATACGCGGTTTGTTTCATTCCATCAATCAAGTGAAGTATGACTCGAACCACTGCGAAGAAAAAAAAAACAAAAAAAACGTGGAGGTGCTGGGTAGCGATCCCAGTACCTCTCGCATGCTAAGCGAGCGCTCTACCATTTGAGCTACACCCCCCCTTTTTTTTGCTTTATTGCCTGTTCTTAGACATGTACATCAAACAGCAAGCATATGAAAGTAAGAACAAGCTGTGTCAGTCTTACTAGACAGACACTAGTTTAAAAATTCCCGGAGAGCTGCCAAGGGTTCTACCCTCGACAACCACTCAGGTACGCACTCCTGAGCTTTCTGAAGTTCTACAAACTTGGCCATACAGTCTCGAAAATACAATCGTGCGGGCCGTGAATCTGGATCGCTATAAAAGCCTGCCATACGGGCCCGCCATAAACAGTGAAGGCCATTTAGCATGATCAAGTCAATAGGCAATCCCTCCTCATCATCTATTGGCAGAAATCTTATACCATGTGGATTTAAAGGTAAATCCTTCTTTATCGTTCTTTGAAGTACGTCCCAAAAATATACGCCTTCCCAACAATGTAAGAAAACATGGTCTATAGTTTCGGGTTTTTTACAAATAAGGCAATCTGTACCCCAAGGTAAGAAAAAACCCCGGTCTTCTTGAAATGTCTTAACAGATAATGTACCCGTGTGAAGCTTAAAAAAGAAGGACTTCGTGGAAGGAGCCACTTGCATTCTCTTTACCCGCTTAAGCACATCTTGCCCTTGGCCTCCAGTGTACATGGCTCGGTACATAGGTTCAGGCAGAACAGCATCACACACATCTTTGTACAGCTTTTTACGAGTCACTGAAAACAGATACTCATTAGAAAATCTAACAGATAAAAAGTGTATACTGAGAATAACCTCCTTAAGATACCCGCAGACAGCACTGGTCATGTGATTCGTACTAACCACATAACCAGGTAAAGCACGCGTCAGTCTCAGTTGGCACACTGTACGAAGGAAATGATCCCTTGTGTAGCGGAAAAAAAAAGAACCTGTTTACAACCTTGGCGTATGAAAAGATGTGGTAAACCCAGCCCTCCGTGTTTAACTCTTCTAAACAGATTAGTTCGACTGCATCTCTCCCAATTCGAGGCTCACACGAACACTGCAAAGACGCGATGAAGCTTCTGTATGTTTGCCCTTGAACAATGCAACACTTGCATTACGTACCAGAGTTTTGAGGCAAAGAACAGATTGCAAACAGTCGCCCTCGAAAACACTGACAGATGATTACCGTTCCATTTATTGGCTTTCTGCTGGATTTCTTTCGCTTGTTCTTGCCAGTAGTTCTCGTTATCTTTATAATATTGCAGCGGTACACCGAGGTACTTAACAGGTGTGGTCGCCCACTTAACATTGGCAAAATAGTCTGGTCTTGATGACCACTCTCCATGCCAGAAGCCCAGGCACTTTCCCCAGTTCACCAGACTGCCGGTTGCATTGCCGAAACTTTTAACTACAGCGATGGTAGCGGTAACACTTTGTTGATCGGTACAACAAACAGCCACATCGTCTGCATACGCCAGAATTTTAACTTCCGATTCTTGTAACCTAAAGCCATGAATGCTGATGTTTTGAGTTATTGCTAAGCACAATGATTCTATATATAAACTGAACAATAGGGGACTAAGCGGGCAGCCCTGACGAACAGAACGCTTTATGTTAATGGTAGCTCCTAGTGACTTGTTGATTACCAGACGTGTCGTGCAATTCCGGTATGCCATAGCTACCCCATCTCTGATTATGGATTCCAACACTTGACATGGTCGAGAATGGCAAGCAGAAGAACATGTGAAACACAATCAAACGCTTTCTCGAGATCAATCTGTAGAATCGCCACACCTCTTTGATTGGCATCGCAACACTCGAGCAGACATCGCATCTTGTGTATATTGGTCACAATGGAGCGTCCCTTAATCCCGCATGTTTGGTGAGGCCCTACCAACTTCTTTGATTACACCCTAAAGTTGCCGCGCTATTACTTTCATTAAAATTTTGTAATCGCAATTAGTTAGTGAAATGGGTCTATACGAGGAAACTAATTTTAACTTCTCAGACTGTTCCGTCTTAGGTATCAAAACTGTATGTGCTTCACTAAAGGACCTAGGTAGGCCATCGAGTTTATATGCTTCATTGAAGACATTAGCGAGGACTTGGGATAATTCATTTTTAAACGCCTTATAAAACGAAGCACTAAGGCCGTCAGGCCCGGGAGATTTACCTGGATTCATCTTATCTATAGCCCTTTCTACTTCCGTTTGTGATATCGGTAGCTGCAATGCTTCTTTGGTGCCGTCAGACAACTGCGGAATTCTTGTAAGAAACTCTTGCTTAAAAGCCTCTACATCAATGGGCGTGGCAGCGAAGAGCGCCTCGTAGTGCTTTGCAAAACGCCCGTCCTATGTTGTCATTGTCCGTAACTTCAACGCCGTTGACCTCAATGACATCGATATGGTTCCGTCTGGCATGACTTTTCTCCAATCCAAGCGCTTGCTTCGTTGGGCGCTCATCTAAAGTCATTGATACTGCTCTGGCTCTCACTAGCGCTCCGCGGTAGCGTTCCTCCTCATATACCTCTATCTTCTGTTTGATACTCCGCAAATCGTCAGCATAAACTCCAGGTTCTTCCACATTCAAGAGCTGTCAGCTTCTCCAGTGTCCGTCTAAGTTCTTTCTCCTTCTTTTTTAGATTCAAAAGATAAAACACTAGATCTCTCGATTGCTTCCATTTTGATTCGTTGCTTGAAAAGTTCCCACTCTTCTCCTATTTTGTCCATATGATCCACTTTAATACTGTTGATTTCTTCTATCACTGATACGTTAAATAACTCATCACTTAAAAGATTGGAGTTCATTTTCCACTGTTCCAATGAAAAACTATTCCTTTCTTTCTTTGACCCTATATGGCATTTTACAAGGCAGTGATCAGAAAAGAAAACAGGGACAACGTTATAACTGCTACACAGTGCTATCGCATCCGCAGTTAGGTAAAGTCGGTCCAACCGGGCGTTACTTGTGCCCTTAAAGTGGGTATACTTCACGTCTCGGGAGCTATACAGGCACTGTGCTACATCCACTAATTCGTACTCAATAACGACTTGAGCCAGGGACATCACTGCTTTTGTCTTTAACCGTTTCGAAAGCTTGATCTATCACTTTCATTCAGAACACAATTGAAATCCCCCCACCAATAAGAGTTTCCTACCCGTGCACATATGTTGTTGTAAATTATAAAAAAAAGGTCGCTCTTTCCTGCACTATAGTTGGAGCATAAACGCATAGAATGCGCCACTCAATGTCACGATAATCAATATGACACCATACCAATCGACCTGAAGAACATGAAAATACATTTTGCACCACTAATCTGGGAAGCTTTCTAACAAATAGAACACATCCCCCAGATCTACCTACAGAATGGCTCACAGTCGCAAAATACCGTGACGTAAACTTAAGCACCATACTCCCAGTCTCCTCCTCTCCTTCAACTTCCGTCTCCTGCAATGCTAGTACATCCAGATTTTCTTCCATCAACAATCTATACACTTGGCTTTGCTTCTTCCTAGAAGCTAAGCCTCTGACATTCAGAGTCGCGAACCTAAATGATACTTCACACGTAATTACTGATCTGGTTTTGAGCGTATTCATCGAAACTCCATCGGGGGTGTAGCTCCAGGAGCCATTTTAACCTCCTCTACAGAGTTAAAATGGCTCCTGGAGCTACACCCCCGATGGAGTTTCGATGAATACGCTCAAAACCAGATCAGTAATTACGTGCCACAGCTGACTGGAAGGAGGGACGTCGATGACGTCGCAGACCGGTCCCTTAGTGAAGACCCCTCTCAGATACGCGGTTTGTTTCATTCCATCAATCAAGTGAACTATGACTCGTAACCCACGCGAAAATAGGAATAAAAAAATAAAACGTGGAGGTGCTGGGTATCGATCCCAGTACCTCTCGCATGCTAAGCGAGCGCTCTACCATCTGAGCTACACCCCCGATGGAGAATCGAAGCAGATGCTCGAAACCAGATCAGTAATTACGTGCCACAGCTGACTGGAAAGGAGAGACGTCGATGACGTCGCAGACCGGTTACCTTTTGTGAAGACTCCTCTCAGATACGGGGTTTGTTTCATTCCATCAGTCAAGTGAACGTATGACTCGTAACCACGCAAAAAAAAATAAATAAATAAATAAAACGTGGAGGTGCTGGGTATCGATCCCAGTACCTCTCGCATGCTAAGCGAGCGCTCTACCATCTGAGCTACACCCCCGATGGAGAATCGGAAGCATATGCTCGAAACCAGATCAGTAATTACGTGCCACAGCTGACTGGAAAAGGAGAGACGTCGATGACGTCGCAGACCGGTACCTTTGTGAAGACTCCTCTCAGATACGGGGTTTGTTTCATTCCATTAATCAAGTGAAGTATGACTCGTAACCACGCAAAAAAAAAATTAAATAAATAAAACGTGGAGGTGCTGGGTATCGATCCCAGTACCTCTCGCATGCTAAGCGAGCGCTCTACCATCTGAGCTACACCCCCCGATGGAGAATCGAAGCAGATGCTCGAAACCAGATCAGTAATTACGTGCCACAGCTGACTGGAAAGGAGAGACGTCGATGACGTCGCAGACCGGTACCTTTGTGAAGACTCCTCTCAGATACGGGGTTTGTTTCATTCCATTAATCAAGTGAAGTATGACTCGTAACCACGCAAAAAAAAAATAAATAAATAAATAAAACGTGGAGGTGCTGGGTATCGATCCCAGTACCTCTCGCATGCTAAGCGAGCGCTCTACCATCTGAGCTACACCCCCGATGGAGAATCGGAAGCATATGCTCGAAACCAGATCAGTAATTACGTGCCACAGCTGACTGGAAAAGGAGAGACGTCGATGACGTCGCAGACCGGTACCTTTGTGAAGACTCCTCTCAGATACGGGGTTTGTTTCATTCCATTAATCAAGTGAAGTATGACTCGTAACCACGCAAAAAAAAAAATTAAATAAATAAAACGTGGAGGTGCTGGGTATCGATCCCAGTACCTCTCGCATGCTAAGCGAGCGCTCTACCATCTGAGCTACACCCCCCGATGGAGAATCGAAGCAGATGCTCGAAACCAGATCAGTAATTACGTGCCACAGCTGACTGGAAAGGAGAGACGTCGATGACGTCGCAGACCGGTACCTTTGTGAAGACTCCTCTCAGATACGGGGTTTGTTTCATTCCATTAATCAAGTGAAGTATGACTCGTAACCACGCAAAAAAAAAAATTAAATAAATAAAACGTGGAGGTGCTGGGTATCGATCCCAGTACCTCTCGCATGCTAAGCGAGCGCTCTACCATCTGAGCTACACCCCCCGATGGAGAATCGAAGCAGATGCTCGAAACCAGATCAGTAATTACGTGCCACAGCTGACTGGAAAGGAGAGACGTCGATGACGTCGCAGACCGGTACCTTTGTGAAGACTCCTCTCAGATACGGGGTTTGTTTCATTCCATTAATCAAGTGAAGTATGACTCGTAACCACGCAAAAAAAAAAAATTAAATAAATAAAACGTGGAGGTGCTGGGTATCGATCCCAGTACCTCTCGCATGCTAAGCGAGCGCTCTACCATCTGAGCTACACCCCCGATGGAGAATCGAAGCAGATGCTCGAAACCAGATCAGTAATTACGTGCCACAGCTTACTGGAAAGGAGGGACGTCGATGACGTCACAGACCGGTTCTTTTGTGAAAACTCCTCTCAGATACGGGGTTTGTTTCATTCCATTAATCAAGTGAAGTATGACTCGTAACCACGCAAAAAAAAAAAAATAAATAAAACGTGGAGGTGCTGGGTATCGATCCCAGTACCTCTCGCATGCTAAGCGAGCGCTCTACCATCTGAGCTACACCCCCCCTTTTTTTTTCTTTATTGCCACGTCAACAAGTATACATAACATTCACCACACTATGAAGCAAACAGAATCAGAGCATATCCTGCATATGCAACTTCTATACAACCTTTAAAATCGTTTTAAATTTACTAAAGTATCTAGTACAGGTAGCCAATCTGGTGGTTGAGACTGCGACTTATATACATCTCTTATTTGGACGATACTTTCGATGAAGTATTCTCGGGGGGGGGGCTTGGCGTCTACATCGACATGTCTTACAGCCATACATGTTTTCCATATGCTGTGCAGGGTCAGAGCCATGATCATGTCATAAGGTACTCCGTTTTCATTTTCTACAGGAAGAAAACGGATGCCGTAGGGCGATACAGGGAGTTCTTTTTTGCAAGACATCCCACAGACATCCTCTGCAAGACATCCCACAGGAATATTGCATCCCAGCAATCCAAGAAAATATGTTCAATTGTTTCGGGCTTTCGGCAGATGGGGCAGTTTGGCCATGGTACGAACAGTCCTTTGTCTTTCAACCATGGTTTTACGGGTAGAGTGTTCGTATGTAACTGGAAGAAAAAGGTTTTAACCGAGGGGCGAACTATCATTCTTTTAACTCTCTTTAACACGTTTCGTTCTGGGCCTACACAGTATATGGCTCGATACATCGGCATTGGTAACATAACATCGATAAGGTCTTTATATAAACGCTTTTTTGGAACGTTACTTAAGTACTCCATGGAAAACCTGACTCTCAGCATTTGGAAGGACAACACGACCTCACGAAGGAAGCCGCGAACATTCCCTGGCTTCACAATACTAGACACAACAAAATCCGGGATGACGTCACCTAGTCGCGTCTGTATTACTGTACGCAGGAAAATGTTATTCTGGTCGCGCAAAAAAATAAATCTGGACACGATTTGTTTAAGAAATAAGTGAACTAAACCCAATCCACCACTGTGTAGTGACCTAAATAAATTTGTTCGGCTAGTTCTCTCCCATGTTGAACGCCAGGCGAACACTGCGAAGACCCTGTGCAGTTTTTGCACGTTAACACGGGACATACAAAGCACTTGAAGAACATACCAAACTTTGGCGACTAGAAAAATGTTGCAAACTGAAGCCCGAGTGAATACAGAGAAATCCCGCCCGCCCCATTTATCAGTTTGTTCCTTAACACGCTCGGTTTCGTCATTCCAGTATTGCGTCGTATCGCGATAGTGCTCCAACGGCACGCCTAGATATCTGACCGGTGTGGTAGTCCATGTCATGTTTGCATAGTAATCTGGTGTATTTTCCCACAGTCCATGCCAGAAACCTATACACTTGCTCCAGTTGATAACGCTTCCTGTAAGTGTGCAAAATAATCCTGCTTCCTTCACGCTTTCTTTTATGCTGTTCTTGTCGGTACAGAGAACAGCTATGTCGTCGGCGTAGCACGGTACTTTCACTTCGTTTGTTAACAACCTGAAGCCATTAATTCTCTCATTATGAAGAATTTTCAAACAAAAGGGCTCGAGAAAAATTTCAAATAATAATGATGACAAAGGGCAGCCCTGTCTGATGCCACATTTAATCTTGAAACTTTTAGTAACACTTTTGTTAACAATAAGGCTCGCTGAACTGCTGCTGTAGCACATTTTCACTCCATCGGTTATTACAGATCCCAGATTGGTATGTTCCAGGATGCCGAAAAGGATTTCATGGGATACGCGATCAAACGCTTTCTCCAGATCAAGTTGTAGTATCGCTAGCCGTTCGGAAAAATCATCACAGTATTCTAGTGCGCTTCTTGTCACATGAATGTTAGTAAAAATTGAGCGTCCCTTAATTCCACATGTTTGGTGGGGTCCCACCAAGTCTGTGATAACAGTTTGTAATCTTTTTGCCAACACCTTCATATATATTTTGTAATCAACATTTCCCAGACTTATTGGTCTGTAGGATGTGACAGAAAGGAGCTTGACCGGGTCGTCCGACTTTGGGATTAGTGTGATATGCGAGAATTTAAAAGATGGTGGCACAACATTTTCTTTGTACGCTTCGGTTATCACGCGATGCAGGGCTTTTGCAAGCTGCGCTTTAAAAGCCTTATAAAAGGCACTTGTCAGACCATCCGGGCCAGGAGATTTCCCTACTTTTAATTCATCGATTGCGTCTTCAATTTCACTTACAGTAATAGGTGCTTCTAGACAAGTCTTCACATCATTTCCTAAAGAAGGCATTAGGTGAAGGTACTCTGTTTCAAAGCCTGTCGCAGTACTAATTTGATTCCCCAACAGGTTTTTGAAGTAATTCACAAAAGCTAGTTCAATTTTTTGTTTGTCGTTCGTAATAGCACCCTCATATTCAATTTCTCTTATTTCATTTTTAACAGCATAAGTTTTTTCCTCTGCAAGGGCACGTTTGGTCGGCGTTTCTCCCAATAAGAATCTTTCACTACGAGCGCGAACAATGGCTCCTTTATATCTCTCAACATCTATTGCTTCCAGTTTACATTTTACACCTTTAATTTCGTTACTTAATGCTCCCGGTTGTGTATTTTCTGCATTCAACAAATAGTCTAATTGTCTTCGAAGTGCATTCTCTTCTTTTCTCTCATTTCGGCGCATTGCGCATGCTCTTTCGATGGCACATAATTTAGTCTCTTGTTTGAAGACCTCCCATTCAGCGATAAAGTGGCCTGTTTTAGATAGCAGTGTTTCAATGTTTCTTTTTGCTTTGCTCACAAAATCGTCGTCCTGTAGCAGTTTGTCGTTAAATTTCCAAAGTGCCCAATTAAACGATGGCGTTTTTTTTGCTTTGCTCCTAAGGAAAACATTACCAAGCTATGGTCACTAAAAGAGACGTGCCTTACGCTGTAATCTTGGCACAACGGCACAACATTTGCAGACACGTACACTCTATCTAGGCGTGCTTGGCTTGCGCGTTGGAAGTGTGTGTACTGTGGTCGGTTTCCTTTAGTCAGAATATCTCCAATATCTTCTAAACTGTAATCGTGAACTATCGCGCTTAGTTTAGCGCTACTGCGGTCACGTACGGGTTCGTTCTGTATTCTATCAGCAGCGGCACACACACAATTGAAGTCACCTAAGAGTAGAATGACTCTTTTACAATTTAAGTATGATACAACGCTTTCGAAGAAAGCTAAGCGCTCTGCTTCTCTATTCGGCGCGTACAAGCAAATAGCTCTCCACTTCAAATCACAGTATGAAAAATCGCACACAACTAAGCGTCCCGTTTCACACACAGTCACAGTTTCTACTATTATGCGAAGGGAGTTACGCAGTAGCAAGGCACACCCCCCAGAGGATCCTACTGCATGACACACACATACGTAATACCGCGCGATAAAGGGTTCCACCATGCGGTCGGTCTGAGCCTGGCTGTCCACTTGGGTTTCTTGAATCGCTAAGATATCAAGATTATTTTCCAATAACAGTCTCTTTACTTGATATTGTCGACGTTTTGAAGATAAGCCTCGCACGTTTAGTGTGCCGATACAAAGGGGCGTGTCGAGTCTTAGCGTCATTTTAGGGAATGAGACAAGACCGCATGGCGCTTACCTTGTTCATTAACAGACAGCGAACAATATTACATCGACAGCTGGCCCTTGAGGCTGTCAGGGACGCACATACTTCAGACGTCTTGGCGACAAAGCGTTGGGGTTCAACCCCCACCGCTCGGCATCGCTCAGTTCTTGCGTGTGGATCGCCGGCCATAGCACTAACAACTCGTTGGATCAGGGGGGCTATGGGCCCCCCCGGGGTATGACGATCCGGTGGTATGTTGGGCTTGGGCTTCAAGGGCATGCGGCGGACTTGGGCCGTTTTTGTAGGTGGTTCGCCAGTATTGGAGTCAGCCAAGGTCTTGTCAGCTTCTGTTTCATTGCGTGTCCTCTTCCACGGGGTAGTCTTCGTATCCATCATGTCGTCAAGTTGACGCTCGGGTTTCTCTGCTGGTGTTTGCTGACAGTTCACAGTGCTTTCCGTCGGTTTGGTGGGCGTAGTCGTTGACTTCTCCGGAAGCGGAGCGCGTTGTTTAGCGGGCATGCTTACAGGCTCTTCCGATTTGTCGATACTGGTCGATAGAAACGAAGGAAACGTGTCAACAGGTTCAAGTTCTTTCGTCTTGCTAGCTGCAGCTTCCTCGGCTTCTGATTCGTCCATTTGATGCTCTGTTTTCTCATCCCATGCAGAGGGCCCCGTCACCTTCGCGTAGGTTTTTACACACTCTTCCTGAGCATGTCCAAAGCGTTTACACAATGCGCACCGCGGCACTCTACATTCACGTCTGATATGGCCTGTTCGCTTACATCGTAAGCAGAGCGGAGCTCTTCCTGCTATAACTACCAAACTCAGCTCACCTGCTACACGCAGCTGATGCGGGATATCTTCCTTCGTGTAGCCTGCTTTGAGCTGCAAACTTACGAGTCGCGTCGTTGACCCTTTCTCGCATAGACCTTCAGTGCGCCATCGCTCCCTCGCTACTTCTGTAACTTTGCCGTACGGTGCGAACGCCGTTCGTACATCTTCGTCATCAACGTGATGAAGGACCCAGTGTAGCTTTAGTCTTATATCCTGGTTGTTCGGATCCACCACGAGGCAACGCCGTTCTTTCACTGACACTTCAGTTGCCGAAAGCAGTTTCTTCTTCGCGTCGTTGTTCTTCAGCGTCACCGCCCACACATGATTCATTTGGTATGCGCCTAACGCTTCAACGTCAGGCAACATGCCCAAGTATTCAAGAGCGTCTCGTATGTCTTCCACTCGGTAGGGCCGTCCTCGAACGTCAGCGTGAAGGAAAACAGTGTTCAAAACAATGCGACCGGTGGAAAGAGGTGGCAAAATAACTTCGTATTCCTGGTTTCCGATGGCAGCATTCCGGTCACCGCGGCTAGGCATGGCCGCTGATACCGCCCCAGAGGAGCGTAGCATTCCCCGACCGTTCACGACAGTGTCCGGAAGTAGAATCACCCTGAGCTACACCCCCGATGGAGAATCGAAGGAGATGCTCGAAACCAGATCAGTAATTACGTGCCACAGCTGACTGGAAAGGAGAGACGTCGATGACGTCGCAGACCGGTACCTTTGTGAAGACTCCTCTCAGATACAGGGGTTTGTTTCATTCCATTAATCAAGTGAAGTATGACTCGTAACCACGCAAAAAAAAAAATAAATAAAACGTGGAGGTGCTGGGTATCGATCCCAGTACCTCTCGCATGCTAAGCGAGCGCTCTACCATCTGAGCTACACCCCCGATGGAGAATCGAAGCAGATGCTCGAAACCAGATCAGTAATTACGTGCCACAGCTGACTGGAAAGGAGAGACGTCGATGACGTCGCAGACCGGTACCTTTGTGAAGACTCCTCTCAGATACAGGGTTTGTTTCATTCCATTAATCAAGTGAAGTATGACTCGTAACCACGCAAAAAAAATAAATAAATAAAACGTGGAGGTGCTGGGTATCGATCCCAGTACCTCTCGCATGCTAAGCGAGCGCTCTACCATCTGAGCTACACCCCCCGATGGAGAATCGAAGCAGATGCTCGAAACCAGATCAGTAATTACGTGCCACAGCTGACTGGAAAGGAGAGACGTCGATGACGTCGCAGACCGGTACCTTTGTGAAGACTCCTCTCAGATACGGGGTTTGTTTCATTCCATTAATCAAGTGAAGTATGACTCGTAACCACGCAAAAAAAAAAAAATAAATAAAACGTGGAGGTGCTGGGTATCGATCCCAGTACCTCTCGCATGCTAAGCGAGCGCTCTACCATCTGAGCTACACCCCCGATGGAGAATCGAAGCAGATGCTCGAAACCAGATCAGTAATTACGTGCCACAGCTGACTGGAAAGGAGAGACGTCGATGACGTCGCAGACCAGTACCTTTGTGAAGACTCCTCTCAGATACGGGGTTTGTTTCATTCCATTAATCAAGTGAAGTATGACTCGTAACCACGCAAAAAAAATAAAAAATAAATAAAACGTGGAGGTGCTGGGTATCGATCCCAGTACCTCTCGCATGCTAAGCGAGCGCTCTACCATCTGAGCTACACCCCCGATGGAGAATCGAAGCAGATGCTCGAAACCAGATCAGTAATTACGTGCCACAGCTGACTGGAAAGGAGAGACGTCGATGACGTCGCAGACCGGTACCTTTGTGAAGACTCCTCTCAGATACAGGGTTTGTTTCATTCCATTAATCAAGTGAAGTATGACTCGTAACCACGCAAAAAAAAAAAATAAATAAATAAAACGTGGAGGTGCTGGGTATCGATCCCAGTACCTCTCGCATGCTAAGCGAGCGCTCTACCATCTGAGCTACACCCCCCGATGGAGAATCGAAGCAGATGCTCGAAACCAGATCAGTAATTACGTGCCACAGCTGACTGGAAAGGAGAGACGTCGATGACGTCGCAGACCAGTACCTTTGTGAAGACTCCTCTCAGATACGGGGTTTGTTTCATTCCATTAATCAAGTGAAGTATGACTCGTAACCACGCAAAAAAAATAAAAAATAAATAAAACGTGGAGGTGCTGGGTATCGATCCCAGTACCTCTCGCATGCTAAGCGAGCGCTCTACCATCTGAGCTACACCCCCGATGGAGAATCGAAGCAGATGCTCGAAACCAGATCAGTAATTACGTGCCACAGCTGACTGGAAAGGAGAGACGTCGATGACGTCGCAGACCGGTACCTTTGTGAAGACTCCTCTCAGATACGGGGTTTGTTTCATTCCATTAATCAAGTGAAGTATGACTCGTAACCACGCAAAAAAAAAAAATAATAATAAAAATAAATAAAACGTGGAGGTGCTGGGTATCGATCCCAGTACCTCTCGCATGCTAAGCGAGCGCTCTACCATCTGAGCTACACCCCCGATGGAGAATCGAAGCAGATGCTCGAAACCAGATCAGTAATTACGTGCCACAGCTGACTGGAAAGGAGAGACGTCGATGACATCGCAGACCGGTACCTTTGTGAAGACTCCTCTCAGAGACGGGGTTTGTTTGATTCGAAGCTTCCAAAATCTCGCGATTGATTTGGTTGTTACTTCTATACATTATCTCTGTTTTATAAAACACTGGTTCGCCATGACACGTTTTGAAACGGGCAGACAGGTTCGCGCAAACAGAGTTCTCGACAGCGGCGTGGTGCTCCCTAAGGCGGACGTTAATGTAGAGCCCCAAAGTACTGCCCAAAGTACTTGTCACAACATGACAATGCAATGGCATAAACTGCTGCCATCGAGCATGGCACAAACTGCTACTTGGGCTTCATAGTGCAGGTAGCTTTCGACGCCGGTCTAGGTCTATTGATATGATTACACAACTTGCTTAACGACTTATTTGCGGAAAAGAAACCACTCGCACGCCGCACCGCTCAGCTGTCTTTTTTAATGCATGCCCAACCTGATGAATATAAGGAATTACTGCAAACTTTTTTTCTGTTTGAATCTGTGGTTGATGTAGCGCACCTTTCTGTATCTTCTTGACAAGCCCTATACATACTGAGACCAGCTTGTTTTGCGGAAAGCGGGTCTTCTTTAGACGGTCAAGCTGTTGCGAAAAGCTCAAATTGGCAAAGAAGGGCAAGACTTTCCAAATGCGGATCCTAGACACGCTGTAGTTATGTATCTTTTTACTAGCTTCGAATGCACCGACGCGTAGAGTGCGTCGATGTATTGGCCAAAATCCAAGATAACCAAAATGGCAGAGTGCCATTACTAGTCCAGCCACTCGTGAAATATTTAATGGAAAAGAAAGTGAAATTATTGCCTCAGATAAAGAGGGTGTTACGAAATAGGTTCGGAGAGAATGCCTAATTATGTATGTCAGAGACGCCTCCACGGGCAACCAAGAAGAGGACACCATGGCACGGCAGAAACATATATTCTGACACAAAAATGCACAAACAACACAAGCTAGCGAGTTTCTTGCTGCTAGCGAGTTTCTTGATTGAAAAAACCGACTGCTCGCGCTGCACAACCGTTCACTGACCACCCCGTATATATAGGCACTGGATTTTGACCTCCAAGCTAGCGCCTGTGTGAGATTTCTCCTGTGCGTGATTAAACAATAAGAATTCACAGCGTACATGTAAAATTAAAGTGAGCTGCAAGTCGCCATGACTCTCATCGACCCTTTAGTATAAACGCGCCCGATCTCACGTCGTTGATGATGTACTGGGCAGAATTCACGGAAGATTCACGGTTTAGCGATGAACCTCCGGAGCTTCGCCCACTCATGATCATTCACTCCGTGGATATGCTGTGAATTTTTTTCCTTTGCGCGGGCCATGTGGGCATGTAGTACAGAGAGGTATCTTCAATTGCGCGTGATTACGCGCTTTCGACGCTGCTTTATCGTCGTCTCTTCACGCGTTAGGGCACCTCACCACAGAGGGTTTCTTTGTCCTCTTGACGGAAGGGAAATTCGTGATGAAGGCTTCAACTGCTTTGACAAAAAATTGGCCGCGTTTCTGCGTGCTTCGCTGCAAATGTCGTCGAAAGACGATAGTCTTGTGCCGACTGCACTGCATGAGCGGCATGAGTACCACAATTTAATAGCTGGGCTAGCCGCTGGGCTCGTTTTTCGGACGTTTTCCGGGCACGCTTAGACGGACGCCGGCGTTTCTCCGCTGAAATTTGGTCGTCGGTCTTTTCTCTGCGTTCTCTGATCATGTCTTGTAGAGTGGGTCGTATTTCATCAAGCGGCCATATATGTTTTGCCTTGCCTGAGACAGCGCTCTTCTACGATGAATCAGCCGCATCTGGCTGGCATTGATAAAACAGAAGAGGACGCCATCTACAGCGCTACCGGGGAACATCGGCTTGTGTTGAACTATGCTGCTGCCAGGTGGCAGCACCACAGCGTCGAAGTTAAATCACTGGGCGGAGACTTGTTTTGTACACAGCGGCGCATTTTCAGCGCCGCGTAATAAACACTAGGATCTTTATAATTACGTATCTATAGATTTTGTTTTAAAGGAACACTGTGAATAGTACTAAGGTATTGTTGTGCCTCAGGTATGCGTAATATTTGATTTTTAATTGCCCACGCTCACCCGTATGAACACGTGCCCCTCGGTCAAGATTGGAGGTCGTAAGGCAGGGGATTAAACTTTGGCCAGCTAGGAGAATCGTGCGACGTGCCGACAAACAGAGAAACAGACAGACAGACAGACAGACCAAAATTTCTCCGTTTAGGTATCCCAAGAAAGACTATCGTCTTTAAAAGCTTCAAAAAGGTGCCAATCGAACCCAAGAAAGTTAAAGACCGAGCTAAGAAGTTGTTGTTGGAAATGAATCTTGAGCACTTGTCTAGACGAACGGACAAGACTAAGGGAGAGCACATTGAAGTCTTCTTCATGACAAAGACTCATAAAGCTGAACTTCCTTTACGTACGGTAGTTTCTGACAAAAAACACCTGGCAGCACATTGTGTCCGGGTTTTTGCAGAAGAGCTCAGCAGAGCTCGGTATAGTGGATCCCTTCAAAGTAAGGAACTCTGAAGAAGTCATTACCTTTCTACGCGAAGGTGGACCTATATCATGCACAGGGTTCAGTGTTGATGCGACGAATTTATATTATTCCCTTCCGCAAGGTCAGCTGATGAACGTTCATCGATAACGCTGTATCATCGATACATTGAAAGAATGTATCATCGATAACGATGAATTAGAGTTTAGGAATGCGAGTGGAATTCCTGTTCAAAATTTTGTCGAGCTGTCGATGTTCTACTTGGGCTCTATCTTTATTGTTTGGGGTGGGAACGTCATGGTTCAGAAGTAGGGGGTGTGCATAGGCTCTCAGGTCGCCCCAATTCTCAGTGAGATTTTTCTCGACCGGGTTGACCGGGCACCTTGGCACAACTTGGCAACTGGAGCACCTTGGTAACTTGGCAACTGGCAACTTGGCAACTGGAACACCTTGGCAACAACTGTAGTTAAGCGTTTCAGGTTTGTTGACGACTACCTGACTCTCATCCGTCTGCAAGCAGTTCCTAAGAAAGTTAGCGATATTATTGCTGCGTTTGAAAAAGAAGGAATGGGACTTAGCTTCACCCATGAGATGCCGACTAACGAAAGAATAGAGTTTTTAGATTTGCAGTTTACCTTCACAGCTCATCACGTTTGCTGGCAGTATTACCCCAGATTGAGTAATCCAGTTTTAAACTACTCGTCGGCGCATTCGAAGCTAGTAAAAAGAGACATAACTACAACGTGTTTAGGATCCGCAATCAGAAAGTCTTGACCCCACTTTGCCAATTAGAGCTTTTCGCAACAGCGACTGTCTAAAGAAGGCCTGCTTTCCGCAAAACACGCTGGTCTGAGTATGTGTATAGAGCTTGTCAAGAAGATAAGGAAGGTGTACTACATCAGCCACAGATTCAAACAGAAAAAAAGTTTGCAGTAATTCCTTATATTCATCAGGTTGGGCATGCATTAAAAAAGACAGCTGAGTGGTACGGCGTGTGAGTGGTTTTTTCCGCAAATAACTCGTTAAGCAAGTTGTGTAATCATGTCAATAGACCTAGACCGGCGTCAAAACCTACCTGCAATATATGTAGCACAAGAATCAGTTCGTGCCATGTTCGATGGGAGCAGTTTATGCCATTCCACTGTCATGTGGTGAAAAGTACTTTGGGCAGACGGGGCGCTGCATTATTGTCCGTCTTAGGGAGCACCACACCGCTGTCAAGAACTCCTCTTGGGCGAACCCTGCTGCGCATTGCAAAACGTGGTCCGCCGCGGTGGAGCAGTGGTTATGGTGCTCGGCTGCTGATCCGAAGATCGCGGGTTTGATTGCGGCCGCGGCCGTCGCATTTCGATGGAGGCGAAATGCTAGGGGCCCATGTGCTGTGTGATGTTAGTGCACGTTTTTTCGGAGCCCTCCATTCCAGCGTCCCTCAAAATTATATCGTGGTTTTGTGACGTTAAACCCTAGAGATTATTATTATGCTTATTATTACATCGCAAAACGTGTCATTGCGAAGCGATGTTTTTTATAAAACAGAAATAATGTATAGAAGTAACAACCAAATCAATCGCGATATTGTGGAAGCTTACCACATGCATGTGAAGCAAAGTACGTGAGTCAGCCACAGCTCTATCACTCTGCATGATAAGGAAGTGCGATTTTTGAACGCTGTAATCAAATGACACGCTGTCACGGCATGTGCGCGCCATGTGATCATTCTTTTGTGTTTATTAACCACAAGTGTGAAAGAAATAATACGAGGTGGCAGTCAGCGCTTGTGTGTGTACCTTCCCTTAGTCCTTCGTCCGGGTCTCACTGCCCACATAGCAAAAGTATGGCTAGAATGCTGAGCAACAGCAGCGACTGGATGCTGCGGTGAAATCATGGCGGGCGAGTTATAAAGGCTGTTTGACGTCGATGTGTTCTCGAGTCCCAAGCAATGCCGCAGCAGTCCGAGTTAAGCGCTTTCCCTCTTTGGCAAGCAAATCTCTTTATGAAGACATTTTCACAGTATTTTTTTTCGTATCTGCCCAAATCGTAATAGCTTAGGTAGTGCGACGCCACTTCAGTAATGATGGTGATGAAACATCCAAGAACTTATAAGAGAAGCTCCCTGACAGCGCGAACAAGTCGCCGTGGGCACGAGTTTTCTTAAATTTTCAAAGAAACTGTTTTCGAAAAGCTCTGATAACGTGCACGCAAAAACAGTTACTTGTGTACACAGTTATAAATGCTCGTACATATGCTGCAGCCGTGCTATCGCTTAATTGAGGTTTCCCTCTGGTATGCCTCTTATGTTCTTACAGATAGAATACTGTGAGAGTGTATGTCACATAGTTGGCCCTGAGGAATTGCCCGCATTTTATGCAAGAAGCTTGTTTGGGGATACCTCAACGTGCACTCTCTGTACGCATTCTGTGAACAATTCTGCGCTTTCTTTTAAATGCGAAGCATTCCTTAGCGAACTTCGGCGACTTTGAGCGTATCTATCTATCTATCTATCTATCTATCTATCTATCTATCTATCTATCTATCTATCTATCTATCTATCTATCTATCTATCTATCTATCTATCTATCTATCTATCTATCTATCTATCTATCTATCTATCTATCTATCTATCTATCTATCTATCTATCTAGCCGCCTACGACTTTGTGCTCTCCCGGCCGTATCGTTAATGGGATCTATACCAAATTTGGTATGGTATAACATGACTCTATGACGAACGTAAATGGCTGGTCATATCATGAAAATCGTGACTGACTTGTCGTGAAAAGTATGATTTACACGCCACGCTCATGGTGCGCTCACGGCCGTTTCGTTAGCTTGATATACACCAAATTTGGTATTGAGTGACATGACTGTATAACGAACATAAGTGGCAGGTGGTAACATGAAAATCTTGGCATGCGTGTCATCTACAACCCCATTTACATGCCACGCTCATGGTGCGCTTGCGTCCAGTTCGCTAGCTTGATATACACCAAAATTGGTATTGCGCGACGTGACTGTATGACGAACATAAATGACAGGTCCTAACATGTCAAACATGACATGCAAATTATGTAAAGCAGGATTTGCTCCTTCCTGGCTGCTTCGCATTACATCGATTCCCACAGTGCGTGGGATCTGCCGGCTTTTTTGTCAAAGATTATTATTTTGATGGTAAAGACTTCGCCCGCTTCGAAAGTATTTTCATAAAAATTCAGCGGCACTTCCGCGTGGTGTTTTCCTAGAGCGCCGACAGCCATACATGGAGGAGCGCGCCGGCGTTATCCTACCGAGCACGGAAGCGAGGCGCGTCCGTTAGAGGGTGACTCCGTAACTCCTAGCCCCCGAACAGCATACTATAGCGGAGGCGAGGGGAAGAGGGAGGCGTGTTGGAATTTGCAGACATGCATGTGGTCAAGCGGAGATGAGTACAGGTGGAGTTGAGAGGAGGTGCAGCGGCGCAGGAGATAGGGTGGAGTCAGGCGTGGGAGAAGGCTATGCGCAGCCGCGATGAGCGCAGGTAGTGTAACGTTAGTGATGACGTCCTAGTTTTGCATTACTTTGCACTCCACCGCTGAGGCTTCCCCTCAGCTCCGCTGTCCCTTAGTGCTCATGACGTGAAGACAGGTGAAGCCAGTTGAAAAATCTTTTTTTTTTATCGCCAATAGTCCTTGCCCCATCCACTTCTTGTCCCTTCATTTCGGAAAATCTTGCGCATCCCCTCTTCTACCTTTGAGGCTTGAAGAGGGCAGGGTTCGTAGCGGGAAAACCCTGTAATTTTAGAATGGCATTTTCAAGGCCTTGAAAACCCTTAACTTTTTTTAGCTACTTATATGTCCTTGAATTTCGTCAATACACTTTTGTTCAGCCAGATTTTAGCAGATCTTTTTTTTCTTTTTTGAATATGCCGGTGTGAATATTCAATCGCATATTACAGTCATCGAATTCGCTTCGACATTAATTTATAGTTTGCAAGTATTTCAAACGAACGAAAGGCATGTAGCCAGTGTTGTACACGTTCCTCTAAAGCAGTAACGACAGCTCGTTCCTCGTTCCTTCCCAATTTCAGAACGAATTCCCGTTACAAGTTCCTCAAATGCAAAAGGAACTCGTTACAGTTACATTTCGAAAATTGGAACGTGTCGTTACATTAACGTTACATTTGACTTTTCGATCAAAATGTATAGTGTCGGTAATTGCAAGGAAAAATTAAGTCAGCAATTTAAAGCTGAAATCTAGCTACATATATTACACGAAAAAGCAAGTTATAAGCAGATAAAATGAGTAAATGTTCCTAGACGAATTTTTTTAGAGAACACCGGTCATACTATAGACATGTATAACTTCAACTTTCGTGCTCGTTTCGGTCTTCAAATGGGCAGTCAGAATACTGCGCTTCAGATATATTCAAATTGATATCTCCACACATGCACTCATATAAATAAATTTCTTGCACAGCAAAACCGCATCGAAAGGAACAATACTTAGGTGTTCAATGAGTGCTCATTCAATATTTCAGTATGAGTAGGAAATGATGTCCAGGATACACATTTGCAACTTAGTAAAGTCGCAGTGTTCGCATTGAGCGAAGATATTTGTGAGTGCTTCTTTCTCTGTCTTTCTGTCTTTTGCTCTCTTTCTTCCCTTTCTTTTTCTCTATTTTTGTCTTTCTCTTTTACATATCACTTTCTTTCTCCATCTCTCTCTCTCTCTGTAGTCATTATCTCGCTTTCTATCTTTTTCTCTCTTTCTTCCCTTCATATTTGTCTTTCTTTCTATCTCTTTCTTTCTTTCTCTATACTAGTTCTCCCCTCCTTTCCCTCATCCTGACTTTAACTTCCCTTTCCCACCCCCCTTGCTATATACTATGCTACATGAGGCTATGCTATGCTCTGCTCTGCTAGCGTGCGCGCACGTTGCAGAGAAACGTAGATCCACTAGTTTCCTCAACAACCCACTTCACAAGGATGGTCACTGAGCTAAAACATGTATATAAGCAAATGGAAAGTCAGCTAGATTGGTATACTGCATTGCCGAGGTGTTTATCTTTACCGCCGTTGTAGTGTATAATTGGAAAATGCCGTTACTTGATGTACTCGCTCTAGAGTTGAATGCGAATTCTTCAGTGCTATGTATTAGTCATTTTGCCGCGATACGAGTAGAATGAACATGCTAGTTATCTGTCTGTATTGAAGTACTTCCAAGTACCATACCTATGTTGAATAAATAACATTGAAGAGAAAAATCAACTAGATAGCCGAGTGGTCACGACGATCACCGTGTCGTGGGTACGGGGGATCGAATCTCGCCTGGCCGATAATTTTTTTTTTTTGGCGCCAAGAATTTTTCTCTTTGTCTTTCTATCGCTTTTTTTTTTCTCTCTCTCTCTGTACCGGTTCTCTCGCCCATCAGAGCTAGTGCATTCGACGCCGGACAAATCAGCGCACGTGCTGTGGGGAGCGAAGCAAAACAGAACGAACAGGACGAAGAGAGCGCGTGCCGGTTCATTATCACGATAACTTTCTATGCATACGACACACGGCAAACCTCGAGCATAACAGCTCTGTTGTGAAAAAAAAAAAAGGTTCCTTTCGCACGTGGTCGGTCGATCCCGGAGTCTACGCTTCCCTTCGCCCCCCGGAGGGCGCCTTGAAGTGAAAATCAGGACGCACCATAGCCACCTCATTTATTGCGCCTCACGCTGTCGCCTATCCGCCCTGTTTTGCATGATGTGCAGTTTGCGTGCACCTGTTTAATGCCGTGGAACGTTTACAGAAGTAACGCCGTTCCTTCTGCCGTACCTGCGTAAACGTAGCGAGTTACCGTTACAGTTCCACCGATCCTGAATGGAACGGTGGTGTTCCTCCGTTCCTCCCAAAAGGAACTAGTTCCTGGAACGTCGTTCCTTGGAACGCCGTTCCGTACAACACTGCATGTAGCCCGCTTAAAGGATGATTTCACTGCGGCATATGGCTGCTGTGCCGTGAAACAAGCTTGTCAGGAGAAATCCGTACCGCCACGAAGCCACACCTCTTTACTTCGGTCATTTTTTTTCTTTTATTGCGATAGCAATTATATGGACACTCTCGGCTGATTTTTGCCGTCATGTCCCGTATATGTATATGTCTATATATATAAGTAAAAGCCACGAAGAAAAATACCCGCGGGTAACAGTGCGGGAGCCGGCCCATCTCCGTCGCCCCGAGGCGTATGCGATAAGATCCCCCCCTCCTGTTCGACGAGCCGGGGAATGCTCATGGAGAGGAAACGCCCCGCGCGTCTTTAACAAGCGCGGAAAGACGCGAGGGGGGGGGGGGGGGGGTGTCCCTCATGCAGCCACTGCGACCTTTGGTTTTACGAGCGCGGTCGTCGCCGGCGCACGCGTTATCTCTCAATCTCAGCAGCTGACAGCAGGCGACGAACAGTGTCCCTGGAGCGGCCGTATGCTCTTAAACCAGCATTTTGTAGAGTTGCGTGAGATCGGATCCAAAAGAGTTAGCTGCCAGCCTCACTTCGATTAACATTAGAATTTGTTGCTATTGCATTCACTGCTTCACCCTTGCGGTGAAACTGTGACTTTTTTTACAAGCGTCTTATCATTAAGTATGGCGAATTTTAAAACTTAACATATTTTATCGCATATAACCTGCATCCTGCTGCTATTTGAATTCGCTTCCAAATTATTTGACACTAATAGAGGTTTGCTTCGAGCTGAGAAAGTTACACTCGCACGAGCCTACTTTTGCAGAGGCATAGCGAGGATTTTATTTTGTGATGGTTTGGAGGGAAGGGTGCCCGGCCTCTCTGTAAATGTTTGAGTGTGTACATATACAGTGAAACCTCGCTGATACGATCACAGCTCATACGAATTTCGGTGTGATACGAATTCTTCTTTGGTGCCGGCCAAGGCCCATTGGCCTGTAATGTAATGGAGTACGGTTGTTGCGAACCGATTTTGACCCCGCGACGTTTGATACGAACGTACGCTACCGCCCAGGTACGAAGAGGTGCTGTCCGCGCTGTCGTGGAAGGCGCGCCAAGCACGTGCGAGCGCAGGAACGCAAGCGCGGGCATGCGCGCCGCACCGCCAAATCGTCAGAATCAAGGTGTAAAAAAAAATACTTTTCTTACGATTACAATATACCTTCAGAGACGAGTCACGGCCTCCGAGATTGTGTGCGCGAAACTTTGAGGCTCTAATGTGTCTCCGTGTGCCTTCGCGTTTAGATTACAGAGGGTACTGGTGCCATAATTTTCGTTTTTTAGATGCGAAGCAGCTTTTTGACTCACGTGTGTAACGCCGTACGTTACGTGCGTCTGTACGAATGCGCCGCAACGCGTTGCCCTCGCAGTAGGTGTTGGAGCGTTGCCAAGTAGGTCACGCCACAGCTGCGCGTTGACGTCACGCTCCCCTTGCACGCTTCCCTCGCAGGTGCGCGCTGGCGTCACTCTCTCCCTCACCCGCAGCATGCTCGCGGCAGCGCCCGCAGCTACCGGCTGCTCCGCCCGCTCGCAACACCTCTGACCCGCCTCCCGTGTCTTTGCGTTTCAAACAAACGTTTACTCGAGTAGACGCTACACCGAGTTTCGCTTCAAACCGTTCTTCCAGCACCCGCGTCGACGCCCGTTTCAACCGGGTCAAAGCCGTGCGCACCGCTGCTGCTTCGCATCCCATCAGGGTTCCCTTCGGGGAGATGGTCCAAGTTTTAGATGCGAAGCATCTTATGCTCGGGGCTCTGTCCGTCCGGCGTCTCGCGTCCCGCGTCCCCCGTCCCCCCGTACCGCGTCCGGCCACTTTCGTGAAGTAGGGAAGCACCCATTATGCGAACCAGAACACTGTAGTAATATGAAGGGCGTCAACCACTACTACAGTCATCAGAGTCATGGCCGAGAGCACAGAGAGGCTGCTTAGCAATGGCTAGGCAGGTGGTGTCTGTCGCCCAGGTTGACCCCATTCCTTAATCTTGCTTGCATGTGTTTGGAGGGGGCATGCGCGTCCTCTCCCCCCTCTCTCTCCTACGCTCACCCCCCTTCCACTCCTCTAGGAATCTTCTACTCTACGGAGCGTCCCACAGCGCGTCCCCTCCCCTATGCTCTCCTACGCTCACCCCCTTCCTCTCCTCTAGGAATCCTCTACTCTACGGAGCTGCTCCCTTGTCCCACAGCGCATGCGCGTCCCCTGTCTCTCCTCTCCTACGGTCCCCCCCCCCCCCCCCCCCCATCCTCTCCTCTAGGAATCCTCTACGGAGCGGCGCGCACGACAGGTGGTGCGACAGCTGCATACTCCGCTGGGGGGCGCCACGGTAGTTCCGCGGTATGAAAATGACGGAGCGCGCGCGCCTCATTCTCTCTCCTGTGCAGCGCCGCGATGAGCGCCCGGACCGCTGCCGTGAAATGAGAGCGGCGACGTTCCTCCCACTCAAGCTAATTATCTCCCCGCTGCTTCGCATCCACACATGGTTCCCTTTAGCGGGAGATGGGGAATTTTTTTCTAACGCGTGGACGCGAGCTGCAGTCGTACTGTGTTTACACGTTCCCGCCTCGTGCATCAGACGTCCTATGAAAGGTGGACGAGGACCGAAAGAAGGCGAGGACGGTCTTGGCGAAGGATTCAGGCCGTCCGCCGCGGTGGTATAGCGGTAAGGGTGCTCGGCTGCTGACCCGAAGGTCGCGGGTTCGATCCCGGCCGCGGCGGTCGCATTTCGATGGAGGCGAAATGGTAGAGGCCCGTGTACTGTGCGATGTCAGTGCACGTTAAAGAACACCAGATGGTCCAAATTTCCGGAGCCCTCCACTACGGCGTCTCTCATAATCATAGTGTGGTTTTGGGACGTTAAACCCCAGATATTATTAAGGATTCAGGCCTCACAACATCAACATGCGCGACTGTTGAGGTCGCACTTGTGCGGGCATGGTCGTAAATCTCCCAAGAAACATCCCCAACTCCTCCGCGATAACAAAATCATAGCATAGTACCGTGATTCTGAAATTTTGTGGCCTTGATCTATCGCATCAAAGCTCTTCTTCTGTTACTTTCGCCGTACTACTCAGTTGTCATGCGAAAAAGCATACTAAAATTTGGAAGGGGCTACTGCTGTCGCGGGTCACAACGCACCTGGCTCATTAATTAAACACGCCCGTACGGGCCGTATATTTACGAGTGCTGGTAGGATCGCCGACATCTAAAAACTTGACTGAATCATTGAGAGTTCTTCCTGACGTTGCTGCGGCCCTAAAAAAAACTATAAATGAAAATGTACGCCAGCTTTCTTTTGTCGCATGCTAATTTTCCATGCTTTCTGGTGATACGAATTTCGGATGATGCGAATATTTTTGGTGGCCCCGTGAGCCTCGTATCACCCAGGTTTCACTGTATACTCATCAGGAGAACTTGTTCATTGCTTAGTTGGTACTTGTATGGCCAGCTGGCGCATTCTAGTAAACGATCGTGAACTGTGTGAAGTTAGGAAAAGGGCAACATATAAGACACACATCTGTAGGCTCCATCTGCTTTGTGTGTCTTCTTTCATGATGTCCTTTTCCTAATTATGCGCAGTTCTAAATCGTTTTCTAGAAACAAAGTAAGTCGGAAGTGCCGCCAATGTTGTCATGTTTGTGTTTCTTTCGTGTGTTTTTGTATCACACCAGCAGCAATTATATCATATATATACTCATATAGGTTGAAAAAATTCTTAGGCTAGGGTTGACAACCCCCCTCCCCCCCCTCGCCCTCCATCTAGGTATGTCTGTGCTCTTGAACAACTTCCTGCTGTGTACTGGAGCCAACAAGCCCTCCACTCCAATCGATTTCTTTAGCTAAAATGCAGTAGAGGGTTGCAACGCTGTACCAACCGAAGCCAATTCCAGCTTTCGTTGTGAGAAACATAGTAAGCATGGCGATGACTTGAACTTTGGCAATAATGGAATGACAAAGGGGTTGCGTAGATCTGTTTCGGTTGCATACTAACATTATCGGGCCTACATGGAGGATAGAAAAGCAAGTTATCGATCAGACAACAGTGTCTAACAAAAGCAGCATCAATGAAAATACATCTCAAGACAAATAGTATCAAGGCGAAGAAGAGGTTGGAATTAACAATCGCCGATTTAACAACTTGTGCCAACAACTGTGCTGAGCAGGCGAAAGCCTACAAGTAACATCACCTTCATTCTCATGTGAAGCAACTTAAGAAAAACGACTACGGAAAACACTCTGGAGCTTGCATAAATGTATGACAAGTGGCAGGGAAAGCGTTGGAGACTTAGGATGATCTTGAATCCATTGTTTGAAAATGGGCTTTTCTTTAACACGAAAGTGTTTTATGCCGGGGTCCACCACCCCTCATCTGACGTATTTCCGTCACGGTATATGACGTAAAATATAAACTAACACATTGCGATCAAAGAAAAAACGAGAAGGAAAAAGTTCCATCGCCCGGCGTCGAACCTACGACCTGTCACTCTGCAGCGCGCGGCGCGAAACCACTCGGCCACAAGAGCGTACGTTCATCTGCCTGCTAACGGCAAGCTATTTATATACACCATATACCGTTGGCGGTCCTCAGAGCTCGTCGACTTAAGCGCGTTTTCGTCATCACTAGCGAGATGGCGCGAAAGTTGGCACGGAGTGCGCGCTCTAAAGGTCGCCGCGCCTCTCGCTGCGATGAGCGCGCGCCTCCACGGGGCGTGTTAGCTCATGCGCGCGCTTATCTCGTGATCGGGGTACTGGGGAGCTTTGTACGGCTTGTGCTTCCACCGCAAGTTTGCTTTGAAGTTACAGTGGTTAAAGAGTGCGCGAAGGTCACTTCGCTCACCGCAGCGGCCGCGTTTACGAAAGGAGCGTGCTACTCACACACGAAGTAATAACTGTGACAGTTGTTCGCGCTTGTCCCGTGTATTTTATGCGTTCGTTTCGTGAGTCTTTGTGTTATATTAGCGCGCTTTATATGTAGAGCAGTGACACTTAATCCGCGCTCGTCCTGCGTACGCTCATTTCGTGCGTCCTTTCTGCTTGAGGTGTGCGCAGCAAGTTTCGAGCTGCTTGCCGTTCTTCGCGTGACATTACGATTTGTTGCTGTAGCATTCACTCCTTCGCCTTTGTGGACGAAACAATGCACAATCAAAGCTCAACTACCTCTGTGAAGACAAGTTTCACTTTCGTGTTATACCGATTCCTTTTACAGAGGGATCAGCCATGTTTTTTTTTTATTTTGGCGTGTGTGCGCAATATGCTAATATTGTTCGGTGAATATGTTTAGGTAAACCAGCGGAAGAATACGAAAGCGTGCACAAAACTGTGTAGTGCAGTAAAACTTGCAAGAAAAATAAAAACAAAAAACTTCTTTAGTTGAGCATTGCTTGTGAAAAATGGGCCTGGTTTGGCTTGTGTGCAGTGCAAGATGGGCTTCCATGCTGTAAAAGATGTTGTCTTTGTCCACGATCTCGACAAGTGTTGTTTCAGGTCATTCAAGCAGAACTTTTTGTTGGGTTAGTTTGGGCATGTTAACGGAAGGAATAAGGCGCCAACGAGACACATTCGTTCAGACAAACACAGGCGTTCATCCATGTCACTTCTTGTGTTTGTCTCGTTGGCGCATTATTTTTTCTATTGTTTCAGGTCCTTGAAAATGCTTCTTTAGGTGCTTGAGAGTTCTTAAAAATTTTTGAATTTTTTTCTTCGAAAGTTTCTATGAACCCTGAGAGAGTCAGCAACGCGTGCACAGAAACGCCACTAAGGAATTTAATTCTGCCCTTAACAAATCTTGCTGTGGAAACGCTGGCTGCAGGGATATTCCCTGTCTAGGGATTTGTTACAACTTCAAGCCTCCATTTTCCCTTGAACATTTTTATTGTTTACCTTTTCTTTTTGATTCACTATTGTGAATGCCGCTAAGAAAGTAGATATATATGAGGCAATAGCATCCTCTGATGGCGGAGATCCCAACTAAGACAATGAAAGCGACAATGATGCCGCTGATGCAATGATGCCGGCGAATTAAAGCGGCAATGATGCCGCTTTATTTGGCCGTTCTCCCGGTAACATGCTCAACCTGAAATGTGCAATGGCTGCAGTTTTCACCAGATGAACTAATTTTTGCGGAACATACACGAGCCGTAAGGGCTGTAAATAATATTATAAATAAGTGATGAAGAAATCAATCATTACTTAGTCTGATACGATGCTATAGATAAGCTCAGAAATATTTCGTCAGGAACAGAGAAATTTTATGTACCCTGAACGTTAATACGAAATTTTCTTGTTGGTAGGCATTTGGAGGGTACCGGCTTTTCATGAATTGCAAATTCGTTCTGCTTCCTGCGGGGACATCGGCCACACCATGTGTACACACATGTGGGACTACAAAGGTGGGCCTTACAGGCGAAACTAATGGTGTCCATAGCCACCTGCCTCTTCTAACCACTTCAAGGCAGGTCGCGTACAAGTCTGCATTGTAGCTGTCGCCGGCATGGAACCTTCGTGAAACCTAGCGAACCAACAGAGTTTGGCGGAAGGAAAGAAGCGTTGCGCCAGCAAGAACGACTTCGATATGCTGCGAAACGAAGCTTCACTTGTCTGGGTTCATTGTATGGCATCGCGATCGTCATCGTCATCACGCAGGTGGCTACTACGTACTACAAACAAGGGACGCACGACCCACTGCCTAAGGAGCTTCGCCCCTAAAAAAAGAAAACCATGGTTGATCCCTCCGTCATAGGGATCGGTATAATACAAAAGTGAAACGTGTCCTCACAGAAGTAGTTGAATGTTTATTGTACATTGATATACGAGAGCTTGCACAATGTCTTTTGGTGTTTGGCAGATACAAAACTGCTTGATGTGGACGCGCCCACGTTAATGCCTGGTGACACATCTCCATCCCCACGACTGACGCCCATGACCACGATTAAACGTTTGTGGTAGCTCTAATAGTTAACATACACCTTGACGCAGCATACGCTGAATCCCACGAGAAGGTGGCGTCAACATGCACATAACAAACACTCGATACGCACTCTTTCAAAGCGTCATTTGAGGAGAGAAACGGCAAGGTGTGCTCCCCTTAGTAATACAGAGTGACTTACGCCTGTGCTCATGCGTACACTACCACCTAGCGCATTCAGGAACGCGAGAGGCCGAGTTCGTAGCTCGAGCCGTGAACGCGCAAAGGCGTTCCGCTTCCAGCTGGCGTGCCTCTGCATTAAAGCGCCCGCTTGCACGACATTCACCCGTCGACGTCGTTTCCTTTCTGCGGCGCTTATTGCAGCCGTTTTATTAGTTGGTACTAGCGCACACGAAGCAGTAGGCGGCGGAGAAACACCGTTGCTCTGTCCGCCGCGGTGGTATAGCGGTTAGGGTGCTCGGCTGCTGACCCGAAGGTCGCGGGTTCGATCCCGGCCGCGGCGGTCGCATTTCGATGGAGGCGAAATGGTAGAGGCCCGTGTACTGTGCGATGTCAGTGCACGTTAAAGAACACCAGATGGTCGAAATTTCCGGAGCC
Source organism: Rhipicephalus appendiculatus (assembly GCA_030522465.1). NCBI lineage: Eukaryota > Metazoa > Arthropoda > Arachnida > Ixodida > Ixodidae > Rhipicephalus > Rhipicephalus appendiculatus. The sequence goes on along the minus strand of JALIZH010023250.1, from coordinate 246,086 downwards.
CTCCACTACGGCGTCTCTCATAATCATATGGTGGTTTTGGGACGTTAAACCCCAGATATTATTAACACCGTTGCTCTCTTTGGAGCAGTCCTAGGCTGACGAGGCGGAAATACGTCATGAAAGTCTTGGTGGACCCCGGCATAAAACACTTTCGTGTGAAAACACGTCGCATCATATGTAGCCGCTTGCCTACCCCGCAGTGCACCTTCGTCATACGGAAAACTTGATCCGGCCGCGACTTCGCAGCTGCACCCGTTTTGCGCTCGCCGTACATTCAAACTAACCCGATTTGCTACCTTGAAAACACAAGTGGCGCCTCTTCCACAACATAGTTTTCCACTTGCGAGGGCGCCAGGAGCACCGGGTTTAGGAATCCGACAACGGGCAGCTCTGACTCGCTGCCTAAGTTCAAGACTGGCGGCTCCAGAACAACCCGTCGGGATCTGCCGCATAATGGGTACCGATTCTATGCAGCCGGTGGCAGGCTCTGTAGTAGCAGACTACGCCGGATTTTTCACTTTGAGCCAAGCGTTACGAGGTGGTTGGACGTCTTCCTTGAATCTCAGTAGTTGTGCGCATATCTTGTGCTTACCACGCACGCCGAGTACACCATCAAGCGAGCTTGCGTCGAGCCCTTGATTACAGCATATTGTATTTGAGTGACTGAGTGTGCTCCGTTTGCAGAGTTCCAAAGAGAATGAATTACAGACCAAAAGCAAAGCGCTAAGCACACGTGCTGACGAGGTCACTGAGATGAATAGTTTTGATGTATGCCAGAGTTAAGCTGCGCAGAATATAAGTGCGCAAAGTTACGAAAAAAAAAACTGTTCTGAGTTACTACTTCACCCCATCATTTTTTCTTGTAATATAATAATAATATCTGGGGAGTTTAACGCCCCAAAACCACGATATGATTATGAGAGACGCCGTAGTGGAGGGCTCCGGAAATTTAGACCACCTGGGGTTCTTTAACGTGCACCTAAATCTAAGTACACGGGCCTCAAGCATTTTCGCCTCCATCGAAAATGCAGCCGCCGCGGCCGGGATTCGATCCCGCGACCTTCGGGTCAGCAGTCGAGTGTCATAACCACTAGACCACCGTGGCGGGGCCACTTTTTTCTTGTAACCTGTCGATTAATTGTTACGAGTTGACGAGATGCTTTGTCCCGAAATATCATATTACTTTTCCATGGTTTTAGTAGAATTCATCAGAGGCTTCTAACGTATTTCAGGTATATTGCTGGAGGACGACGCCATTCAAGAACTCTACGTTCATGGACGGAAAAGCGCCGGCTTCAATGAACTACTGTAACAACCATGTACTCAGATAAACCGCCTCAGAAGATGTCTTACTTTATCACTCTCAAGACACATTGAAATAAATACAACTTCACAAAACCATAGCGGGGCTCTTTCCTTTTTTGGGCTTCTCGTTTAAATTAACATGCTGTACGCGACAAGAACTTGCAAGTACAGTAGAGGTCCAGTCTATTTAACACTTATAATAGGCATTATTATCATCAAAAGGCGCGAAAACAATCATCTCGCTCTGTCTCAATCCAGCGCACCGCGTGCTTCATTGACACGTGCTCCTTTCCTGTGCTTTGAATTATGCCTTGACGGTCTCGTGCTGTCCAAGCAATTCCCGCGAAATGTCAATAGCCCTTTTGCTATGTGGGGTCGCTAAATATTTATGAACTGGAAAAAAAATCCGGCAGATCCCACGCACTGTGGTGATCGATGTAATGCAAAGCAGCCAGCGAAGAGCTGCATACATCGCCTTCTTTTCCTTTGAAGCAAATGAAGTCATTCATGTTGTGACATCTAGTTCACTATATATCGCATGTTTGTCATGCACATATGCATGCATAATATGGTATATACCAGGCTAATGAAACGTATATTAGGGTATGTACAATGCATAACCTGTCATTTATGTTCCTCGCGCTCTTATGTCATGCCGTACCAATTTTTTTTATATATCCAGTCAACAAAACGGCCTGACCGCACCAAGACTGTCAGGTAGATCATGCCCTACGTGACATGGACATCATGATTTACAGGGTAGAACCTGTCATTTATGTTGGTTGTACAGTTAGGACGCGCAATACCGATTTAGGTGCACATCAAGCTAGCGAACCGCCCGCGAGTGCACCATGAGAATGGATGTAAATAATGTGGTACATGACATGCATATGATTATTTTCATGATACCGCCTGTCATTTATGTTCGTCATATAGTCATGCCACGCAATACCAATTTTGTTGAATATCAAGCCTGTGAAATGGTCGCGAGCGCATCATGAGCGTGGCATGTAAATCATGTTGTACATTAAAATATCAAGATTTTCATGTTACCACTTTTCATTTGTGTTCTTCATACAGTCACGTCACGCAATTCCAAATCTGGTACATGTCAAGCTAGCGAAACGGCCGCGAGCGAACCATGAGCGTGGCACGTAATTCATGTCGTACATGACATGCATGTCATGAATTTCATGTTTTCACCTATCATTTATGTTCGTTACACCGTCACGTCACGCAATACCAATTTCGGTGTACATAGAGCTAGCGAACCGGCCGCGCGCGCACCATGAGCGTGGCATGTAAGTCATGGCGTACGAGACATGCAAATCATGAGTTCCATGTTACCACCTGTCGTTTATGTTCATCATACAGTCACGTCATGCAATACTGAATTCGGTACATGTCAAACGGCCGCGAGTGCGTCATGAGTGTGGCATGTCAGTCATGTTGTACATGACATGCATGTCATGATTTCATGTTACCACCTGTCATTTATGTTGGTCATACAGTCATGTCACGCAATACAAAATTTGGTACATGTCAAGCTAGCGAAACAGCCACGAGCGCACCATGAGCGTGGCATGTTACGTCTGCTGTGTACCTACCCCTAACCTTGGTTAACCGTAACCGTGGTCAGCTTAACCGCGGTTAAGGCTGCCCGTGTGACAGGGGTAATAGACAGCGCCAAGATCGCTTCACTCACTGCAGCGGCGGGGTTTGCTTACACCGGCGTTTTGTTGAATTACGTCAGTTTGGATGCTAAAGGACTTAGCTGCTAGGCATATAACATATCATTCACATATAACATTCCAATCTGTTACCATCACATTCAGTGCATCGGCCTTGCGGCGAACTGCCACTTTTTAACATCCTACGCATATTCACAAGGATGTTTCTACATAGTAATGAAAAGTGCGTCGTCCTGATATAACTCCCCAAATGCCGGTTTGACTCACCGTTGCTTGGGGTAATGAGTGCCTGTGTCGGCACGAAGCTACCATCGCATTTGTAAAGCGAACTTGATTCGTGGGTATCTACTATTTACAGGTTCTGTATAAGGTTTAACCTGACGACCGCAGGTGAAGTTTTATTCATAACAAACCCCCCCCCCCTCTCCCATTGCTGGTTTTTACAGCGAAGTGGCATATAACTTGAATGCCGAGATTTCTTCGCGTGCGTCGACAGAAAATGTCGGCCGATAACGAATGCACTGCAGTCTGAGCGTGAGTTGCGATCAGTCTCCAAACTAATGTATACTTGATCCACTCGGATGCCATGATCTCTTCGTCGCCGTCGAAGCTACGGGCTGACCCTGCAGTCAGCGCGGTTTACCGTACTCACTTGCGTACTACGAGCGCTTGTTAGCATTTATACTGTAAGCTTATATTGGATATTCCCTGTTATCCTGTTATAGCACTATTGCCTCATTTCATTCAATCTCAATCGAATGATTGAGCTGTATACCGTACGAATGCGTGCCGAAAGCACATGATGGTAAGGCTCTTCCTTAGGTCCACTTGTCTGTGGCGCAAAATACATTTCGTGAAAAAGGGGGTGAAGAGAAGAGAAGAAAGCGAAGCGCCGGCTACCAACTGTTTAATGACACTCCCAGAAACGTACAGGGAAAAAGAGACACTTTCCACGCATGCGGGAAGAGCCGACGTATGACATGGAACAACATAGTGATGATAACATGTTGTCGGGAAAGCGCATTTCTCAAGAATACAAAGCTTTAGAAGTGTCAGTGGCATAATCAAACCCTTTCTTGTTGACATAGAAGGGTTCCAACAACTCTCTAGCAGTTTGTTTTCTACTTTTGCTGAGAATCAGCACATGCACAAAGCATGGTACACAACCGCAGGCGTTGAAATGCGCGGGAAGATGCGCATAATCTCTTACCTATGCTATTAGCATACTTCATCAGTCTGTCATTAATGCAACGTCCCGTTTGCCTTATGTAGGACTTCCCGCAGCTCAGGGGGAATCTCATATGGCCCCCCTTGTGCACAGCGCCTAAAATGTTTTGCGTGCTGCTTCTGTCAGCCCTTCGGCTCGTCACGTGTGATACGCGGGCACAATTGAGGCAAGTTATTGGCAGCAGAAAGAAACAAAACAAAATCTAGCAGGATGCCCTGTCGGGTATCCACCTTCGTGAGGATAAGGCTCAAACGGTGCACGTAAGGGAGTTCCTCTGGCTTAACCCACTCGCTTTTCTTCTAGTGCGTCCGCCGCAGTGGTGTAGCGGTTACGGTGCTCGGCTGCTGACCCGAAAATCGCGGGATCGATCCCAGCCGCGGCGGTCGCATTTTGATGGAGGCAAAATGCTAGAGCCCCATGTACTGTGCGATGTCAGTGCACGTTAAAGAACACCAGATGGTCGAAATTTCCGGAGCCCTCCACTACGGCGTCCCTCATAATCACATCGTGGTTTTGGGACGTTAATCCCCAGATATTAGTATTATTATTCGTTCTAGTGCGCAGTTGCACTGGCAGTGCTGGCTTTCAACTTCAACCTTCAACTGCGAAAGTGCTGATTTTCAGCAAAAGTAGCAAACAAACTGCTAGAGAATTGTTGGAACCCTTCTATATCAGAAAGAAAGGGTCTGATTGTGTCAATGACACATCCATAACTTTGTATTCTTGAGAAATGCGCTTTCCCGACAACATGTTATCATCACTATGTTGTTCCATGTCATACGTCGGCTCTTCCCGCATGCGTGGAAAGTGTCTCTTTTTTCCCTGTACGTTTCTGGGAGTGTCAATAAACAGTTGGTAGTCGGCGCTTCTTTTTCTTCTCTTTTCTTCACCCTCCTTTTCACGAAATGCATTTTACGCCACAGTCAAGTGTACCTAGACAATGTGAGCGCCAACTCGCCCAAAAAGAAGTCCTTTTGGGTCATAAGGTGCGTTCGACCGCCGCGAAGTGACAACTGTTGAACCCGAAGCAGGGAAGGATGTCTCTACACTGTTAATCAGGGCCCGCTTTAAGTGCTGGATATAGCCAAGAAACCGGACATTTTTCGTCTGATTTCGTGGATATAGCCAGCATTTAACCAGGACCTGATTAAGAGTGTACTCCTTCGAATGCAAAGGAAGAACCGCTTTCCAGCTCGTGCACAGCAGAAAGAGGTAGCGTCGCAATACAGTTATCAATGTCATTTCGAATAAACTAAGTTTTCGTATAATACATTTAATTGTCGTTCTGTCAATTATTTGATATAGTCAATTGCTCAATGATTCACAGTTACGTCATATTCGTCCATCGGATCAGGCGATACAACAGCGTCGCTGGCCAGCGACATTCACAGCGTCGATTGGAGCCGCCTCTTCTTTTGTTCGAATGCAGGCAGACTCCCTCATCAGCCCGACTCCCGGTAGCAAAAGTGCGTCGTGTTGCAGTTGCGCAGGCAGCAGATCATTCCGCGATCCTCACACCTCAGGTCGTGGCACGATTTGCCGTCGTGCACGTACTGGGTGCAGTTTTCGTTGTCTCTCAAGAGGTAGCAAATCGTCGTCACGATCGTCTCCGCTGCAACTGCATGGTATAATGAAATAAAAAAAAATGTTGCTGCTGAAGGGATGACTTTGTACATAAAAGGAGAATGACAGGAATATGAGTGAACTTACGAATCTATAACGAGTCCACTTAATGGTAGTTTGTTGATGATACCACATGCAGTTTACTTATTTGTCGGTGGAGCAGAAAAAAACGGTAATAGCTCATTTTGTGCATCCAAATTACAGCGGTACGATACACGTGAGCCTCGAATTTACGGTTTTTACTTGTGTGTTAGTGAGGTATACGCAATGGTGTTAGCGTTATACAGGGTTACCGGACGCTGTTAGCGACATCTCATGAAGGTTCATATAACGGCACCTTAGCACAGTGACCTTATAATCAAGTTCTCGTTTTCTATGGGCGCTGTAGCGAAAAAATACATGCACATTTGAGAACACAACGTGCTCGCTATTACAGTGTGGAAAACTTACGCCGTTAGCGAAGTAGGAGAGGCTGGATTACTGCAATAACAATTCGTGGTTTGTGAGCTCCGCTCAACCAGGTGGTGCCACCAGCCCTACGGGTCTCGTTTGTCGTTTACAATAACCCAGTAATCCAACCCCAATGGTAGCGATGACAGATTTTTTTCTTCGGAACGACCACTTGTATTACCAAATGCCTATTATTACCAAATACTAATATTTGCAACCTCTTTCAGAGAATTTTGTATTCTAACTCTGAAAGCCCATGAAGTGGATGAAGTAGTTGATGCCGAAAGAAAAAAACTTTTGAGCAAACTTTAAATGGCCTCTTTCGTTCCAGAGTCACGTTAAGGCAAATGCCTCAAGTAATGTTGCAAAAGGGGCTGCCGTAGTTGGTGGTATTTTAGCGCAAAACGTACCGCCTGTGGCACTGAGGCACGCGAGCACATGTAACCTAGAAAAGATAACGAAATTTTATTGTTTCTCTTGCCTGTGTCTTCATTACCTTTCTGCAGATTATGTGTCACTGTTCTTCAGTTCTACCGGTAGAACTCTCTTCAACCAGGGCAGCAATGCGCAGCATGCAGTAAGTGCCCAACAAAAATACAATGCTTACCTTCACATCGGTGTCCCTTGGCCCAGAAGAAATACACCTGTATACAGGCTACTTCTGTATAGCTTCACAAACTACTCTCAGACGGTGCACTTGTTTCTTCTTGTTCGTTTACAAGTGCGTTGGTCTTCAAGGTGTATGACTGAGCCGACGCCATTGGTTTATGCGTCGCAATAATCGCCGAGCATCAGACAGACTGCCTATATTTACTGTATCAATTTGCAGCCGAAGCCCGCCTTTGTGCATTTCATCTGATCGTGCGATACAACGCATACAAACAAGGCACAAAAGGAAGATACGATTCGACAGCACCACCGCTGCCTATCTCGCCAAGGTCGCCAAACTTTACTGAACTTCATTTGCCCGAGAATTTCCTCACCATGGTCGCTGAAGAAGGTGAAGACCATGCTCAGGACAAGGGCAGACGCAGCGAAAGCTAGGGCAGCACCGTACTTCATGGCGTAGTGGCAGTGCCGTGAGGTCTGCACCAGAAATAGTGCCCCATGTATAATCACGATCTTTCAAAGACAAGCGACGTGTATACAACCTCCAATGCCCAATGTATCATTTACGTAGAAACTAAGGTGAGTGGCGTTCCTCAAGATTCTGATTTAAAGCGTAGCAAACAAGAGAAATTTCTTCAAGAAACACCGAAAAAAAAAAAAACGTCTGGACCTGCAGAATAGGGTTACCGTCCACGGAGGCTCACGGGGCAGAGGAAGGAAGTCACCCGCAGTAAGTCCGAACGCATGCTCTACGCTATACGCAATTTCTCCAGAAATTGACGACTACAGCGCTGCTTATTCATATGCTGCCCAACGCGCCAACTCGCCTTAAAGGGGCCCTGTACATTACGCTGTTTTCCTCCGTATGTTTATTCATCCATTTTTCATATTGATAATTGATCTGAACTTCATTGAGTTTATTCTGCAACAAGGTTGCGAGGATGGCCAGGCAAAAAGCGGACATTCATATAACATCAGCATTTCTCTCTTAAAGGGAGAATCTAGCTTGTCAGCCCACGTGTTTCATCGGAGTGTTGCCACGATCTCTCCTTTTCACAATTTCTTTCACACTTCGCTAAACCACCCACCTTACATAACGTCTTCATATTCAGGCACATCACAGTGCACTAGCCATCACCTGCAAGTTACCCGTCCTCGAACACGAGCCGTAACATTTCAAGCCTTATTTTCCCCTCGGTCTGCTAGAGACTGGAACAACCTGTCCCACAATGCTGCTTCCGTAACAAGTCATTCTTGATTTCTGAACATTTTGCAAACTTGTATCCCACAGTAACAGGTCGGAAAAGCAGATACCTGCTTTTTATTGTATAGTCGCGCTTAGTACCCCTTACGTAATACGACAAACGGGGTCTTTAAGGTATTGAAATGACAGGTATTGAAATGACAGCCTCCGCGCCGCTCCCTTGCCGGGATGGCATAGCCTGCGAACAGAATCTAGTATTGGTTACCGGAATTGATGGGGCACGAATAAGGGAAGAGCTGCCTGCGATGTGTAGCACGCTACCAAGATAGCTTTGTAGGGAAGCAGCACTTCAGAATCTGGAGCCACGAGCGTTTTTTCTGGAACTGGTGCAACTCAACGCACAGTTGTTTTCCCGGGTGGCTAGGGCTTGGAAATGCCGAGAACCAGAGGACACCTCACTGATCCGAGACAATATGTCAGATGCTTGATATTTTTCGGTGCATGGCTGCTGACCCGAAAGACACGAGTTCGATCACGAATTCGGCGGTCGCATTTTGATGGAGGCGAAATTAATATTATTATTATTATTATTATTATTATTATTATTATTATTATTATTATTATTATTATTAGTGTTGCTGCTGCATGATTTTCGCTCCCAGATATGCGGTGGACATCACTATTAAATTCGGAAATAAAGCATAGTTGATGGAGCTCTTGATTGGTTACGAAGAACTGTTGTTCTCGAAGACGAAGGCGAATGGCTTGTGGACAGTCAACATGTAAAAGGTGTAGCCTTTTAGGGAACAACGGAGATGTTAGACACAACAACAGGTGGCCAACATCTTCCTTACGAAGGCACTCTGGCGACCCTCTGTGAATTTCAGGTGCTTTGAGAAGTCTAGGGGCCTCCACTCCATGCAGTCGTGCTGTTGCAGGACTGCATCCACTGTCGAGGCCAACGTGCCTACCTCAAAGGGGCCCTTTGAGGTAGACACGCTCAAAGGTAGGCCGTTTGGTAGGTGCAACGCTTTTGGATGTTATCATCAAATGGCTTAATTAAAGGAGCTTATTGCCTCACAAATCGACTGCCGCAAAAATGTTTAGAATATGCCAAGTACGAGCGCGCAGTTACAGGGATTTGTCACATACTTAAAGCCCTTTCTCACTCCTTTCGTACCAGCGAGCGTGCTGAAAGCTACGCTGGCGAGGGGATGAAGGGGGGCAAGAAACTACGACCATTCGACAGCGCGCGTCATGACCTTGGGCACTTTCTTTCTTTTCTTTTGTTTCCTCGAACGTGCCGCTTACTTTCAGTGTGATCGCGAGTGAGGGCGCGGGCACTTGGCGACATCCCGTGGCGGACGCGGTAACTATGCAGCTCAAGATGCTCAAGTCAGCCAATGGCCGTGAACTTTGGGTCTATGGCATCATCTTTCGAGAGACGAGTAAGAGATTTATAGCGGACTTTAACAATCATTTGTAAAATGCAGGCCGCGTGCTGCGCTATAATTTTTGGCTGACATGTTCTCAGGAGCCTCGACAGCCGATCGGAAGCGTTTTCTGACTATGCCGAAAAAGTGTTTCAGGGCCCCTTTAAGGCGAGTTGGCGCGTCGGGCAGCGCATGAATAAGCAGCGCTGCAGTCGTCAATTTCTGGAGAAATTGCGAATAGCGTCGAGCATGCGTTCGGACTTACGGCGGGTGACTTCCATTCTCTGCCCCGTGAGCCTCCGTGGACGGTAATCGGGTGTGGTGGACCAGTGGAGATGTTATTATGTGTCACCGTGTGTTTTACGGGAAGCTCATCATCTCGGGGCCTCGTGGGTGGCTGGTACTAAGCAAGGATCGTGTACGTGGATGTCGCTCTAAATGTACGCATGCTTGATGAGGTAGGGGTAGGACTCCAGGCGAAGAAGAGCGAGTAATGTGATGTTATCGTTCAGGAGCCGATCAAGAACGCCCACATCAAGCTTGAAATAGCTGAGGAAGACCGCCCCCCAGCATGGCAAAACTGACATCGGCAATCGCGAATCCGTGTCGACGCCCGAGTCGGATATCTAGCGTCATTGACCGGAGCCCATGCAACGCGGTGACAGCGCTGCTCACTGAGTGCTGAGCAGGTGAAGACTTGCTGTGTTAGCGATGTCCGGCCGGGGCGGAAACGATAGCCAACTCGGGTCCGGTGTCAACGAGCAGCCGGGTGCCGGTGATACGGTTGACCAAGAAGAGGTGGCTTGAACTTGAACGGCGGTCTACGTCACATGCCACCGTTAGCGACTGGCCGGTGCTTTCCCGTCCACAAACAAGGCTTAGAGCAGCGATTGTTTTGTTCGCGAAAGCGATGGTGGTACCAGCCTAATTTGCGCTGCGGGTCTCTAGAATCACTGCGAGACTGCATTGTCCTTTCACATGAAGAGCGGCGGTTGTGCGGAAGTCGGTGATCTGCATTGCCACAAGTCGCGGGCTTCTCAATTGCTGAGGTGAGGCGGTCGACTTGTTCCTCCAGGCGCGAGAGTCGGACTCCTGGGTCTGAGACTCTTGCAGCGCCAAGATGTAGCAGTGTCGAAGACGAGCAGTCGCAGATGCGGTCGGCGATTGTAGCTAGCCACTCAATACTCCTATCGTCGCAGTGCGCTAGTACCGCGCGTGAAGTCCGTGGGAAATGTTGCAAATGCAGTTGATACAACATAGGAAGTGGCTCTCGTTTGAAGGGTACTCACGAAGGTAAGTGATGCATAAGTGGTGCGCAGTTGTGAAGGTTGTTGTCACCGAGTTCCTCTTGAGAAAGGAACCCCTGGAGCTTACTCTGCTGCGTTGCGTCGAGGTGCCGCAAAACCGTGCGTTTTAGGTAGTCGCATGCTGTGACAAAAGGCGTTCACGGCATTAGCGATGTAGGCGGGCAAGGTTCGGTTAACGTGCAGCTACCTAGCCATCTTCGATGCGATGTGCTGGAGCTGAAAACAGGCACATGCTTGCGTAAATGAAACATGGTGGTTCTTCGGACAAAAGTTGGCAGGCCAGGCTCCACCTCAATAATAGAAGGCGTACTTGTGGTGTCGTCCCGTTCACCAGGAGTGCCATGACTGCTTGAGATTACTACTGTTCGAGCATACTACGTCGGTCATATCTAGTGTTCTAGAAAGCGTAAATGTACTGGGACACCACAAGTTGGGAGTTTGGTCCAGCAGCGGGAAGACATACCGCTTTGACTGTTCAAGGGCAGAGAGCAAAGTGGATTTTATTAACAATAGAAAAATTATTAACTATAAAAATAGTAAATATCCTGCGCATTCAAATTGTCTTTGATATTTATATTCTATCAGAGGCGTGTGGGGTCGCTGTATGGCTACGAAGTAAGAGCGATAGTAGTTGAGGTGGGAACAACACAGTGAGGTCGCTGCCCCGCTAGAATGTCATCAGCACAAATACGTGCAACTGTAGAGGCTCTCTTCGCTCCTGATAATCGGCTTATGGCCGCTGGAATCTCAGTATAGACTGAATTGAACTTTATTAAACAAAATATGGTTAAACAAAACATGTTACAAGCATATCGATCCTTAGCAGAACGCTAGTATGGATCTATGCAACTATAACATGCATAAATGTACAGGCAGGAGAGAGAGTTTTACAGTCATTTAACAACATGTTAGCTTAGAATACAGAACATCGTGAAAACATCTAACTTATACATATACAACAGTTTAGCACTATTTAAAGTTTTGTATACTAAACATAATTAAAACGTTTATTATTTTTATACATCCATTTATTAGCATTTTCGGCTAGCATACATGACGTATTTAGTTTAACAGCGTGTCAGGTCATGTTAATAAACATATAGTAATGCCTTTGTAGTGATGTTTAGGCATCAAAATGAAGGCATTGTGTTGTTTTACTTGAACTGGTAAATTATTCCACAATGACGTGCCAACACTAGAAAGTCGTCTTTTCCCGTATACATTTTCACCCAGGGATCTAGGAAGTTACCACAGTGATGGCCCTTTGTTTGGAATTGTGAATGTATAAAGAAGGAGCAGAAAAGGGCAACATCGATTGTTAAAGACGTATACACCATTATTGTTGTTCTGTAATTTATGAGTTGTTGTAGGGGCATGATTTGGTATTGACGCAAGAGTGGTTTAGTTGAGGTCGTATAGTTTGAGTTTGGCATAGAACGGATAGCGCGTTTTGGCAGGGCTAGTAGTGACTTCATGTAGGAATCGTATGTAGGGCCTCAAGGCTTCAATACAATATGACAGTTTACTCTCAAATATGGCAAAATAAATTGTTCTCAATGTCGCTACAACGAAGTACTGGCGACACTTGAAAAACGTAAAGCAGGCTGTAGCGAGTTTCTTCCAGAGAGAATCAATATGCGTTTTCGTGTTGAAATGATGATCTAGTACAACGCCAATGTATGTTAGGTTACACACACTTTTTGTGGTTACCCTCTCACCCTGAACCTTAACGAGTACAGATCAATAGCTTTGTATGATGAATGTATCACAATTTATTTTGTCTTCCATGCGTTTAAAAAGCAGTTTGTTGGCTTGAAACCAATAACAAATTAGTTTCACTGCTTTGTTAGCCGCGCTTAAAACTCCATCTGTGGACTTGAGTGCGCAAACGAGAGCAGTGTCGGCAGCATACATGACAAGAGTGAAGTAGTATAATATTCATGGGAGGTCACTGATATATATAGAAAATAAAAAAAGTGCCAATACCAATCTCTGGGGTACTACCGATGTAACTGGTGAGAATTCTGAATTAGAGTTGAAAACGTCAACAATTTGTTGTCAATTCGTAAACTCGCTTCGAAAAATTTTCAGACATTTTCCACGGAAGCCATAACGTTCTAATTTGTTAAGTAGTATAGTGTAGGTCAATGGAAGTGAATTCCTAAACGCGCTTACATCATCGCGTCGTTAGGGACGGCGATGTTGGCTAAGTCGTTGCGGTCGTGTACATTACATGGGGCAGGACACGGCTCAGGTTTTCAATCCTAAATCTGGCGGCTACCTCAAATCTTGCTCCTTTAGTTTTTGTGGGTAAGTTATTCGCGTATGGTAGGTTACATTTGACTTGTAAATTACCGCCTTCCTTCTTAGGAAAGTGCACTATCCTTCAATTTCTTTTCACCATTAAGCTGTAAGCGTGAGTAGCAGAGGACAACGTTTTTCGAGTGGCTTGGCTTAAAAACAAAGTTTAAAATTTGCGAATGTGGGCGCAATGTTTAGTGTGATGCGTAAAAAAAAGCTATAGGTCCCAAGTTTAGTTAATAATGGCTTTGTGGAACTTACTAGGCGCTCATTTTGTACCGCTTCAGAGCGGCTCTGACTGGTTTGTAAAGTGTTGGCATGCTCTTTGGTAAAAATGTTATAGTAAGTTAAATACATAAGGAAATGAAAGGCTGGTTACAGGTGATGTGGAGATAACCGCTACAGCAAGTTATTCGCAAATTCACGACCTTTTGAAGAAATGCGAATTAGATCGTTTAAATGCAACAGCATCGCTTGAGATTGTGTTGCTGCTCTGCAAGGTCACGCACTGCTGCCCTTATTTATGTCTCATTTTGTCAGCGTTTCTATGCCCCCCCCCCCCCCCCCCCCACTTAATCTTACAAACACCTTCCGCGGAAGTAAAAATCGCAATTTATGACACAATTCTGCCTCTGTCATGGCATTTTGAGGTATATGTTATATTCTTGGCTCTTTTTTTTTTAATTGCTATGTCTGTTAAGTCATCATCGTGCTGCTGCGCTGGCACATACCGGATAGTACCAAAACTTTTTTTAATGCGGCACCTGGTTTATTTCACATACAATACATAATTACTAAAAGGAATGCTTCAATTTCGGTAACCACGGTGTATATAACAAAGTAATGCGGATTCATGGGAGCATTGCCTTCGCAGAGACGGCACAATGTACTGAGCTACCACACATGATTAAATATTGAGTGCGAAGCTGTAGCTCAGTGCCAAAAAGCCTATTGCGACTCATGCCTACAAACACACAAACGGCAAAGGTCCACAGAAGCCGCTATCTCTGTTTAGCAAGCACAGACTAATCATTTAATTATAGCGGCTATAGAGTGAAAAATGAGATCCCACACTAATTGATCTTTGTTGGTGAGTCCACAATAGCACACCCACTAACCTGCGTTGACACAAAGGCGCTGGGCGAAAGACGTAGTAGGTTTCCTACGGCGGGAAGGGCCTGAGCTTCCGAAGTTCAGTGTGGGTGCAAACATTTCATGGTCTTATATTCCAGACGCCGCTGTTTCCAAGAAGGGCGTTGCTACCTAACACACGTGTGAGCTGATATCCTTCGGCTTGTTGATAGCATCGGTGCTGAGACAGGCCATGCGTCAGCGAACATGCGCCGCGAAAGAAAGCCGACAGTTTACACAACACGGGCAGAAGAATGCCAATCCAGCTCGAACAAAACTGCAGCTCTGTATGCCAAATGAAAAGTATTTTTCAAGCGTCTCCTAAATTGGACATGACATTGCAGTAACGTTTAACAAGGAAGAAAGCGACTGGTAAGATAACTTCTGTAGAAAAGAAACCTCCGTATTGCCATAGCTTGGGGATTCGTTCTTGATCCATACAAACCATATATATCCCTACTACCAGCTCATCAAGAGCATACTAAGGTGGCTCCATCTCGTCGCATTTTCTTTTTCTTTAATTTATTACGGAAGTTACTGAGATCCTGTGTGCGTTTATTGAATAAGACGGAATATATCATTGTGGATATTCGGCCGCATTAGACGTTCTGTCTCGTTATGTGTGCAGACGCAGTTGCCTATTCAGGCTGATTGAATATACAGACGCGAATCATTATTCCGTCGTGATGAAGATTTGTTGGTGGAGATTTCGTGCCTCGTAAGGGCAAACACACCCAGAACGAATTTTTCCATAAGTAGTGCGCAAGCTCTCTTATCGTGAGACATTCAGGTACCTACCGGCTCAGTAGGCTCCCCCCTTTTCGTTTTTTGCACCTGAGTGCCATAGAACCCCCCTGACGACACTTTTACGTCCACAGAACAGGTATAGCACTAAGACTAAAGCCTTGTATGCCTTATGAATTGTGCAAAGTGACCGTCGACGTCGGTGGCGTCCGGCGACGTCAATACGAATGATGCGAAAAATCATAACAACGCGATGACGTCACCATATGACATCATGATGTCGTCATAGATCACAATATTTGTGACGTCACCATGATGTCACAAGATGGCGGCACCACGACATCATCGCTTGGTCAAACGCGGGCCGATCAAACGTGGGCCGAACCCAAAAGGCTTACATGAGACATTAACGTCATCGACGGTTTGGTAAAAGGAGCAGTGGGAACTCTACGAACGGGAATCACTGGGCGCCCGCGCTATACGCTCTTCCTCGGGTTTCACAGTAGCGGAGCTGCATTTGGTTTTTAGTGACACGAACATCGCAGAGACGAGGGTGTTGTGGCGGAATAGCAGGGAGGCGAAAACTTTCTTTAGTGGGACGACGACAGAGAATCAACACGTCTTTTCAGTTTGAACGCATCACGAAGACTGCTTTATTTGTACACCATGTACAGTGCTCTCGTAGAGAGGGAAACGAAAAAGAAATAGAAACAGAAAAACACAAGTATAGTCAAAAGAGTTTTCTCTGCACCCCGCAAGTGCAACGGTCTTGAAGAACAGAGGGCGAAAACACTTTCCCTGTTTTGGGTGACGGTCCCTGCGGCTTTCAGTCTTTCTTTCACGGGGTGCGCGTGTAGGTCGTAAAACGACCGATGTCAAGGACGCTCTCCCCTCTTCCCGTATTGTCCGTCATGTGGACCACTCGCCGTCGCCTCGGAATTGCGTGCCGCTGCGGTTGCAACCCTAAAAAACGCGTCCCCCCGGGTTGCCCCTCTTCCTGCCTTTTCGCCGCGGGGTTCTTCTAATTAACTCTCCTCTACAGCGGGGGCTGCTTCCTAATATGCGACAAATACAACAGAGGGGACCAGTTAGTTTGCGCGCCTGGAGCCACGAGGCGAGGGGTCAGTTTTTGTGATTTATGTGCTTTTTAACACCAAAGTGTTTTGGGGCGAAGCTCCTTAGGACCTAGCCTTGTCTTCCGTTGTGGTCACGGTATAGAACCGTTGCTATAATCGAAACATCTGTCAGACGCAAAAAAAAAAAGGTTTTACAATAGACTTCAACGTAGACATAAGGCTGATTATAAGGTAAGGGATCGCTGTTCCCGGCGAAAATAACCTATCGAGAAGAGTACTGATGAGTTCATCTCTACTAAAATGTGCCTAGATGTTGAGGCTTCTCAAAGAAACCTGTAACGCAAAAGGCACACATCGCATCGAGAACTATATGTCCCAACAAATTACCCATATGAAAATGTTATCTTGCCACCGGTAAGATGGCGGGTTCTTGGATTCACTTTCAAGGCATATCCTCCACTCCAGCAATTTTCTAAATCCTCCTTGAATTGCCTAAGACGACTGGAAGGTGAAATTCGATTTACATTTCTATTCGCAATGCCCACGAACTATAGGTGGCGCGTTGTACGATTCAAGATGGCGCCCTGGAGGAGGGTCAACCCGTTTGTTAGCATAGGAACAGATAGGACGTGCGAACGTACGGCCCGTGCCACTTTCACTTGGATGAAGGTCATGAGCTGCACTGAAATGTATATGAGACCAAAATACTTTCCCAGACCATTGAAGCTCGTCACCTACTTATACCCATGTTACACAGGCAAGTTAACCGCGGTTACGACCAACCACGGTTAACCGCGTGGAACCGCGGTTAACGCCAACCACCGGTTCGCCCGATGTTACACAAGCGCGAAAGCGTCCTCAGGTTAAGGCGGCTAACACCACCTGGCGTACAACAAACTAACTGACGCACTAATCAGCAGATCGCCGTTCTGTACACAAATATGTCACTTATTTCTTGCGTAATGTTCTTCAAACGTACAATTATGCGAATATATGCATCTTTTACGGAAAAACCTCATTGCTTGGGATAGTTTTGTTTTTGTGTCACTTTCCATGTACTTATTCGCATTTTGGAACAATGTAGGCGTGTAGTCTTAACACACAGCTTTTATTTTGCTGGCAGTGACTGGTTTTGCGGCAGTTCCGGCGTTCAACTCGGTTGTTATTGCCGCGTACACCTTTGCATTGCGTGACGTGCTCCGCAGATTACGCAAATGATTCTCCCATAGCCTTATCAGGCTTTCCGTGGTTCGTGCCGTCCAGTTCGTCCGTTTTTCACGCACGCTCGGCGGCATGCACTCATCGCCATAGGCGTGCGCATGGGGGGGGGGGGCAGGGGGGCGAGAAGGGGGGGGCGCAAAGCCAGCCCTATACATTGCAGGGGGGGGCGACAGGGGGGGGCGCAAAGTCAGCCCTATACATTGACATAATAGGAAGGGGGGGGCGCTGCGACGAACCTTCGCCCCCCCTGAAGAGGAACCCTGCGCACGCTTATGCTCATTGCCCATGGGCGTCGCCATTTCCTCGGTTAACTGCCTAACCGAGGTTCCCAAGCTCGGTTTCCTGCAACCGCGGTTAGCGGCAAAAACCGTGGTTTCGCGTACCGTGTGCAGCAGTCCGCGGTTAACGTAACCATGGTTACGTTAACCGCAGTTTAGGCTGCCTATGTAACAAGGGTATTATTTGCCGCGGAGTGAAAGGTTATATTTCAGCTCCGTTACGGTGCATGAGCGATTCTTTGCGAAATCCTGTGCGTGCTACATAAAACTGTATAAACTAGGTAGAATTGACGTATGAACTGAACAGCACTACGAGGTAGCATGTACCGAGCCTGCCTGACGGATGTGCCACAGTAGTAGGCCGCTAGCGAGCAGCGTCATCGCTGCTGCACGGGCACCGAATGTTTAACGTGGCGATGGTTTGCAAGCATATTAGGCCGTCGTCATTACTCCCGCAGTCAGGAACAGGGAGTTGCATCTTCAACGGAACACAAGCATTTAGCATCCCATTCTGTAGCGCTTGTGTCACAGCCATGCCCAGACTCTAGCCTTGCGCAATTCACTGCACTCGGATGTTGCAGGTTCGATCAGCACGATCGAAACATGAATATCGAAAAGAATGTTGGGACGCGTGTACGCGCGGGAGAAGAAGACACGACCGCGCGGCGTGGATCCCAAACATCAACTGTTTATTCAGGTTCTCTGGAGGTTCCGGAGAGCAGCGGAGGGTGGCGCTGCCTGGCGGCTTGGCTTGGCTTGGCTGCCGCCACAGCACTCCCCCCTAGTGAGTTGCCGAACGGAGTTAAAGGTCCAGGCGAGTGGGTGCTCTTGATAGCCGCCCACTGTGCGTCAGCCGGGAGGGCACCTCGTGGACTTGGGCTGGCATTGAAGCTGGGGGGTCCTGGCGATGATTCCCTTAGTGGAGGCAACACGGCGTCGTCACGGTCCATGTGTGCTGGCTTGATGCGGTCCAACGACACGACCTCCTCACGGCCGTTTCTCTTGATTGTGAATTGCTTGTTGCCACGGCGGAGGACTTGAAACGGCCCATCATAGGGTGGCTGAAGAGGTCGCCGAACCGCGTCGTGTCGTACAAACACATATGGGCACGATGTGAGCTGTGGGTCGACGTGCACCACACGCGACCCTGGGGGCCGTGGAGGTACCGCGCGCAGTTTGCTCATGACGTTGCGTAGGCGAAGTGCATAGTCGCTGCAAGCTATGGATGCCTCCTCTGAGCCGCGCGCAAAGAGCTCTCCCGGCAGCCTGAGTGTCGTGCCGTAGACCAGCTCAGCGGCGCTGCAGCCAATGTCCTCTTTCAAGGTGGACCTTATACCCAAAAGAACGAGTGGGAGGGCCTCCACCCAGTTGTGTTCCTCGGTTGCCGTGAGCGCAGCCTTCAGCTGGCGGTGAAAGCGCTCCACCATGCCGTTGCTCATGGGGTGGTACGCTGTCGTGCGTATGCGTGAGGTGCCCATGAGCTGACTGATGGCAGTGAAAAGGGCTGATTCGAATTGTCGGCCGCGGTCTGTTGTTATCGTGGAGGGCACACCGAAACGGGCTACCCAGTGGTACAGGAAAGCACTCGCAACCGTCTCGGCAGTGATGTCCGCGATAGGGATGGCCTCCGCCCAGCGGGTGAACCTGTCGACACAGGTCAGCAGGTAGGCCTTTCCGTGGCAGGGTGGCAGTGGGCCGACGATGTCCAGGTGGACAAGATCAAAACGAGAATCCGGAGTGGGGAGTGTTCCCAGTTCTGTCGAGGTATGGCGTTGTATCTTAGAGCGCTGGCAAGCTACACATTCGCGTGCCCAGCGTCGGACGTCCCGATTTACGCCCGGCCAGACAAATCTTGCCGTCACCAGTCTTTGGGTGGCTCTAATCCCCGGATGAGACAGTCTGTGCAAGGACTCGAACACATGGCGACGGAGGCTCGCGGGCACGAACGGGCGAGTTCTACTGACGCTTGTGTCACAGCAAACCTTGTCCTCGGATCCGGGAACTGGGATCCACTCAAGATTCAGGGCAGTGGTCGCGGTCAACAGGTGTTTCAGTTCGTCATCTTCACGTTGAGCGGCTGCCAAAGCGGGAAGATCAACCTGTAGTGTGGGCATGATGGCGTTCACAGGATTCCGTGAGAGGGCGTCCGCTACCTCGTTGTCGCCGCCTTTGACGTGGCGGATATCAGTCGTGAACTCTGATATATAGGACATTTGGCGCCGTTCACGTGCTGTGTGCGTTCCACCGTCGGAGTTTAGCGAGCGCAATGCATAAGTAAGCGGCTTGTGGTCGGTGAGGACGAAAAACTCTACACCTTCCAGGAAATGGCGAAAATGTCGTATGGCAGCGTACACGGCCAGCAGTTCTCTCCCGAAGGTGCTGTAGCGGCGCTCGGTAGGTGTTAGCTTCCTCGAAAAGAAGGAAATCGGGCGCCAGATTCCCCCCAACGAGCTGCTGTAATACAGCCCCAACGGCTGTATCGGAGGCATCCACCATTACGCTCTGCGGGACACCGGACCTGGGGTATTCAAGCAGTGCGGCGTTTGCCAAAGCGTCCTTGACCTCGCAGAAGGCTTCTTTTGCTTCTTGAGACCAGGAGAGGGTGTCCGAGCCATTTCGTGAAGTGGCCAGCAGGTCGTGAAGAGGTTGAAGGATATGGGCGCAGCGGGGAATGAAACGGCGGTAGAAGTTTACCAAACCCAGAAATTCCCGAAGCTGGCGCTTGGCGGTCGGCTGCGGAAATCCTTGCACGGCTTCAACCTTGTTGGGTTGAGGAAGAACTCCTGAGGCGGAGATGACGTGTCCAAGAAACGAGAGTTGTCGCACACCAAGCTCGCATTTGGCCATGTTCACGACCACGCCATGTTCCACTAAGCGCTGGAAGACGATGCGCAGATGATTCACGTGCTCTTCCGGAGTGCTGCTGGCGACTAGCAAGTCGTCAAGATAGGCGTGGCAGAAGCTGAGGCCGCGTATAGCACCGTCCATGAACCGCTGGAATGTCTGACCCGCGTTTCGGAGTCCGAATGGCATTCGGAGGAATTCGAAAAGTCCGAAAGGCGTTGCGATGGCGGTCTTCGGGACGTCCTCCGGGGCAACGGGAATCTGATGGTATGCCCGCACCAGGTCGATCTTCGAGAAGATAGTGGCACCGTGAAGCCTCGTCGTGACATCGTGTATGTGCGGTACCGGGTATCTGTCTGGAGTCGTTACCTGGTTCAGCGCCCTGTAGTCCCCGCATGGTCGCCAGTCTCCCGGCGTTGACTTTGGCACCATATGAAGTGGAGATGCCCAGGCGCTCGACGAGGGTCTGATGATCCCTAGCTCCATCATGTGTTCAAATTCCTGTCGTGCGACCTTCAACTTCTCTGGAGGCAAACGGCGAGGCCGCGCGTGCACGGGTGGCCCGCTGGTGGCGATGTAATGGCGTACCTCGTGCTTCACCGCGGCGCTGGCTGGCGGCTGCCTCGTCAACTCGGGAAAATCCTGCAGAATGCGAGTAAAACGTTCTGCACCGGACGGCCCGAGCAGAGTGGGGCTCAGCGGAGGGTGGGGCGAGGGATTGCCTTGCACAGTTGCCTGCGACACGGGATCGTGAAGGCGGCGGTTGCGCACGTCGACGAGAAGGCCGAAATGCCGAAGAAAGTCCGCACCCAAGATGGCGAACTTCACTGCTGCCACGATGAAAATCCACCGGAACGTTCTGTTCAAGCCTAAATCCAGTGGCAGCGAGCGATGTCCGTAGGTGGCGATGGTTGTGTTGTTGACCGCCTGAAGGGGGGACGCACTGGGGACACGGCGATCGGTGGACCCAACCGGCAACACGCTCACCTCAGCGCCGGTGTCCACGAGGAATCGAAGGCCACTGTCGCGGTCGGTGAGGAAAAACACTGATGGACGACGTTCGGGGGCCTCTGCGACACTGGTCGTCCTCAGTGCCGGCCGCTCCCGTTTCCCGCATAGTCGCACGGAGGAATGCATTTGCGAGCAGCATTGCCATGCTTCCTGTGATACCAGCAGATTCTCTGTTGCACTGCTGGGCGCTGGCGCTCCTCGGGAGTGCTGCGGGCCTGCATCGCTGCGACGGTATCGGCGAGGCGGGATATCTGCTCCCGGATGTCATGCAGCGTGGTCGTGGGCGCGCCGCCGGCGATGTCTGGCTGTAGCGCCGCGACGGACGGCGGAGCGACCGCCAGCACCGAGTCCGCGAGCTCGGCGAGTTGGGACAGGCGTTTGTCGGCAGCCGAGGCGAGGACCATGCGCACGTTGACCGGAAGTCGCTGTAGGAACAGCTCGCGAAGCAGTCTGCTGTCGGCATCGGTGGTGGCTGCGCCGGCAGTGTGCAACAGCTGCCTCATGTGGCGCAACAATTGGCTGGGCGTCCGGTCCCCGAGCTCGGTGTCGTGCAGTAGCTGCTGCAGTCGCTGAGGCTCCGACGGCGTGAGGCGGCTGATGAGCAGCTGTCTGAGCGCTATGTACGCGTTCTCTGCAGGTGGAGCGACCAGCAGATCGCGTATCTCGCTCGCTATTGCCGGTGGGAGGCTGGCGACCACGTGGTGGTACTTTGTTAGCTCAGCGGCAATACGACGAGCGGTGAATTGGGACTCCACCTGCAGGAACCACAGCTGCGGGTCCGCTGTCCAAAACGGCGGGAGCCTGATGTCGACGGCGGAGATGGCCGGTGCGTCAGGGGGAGTCTCCATGGCGTCGATCGCTTGAAAAAGGCGGTAAGCCTCGTCCGGTTCACCACTGTTGGGACGCGTGTACGCGCGGGAGAAGAAGACACGACCGCGCGGCGTGGATCCCAAACATCAACTGTTTATTCAGGTTCTCTGGAGGTTCCGGAGAGCAGCGGAGGGTGGCGCTGCCTGGCGGCTTGGCTTTGGCTTGGCTGCCGCCACAAGAATACACAAAAGAACACAATGTTCGACGAATTTCCGCAACGTCGAAGAATTCGACGTTGCGAAAATTCGTCGAACAAAAAAGCCGTTCGGAAGGTACCGGCTGAAGTACAAGAGAAGTTAGCCGATTGAGAGGCGTGGATTGTGGCCGTGACTGCACGTTTCATCGCTCTAACCATTTCGCTTCGCTGTTCGAGCGTGTTCGCGGCATGCAGCGCTCCATAATATCCACAATAATTGCGCTACATGCAATGCGCAAGAAAAACTACGCGTTTATTTTGATCTCGCTGAAGGATACTATACATGATATACAATCAAAGTGACTGATGAGCGTGAAAAAACATTAACGCATGAGGGGACGTGAAGTGTAACTTGTTCCTCGTGAGTTAGCAGCTGATCGTTCATCGTCGCTGTCAATTTCGGTGCTTTCACAGCCTTCTACGTCCAGTGAAAAATCCTCGTCACCCAGATGGTTTCTTTTAACATCCCTGCTGAAAGCAATCTGAAGAATTTCCTCCGCCGAACGACAACGAACACTCCGCGTCCCCGCATTAACTGGGCGCGGAGAACATTTTGCTCTCAAACCGATCAACAAGCAAATCGCTTGCACTGTGCTGCAACCTATCAACAAACGTATAAAAACAAGCGGCGCAGCGCTGGCCAATTCGAGATTGCTCGCGAGCCTGCGCGAATTCCCGCGTACAACGTTATGGGATTCATGCACTACTAAAGCACTGAACAATGCTATATGCAAGTATAACGAGGTGAGTTTCAACTGGAAAGGTCAGACGATAAAATTTAACTAACCTACGTGGCTACAGAAAACCTTGCGAAGCTGATATGTTTACGCTGTGGGATATCATTGAAAGCGCGAGTCGCCACGTATTTACTTCGCGTCTCGCCAGAACAAATTAGATTTATCGTGTCACGAAGGGTCCCTTTTTGTTGACTGATGCAGGAAACATACAAAGTCGTAGTGTTCGTTTTTGCTAACGCGTTAACGCTGAGGCTAGCACAGCCGAACAAAGGAGCGACTGCGTATAGACGATTTTCCGCAGCTGGTTTCTTTAATCAAAACTAGATGGCGCTACCACTGCACCGTGGCCGTCTCCTCCGCGGCCGTCTGAATGCCTTGGCCTTTGGCAGCGCTGCTCAATATGTCTCCATCCGCGTCGCGTCGTCTGTCGGCGATCCCCGTAGCGTCTGCACGCACGCGAGTAAAAGCGAGCAGACGGCAGTGCCGGAAAAGTCAACATGGCGACACCTGTGGATGCAGTTCCTTTCCGCCTCAATTTATCACGTCGTCATCCTGCGCTGTGTGGCCTGTAAGTGCGTAACCTACGCATTTATTTGCTTTATATTTACGTCCTGAAGCTTTCAGAGCAATGTATTCGTCGGCATTTTGCAGCGTTTTCAAGATTTGTTCTCAAATTCTCGGAGATAAGGCTTAGCAGGCATGGCTAAATAAACACAGCTAATCTCGATAATAAAGACAGAACATACCTGATGCTTTGTCCCCAGCGTGAAATGACACGGAGCGATAGCTGATTTCATCATTTATTGCTGTGAACACATTGGGCGAGTAGCAAGAGCGAGTTCGGATCGAAGCGGGTGGTCGCGTCTGCATGGATGCTGCCATGTTGGCTTCTAACCCCAGCTGCTGGCGCTTGGCCACGGCCGCTTCGCTGACCCAATGCGTTGGCTGTTGCAACTGGCTGGGGGAAGGCCAGTTACGGTCACGTGATCAAACATGGCAGCGCCCGTGCGCGGCTGCGGAAGTTCGTCTATAGCTGCGCTATTAACCCTCCTCGAGAGGACGCTCCTGAATTCCGCTTGGTGGCGCGACAGTCTATGGGCATTGCGAATATACTTTATGTCACTCAATTTACATTATATGGGGCAATGCTCGGGTAACGTACGGTAACTCGCCGACACGATACCCACAGCTTCGCCCACTCTTCATGATTCACTTCGTGGAGATGCGTGGATTTTTTTATGCCGCGGTCCTCCACGGCTCCACTCACGTATTTCCGTCACGGATATGACGTTGTAAAATATGCACTAACAGATCGCAAAGAAAAAACTCCGCCGCCGGGAGTGGAACCTACGACCCCTCGCTCCACAACGCGCGGCGCGAAACGATTCGGCCACAAAGGACACGTCCTTAAGAATACTGGCGGCGAGCTCTTTATATACACCATTTGCCGATGGCGATACTCGGAGCTCGTTGGTTTCAGCGTGTTTTTGTCATCACTAGCGAGATGGCGCGACCGGGCTCGAAGGGCGCGCTTTAAAGATCGTCACCGCGCGCGGTGCGATGCGCGCGAGCTTATCTCGAGATGGGAGCGGTTTGTACGTCTTGTGCTCTCCCCGCAGGTTACGGAGGGCACGAAGGTCACTTCGCTCACTACAGAAGCCGCTTTTACGAAAGGACTGCGCCGCTCACACATAAAGAAGTTACAACTGTAACAGTTTTAGTTCGCGCTTGTCCTGTGTATACTTGTGCGTTCGTTTCGTGCGTCCTCCTTTGTGTTTGAGCAGCGCGCTTTAAGTGTCGAGCTGTGAGAGTTGTTAGTTCGCGCTCATCCTGTGTATGTTCTTTCCGTACGTCCTTTCTGACTGAGCAGCGCGTTGCATGTTTGAAGCCACTTGCCGTTCTTCTCGTGACATTAGAATTTGTTGCTATAGCATTCATTCTTTCGCCGTTGTGGTGAAACAATGCACAATAAACGCTCAACTACCTGTGAAAAGACACGTTTCACTTTCGTGTTATACCGATTCCTATGACAGAGGGATCACCCATCCTTTTTTTGTACCCCACGCCGACATCTTGCCACGCGACCCTTTTCATGAGGTATTTAGTGCTTTTGCTTAATAAAGTAAATTCGTATTGATTAGGTATTGGGGCTCTTCAATTCAGTAAATTGGATTCTACTGAATGATCCAAGAAATTCACCTCCCGTAATTTTAGACCCTGCTTATGAAAGCCTGATACGTTACCTTACGATTTTTCTCCCATTTGAGTCTATTGGGTTGTGAAGAAGCCGCCCACCACTCAAAAGTTCGAAAAATAAGCGTTTATCTCTCTCTCCCTCATGAGTATTTAATGAACGATTTTCTGCAAATCGCACAGAATTTAGTCATACATTTTAAGTGTACGAGCAGTTCAAACTCGTGTTTCCTGTTGGTTGGTTTCCAACGCGGTTACTGCTGTGTTGACAAGAAATGACGAGAGATGGCACCAGAGCCGCGGTGGCAGTTGTGTACGTCGCTGTCACGCTGAACGCGCCAAATCTGAATTTCTACGCCATCGAAAGTAGCTGTCCCTTCAGTCAGCCTACTACCTAGCTAATCGATGTAGGGTTAGTTACAGCGATGCGAAATCTGAAATCGAGCCGGGTTTATATATATATATACCGTCCGTCCGTCCACTAGCGACACGCAGCCAGTTCATGTTTAACAACCGCTGGACACCTCCAGTGCAACGTGACAAATACCTAGACATGTATATTGAAGCCGTCCAACGCGATGTCCTTAAAGCCTACGAAAAGCAAAAATCGTTTAAATCTAATATTTCATTTGAGGAAAGGAAAGCTACTTGCGTCACTGGCTAAACGCAGTGATATCGTGCTAAAGCCAGCCGACAAAGGTGGTGCCGTCAAAACAGATTATATAAGCGAAGCCCATAGACAGCTTAACAATCCGATTTTTTTTATAAGCACCCAGACTATGATCCCACAGAAGAGTTTAAAGCATTTGTACAAGATACTATCAATGATCTCGTAAAATCAAATCAATTAGGCGATAAAGCAGTACGCTCTCTCGTCCCGCTTAGTCCCGTCCCTGGCAGGTTCTATTTGCTGCCCAAAATACATAAAGAAAACTGTCCTGGTCGCCCCATTGTTTCGGACATTGGCACCGTTACGGAGCAACTTTCGCGCTACGTTGATGTAATAATCAGTAGTCTTCCATGTAAATTCTCGTCTTACCTCAAAGACACAAACCATTTTTTGTTGGACATTGATTACCTCGTTATACCAGATAATTCCCTGCTCGTGACTTTAGATGTGGTTTCACTGTATACCAATATACCCCATAGCGATGGCGTCCAGGCATTAGTTCGTACGAAGAATCGTCTGATGAAAAACCCATTGGAAGTGATACATTAGCTCCCTTATTGAAATTAATCTTACAGCTTCACAACTTTGAATTTAAGGGCTCTCATTATCTTCAAGTAAGTGGAACATCAATGGGCACTCGCATTGGATCTAATTACGCTAGTCTGGAAAACGACTTAGAATGTCGGTTCTGGAAAATGACTTGGAAATCGCGCGTTAAAGCCGCTTTATTATAATCGATTTATAGATTACATTTTTCTCATCTGGCCCCATGGTGAAAATGAACTTTTATCCTTCATAGCTGATTTCAACACTGTTCACCAATCTATTTCGTTTTCGCATGAGTACTTTTGTTCTGCCGTTAATTTTCTGGACGTCACAGTTTCCATATCTGACAACAAACTAACCACTAAGCTTCACAGGAAACCTACATAGAGGCACCGTTATCTTCACTTTAAAAGTTCGCATGTAAAACATTGGAAAACCAGTATACCGTATAGTCAGGCTCTCCGCTTTAAGAGAATTTGCTCGGAGCAGTCAGACTTTCGTGAAAACTGCGAACAACTCGGCGAAGCTTTAATCCAGCAGGAATACCCACCCCGCATTGTTGAGGATGCCGTTAAAAGAGCCGATGCACTTAATCGCAAGGATTGGATCCGTCAGTTCAGGCACAAAGAAGCAACCGTCAGTTCAGGCACAAAGTAATCTGGTCCTAACACACTCAGCATCGGTGCCAAACGTTTCTTCAATTCTTAAAAAACATTTCAACATACTAGCGCAGAGTGCTAATCTTAAATTAATCTTTCCAGTGCCACCTCGGGTAGTCTTCAGACGGTCTCGTAATCTGCATGACATCCTAACTTCATCTAAAACAAGTGTTCCCGATAATGTCGGTAGTCGACCTTGCAAGAAGCCGCGATGCAAGGTTCTCGAGCATATGAAGACGTCAGGTAATGCTAAAAGCACTGCTTCCGAATTCTTCTATAAGAATAAAGGTAATTTCACATGTGCCACCTACAACTGCATCTATTTGCTCGAATGTTTCGTCTGCAATTTACAGTACATTGGGCAAACCGAAACGCTCTTCAGATACCGATTTAACAACCATAAGTGTCATGCTGCCACTATTCCGAACCTTCCGCTATCAAAACACGTGCGCATTCCGGGTCACTCATTTGATAATATTACAGCCACAATCCTTCAATCTGATTTCCGTTCCCATCACGAAAGAGAGCTTCGAGAATCGTATTTAATCTATAAATTTAAGGCCGTTACTTGTGGTATGAATGAAAGTGCTGGCAAACTTTCCTTTCTACCCATTTATACTCTTGACTTTCCCCGTTATTATTACCGCTACACTTTTACGCTGATAGATTAGTTCCCTATTTCATTTCATTTTTTCTCGGATCATGACGAGATGTTGCGCACGCCCTTATGTTATCCGATAATCTGTTCTCAGTTGAACCTATCACGTATTATTGTTGTTTGTTTCGGTGACACATATGTATTGTGGCTTCATTTTTGCACTCCGTTTTCGCCCGCAAATGCGCACGCGTATATTCCCGATTTCTTGTCCTATCACGCGTACTGTTTCCCCACGTGCTTTTAACAATCGCTTGTCAGCCAGTAATAGTGCTACGCTAAGTCATTGGTCGTCTTATATTGCGTTACTGTCGCATGTGTGCATCACTCCGACAAAGGCCGGTCCCGCGGCCGAAACGTCAGTCCTTCCCAGACCAATTTTTCCTACGTGCTTGATATATTTTTTGAACATATATATATATATATATATATACATATATATAGGTTCATGATAGGTATATATATATATATATATATACATACATACATAAGGGCTTGCAGCTGACCGCTCATACACAACTATTACGCTTCGAACCACGCTTCGCTGGTCCCAGTCTACGAGCGCGCACAATATTGTGGCCGTGTCCATAACATGGCTGTAATGCGGCGAATGTTGTGAGCGACACCACACCTGGCAAGGGAGATGTGATTTACTCTGCGTTATTACAACACTCACCAAAGTTTATCGCACGAGGCATGTAAAAAACGTCCCATAAACTAGAACAGAAACAATTTTAATGGCAACCAACAGACGATCAAGCCAAGGAAAGTATAGTGGACGTTATTTGTACTAATTATGATATAAATGTTAAGAAATTAAAGTGGACGAAAAGACAGCTTGCCGCCGGCAGGGACCGAACCTGCAACCTTCGAGAAACGCGTCCGAAGCTCTACCAATTGAGCTACGGCAGCGGTCGTCCTCCCGTACATTTTATCGCGTATATTTGTACATTTAAACTTGAGAGCGCCGCTCGTAGCCATGACGGATTATTCGAAGGTTCCAGGTCAGAATTCACCGAGTCAGAATTCACGGAAGGTTCCAGGTCACCGAGTCAGAATTCAGGTAGTTTATGAGACCTCGTAGGGACTCGTGACGCCGTTGTTCGTCACCCATGTTGATGAAAGCGGCGAGCGAGAAAATGCAGGCAGAAGTGTCGAAAAATCTTGAGCTTTGACAGGGCCCCGAGACAGACGGCGTACACCAGACAGTCCTGGTGTAATCAGCCAGACTTGGAAACCAAAGGGTATGTGAATTCGTGGAGGTGAGAAGCCAGGCGCCCTGCAGGACCCTTGAGCGTCGAAAGACCCGCATATAGCGTGGTGCTCATTGGTAATGGTGAAAGGCCGGTCCTATAAATAGGGGCGGAATTTTTCGACTACCCATAGAAGCACCAGGAACTCGCGCTCAGTGACTGAGTAATTTCGTTCGGCAGGAGAAAGGAGCTGACAGGCGTATACGCAAGAACTCGATCATGACCGCATTGACGCTGGGCTAACACAGATCACTTTCCGTAGCCACTTGCATCTGTGCGGACCTAGGTTGTAGAGGACGCGTCGAGGTGGGAGAGAATCGGTGGTGCGGAGAGCAACGTAATAAGGCGTGAAAAAGCAGCATCTCGATTGGGACCCTATAAAAAGGGCACGTCTTTCAAGAGATCAGTCAGAGGTTGGGCAATGTCCGCGAAGTTTTGACAAATCGCCAAAAACAGGAACACAGCCTCACGAAACATCGATAGTTCTTGGAACAAGTCGGTACAGGGAAATCCAAGACAGCGCGAACTTTGTCGGGTTGGGGGGCGGACGGGACACGAGTCTACAAGATCCCCAGGATGGTAACTGGTCGGTGGCCGAAGTGTCCTTTCGAGAGAGAGAGAGAGAGAAATAACTTTATTGGGTTCAGCGGTTTGGGGAACAGCTCGCCGCCTAAACGGCGGCCAGTAGCCCTTTGGGTCCTGGCGGCGTTTCCGACCACAATCGGACGGCCCAGAATCAAGTTGCACCCCATCCGTACGAAACACTGAAAAATATAGAAGGAAGTCACCCGAGCTGAGTCTAAAAGATTGGGAAAAACACAATGATGTCCAGGTAACCAAGGCAGATAGACCACTTAAAATGGTGCAAAAGTGGGTCCTTCATCCGCTTGATTGTGGCGGGCCCATTGTACAAGCCAAACGGCATACCTCTGAATAATGCCTTTTGTGGGCATCTTGTCGACCTCCTCTTGAATAACTTGGTGTTCTCATGGTGACACGCGGTAAGGACGCCTGTGGATGGGAGTCGAGTCACCGGTATCTATGCGATGTTTGATATGCGAGGTTTTACCTAAGGGCCTACAGTCAGTTTAATAAGTCAGAGTAGGTGATAAGGAGATCAAAGAGGTCTCCGACATGTGAGAACAAAATAGGTGATGCATTTATCTTTGTTATGTTGTTGTGCACTGCTGAAGATGTGACTGCGTCGGCACGACGTGGGGCGGAAGAGGAAAAACAGTCAGCCTCACCTGGGGCGCTATGCAGGATGGCCCGAGCTTGGCGAAACTCGGGATCTTTTCGAGCTCTGGCGACACCCCCCTTTTGAACGAGCCAACAGTACGAAAAGGTCAGATCCACCCTTCAGCGCGCGCTGCGTTCCATTGGTTACGATGGAACGTGGCGACACGTCAAGGATGGTCGACAAAATTGGGCGGTGTTTTCAAACCAGAGGCATCTTCTTTCATTTGTTTGTCGTTCCACTGAGTGCAGAAGTGCACCCATGCAATAAAAGTGCCAGAAAGGTTTACTGGTGATATTTTTTAAAGGCAGGGGCTGTTTAAATTCCTTTTGAAGCTTTTATTGTCTGTACTAAGTATCCTTTAGAATAATTAGCACGGTGGCCTCTGAGATTAGTTACGGCCGAGCACCTTACAATATCGCGACCGTAGCTAAACCCGAGGCCACGTGTACAATCATCATGGTCAGCCTGCACATTCTTGCCCGTTGCTCGACTGGCGCGCGCCCTCTTCATCCCTTCATGGTGTGCTCGCTGCCCGAGGACGTGCGCCCGGCTGATTAGCTAAGTGGCTGGGCGGTACACCTAGCTAAATAAGTCAAGAGATGCTATGAACAAGCTAATTAAGCCAAGGCATGCTAAGATCGAGCTAATGAAGCCATACCTTACTAAGACCATGCTAATGAAGCCATGTAAAGCTATGACCGCGCTGACTAATACCAGGCTAATTAACGCGACGTTAATTATAAGTACGCTAAATAAAGTCATCCTAATTAGACGGTAATAATATGATGCTAATCAAGATCATGCGAATTAGGTTTATGTTAATTAGCTGCATACTAATCAAGATCATGCTAATTGCGCCCGAGGTAATTATTGTCGTTTTAATTAAAACCCTACCAGTCAAGGCAAAACTGTTCAATATTTTGGTAATTAAGTCTTGCCTAATTAGTATAATCAAAATTAAGACGGAGCTGATGCGTTCTTTACTTCGAAGCGTATACCGAGCACACTGAGTAGACGACCGACTTAAAACGCTGGAAGAAGCTAGGTGATCACAAGCTCCTCTGTGGCTCCAGCCTTGCACAAGTAGTAAATGCTGACCAAATTATTTTATATGCAAAGAAGCTGCTGCTTAGCGCCCACCGCATGAAACATTTGACAGTCACACCGGCACCATGACAGTCACGAGTTGAACTGGGGCCTTCTCAGAATCAACGAGTTTGTACCCGAGTTCACGCGTCAATCAGTTTGATTGACAGACGCCCGCGGCGAAGATCGGGTCCACCCACCGCGATTGCGCTTTTCAAGGAGCAGTGCTCACGCCGCAACGCCAGCGAGCGGCATGATTCATCTATCAGCTTTATCGCGCAGACTGTGCACACACGCACGAAGAAATAAAAGTTATATCATCACGTGGCTGCAATGTCTCGCATTCAATTTCACCGCGCTCACGACGTACCAGTCACAGCCGCGTTGCCGCAATGATGCGAGCGCCCCTGGTGACAACCTGTCCGTATATTTATCCGCAATATTTGATAGAAGCGAAACGAGCTACACGAGAGTTTAGCGTGTGCACCCTTGTTGCCTTTGAGAGTGGAAATTTCCATGCTGCGGGTGGAACGAAAGAACATGCCCGAAAGTGGAAGAACGCCCACAAACACGCCTGTGGGAGGCGCAATGCTGAGTTGGCAAAAAGATAGCGCGACAATCACGCTGACGTCGCTGCACTGTTGAAATGTGGACTGAGTGGCGGCGTTGACGTGTTCGCACGCGGTGTTTCTTTGATTACCGCCGCAGATGCCCCACATGCGTTTTTGACGCCACGATCGTTCATGTAGCCGTTTTTGTCAATGCTGCTATCACGCGCTCCGCTCTGTCTTTGTGCCATGACCGCCGCAGTGCGAGCACGGAGCAAACTCGTGTGCCCAAGAAGCTCGGGCCATCGTGCATAGCACCCCTGATGCATATAGCCTGCTGCTCTGGACATAGTAGATGGAAGGAAAGTGAAAGCATAAGCATCGATGACAATGAGAAAGGAAGAAGTGGATTCAAATATACATCACACGACTATGCATCTACTGATCGCTCGTCCATTCACTTTCCGTTCAAGA
Source organism: Rhipicephalus appendiculatus (assembly GCA_030522465.1). Classification (NCBI taxonomy): domain Eukaryota; kingdom Metazoa; phylum Arthropoda; class Arachnida; order Ixodida; family Ixodidae; genus Rhipicephalus; species Rhipicephalus appendiculatus. The sequence continues at coordinate 213,503 of JALIZH010023250.1, read as the reverse complement.
CCTCTAACAACACATCCGTTATTAGCCTTGTATTTGAATTATCAGACCGTGAACCAAGCACAGCGCCCACCGACGGTGTCCGTCTGCCAACACTGGCCAGTAAGATGTCGAGCGTTATTTCCTAGTCTCATATCAGGAGTAACCCCATATTATGTGTTCCATACAAGGCAGTAGTTGAGGTGAAGATGGAGGCTTGCGGTGATGGGGAACCATCGGACAGGGAATGCCACTGGAGCGAACGTTTTGGCAAGGACACGCCTCTTCGTCTGGCGAAGGCAAGTCAAGAGGTTTTCCATCGTTTCCACGGAGTGAAAGTGTTAGCAGGAAGCTGTTGTCGTAGCAGGTGTATTTAGTAGCGGATGAAAGAAACTCCCAGTAGAACCCTGCGTACCAAAAACAGTTGATAGTAACAAGTGCTCGGGTTTTACGTGCGAAAAATCACCATATGATTATGATGGACGCTGTATTGGGGGGACTCCAGATTATTTTCTACCACCCGGGGTTCTTTACCTTGCGCTTAAATTGACTTTGAATTTTGCCCCCCCCTCGAAATTAGGCCAGTGTGGCTAAGAATCAAACCCGCGCCCGGCAGATGAACAGCGTGACACCCGAAAATACTTGACTCCGCTTAATATGGGCCAAGGGCAAACGTATCGTCACATGAAGAGTGTACGCATGCTGGTCGCCTTTGGAGTGTTTTCGTCGCTAGTCCAACACTACCGACTGGAGCGACAAGTCTACCCTCCACCACACCCAAAACTGACAAAAGAAGAGAGCGCGATATTCAGATGCCTGCAAAGCAGCACATACACATATGGAATACTAATGCATCGCCTATACCCAAACGAAGCATAGCTATATGTGCCCGCTCTGCAGCGTGCCGGACACCCTGACTTGCTCCTTGAATGCCAGTGCCATGCAAGCCGCAATATGCAACCGGAGACGACTGGGAATGAAGCAGGACGAACGAACGACGAACACCTAACCGAAACGTGGGAAGCGAAGCTTGCCCTCGAGGACCTGGAAGACCAGCGACAACTCGTCGCCAGGGCCAAGAGGGCAGTCGAAGCCAGATGGCTCCTGGACTAGGGAGCTCTTCCGCCTCAGGGTCATGCCGGGCATTGCTCGGAACACTGTTTCGAATATAAACGTTTATTTTTTTCTCTCTCTCTCGGCGTGAGCGAAGGCCACACGTTGGTAAAAGTTAATGGTATAATACTCACTTTTGATTCGCGCCAATGTGCCTAGAATGAACCTTTGTTATGATTAACTGACTGGGTCAAGTAGCAGACAGCGTTACATATAAGCATTCTTATATAAGTGGCGGAACTTTTTACTTGAGACAGCTGTCTCAAAAACAGCGCTGCATCTATGGATCGGTGAAAAAGAAATATTTGCTTCGGACTCTAACACCCCTTGACCCTCTCGTCGAGGCTGCGTGAGGCTCTGCGGAGTTCCACCCTCGATGAACAAACATGGGCGATCCCAGCACTCCCGTGAGGCGGCGTTGAGGCAAGCCCTTGACGCCCCCCCTCATGGGAGGCCTAGGCCCGGCCACCTAAACTTGCTGATTTCTATAAATAAAGTTCATTCCTCCTCCTTACGGAGCGAACAGTCCGTTCTCCAGTTCATACAAGCTTCGTCAGATGCGCTGCTCTTTCTCTCGCTTTTTTCTATCGCCTTGCTCATCATCACTGCATTGTACTTCGATCCAAAACAGACGAAGGATGCTCCTCGTCCCTACATTCTTGGAGTCTCTTGGGTTTCCTCGTCCAAGACATCTGCCGCCCGTACAGGCGCAGCCATGGAGGGGTAGGTAGGGGCTCTGAGTATTCGACGCCCTTACGCCAATTACAGTGGAACTGTCTTGTGCTAGAAGAAGCACTTGGAAAGAAGTAATAGCAGAGAAGGAAGGGCAGGGAGGTTAACCAGTTCAGGACAACCGGTTTGCTACCCCACACATGAAAACAGGATGGCGAGAAAAGAGAAGAAAGAGGGAGAAAGCACATGTCACAGCGCACACACGCAGTCAGTAAAAGTCCATCACTCTTGCGCGGTACGCGATGTCACTGTCACAGTCGCTTGTCCAAGTCCATTTTGCTTAAAAACTTCAGTAGGATCAGAGTACTCGTGTAGACAAGATTTAGGGTGGCAACACGTCCGACGGGACCGCCACGTTGTGTCCGACAGAACTTCCATGTCGCGCGCTATGGCAGACGCCTTGAATGTAACTTCTGAGTTCGTTCTTTCTATTAAAGCTTATTGTTTCTGCACTTTAACGCGCGTGTCTATCACCATGTTTGCACGCCACCTTAAGAGTCGGTATGGCGTCAACGACTTCGACCCAATATGGCGCTCACCTGGACAAAAGGTGTCACCAGCCTGCTCCTGGGGGAAGGCGGCACGGACATTGAGGTGCCCTATATTCAGACAGGAACGTCACGCCATCTCGTAGCGTCGTATGAAACGCCGCATTAGCGGCGTTTTCCAACTTAGCACAGTAAAAACCATCCGTTTCACAGCGCTTTTCGCAGTACCTAAGGTATTGCTTCATCATTACACGATGTAGCTCACACTGGCAGCCACGTGAGCGTGTCCGCGCTAGTACGCGCCCTAAGATCGGCGTAGCCGTCTTTAATAAGATGTCGTAGACTTAGTCCAGTACCTCTCGTCAACCAATCGCGTTTGTCCGTTGTATCATGACGTAACAGACCGCGCTAGCGACGTGTTCAGTTGCTCTTTGGAATCGCGATGGGTCAGACGCCTGTCGAACGTTCCAGAGGGTAGCGGTGGCAGTACGAGGAACGTCGGCGCGTCCAGATGCGAGAGTGTGCGCTTCGCCATCGAACCAATGTTACCGACGACGATCGGGCAAGTGAAGTCAAACGCACGCGTGAAGAAAGATTCCCCAGCTTCTGTGGTCTTCCCTTTTCACAAGCAGTCATAAGGACTGTATTGTTTTTTAGATTTCGCATACATACATACATACGCAGTACATAAAGTAGTTAGCTGGGTGAGTAGAAATACTGATGTTTTGTGCATTACCATCACTTAAGAGAAATAAGAACACAGGGACACAGAAGTACAAAGAGCAGTGTGGACTTAATGTTCTTACAACGTTCTTACTGTTCTGTCTTTCCGTGTCCCTGTGTTTTTTTTTTCGTATTTCTCTTAAGTGCAGGAAAAGCATCAAATGCGCACACAGCCTTTAAGCACCCAAACAAACATATGGGAGAGTCCAACCCCAACTTACTGAACAGCGGGTACCCGCAGAGCGCCTGCGTCAACGTGCTCATTATCGATGCGCGCGTATTTTCTACTTCATGCAAGCAGTGGCTCGTTTCGCTGCTGACCTGTGCTTTTGACGCATCACCCAACAGTTATCTGATGTCTACCAATCAACCTTCCGACCAGTCTTTGCCGGATGATAGCGAATGTGACAAGGGGTCATGCCACTCGCTCAGGCATTCAACGATTGCCTTCGAGACGCATACCTCTTCTGGACAAGGACAGCCATAGCGATCAATCCAGCAATACCTACGTAAACAATAACTAGCCTCATAACTCTTGGAACTTTATCTTTATTTAATAGGTTAATAAAGCGGAGGCAGCTCTACCACTTCCTTCTACCCTAATAACTCCCCCCCCCTTTTTTTTCCACCGCAGCGCCTGCGGCTGTTTCAAAGTGGAATAAACGTGGTTTCATTCATTCATTATTTAATAGGAAAGGAAAGAGCGCCCGCGGCCACACGGTTCATTTTCGCTGCGTGCGTCTTTCCTTCTTCATGACCGCAGTGGTTCGTCTCGCTACTTATCTGTGTTGTGACGTGTCACCAATTCTACGGACCAACCTTCCGATCAGCCTTGGCCGGTGGACAGCCACAGTTAGAATAGGTCACGCCAGCCGGTGCCGTTGAACGATCGCCTTCGCGACGCATCCCTGTACTGGACCAGGACAGCCACAGTGCTGAATGAAGCACCGCTTGCGCACGCTTCGACCAGCCGGAACTGAACAGCCGGTACTTCATCTCGCTTCGATGGGCACGGGAGGAGCGCCTGCGGCAGCAGGGGTCATTTTCGCTTCGTACATCTTTTTTACACCGTACAGGTCAGTAATACGCATTATTCTCTATTAGCCAAGGGTTCTAGCAACAGATATCTCTTGCTACTCTGCACTGTGTGACATACTGGATGAACATGCTTACGTACTTTGCAAAGTGTTTTGCTGTGGGGACAGTGATAGCAACCCCGACACTCATTAGCGACAAAAGGAGAGAGAGAGAGTAACGAAGGGGAAAGGCAGGGAAGTTAACCAAGCTGGGCTCGGTTGGCTACCCTACGCGTGAGGTGGGGGGAAAGGGGGGAATAATAGATAAGATAGAGAAGAAAGAACAAGAGAAAGAAAGAAAAAAAATCCAGCCTGCTCCACTTCGCGAACACTGCCGACACAGCCAAGCTTATGCCCGTCCATCATCAGGCTATATCGTACTTCTGTATTTTTCAACTCTTCCGTTCGTTGGCGCTTAGCTTCTGCCTCTCTTGCGCGAACATCGCGGTTGGCTCGGCGACGACATGCCGGTTCTCGCGTCAACTCACTCTGACGCTCACGTCGGGTGGCTTCTTCATCGGGACAATGAGAAATGTTCGCCATCTTGAAAGCGCAAACTCGTGAACACTGACCCTGACAAGCTATTTTACACTCCACTGCGCCTCACCGTCACCGCATCTTGGCGCGTTTCTCGAAGGTGCACTCCTCAACATTCTCCGCCCTCGACCTCGCGTCTCGCAGCAAGCCCACGCCTCTCGCAGCACACGCAGCGTTCCCTTCCAACCGAGGCTCACCCTCGCCACAATACGAGGCCACGTGATCAGCGCTATCACAAGCCAGGACATGAAAAACTCGACTAAGAACAGCTTCGCTGTTAAAAGAATAGGAAGTGAACAGTTAGTGAGAACTCACACAATACGAACTCGCGCTGGTAGTTCACGAACACTCGTGAAGTCCAGTCGCCTTCAGGTAGCTCAGGAGGGCTTTCATGGACTTGTGCATGCCCGAAACCGTGAGCCAAGGTCCCATGGATATTCTTTTCGGATAGCGGTCTTGCATCAAGACGATCGAGTTTGACACCAAGAACACGTCGTTGAGTCTGGTAGGATTGACAGTGGCATAGGAAATGATAGAATATATTCAATGGTCTCCTCACAGCCGCATGAGTTGCATGTCACACTGTTGGCCATTCTTATGAGATGAGAGTATGCATTTGTAAATGCCACACCCAACAAGATGCGGCACAACAAAGTTGCATCTCGACGGGAGAGTCTGGATGGCAAGCGAAGTCGTAAATTATGTTCAATAGAATATACGCGCCAGGTGGAGAAACCCTGCGTAATAGGCCTACATTGTAGAAGTGTGACGCGACGAGCAAGCGATTGTAGTTGTTGCGCCGCGTCCCGTTCTAGAGAGCGGTATGGGCATCCGCAGGTCTTTTTCATGATCCGATCGTGCAGTTTTATCGGCGCGGTCATTGCCGGCAATTCCACAATGGCTAGGCAGGCACTGAAATGGTATATCATGTCCTTTCTCGAGTGCTTAGCGGCAGTATTGCCTCATTTCATGGACTAGCTGCTCGTGCAATCCATGCCGTAAAGTAAACTGTGGTGTTTGTAAGGCTGACCTCGAGTCGCAAAACATGGCCCATTGATTAGGTGGCTGCCGAGCTACTTGACCGCACCTTGTAGCGCTGCGAGTTCCGCTGCTGTTGACGCCGTGATGTGGGAAAACTGAAGTGGCATTGATATGTCGCCAGATGAAACAACCACTGCTCCGGTAGAGCTGTTGGAATTAGCAGACTCATCGGGTTTGAACGTGTATGCGGTCAAAGTAGGATTGGTTGAGGAGACGCAATGACAACTACTTCAGCGCAAGTGGTGACAGGCGTGCCTCCTTAATGATTGGAGGGAACACAAGGCAAAAGAAGACGGGAACAAGGAAGGGCGACGCACACACAGCTCCAATGTTTGACCAATACGCCCAAGGTTAATTGATACACCACTACGCAGATGCCGGGTGCATCGGAGGCTTGAAGCCAGATGGTAATATGCCACGGTGATTCGTCACAATACCGTAGAACGAAGCGACAAAAGGAAGTGCTAATGATGCTAAAGGAACTAAAGGCTAAGTGGATCCAGGGTCAAACGTTAATTTCGTGAAATAACGCAACAGCACAGGAGTCCTTCGTAGAAAAGTACATGACTATGAACGCGCATGTATTGAAACTTGAAGATCAAACTGAAAAAAAAAGATACAGCCCATTGATGAAAGGCTCATTCTTGTGCAATAGGCAGCGAAAGGCATTGAATGCCTGAAAGGCTCTCTTTTCGTACCTTGGCGGCACCTAAGACAAGGCTTCTCACGATAACCTCATCTGTTATGATGTCCCGTAGAGCAAGGACTTATTAATGCAAACGAAATAAAAATAAAGATAGCCTAATAACACATTATCAGCCGGAATCTAACGAATGAATTGGAGCATGTACGCCGATTGCATGGTAGCTCATTGACAAGTTTAGCGTAATTGTCAAGTTTAGCAGTTTTAATTCTCTAGTAAGTGCAAATGGTTAAGTGCATCTGAAGACGGACGGGAACCATACCAAGCAAAACAACACACATACGGCGTTAATATTCAACATTATTGAAAGTTAGTGCTGTTTTCGTTCAAGAGGATAGCTTGGTGGGCTAGTTGGTATTGCATCTTGGAAACGTTACAGCGCCCACCAACGGGAGGACAAAGGAAGAAAACACGACACAAAGCGCGAACTATAACTGATTATTTATTTTGAAGCAGCAAACATATATCATACTTGAAAATAACAGCGCACCTACAAAACGAGCACACTAAAGGGAGAGGAACGACACACACAACAAGCAAACATATATACGCTTAAGAAGCCAACGGCAACGCTCAAGCTAAGCACCAACAGAAACAAACTAGGAATATGACATTCATCATTTTGCACCCTGCCTATTGCATATCAGTGTTCGAAAAAGCAACCTTTCTTTTTTTTTTTTTTTTTTTTTGAAAGCGCCACGGAAGGAGCGCTCACGCAGTTTTCTTTGTCGCGACGATCAATTTCGTATGCTTCTATCAGCTCTCGGGGGATAGAAGCGTATCCTTCTCTTTTTTTGATTACCGAACACTGCCCGAAAAGTGAATCAAAGGCATAACTTCTGTTTTTCCAGCAAGATTCTTATGTTCCCCTCAGCCTGAACACTGTTGGGTGTCTTAATGACACCCAACTGTCCAATATCCTTTTTCTGCTGGTCAAATTAGAGAGTAAATTACGTATTCTTCACAATTAACAAACTGCTTCCTGTGTTTTATTTTTTAGCATCCTGCTTTCTTTTATTTTATTTTTTTTTCTGGCATCGGAATTCAGAAGGGAACAAAGCTTTGACTGTTTGTTAGGGGTGGAAAAGATAACGCTAACATCATCGCGAAGGCTTATTTTCTTCAGATTGTGCGCTACTTTCTGCGTGCAAGGCACCAGAACAAGCTTTTCCTTCTTTTGTCTCATCGGCTGACTCTGCTGGTCAGCACGTTTCATTTCCTTTAGCAAGACACGAGCCACTGGCATGAGTAGATGTCGCGGTTAACCATCTGAAACCAGGCGGAGGTCTCAGCAATGAAATCTGATCTCTGTCAAATGGAAACATGATTTCAGTAAACAACAATTTCTTAAACGAGACGTGATAATGCCCTGTTTTACAAGCTTGGTGTGACTGGAGGAATACGGGAGCAATGGTTTGCTGGCCAGCAAACCAGTAAACAACCAGCATACAACCAGCAAACATGTCCTTCAGTCGAAATGGTCCGCCGCGGTGGTATAGTGGTTAGGGCGCTCGGCTGCTGACCCGAAGGTCGCGGGTTTGATCCCGGCCGCGGCGGTCGCATGTCGATAGAGGCGAAATGGTAGAGGCCCGTGTACTGTGCGATGTCAGTGCACGTTAAAGAACACCAGATGGTCGAAATTTCCGGAGCCCTCACCTATGGTGTCTCTCATAATCATGTCGTGGTTTTGGGACGTTAAACCCCAGATATTATTATTATATTCAGTCGCAATGCTCCTCTTGACCTGCGGAAAAAGGTATATTGGACAGTCGGGTAGGTGTCTGAACGACAGGCTCAGGGAGCTTATAAGAATCTTGTTGGAAAGACAGTCGTTTCAGGCAACTTGTCTTTGCATTGTAGACGTTGCGCTTGTGAAGCGCTTTTCCGGCAGTGTTCGGTGATCAAAAAACAAAAGGATATGCCAAACCGAGAAGTTATAGAAGCATACAAAATTGACCGCCACAAAGAAAATTGCGTGTGCGCTCCTTCCGCGACGCTCTCAAGAAATACTAATTTTTTTTAACGCTGATATGTAGGTCCGCCGCTGTGGTGCAGCGGTTACTGTGTTCGACTGCGGACCCGAAGGTCGCAGGGTTGATACCGGCCGTGGTGGTCGCATTTCGATGGAGGCGGAAATGCTAGAGGCCCGTGCACAGCGCGATGTCAGTGCACGTTAAAGAACACTAGATGGTCGGAATTTCTGGAGCCCTCCACTACGGCTGCCCTCATAATCATATCGTGGGTTTGGGACGTGAAACCCCAGATATTATTGGAACACTGATATGCAGCAGTCAGAGTGCAAAATGATGAGTGTCACATTCTTATTTGTTTTTCTTGGTGCTTGGCTTGAGCTTTCGCCGTTGGCTTGTTAAGCGTATATATGTTTGCTCCTGGAATATAACCTATCGCTTGTCGTTCAGCGCCGTGTCTCGTGTTTTCTTCCATTGTCCCCGTCTGTGTGCGCTCTAATATTTCCCAGCTGTTTGTGTTCTTGTTTTCGCCCCTTTGGACCCGTCCTGGCTGCGCTATACCATTTGCAATCAGTTTATTTCTTGTAATGTTACCGTTATAAACAGCACTGCTCGAAAGCGCCCGTTCACGCGCTTCGCACGAACGGACGCTTTAGTGCAGGGTGGGTTCATGGCTACATTGAACTTCTACTGTGGCGATTTTGTAGTCATTTTACTACGATAGCAATTATATGGACACACTCAAGATTTTACCGTCGGCGTTGGATTCAGCATATCTATATATATATATATATATATATATATATATATATATATATATATATATATATATATATATATATATATATATACTACAAAGAAAAACACCGTCCAGAAGAAAAAATGTTTAGGCAGTGCGCGACCGAGGATTCGAACCTTGCAACCTTTCGCTCCACAATGCGACGCGTTAAACGACTCAGCCACGAACGCATATATGGCGTTTTTTTTTTCTACAAGAGAAAACTCCACTTTAAATGAGACAGAAAAATGCAGTTCCTTGCTACTGACAATGTGGTCGGGCCTGCTACAATTTTTTTCCAGTGTGGCCTTGTCCCCAAAATAACTCCAACCTATACTGCGGCTAAAATCTATATAGCCCAGTATCGTCGGTATTCAGGGAATACTATTTGAATTTGGCTCTTATAGATTGCAACATTTCATTTCGGCTTGAATTGGCTACTCCAAAACGTCTAAATGGCCGCGAATGAACGATATATCAATATTTAAAAAAAATTAACACCAACCTGTTGGTTTCTTCGGTAGCGTCCTTTATTTCCTGGGCGTAATGTTGATGACTAGTCTTATAGAGCGAGTGGTCCTTCCAAGCAACAGGGCGCACCATTCTGAGCTATAGGCCGCGTTTTCTTGTTCTTGGCATCTATTGAAGGAATTCAAAAAATGCCTCGGCTCTTCTTCCTCGTCTTAGCTTCTTTTTAGCTGGTTTTGTGCCGCGGCGCTTCGGATCACTTCTTCTTCAAGGAATAGATGGGTGCCCGATATCTTCATTTCAGTTGTCTTCCATTTCAAATATGCCGTGTTGGAGCGAAAGGAGAACATCATGCTGTAGCGCAAAACTCGAAAAGAAAGACTAAGAGGCAGAAAGAAGTAGGGAAGCCGGCCTATTAATCTTTATATTGCCACGCGTGTTATTTTTGATGCGCTCGGTTTAAACCCACAGAGAGTGTCAGCAATGCTCGGCGCAGATCGCGCCGCAGTTTTCCAGAATCTTCACAATTATAGTAGATCGTTTTGTTAAGATTGCACACAGGATGCGAAGAGTCAAGCTTATTCCAAAGCTTACGTGACCACCAGTGATGAGGCTGGAAAGTTCGATGCGTGATGTATAAAAGACGGCGCGACGCAGCGATAATCAGTTTTTCGACGGCCGACGCTCTGTTCGCCGCTATCATTGTACAGTGTGTTTTGCTGTAGTCTAACTTTCCGTTTCCCGGTCACAAGTTCGGCCAAATGAAGAGTTTCATCTTGGGCACGCCGACTGCTGCCTTCGTCAAAGTCACGACCACGTGACAATATTCGAGTTTTGCCCTACAACACCATGTCCTTCAGTAAATGCGAACTCGCCTAAGAAAAAGTAATTATGGAACGAATGCACGATAGCAAAGAAACTGGAAACAAATAAAACAGGTTGCATGCGGCCATGTTGTTCGTTTGGGTCATGATTCTTGACACACCGCTAGTTTAATGGATCTGGCTCAGTTTGATTCAAACAGACGTAGGATTTGGCTCATTTTTTAATCGAAACTGCTCTTTTTGAGTTCACGTTACACTCAGGAATTGCCCCATTGATATTACGAATTTTTTAAGGGTGGAAGGATACTTAAGCGTGCTTTACGTTCACGTGAAATTTAGCGCAGTTTTGGTATCAAGATCTGGCTCTTTTCGAAAAAAAAAACCCGCCACGTAGTACATCCTCTAGCATTCTAACGGCGAGCATTTTTATGCGCGATTACCCTTGGTGGCACGCAGATCTCCGAGGTGCTTCAGTGAAGCAGAGGCTTGTTCACTATCACCCGCGAGATAGCTCAAAGGGCCAAAGTGCGCGATTGAAAGGGTGTCGCGCCGCTCGTCTTTCGCCGAAGATGGGCTGCGCACCTCCGGTCCGCAGCACCTCCGTACCTCCGTACTTCTACCTACAGGACGTAGTTGCCTGTGATCGAGCTCTAATCTCTTGTGGGGGCTTCAACAGAAGCCCCCTAGCTTTGTGGGTGTTGTGCTTTCATCGCTAAGTTTGCGTTGAAGCCATAGACCGCATGAAGCTGACTTCGCTCGCTGCATGCAGCAGTCATGTTTGCTAAAGGAGTGAGGTGCTAGCCTTGCTTCGTAGGACATTTTAATTTCTTGCTTTTCTATTTATTGTTTCGCCCTTGCAGCAAAACTGGGACTTTTTTTCTTATTTGCAACTAAGGCACATTGTTTCCAAACTTTTCTTCGTGTCAGCCGATGCGCATGCAGGTTGGTGTGCAACGACGCACCCTAACGCAACGCAACGCTCGTCGGGCCCACAAAGACGGAGTGGCAAAGTTGCGCGCATGTTGGAAAACGCGGGGCTAGCACGCTGCCTATAATCTATGCAGACGCTGCGCGCCGGTTTCTAATGCTGATGCACCGCGCGTGTTCTCGTATAAACTTGACAAAAACAGAGATCCGCAAAAAAGTGAAGATGGAGTGTTCATATTTAACCAGATTACACAATACCTTGAAGCTGGAATAGTGTTATGGTAACTCCGCTAATGAATTTCGGTTTGCGGCTTCAGAGAAAAAGTCTAAGACATTTAATGTTTCTACTTCAGCGATGGCTGGCAATGTGTCAAAATTTGTCTGCCCCATCGTAAAAACTCTATTCTACATTCGCTATATGCAGGTGCACCGATATTATAGAGAAATTATTAGGAATGAAGATTAACGGATACCTTAGCAACCTACGGCTTGCATTCTCTTTGTCTTCTGCAGATGAATCTACAGAAGACAAAGATGACGCTAGGTATTATGGCGAAAGAGCATCAGCTCGTGATAGACGCACGGGCACTTTGAATCAGTAGAACAGTATGTTTATCTAGGATAAATGTTAACAATGGAGCCTACTTATGTCGAGGAAGTCAACCGAAGACTAAGGATGGGTGGTTGCGCGTACGGTAGGCATTCTCAACTCATGAGCTGTAATACCAGTGTCACTAAAGCGGAAATTATACACAACCATTCCATTTTGCCAGTCCGCACATATGGCGCAGAAACCTGGGTAATAACTAAGATACTCGAAAAGCAGCTAAGACCCGCACATCATACAATGGAACGAAAGAAGAAAGGCGCAATTTTAACATCGCAGGAATGTATCAGAGAACCAATAGCTTGTGGCCGATGTCTTAGCAGATCTTAAAAGGAAAAATATATGGACCTGTTTAGGCCACGTTATGAGATGAACAGGCCGCAGATTATCATTTAGACGAAGGGAATGTATACAACAAGACGGGAAGCATGGACGGGGACGGCCAAGGCTTAGGTGGAGCGACAGAATTAGGAAATTCAGAAGCATAAAATCGACTCTGCTCACGCAGGACAGGGTGGGTTGAAGACTATATGGAGAGGCCTTCGTCCTGCAGTTGGCACAAGACAGGCTGGTGATGGTCATGATGATGATTTCCAACTTATCTTTGGTTTGAAGACAAACCTAATGGAAAATAATTGTGCGCTTGTATGTACGTTTTATTGCGATAGCATTTATATGGACACTCTCGAAGGGTTTTTGCCGTCGTCGTCGCCGTCATGTTTCTTATAAAGTCGAAATATAGAACATGCCCCCCGCGCATCGTATGTTCTACAACGGGTGAAAGCGCGCGTGCGGGGGGCGACGAAAGCAGCTGAAGCAGCGATAAAAAAAAGCCGGCCCATCTCCGTCACTCGGAGGGCGAATACTCTAACACCACCTCGCCCGGGAGGCCTGCCGTTGAAGCAGAGAGGAAACGCCCTGCCCGTCTTGAAAGAGCGTGAAAAGACGCGCAGTGGGGGATTAGCTCGAGCAGCAACTTTGAAGTTTGATTCTAAGGGCGCGGTCGAGATCGCTGGCGCGCGCGCTATCTTGACAGCCATCAGCGGGCGGCTCGTATAACCTTCTACGAGCTAAGAGACTGTGCGGGAGAGCATCTACCTCTGGAGCGGCCGTATTCTCTTAGACCAGCGTTTTCTAAAGTTACGCGATATCAGATCCAAAAGACTTAGCTGCCACCTTCACTTCGTATAACATTAGAAGTTGTTTCTATCGCATTCATTGCTTCGCCCTTGTAGTGAAACTGCCTATTTTGCTCAGTAAAGATATTTTATGTTGTTGAATAATAAAAACTCCATTCATAATAGCGCTTCTCATATTAGGCTACAAATTTGGCGATAAAACATATGACGTGGCTACTTTTTGCTACTTTTAGGCTTGAGTTCTGGCTTCTTTTGAAATCCACCCAACGGCAGCCATGCCCACCGTTACTAAACCAGCTGCTCGAATACAGGCTTAGCGACGCCGACGCCAGAATCCAGAGGCTCGCGCCACTGAAGAAGGGCCTGAGCGCCACTGCCGAGAGGATGAGGCCGTTCGCACGGCCGGAAGCAGAAAGGGATCGCCGACGATGAGACATTCATCCATGTCTCTCCCGAATTTCTCGCCTTATATATTGCGAAATCAAAATACCAAAAAAGTGGCGCTCAAATTTTGCATTAAGTGGTATATAATGGCTGGTGAAATTTTTTTTTACAATTATATGGGACACTCTCGGCTGGCTTTTGCCGTCGATGTCACCGTCACGTCCCCTATATGTATATGTATCTATATATTTACAAACGCCACAAAGAAAAATAATTCAGGAAAATGCTTCCGACGCGCGGCATCGAACCAAAGACCTCTCGCTCCGCAGCGCGCGGCGTTAACCGCTGAGCCACGAACACGCACGTCCTTCAACGTTCAAACGGCGAGCTATTTATATACACCACATACCGCTGGCGGTACGCCGATCTCGGGGGAAATATCGGGGTGTTCTCGGCAATACCAGCGAGATGGCGATGTGGCGCAAAGGGACGCGCTCGGCGCCCCGCTCGTCGCGACGCGCGCTCATGCGCTATCTCCCACGCGTACTTTGCCCCGCGGGGGTAGACGCCCGCGCGCGCTTATCTCGCGGTGTTGGAGAATTGTACGTCTTGGGCTTTCATAGGAAAGATTGCGTTGTAGTTACCGCGCGGACGCAGATCACTTCGCTCGTTGCAGAATCCCCGTTTGCGAAAAGAGCGCGCTTTTCAAACACAGCGAAGTAACACAGCCAAGCCTGCAGCTTTCAAACACAGCCAAACCTGCAGTTTTCTAAGTATTTCGCATGCTGTTGACAAAAGCGGGCATGTGTCAACTCACAGTAACAACTGTGACGCTTGTTAGTTCGCGCTCGTCTGTACCTGTGAGTACGTTTTGTGCGTCGTTTTTGTTTAAGCAGCGCGTTAAGTGTCGAGCTGTGAACGTTGTTAGTTCGCTCTCGTCCTGTGCGTGTTGTTTTCGTGCGTCATGTGTGCGTGAGCAGCGCGCTGCACATTTTGATCTGCTTTCAATTCTTCGCTTGACATTCCGAAGTTGTTGCTATCGCATTCATTGCTTCGCCTCGCAGGGAAACTGTGACTTTTTTCACTGACCACGAAACCTGCCCTAACGAAAACTATTTCATATTCGTTGCCCGAGTCACCAGCTTTCGTGTTTCGGAATGGTAGGTTTTAGCTGGTGTAGCAGTGTTACATTTATGACCGAGCAACTGAGAGGATAAAGAAGCAAACTCGCACGAGTACAACTCTCGCCACAAATGATATGATCGGCTAAAATAAATTTACTGGTAGTAACAACGGGTCTGTTTCTAGCACTCGCAGCCAAAAAAAGATAGTCTACCTTTTGCTTATTCCAAACTTACGTTCCCAAGTAACAATCAACAAGTCGTTCGAATAACCACTTTTTTTGAACTTTTCAGCTTTGCTGTTGTTTTTCTCTAACGTTAAAAGAATGACGAAACACCGCGATTGGCGTACATCTATCGACTCCGTTATCGATTGTAATTTAATATTAACCAAAACATGGCTTAGATGAAAAAGCCGAAAGTACAAAAGTCTTCCATATTGATAACGCTTATGATGTGCAGCGCTGCGATACACAAGGGAGGCGGCGAGGTGGAGTATTGATAGCTGTATCTAAAAAAAAAATTTCCTTCGTTGACGTTACAGACGTGTTCGCTGCAGAAAAAGTTTGAGTAGAAATAAGAAGTAAACATCTATCTATCTATCTATCTATCTATCTATCTATCTATCTATCTATCTATCTATCTATCTATCTATCTATCTATCTATCTATCTATCTATCTATCTATCTATCTATCTATCTATCTATCTATCTATCTATCTATCTATCTATCTATCTATCTATCTATCTATCTATCTATCTATCTATCTATCTATCTATCTATCTATCTATCTATCTATCTATCTTCCGGTGAGCGCACGACTTTATCCATCAACGAACATTCTAGTTATAAACTGCTTCGTCATTTTCCAGTGGACCGGAGATGATAGTGGCGCTTGCCCAACTTCTGTGGCGCCATACCAGTTTAGGAGCTGCGAACGTAAGGGATTTTCCATTAAGATCGACCTTAAACAGCTCCGCTGTTAATATTTTGCATTTTAGAGATACATACCTCTATCTTCCAAGTGAAACGCAGCTCAAGTTTATATGAATCGGTCACGTGTGCAGCTACGCAGATGCATATAATTGCAGTTGCATAGTTTTGCACCAGCTGTCACACACTGCATAACGTGCAAGTACATTGAGCTGGATACCAATTAAGAAGGGCTATGCCACAATTCATCGTTATCGCAATCAGCAACAGCATCATTAACAGCGGCCATCTATATCTTGAGGAGTCACGTGTGCGGCTACGTATAGTTAGAAACTTGCACGACAGATGCGTATATTGCATCAGGCTGTTACGCCTTGTGGGTAGGCACTTTAAAGGTGTCCACAATTCCACAATCCACAAAGGGATGTGCCACAATTCATCAGCTGCCGGTCCATAGCTTTTTCTATGCCCCGGTAACGCTGGCACTTTCTTAACCCCGATGGCATTGCGCAGCCTTCCACAACTGTTGCTTTTCATGATCTTGTTTTTCACTTTTTGTTTGTACGCAGCAATTGCAAACAAAGTGCCCGTACTCTCAAGCCATAATTCCATGGCACGATCAGCAACAGTAGCATCAACAGAAGTGGTGTCCTATGGCACGAGGATTCACGTGCGCAGCTACGCAGCGGTTCGCGTTGTTTTCATTTGCGCGGAGATGAATCAGTTGTCACGCCATACAAATTGTGCAATTGGGTGGTCTCTTAACGCTACACACCCGTTACAAAAGGCTATGCCGAAGCTCATCATCATCAGCGCCCTGACCATAGTTATTGTTTATAGGTGTGGCAAGCGCGGGCGCTTATAGCCTCGATATAGCAGTGAATAGGCTGCCAGAACTCTAGCTCGCCTTGATGGATGGATGGATGCAAACCTTTGTTAACGTCCTAAGAAACGCGACTTTCTATCTGGCCGCGGGCCACCTTGATGTTCTTATGGTATCATTTGGACTTTGTTTTTGACAACAACGATGTGCCAAACTGGACATCTTTCGCAACGTGCTCTTCGGATAACAAGTCGCAAGAGCCTCTACTTTCGGGGCACGTTACTTGCAGTAAGCGTCCAAAAGCAGTTAAAGCAGGGCTCTTAGGAAGTAGCTCCTTTAGCTTACGCTGTGACTGTGATGCGTGTGCCACCCAAGCCTGCAGTTTTCTAAGTATTTCGCATGCTGTTGACAAAAGCGGGCATGTGTCAAGACTTTCACGTACGTAGTCACCAAGTGGCCATGCAGACAGGACGTGGAATCTTTGGCAAACAGGTTGATGTAACCGTCCTGTGAAACCCGGGCAACAACCTTCCAATGATGTTTTGACATAACCGGCGCGAATACCAAAACACCGCCATCAGTTGGCTTACTTAACAGGCACAGACCACGAAAGACGTTCGTTCGTTAACAAAAAAAAAAAAATAATACGACAGAAGGGTCGCTGACTCCAATGGCTTTTTCATTGTCGACGCTTGAAAAGTATCTCGCTGCAGTTGTTTTTCTGCGACCAGTGCCTCTACGCTTCTTCAGTGGGGATAGCAACGACAGTTTTGCAGTAAGGCAGACGCCGCCAGAGATCACGAGGGACAAAGACGGCGGCGATCACAGAGCACTTGCTATTATTTTCATCTGCTTCGTCCCCCCATGTCTTTGGGCGTCGTATGTTGTGGCTGAATGAACGACTGGCTCAAAAATACGCTTTCCAAGAAATCGCGATATTCGAACGGTTCCTGATTTCCACAACCTGAAGTGCTGTCGCATCCAGCTGGAGGCGCTGCGTCGTTTATACCACGTAAACGCTGGGTAGCTCAGAGGAGAGTGACACATACTTAGAAAAATAACGGGTGCGTCCACTCATGAATGCGTATGTCATCAGTTTTGAGGACAGCTCACACCTAACCCACGTGCTGTCCGCGTAGCCGTTGCACGTGAACTATAACTGCCAACAAGTCTCGCTTGTTATGAGCTGTAGATCTGGATGGCGACGTTATCATACTCGAAAAAGCCGGATGCTGCCATCGATGGCGTGCCGGACAGGTGCGTCTTTGTATGCGTCGTTTTCCTGTATCTGATGCTCTCTCTCTTACGGGCTTGACGGCGATGTGCCGTTTCTGATATCTTGGATAATTGGGCTTTTTATCGCACGGGGACGGACTCAATTTATTCAGTCCGTCCCCGTACGATAAAAAAGCGCAATTATCCAAGATGCAACACCAACTAGCCCATGCCATAGCTGCTCTTATTGCAATAGTTTCTGATATGGCAATCGTATCTTTTATCGTGGTCCCTTGTCATTTCACGTTGCCATATTTTGTTGTTTCCTGGATATGAACGCATGACCTCATTGTCCGGCGCCGGAAAGTGAGTCATAAGGCACGATGTAAACTGCGTAGGCGCGCCCTCACACCACGTCCGCAACCAATCAGAGCCGTTTCGCTTCCACCGGGGAGGGCAAAGGCACAAAAGTGCTTCGCACGCGTTCCTCCGGGGACGGAATGGGGAGACGAACGAAATAAATAAATAAATAAATAGAGAAATAAATAAATAAATAAATAGATAGATAGATAGATAGATAGATAGATAGATAGATAGATAGATAGATAGATAGATAGATAGATAGATAGATAGATAGATAGATAGATAAAGAAAGAAAGAAAGAAAGAAAGAAAGAAAGAAAGAAAGAAAGAAAGAAAGAAAGAAAGAAAGAAAGAAAGAAAGAAAGAAAGAAAGAAAGAAAAGTAGTAGTCAGGTCATGCACAAGCTTCTCTTGCCACCATTTTTTTCTGATAAGGAAGGGCTCCTGATTTTTTTTTGCCGTTTTAACTGTCGAAGTTACTGAAACCCGTTTTGTAAAACAATTCGTGAGATTTCAAAGTTACATGTGGACTATTACAAAATGTGAGGAGGCGTCATAGTGAACACGTACGGAATTATTTCGAGCCCTTAAATTTCTTTGCATTTATCGCGCCCCCATCAGAACACACTTGTTGCGAACGAAAATCGAACCCACAAACTGTTTGCATGCTAACCTTGGTAGCCACTGAGCCACAGTGACGACCAATGTTCAAGCGCGTTGTGAATGTCAAATTTTGGCGCCGCAGTGGCTCAGTACTTCACGGCTGCTGATCTGAAAGACGTCGACTCCATCCTTGACCGTGAAGGTTCCATTTCGACGCAGAGGCCCTTGCACTGTGTGATGTCAGGGCCCGTTAAAGAACAGCAGGTTGTCGAAGTCATCCGGAGCTCTCCACTATGGTGGAGGGCTCCTATGAGAAACTTCATATACGGCGTATCTCATAGCACCTAGTCGCTTTAGGACGCTGAGCGCAATACACCAACCAACCAACCAACCAACCAACCAACCAACCAACCATCCAAAATGCTTGAAGGCCTCAGGGCTTCCACAGTGTCACGAAAGAAAGGATGGAGGCGATGCGAACAACTTGTGACCCAATTGGGACCCTCTAATCATGCGTTCAGCCGTCGCAACGATCACATTTCTCGACCTTAGTGCTTCAGCAATCGCTATCAGCAACTTTCTTAAGTGGAACACTTGAGGGCAAAATAAACATCGATAGCTATGGCGAGCTTCTCTCGTGCAAACGTGTCCGGGCACAAACTGCACGGCTGCGATAAAATCCGATAAAGGTTACCTGCTCGCAACAACTTCTCAGTGGAGAAGGAAACGGCTGTAATTGCCTGGGCATGTGACTGAGCATGAAGTAGTGCTCTTGACGCAGTGTTTATACTTGCTGGAAATACAGATAGTGGAGGTTGCACTTGTGAAAACACAAGTGTGCGAACGGGCATTGCATGCTGCAAATTTGTCCTTTTTTTCCAGCCAGTGACGAAGAGCTAGCGCCATCGTAAAGTGTTCGGCAACAACGTGAGTTTCCCGTGCACTCAGGTGTGCCGCTCTACTAGTCTACAGCATTATCGCATATACACCAATAAGAGCTCCTGTCGTGATCAGGAGCATCTCTGCTAATCTCCTTGTAGGCTCATACATGTTCGGGTCGGCCTTGTGTTCGAAAAAGGTTTGAAGTTTGCACTAGCCTGTTTTTGCTGCTTATTGGCTGTGGGATCCAATAAAAAATTATGGCAGCTTCGCACTAGTGGTGCCTAAGACTAAAGGAAGAGCGCCGCTGGGTGGCTTTCCCTGTTTCTCTTTATGTTCTCTTTTTTTTTTTGCTATTTCTTTCTCTTTTTCTCTGTGTCTTGTATCTCTTTTTTTTGTATCTATTTCTTTCTTTCTTTCTCTATTTCTTTCTCTTTCTTTGTATCTCTTTCTCTCTCTTTGCTTCTTTCGCTCTCTTCCATGCTCTGCTCTCTATTTTTTCTATCTCTTTTTCGTGTTTGTTTCTTTCTATATCTTTCTCTCTCTTTCTATGCCTTTCTCAGTCTCTTTCTTTGTATCTCGTTCGCTACCCGTGTCTGCTTCCTTCTCTCCCTTTTTCAATGTCTTTCTATGTCATTCTATGTTTTTATGTCTTTATTCCATTTATTTCGCTATATTTTCCTCTTTCTTTCTTTCGCTTTCTCTCTCTTTCTCTCAAATTTCTCTATCTTTCTCTCTCTCTCTTTTTTTACGTGTTCGTTTTCGTTTGACACTTGCTCCTTCTTTACACGGTAGTAGAAGGGCTTGCCCAATTCCTGTGGCGCACACTCACCTGTAGAATTTGCACGACGGAGCACCTTTAACAGCTTGACTGTAAAGACAATGAAGAGAACGCGTGCCGGTTCATGATGATAGTTTTTTACGACGGAGCTCAAGTTATCGACATATTAAACGGCCTCGCAGTTAAAACAAGGCCACCAAATTATTGCTGGGGAAGTGCGGTAATTCGGTAGCTTTGTTTAGTGGCACAACTCTCTCGGTGACACGTGACCAGAACTCAAAACGATCGCGAACGCGCTGTGGCAAAAAAGTTGAGATCGCGGCAGAGCTCTCTGAGACCGAACTGGGCGCTCGAAGGTGAACCAAGTTGAACCCAGGTGCAGCACCCGAATTTGACCAGTGGAATGTAAGTCGACCTGATGGATTACTCTAGAGCACACTGAAGCAACCTGTTGAATTTTGCTCTAGAGTTTTACGTGACAAAAGCACAATACGATTATGAGACGCGCCGTATTAGGGGACTGCAGGTTATTTTAACACGAAAGTGTTTTATGCCGGGCTCCACGAAGACCTGAGTGACGCATTCCCTTCACGGAAATGACATCGAAAAAAATATAGAAACAAGAAAGT
Organism: Rhipicephalus appendiculatus; assembly: GCA_030522465.1. Lineage (NCBI taxonomy): Eukaryota > Metazoa > Arthropoda > Arachnida > Ixodida > Ixodidae > Rhipicephalus > Rhipicephalus appendiculatus. The sequence goes on along the minus strand of JALIZH010023250.1, from coordinate 192,672 downwards.
TCCGTCAACGGGCATCGAACCAACGACCGCTCAGTCCGCAACAATAGATGGCCCGGCACACTATCCACTGCGCTAGGTTCAAAGACTCTAGATGCTTTACAAACGCGCCTTTTATATCTCACACTTTACTCTCACAGTGCTTTTGGCCCGCGGGGGGGTTTCGCCCTCTGGGAGCGGCAAAATAAAGTAATTCATCATTACTGTGGCATCCGCGATTAGCACCTGCAACGTGTCTTGCTACGCGTTCGTCCCATTCGGCGCGTTTTCAACAGGAAAAGTGCAATTTTGTCAACGCCTTAACACACCACGAGGTGGCGACCTTAGCCCAAGCGTCGGGTTAACTCGTACCATCCATCCAAACCAAAAATAGCTCTGCGACGCGCGCCTGCCTCATCTGGCTGTAACACCGCGTTCCCCGGCCGCTTACGCTCGCCCCGAGAAAAATCGCGGCCGGGTCACAGGGGCTACACGACGCGCTTTGAGTTTCCCTCTAGTCCCGCCGTGGAGTGATGACGACCTCAGTCCAAGTTCTGCGTCCAATATGCGACGCTCTTCTGGCTGTGACACCTCTTTCTCTAATTACGCTCTCGCCTGTTAACTACTGCAGCTACCACAAGGGTTTGTTTAATCATTGATCATGGGCGTTAGTCATCGGGATGGAGATGTACCACCAAGCGTCAAAGTGGCTCCATTCACGTTAAACGGTGCTATAGGTGCCAAACACCGATAGACATTGGTCGAGCTCTCTTATATCAATGTACAGTAAACATTTATTTACTTCTGTAAGGGCACGTTTTAATTTCGGTTATACAGATTCCTATGACGGAGGGATCAACCATGTTTTTTTTTGTTTTTTTTAGCCATCTGGGGTTCCTCATAAATGTAAGTGCACGGGTACCTTTGCATTTCGCCCCCCATCGAAATACGACCAACGTAGCCGCGTATGGACAATGAGATTTAAGTACCAAGGCACCACATACCCCGTTCGTCTTATTTTATCCATATAAAATATTACGAAGTACGTCGGAGTCGCGTCATGGTCTTGAGAGGTAAAAGACTACAATTCGTTAATAAGGCCCAAAGCTAATGGCCTGTAACTATGACCCATAATATTCGAAAACTGATTGCAGCTCAGGTATGACATAATGACCGGCCAACCGCACTTCCTCTATCACATTACTGTCTTATATAAATCACTTTGTCTCCACCTTGTATATTTCACCACCTTTTTGCCACCTTTTCTAGCACCTCCTCACTGCAATAAAAATGTTAGAGTACTTCGTTGGGCTAATATACATGCAGATTGGCCGCACGCGCGAAAAAAGTCTACAAATAAAAACACCGCCCAGGCACTCCGTTGCCTTGTCATTGCGAACACCTCCTTCTTGCGCTCCTGCCAGCAATGGACCGTGTTTGGGACGCCACGAAAGAACGCGATGTCTCGGTCAAGCGCATCTCTCACGAAGTCACCGCAATTGAAGCATTGATAAGGAAAGTGTATAAACAAGCACTTGGTATACCAGTCAGTACACCCACCGACAGGCTACTTGCGTTAGGTGTACACAACACCCTAGATGAATTAATAGAAGCTCATAAAACGGCCCAATATGAGAGATTAGCTCAAACTCCTACGGGCAGGAGGATACTTGACTGCCTCTACATTGGCTATGCAACGCAGCAGGGAAACAAGGCCGATATACCGCGAGAAATACGCGAAAGGATACACGTTCTCCCGATTCCCCGAAACATGCACTCGAAGAATCACGCGGAAAGGCGTGCGGCAAGGGTGAAGACCCCCTCAGAACTAGATATGCGAACATCAAGGACGTGGTCTACGTTGACGCCGCGACATATCCACATGAACGAAGAATGGCTGTAGCTGTCGTAAACGGAGGGGGTAAGATAGAAGCCAGCGGCTCACTCCGAACGCATAGCGCAGAAACTGCAGAGGAATCAGCGATCGCATTGGCCATAGCTTCAACGTCGGCAAGACACATAATTAGTGACTCGAAGACAGCGGTGCGAAATTTTCTAAGAGGGCAAATCTCGTCGGAGGCGTTTAGAATTTTAAGCACTCTCAAAATCAATAGGCACATAGAAATAATATGGACACCTGCGCATGCTTCTCTCCCTGGAAACGAGGCGGCTCACACAGTGGCTCGAGAACTTACACACCGAGCCAGTGAGCAGCCTCAGCCAGAGATGAGAGAGGAACGCATGGTCAGTTACAATGAAATCACAAAGTATTATAGATTGGCGAGGGCTCGGTATCCCCCCTGCCCACCCGAGACTCAATAAGACACAGACGGTGGTCTGGCGCCTTCTCCAAACCAACACTTACCCGAATCCGGTGGCCTACAGCCGTTATTACCCCGACCAATACGATGGCAAATGCCAGCTATGCAGGGAACGGGCGAATCCGCGACACATTCTGTGGGCTTGCCCTCAGGCGTCCCTACAGGGTCGCAATATAAATAATGATGAGCAGTGGGAGGCCTCACTGCTAAGCTCGGATCCGGAGGAACAACTCTGGGCCGTCCAGCTGGCCGAAAACGCCGCCAGGACCCAAGGGCTACTGGCCGCCGTTTAGGCGGGGACCTGTTCCCCAAACCGCTGGACACAATAAAGTTATTTATCTCTCTCTCTCTCTTTATAGTTGTTGGCGAGTGATGCATGGTGCTCGTAACATCGTTGGTACGTAATGTGACGGTCTTTTCGACGATGTTGAACCGGATCACTTTCATGGCCATGTACAAGACGTGAGCCGGTTTCACGCCTCGACGGTCCGAGCATCGTGTCTCCCTGCTGGCTTTGGAGAACGGCGTGACGTCTGAACTTGTGATTTTCGGTGGATGGCCGAAGTATATCTGCGGAAACAACAACTATTCGGCGTGTTCGTCGTAGAGTAGTGACAGGAGAACCTGCCCTTCTCCGGGAGTGATAGCTAGGTAATGCGTGCTGTCCACGACACGAGTCGAGTTCACGGCTGCCTCGTCGAACACCGCCGTGTGGCTCGCTGCGTGCATGGCAGACGCGCGCTGAACGGGATCGTCGCAGCCGAAGTGACGCTCGAGAAACTCCAGCCGAAAGCGGGCGTTGGCCCTGGCGAACGCGTTCGCGCCATTGCTACGTTGACTCTGCTCTGCCCGCATCGCCGTCTCCTCACTGCCTCCTCCAATTATCCGCCCGCCATGACACGCATGCTTGGGTACGACGGGAAGAACGACGTCACAGACGGCGCAACCAGTGGCGCATGCGCTTGGGTGCGACGTAGACAATGACGTAACTGACGGCACATCCAATGGAGAAGTTTAGCGTGACGAGGACAGACGCAGTTTCGTTTCGCCTAGCGATCTACAGTTTTCGCTCTAAAACTGACAAAGATTGAAATCGCTACACACAAGACAGTAAAACAAGCGATAAATCTAGCAGTTTATATTCGCTTTTATGAAGTGATACCGATGGACCACTTATGCAAGGGTCACCCTTTTCCTTGTATCTGAAAACCTCCTAACAATTTTCGAGCATGTGCATCACGGTTCTTTTCCAGCCGCCGCATGTTATGAAGCGGCGGCATCCAGCCGCACGCGGCACAGTGTAATGACAGATGTGACCCTGCATGCTACATTACTAATTTATAAGCTACGTTCCCTTAAACTGTCATTCTGTTAGCGTCCTGTTTCGCCAATGTATACTCGACCACAGGTCAGAGACACATCGTAGATTGTGCCCACAGTACAGCGTACAAAGGCTATGCGTGCTTCTTGTTCACGTACTTTGAGCGCCTGGCAAAGAGATGCGGGCACATAGCCCCTTCAAGCTTATAAGGAACATAGACTACTGCGCATCCTACCCGTTTGCATCTTTTTTCGGGTTACGGGAGATTTCGTGCATAAATTGCACTTATGGTCTTTTTCAAACACAAGGAAAGCAGTCCTTAGCCTATCTTTAGCGACTGGTTTGAGTGATTCAAGACGCTGACAGCTTTAAAATTTATCTTTTTTTAGTGAAGCATGATGAATAACACCAGGGTGCACGACGAACCAGGAGAGAAAGAGCGCATAGTTCGGACGCTCTGCCGCTGTTTCGTCATACTTACCAACAGGCCTGGGCAGAGATGCTCAGAGAAGTATTCCGGGATACAGATATCGAAATACACGTGCTGGGAGCCAAAAATACAGATACTGAGATAAACATTTGTCTTAGACCTAACGGGATATTCCGGAGTTACTTGTGTAAAAAAACAAAAAAAGTATCCTGGAATACAGATATGGGAATACAGATGCTGGAATACTTTTTTCTCGGGATGCTGATGCTCCGCAATGACATTTTCTCGAGTGCAGCATAACGCTATGAGCCATGTTGCAGCGCATTAAAACTTGCATGTCAAGCATATCGCTCGATTCGCTAACGACCACCAGTGAATTAGGTGATTGCAGGCCAGATTGGTTGCTTGTGTTAATTGCACCACCAGCTTGTCAAATAGGCTTTTCTGTAGACAGCGTTGGTTCGCATGCAACACAAGACTCGCAAAGGAGAAAAGTCTCTCTATCACTGCGGAGGAGCACAAGTTCGTGTTACAAAGAATAAATACCGCCTTCATGACCGGAAAGTCGTGCAGAATCTCTTCTCGGGTGAACTGGGTATCGAAAAAAATTAGGGATGCTGCGCCGACCCCGAGAGGCAGCGACTGTCATCGGCAGGGGCCGACAACACTGCCTTCGCGATTTTCAAGTCCCTGACGTCGGGCGATTTTGCCATGTGCCATTCTATGCATCTGGCGAACCGTGTGCTGCCATTTCAGTGTCACCGACCGGCGGCCCACCTTTGCTTGGCTTAGCCCAAAAAATGTTACCTTTCCGCTTTGAAAGCCCGCCAGCTCATTTCCGACAAAAAAAAATATTACGAGATACTCGTGTCCTCCACAGTATCGCGATACAATCATAGGCGTGCGCAGGGTTCCGCTTCAGGGGGGGCGAAGGCTCGTCGCAGCGCCCCCCCTTCCCTATTAAGTCAATGTATGGGGCAAACTTTGCGCCCCCCCCCCCCCCTTCTTAGGCGACTAGGGGGGCGGCCGCCCCCTCTGCCCCCCCCTCGTGCGCACGCCTATGGATACAATCGATACATCGTCAAAGTATTTCACTGCTGAGATACAAGTACACTTTGAAATGTATCTCGATACAGAAATACAGATACTCAAAAGTATCTCTATGATACTATCGCGATGCTTTTGTATCATGATACTGCCCAGCCTTGCTTACCAACAGGCCCAATTCACTTGGGTAGTGAGCTTTTTCTTCCTGCGCAGTAATATTGCATTTGTTTAAGTACTAGTGGGTGTTTCCTCAAGTTTAATTAATTGCAATGTGCATATTGGCTTTTCAGAATTAGTGATATGAAATTCAGTTTGTTTTAGGCTTACGGCTTAACTTCACCTTGCATACTCACGTCTAAGTAATAACTACATGTTCAATTATTGATTATTGACATTATTTATTTCTAATGCACTCACGAAAAGGAACTATTGGATAGCAATAATAATAATAATTATTATTGAAATTATATAATATTCCTTTCCAGGGTTTCAGTTTCTAAAACCACGATGTGATTATGAGGCACGCAGTACTCAAGGGCTCTGAATAACTTCGGCCGCCTAGGGCTGTCAACGTTAACTCACATCGCACGCTTCACGGGCCTCTACATTACGCCTCGCGCAAAAGGAAAACGTTTCACTATAAACTTCTTACCCAAATTAAAAAAAGAAAAACGAATTCTACCAAACGGTAAAGATGGCATGCAGTAAGCGAAACAGTGTCTGTTGTGACATAGTTCAAGATAAGGACAGATGCACTGCAATCGCTGCGGAGCACAATAACAATATCAAAGGTATTAACGCGATAGCGTTAAAGAGCTCGTTTCGCAGAAATTCCGGCGTCGGCGTCGGCGTTGGCGTCGTTGGTTTGTGAGCGAAAAATCATCATCTTGTCCGTGACCGAAAAATCGAGAAAGATGCAAATAAAATAAATAATAAAAATTTCCGGGTCCCGAGTGAGGATCGAACCCGGGCCGTCTGCGTGGCAAGCAGGTGTTCTACCACACAGCCATGCCTCTGCTTGGAAATTCAGTGGAAAGTAACTTCCTCTGCTTGGAAATGCAGTGAAAATAACTTTCATGCTTCGCAAACGCAAGCGTCCGTTTATATAGGCGTCGAAATATAACATGTAATATCCCAGGAATATTGCGTGGTACAAGCGTACATTGCCATCGGGCGTCAGAATATGTGACTATCATAACGATTTCGTAGTTTAAAGCCGGCCACCCATTACAAACGGCACACACCTTACTGCGCGTATTCCCTTAACACCACGTAGTGGGTGCATAGCAAGGTATGCACGAAGTGGTTGAAGTAGGTACTCGGGACAGGATATCGCTATCGCGTTCAACTCTTAAAGGCGAAGATTAAGGGTCCCCCCAATTTTTTTGCCACTTATTCGGATTTGGGCGCAGTTCAATTAAGGCCTTTGTAAATGATTATCGGGAGATATTTTCTACGGAATCCTATAACACTCAACAGGGCAAGTTTGATGCAAACACAAGCAAACAGGCAGTCTCGCCGTGCGTGTCTTAGTCGTGTCCGGGGAAAAGGGGATCCTGGGCGATGAGCCGACGCCAGGCGAATGCATCTTTACGGCCTCCCGGCATACTCAACACGCACACCCTTTGCCCCGGCTTCGCGTGAACGGCCCCCGTGGGCTGACCCACTAAGGGGGAAATCGGCAGTCGTACTGTCCTGTCTCGCTCTCTCTACATATCCGTCTCTCTCGTCCACTTTTAATCTTTCCTGTCCTTTCCTCGCTTCTATTTACTTGTATTCTTCCAGGGCGGTGAGGGTTAACCTTGTGAGGTAACCAACCTAGCTTATTCATATAGCGTTAAGTATATTTCGGGTGTCAACTGGTAGAAAGGGGGGGGGGGGCGAGTTCTTGGTGAGGCTAACCTTACGAAGGCTCTTGCACGCATTTCTTATATCATATAAATTACATTGCCGCAGTGAATAGGTGGGTAAGGAAAGAAGGAAAGAACGAGGGAAACTATATGCGATTATTCGAAACTGCATGAACGAAAGGAGGTCTCAGGCCTTCCAAACAACACTGATGAGGAAAAGTTCAAGGTTCTTAGTATGCATAATGTCTTTAATGAGATTGCCGAAATACGACAAACAGCACAAGCTGCAAGACTCTCCTCTTGCAAAGCTGGAAGGCGCATTCTGTAGTTTCTGGGCTGCGAACCCACTTTGGTAGCCGACAAAAAGATACAACTCCCCGCCAAATTGTGGGAGCAGATTTGCGTCTCACGAATTCTCGGAAATGTTCACCAGCTGCACGATGTACGCCACACGGCCGCTAGGCCGCTAGGTCACTCCTCAGTTCCGCGGCTGACACCCCTGACCTTGTGGCGTTCGTTGACGCAGCATAGTACCCCGGCCCAGCCAATTTCGTGGCTGTGGTCGCTAACCTTCACGGTGCACTTCTCATGGCAGTATTTCTTCTAGATACCACGCCGGCCAGGACAGAACAGGCTGCTATAGCTCTGGCCATGGCAATTCCCATCGGCACGCGCATTTTCACTGAATCTCGGGCTGCTGCACGAGCGTTCATGAAAAGGTCAGCCTATGAGCATGTGGTCCATATTCCTTACCAACACTTCAAACTGCACAGAAATAATATGCCGCACTTAATCATGGCTGAACTGGAGAGGCGCGCGGGCGTTACTTCTTTGGAGCCCCCGCGAGCCACTCCAGCCCGACCATGACTTAACAGATGTACTTGCAGAGCATCAGCAGCTTCGAAAATAACAAAAGAAATATCCCAGTGACTGTATTCTTGTATCTCTATTCTTGTAACTGTATTCCCGGATACCTTTTTCTTCCTTTTGCAAACGTAGTATAGTTGAAATACCCTATTAGGGCTTACATAAATGTATCTCAGTGTCTGTATTTTAGGCTTTCCAGCACTTGTATTTCGATATCTGTGTTCTGGAATGCTTTCCTGAGTATCTTTGCCCAGCCCTGCGCCATAAAGCACCATATATAGCCATCAAACCATTCTCACTAGTATTCAGCTTGTGTGTTATCAGTCGTTTCGCGCACTGATTCCAAGTATGCGTCCATCCCAACTCGCTCGACTATATCCCTATGTATAGCTTGTGGCACGAAACAGCACAGTGCTTCTAAATCTCCGTATATAGATATCTACTTATCCTTCACTGTCCGCAGCCATTTGGCCTAATGGGAACGCTGTAACACATTGTTCGCTGCTGCCTGCGTTGTGGCATCATGCCTTTTCCCCGCGCATTTGCGTAAGGCTGAGTGCTATTGCGTCACTGTAGCTGGAACGCCGCCACGGACACCGCTTTCTTCAGCGCCAGGGCATTCGCAGACGCATTAGTAACGAAAAAGGCGATAAAGGCAGTCGCCGCGTGATTGCATTTCACTGGCAAACGTTGCACGCGCTGCGTCAGACGCCAAGAAATGCCCTATCGATGAGAAGAGGAGGAAGGTGAAGGTTAGACTGCGTCCGCAGCAGGTGCGCATAGCAAAGTTCCGTGTAAGGTACGTTCAAGAGCTCTGAAGATGAAAAAACATTGTGAGAGGTGCTCAACGTTATTCGCGAAGTTTCTCTGCTTAACGTTGCCTACGTGCTCGCTGTAGCGAGCACATATACGCAACAGCACAGCTTGTGGTGAGTGACGGCCCAGCGTGTAGTGAGGGAAGGAAAATTCTAAGCGGTCGAAGCAAATCCCATCCAGAGATTTCGTATGTTAGGATCGTTAGAGGCACAGCTATACTCGTCCATCCTTCGCAAAGCGCGCGGGTGGATCAAAAGCAAAAGTGAGCTTTTTCTGATGAAACCAGAAAAGCAGTTCTGGGCCTTTTTTGCGCGGTTTGATCCAGGCGCCGAGGCCTTTCGAAATCATTTTTTTTTTGTCGCATACCTACTTCTCGGTTTCCTTCCTCTTTTTCATTTTGTTACGCCATCGGCCATACCATGCTGAATGCGCCGGTTGTCGTCCGATTCATGTTGTTACTAAGTAAAGCTGCGTTACGATATAGTTGAGGTCGCATATGGTTCAGAAGGACGGATTGTTGGGCGAGTTGGGACAACATATTAAAAAAAGGAGCGCTAATAACGAGGGCACATGAGCGACGAAGCAGCGTGCGTGTTCTCGCCTTCGTCTCTCGTGTGTACTCGTTTTCAGTGCACTTTCGATGCCTCATATGGTGTAGTTAAAAGTGAACTGATTTCAGAAATGACGTCAACAGAAGTGGGCCCATCGTATAGAGGAGGGTTGTGTTGGCGGTGCACGCACGATATAAGTGTCAAGACCTCTATATAAGTTCTTGAAGATGGTTTCTAACGCAAGCCGTTCCTGCAGCCTGGATATTCTTGATAGCAAATACCACAATACGCCCCCTAAAGTGTATGGAAGCATGTGGATCTATCTAGGTGCGTCTTGCTTCTGCTTCGCTGTCTCTCCGGGTGAACGCAGCGGTCTGGTGTCCAACGCAGCTGGGACCGGAATGGGAGAGCAATAATTAATAATAATTATTAGGGGCGCATTTACGAAGGAGAAAAGACACCTTTCTGAAAAGTCTCCGCGGTCTCGTGGTTCACGTAATGGCAGGCAGTGGCCCGTCAATTGTTCGTCAGAAGGGTTCAAGTGTAGAACATACGTCGCTGCTTTTCATACCTTTCTGTGTGCACACGTTTGTTCACAATACTTCTTTCACCACTTGTCAAGCGGAGTGTTAGCCAGAAAGCCATCACTGAATCTATGTCGCGAGACTAAGAGGCCATGTGAACGTTCATGTTTGTATTATAAGAATGAGGTGTAAAAGAATAACATGTTTTGCTGTTGTATAGTGAGGGATGGCTGCTACAAATAAATTACATGAATTAAAGTGCAATTTTCGCCCGTGCCGCTTTTGATGGCATTCAATTGAAATGACCGAAGAAAACCTTCGCTTGGCGTCCGTGTTTTCAAAGTAGTGCATTATTTTCCCCAAATGAATGGCAGCACACGCAACCAGCCATCCACCTCATGCTAAATAAAGAAAGACACCATATGGTATTAGCGCAGCTCCACACCGGCAAGGCCAGGGTAAATAAGGGAGTCGGCGTTGCTCAAATGGGGAGGCGCCTAAAAGATAGGCTGAGAAAGCACTACTATAATGTAAACGTAGGAAGCGACGACTGGTTATCCGCACATTGCAGGTGTGGATCCTCACCACTTTTTACAGTGAAGCTGTGGACGGCTAGGGGTCGGGCTAGGGGTCCGTGCAGCCCGTGGCAAAGCGCCTGGCTTCCCCTGGCTCTCCGAGGTGGCGGTATTCATTCACGCTGGACGCACTCTGCATGGACACACGCACGCCTCGGGGCCTTCATGCTGCCACACGTGCTCCTTCTTTTCCATTTTTTATGTTACCGTCCTTTTACACGTGTAACTATTGCCTTGCGCAAACCGCGCCCGAATGAATGGGAACCTTCCAGTCTATTCTAAAACCTTCCCTAGAATATTACGTGCACAACGCGCACATTAGAGCTTATTCTGGAAATTACGCGGCCACCAGCGATAACGATGACATCTTCCATGACACTGTATAAATGCTGACGCGCTTGTCCACTTGGCAGAACCCTCCACGGTCGACGTTGTTCTCGCCACTACCAGTGCACGTACATCTTGATTTTCTTGTACCCTTTCATATACCGGGCACAAGTTTGCGCAAATAAAGAGTTTCGTCCTGAACACTGCTCATTTCGTCAACGTCACGACCACGGAACATCTGGTGGCAGGTGCTTCGCAGTGCACGCACGAAACGCCCCCCATCCAACCGTGAGCCATGCCCACGCCGTCAAGAGGGCATCGACGCCAACCCCGACCAGTGAGCTAGCCGCAGGCGAGCAAGGTTTTACACCAGAATACCGACCCCTACGCGGCAAGACCACAACAACGAAGACAACAGCCACAATGATGGCCGCTGTGTCGCCTGCAACGGTCGTTATGCATCAACCCAGGGAGCCACCGACTTTCTGCGGATCAACCATGTGGGGAGGATCTAGAAAGCTGGCTGGAGGCATACGACCATGATGCCACGTTCAACAACTGGGACTGTGACGAGAAGCTTCGCCACAACTATTCCGCCCTTGAAGATGGTGCAAGGGCCTGGTTCGAGAATCGAGCGCCTACGCTAACATCATGGGACATTATCCGCACCGGATTCCTGAACACCTCTACAATGGTAGTCCGAAAAGAAAGCGCTGATACCCTCCTGGGGATCCGTGTACAGCTCCCCAACGAGAAGACCGGAATCTGCACCGAAGAAATTACTCGCCTATTCCGCCATGCCGATCCCTTCATGTCAGAGGAAAGCAGGGTTTGCTTCCTGATACGGGGACTAAAGGAAGACTTTTCGCCAGACTTCTGCGCAACCCACCGAAGACGATCTCGGAATTCGTTTCGGAAGTCACAACAATCGAAAACGCGCTAGAAACTCGCACCAGGCAATACAACCGCCGCAAGCCCACGTCAAGCTGCGGAGATGGTTCAAGCGCTGGGAACCAATGATCTGCGCGAGACGATCAGAGTGATCATGCGTGCAGAGCTCCAGAGGATATTCCCCAGGTCGCAACCTCAGGTGGATGCGATCACCGACATCGTTCGTGATAAAGTCTGGCGATTATCACGACGGACGCCTACATGGAGGATTTTCGTGGACACCAGCAATTTTTTCGTCTTCGACGCTACCGAAACTGATCCGACGAATCGAGGTCCCCAACTAGATTTCTACGTTCATTCGATCCTCCTGAAGCACAAGCAAGACCAGCTGAAGGCCCTGCTCCTGCAATTCAAGGACTGCTTCTTGTCGTCATCAAAAATACCGACAGATCCCAGCCGCAAAACATCGCATCATAACAGAATAAAATGCCCGACCAACCCGTCAGAGACCGTATCGAGTTCGACGAGAGAACGCGAGGCCGTAAGAAACAAGTCAACGAAATGTTACGCGATGTCATCCAGCCGTCCAAGATTCCGTGGGTGTTCCCCGTGGTGCTAGCAGTGCTAGGGCCAAACAACGAAACGTTCCTTTCCTCAGTAAGGAAGCCTTCATTTTGGTGAGGCCGCCTTATGTCACTCTGAAAGCTTCCTCACTGAGGAGCCCTCGGTGAAGGGTTCCTTGGCGCTTCCTCAGCTTAAGGTTGCTTTGGGGCTACCTTCGTGCGCCCTTAGGTCCGCTCCTGGCCCTGAACGAGCGCTTCACCTCACAGCTAGCCCACGTGATGCTTGTTTCCTAGGCAACCCTCCCACCCCACCTCTGCGGGGAGAAGGGTGTTTTCGCAGGCATGTCTGACTCGTGAAGCGCGTTTAGACTGACAGCGTTTAAAGAGGCGGGCGTTTCAGTGTTGCTAGACCGCACCACGTTTTGCGCTCGACTACGGTGGCTTTTCAAATTTAGTAATCGCAGTTGGAAGAAAGCGTACACGCGTCTCTATATTAACACTTCAGTTTGGAAGTGATGTGGTGACCCAACTTTTTTTTACAGAATAAACGCTTGTGAGCAAAGCTAATATTCGATAATCTCGAACGCAGGAGCGCGGCAACCATTCCTCCCGCGAGGACGGGTGAAGGGAGCTTTCAGAGTACGCTTGCTTCCTCCGTCGGTACTTGGCTGTAAGGAGGCCTCAGGTAAGGTGAGGACGCGGTCGAAGGAAAGGAACGTTTCGTTGTTTGGCCCCTAGTCAAGCAGGATGGGACCCTACGTTTCCGCGTTGATTATCGTCGCCTGAACAAAGTCGCGAAGAAGGACGTGTATCCTCCTCCCCGGATAGACGAGGCCCTGGATCGATTACACAATGCGAAGTACTTTTCGTCGATGGACCTCAAGACCGGCTGCTGCAAAAATCGAAGTCGATGAGACAGACCGAGAATAGACTACCTTCATTAACACCAGACGGCCTGTTCGAGTTTAAGGTCATGCCCTTTGGTCTTTGCTCGGCTCCTGCGACTTTTCAGCGCGTTATAAATACAGTATGACAGGCTTAAGTGGCAGACTTGCCTAGTGTACTTGGACAACATCGTTGTGTTTGCCTCAAGCTTCGACGAACACCTTCGCCACTTTTAAACTGTACTTGAAGAAATCAAAACCTCCAGACTCACCCTGAAGCGAGAAAAGTGCCCTTCGCTTATGAGGAACTCTTCTTTTTGGGTCCCGTCATTAGCAAGTCTGGAGTTCGGCCAGACCTGCGGAAAAAATAGCTGATATCACTGCCTTCCCGCCACCCACCAACAAGAAGGCCGTACGCCGATTTCTCGGCTTGTGTGCCTTTTAAGGCGAAAGCCTTAATTGTCTCATCCTCGCGGTGTCCGTCCGTTCGTGCCCTCGAACGGTGCCAGCTGTGGCCTCTACCCCTCACACTCTCTCAGCAATCATGTGATGGCACAGCGGCGCATAGCAACAGTTGTGGCCGCCACAGCTGTGGCCGCTCCCCCCTTACACAGCAATCACGTGATTGCTGAGAGAGCGTAAAAAAAGGACATGGCATAGTCACTCGAATGGCCACAGGCTTTCACCGAACACACTTCGGAATTTACAAAGTGTCCTTCAATTTTTTACCGACGTTTCATCATTCAATCATCTGGGATCATCCAGCCACTAATGCACCTCACGAAGACGAACGTGGAATTCAAGTGGGAAAGTGCGCAAGTGCAAGCATTTCAGGAACTGAAACTACGCCTGCAGGGGCCTCCGCTACTTGCGAACTTTGACGAGTACGCCGATACGGAAATCCAAACCAACGCAAGCAGCGCAGGACTCGGCGCCATCCTTGTGCAGAAAACACGGTCTCAAAAAGAATTATCAGCTATGCTAGACGGGCCGCTATCCAAGGTGGAAGCCAACTATTCCGCAACAGAAAAGAGGTGTCTTGCCATCATCTGGGCTACATCAAAGTTTCGCCCCTACCTCTACGGGCAGGCCCTTCATAGTTGTGAGCGACCACTTCGGCTTGTGTTGCCCGGCTAACTTGAAGGACCCTTCAGTTCACCTCGCACAGGGTAGCCTGAGACTTCAAGAATTCGACATTACCGTCGTTCAGAAGTACGGACGCAAATGCTCTGGCGCCGACTGCCTGTCTCGCGCCGTCGTCGACCCACCGCCGTAGGACGATCACGATGATGACTGTTTTTTGGGAACCATAAGTGCCGACGACTTCGCATAACGACAGGCATCGGACCCGGAACTGAGAGCCCTTGTGGAATGCCTCGCAGGCAAGACCGACGTTGTTCGGAAGGTATTCAAGCGAGGACTGGCGTCGTTTGTCGTGCGAAACGGCATGCTCGTACAGGACTCGCCACGTCGAACCTCCTCTTTATACCTTCAGAGTTACGTGCAGATGCTCTAGAAGCTTTGCATGACGACCCGACAGCTGGTCACCTTGCATTTTCCCGCATGCTCACGAGGATACAAGAAAAGTGCTACTCGCCTCGCCTCACCGCCGACGTCGCCCATTACATAAGGACTCACCGAAGCTGTCAGCGACGGAAGACACCACTGACTAGACCAGCCGGACTTCTGCAACCCACCGAGCCTCCTCGCCCACCATTCCAGCAAGTCGGGATAGACTTACCGGGGCTGTTCCCGACGTCGACTTCCGGAAACAAATGGATCGTCGTAGCTACCGACTACCTCACCCGCTACGCCGAAGCGAGGGCCCTGCTCAAAGGCAATACCGCCGAGGTAGCTAAGTTCTTTATTGGAAACATCGTCCTGTGTCATGGCACCCCAGAGGTCCTCATCGCCGACAGAGATCCTAAGATAAAGCCAGACAAGCCACCACCGGACCACCGCCTACCACCAACAGACCAATGGCCTCACCGAGCATCTAAATAAGACCATCGCCGACATGTTGGCCATGTTCGTCGACATCGAACACAAGACGTGGTATGCCATCCCTCGTAACACGGCTGTATTAAAAACCACGCCGATGACGCCATATAAGTTGGTCTACGGAAATCACCCGGCAACTACGCTCGACGCTATGCTGCCGAACATCACCGATGAAGAGAATCTCGAAGTTTCTCTCTACACACAGCGCGCCGAAGAAGCTCGATAGCTCACCCACCGGCGTATCAAGAACCAGCAGAGGGTCGACAACCGACACTACAATCTTCGACGATGCAACAAGGAATACCAACCCGTAGACCTTTGTTTGGTCTGGACACCGATACGTTGACGTGGACTAAGCGAAAATCTTCTTCGGTGATACTTCGGGTCATACAAGATGCTTCGATGTCTCGGCGCTCAGTACTACAAGGTCGTCTGGGATGGAATTACGAACTCTCAGCGGCGCCACACATGACCTGAAGTCGTCCATGTGGTGCGCCTTAAGCAGTTTCCTAAGGCGTCAGCGGACCTGAGGGCTCTACTTTCCCCCTTATTTTAGTATTGTTGTTTGTTTGCGCATGCATATTTTTTACTCTTCCATGTTCTGTTTTCAGCATCGGGGCGATGTTTTTCAGAAGGGGGCAATGCCACACACGCTCCTTTTTAAAAAAGTTTTTTATGTTACCGGACCTGTACATGTTTAACTACTGCCCAGCGCAAACCGCGCCCGAATGACTGCGAACTTTCAGTCTATTTTAGAACCTTCCGACAAGATTACGTGCCCAATCCGAACATTAGAGTTTATTCTGGAACTTAAGCGACCACCAGTGATAACGCTGGAATCTTTCATGGCACACGTATAAACGCCGACCCGCTTTACCGCTTGGCAGATGCCTCGACGGCCGACGCTGATCCCGCCGCTTTAAGTGTACAGCTTGAATTGCTTCAACTTTGACCCTTTCATTTTCGGGGCACAAGTTCTTTCAAATAAAGAGTTTTGTCTAGAACACGCCGACTGCTGCCTTCGTCAACGTTACGACCACGTGACAATATGTTGATATAAGACGCTTATGCCTTATATTTCTTCCTGAAAAAAAACAAATGCTTTCCAATTGCGTTTAGAAGTGAAGCCGACTGTAAGAGAATCAATGTGAGCTTGGCCTTCGTAAGCTGGCTTTCCCACACTATCTGCTGCGGTGAAGCCTACTTGTGAAGGAACGAGTCGGCGCCGGTGGGCGGCAAACATCACTGGAGATCGTGCACGAAACGCAACGCGCATGCAGCAAGCCAGGCAAGACGAAGCAAGCTGCGCAGTGCATAATGCTGTCTTGTAGGTGGATTTCGCGAGCAAACGTGCGCTTAAAGGGAAGCTGAAGAGGTTTTAGAATTCGATAAAACTTTGTGGTTAGAAAGGACCAACATTATTGTGGACGATGTCGTAATTTGTTCCGTGGTTGTTGCAGCAGGAGCTTTAGAATATGCGAAGGAAAAGTTTATCTTGCTCCGCCCACGCGAGTGCGCCCAACGTCTGGTATGGAAATCTATCCCCCCCCGTGAGGAGTAGCAGGCCAGAAACCTGCTTTCCAGGCCAACCTCTCCTCCTTCTTGCCATTAAACATCTTCTCCTTCTTCTTCTACGTCAGCTTCGGTTCTGCTGACGGAGCAGTGCTGCACTCCGACGGTAGGTTTCTGCCGCTCAGTGATCGAAACTGTGAGAGCGCTGTTTATGTGACGGAGGCTCAAGTATAGCGAAGCCGACTGTTCTGCAGCTGGGTTACGATATCTGGAATAACGACAAACAGCCGATCGCTACATGAACAGGCGTCTCTCGTATCTTCAACCATGGCCTCCGTGACCAACTCATGACGTGCCGTTGCCGGAGTTAATCAAGGAGGCCACGCTTCAGCAGTGCAGCTGCTGCAGATAACGCGGCATACCGAGGATGCCGTCTCCGCGCTCGCTCAGCATCTCAAGAAGCCCTGCGGCCACAGCCTCCATTTTTAGATGCGAAGCAGCTCTTTGACTCACGTGTGTAACGCCGTGCGTTACGTGCGTCCTTACGAATGCGCCGCAACGCGTTCCCCTCGCCGTAGGTGTTGGAGCGTTGCCAAGTAGGTCACGCCACAGCTGCGCGTTGACGTCACGCTCCCCTCGCACGCTTCCCTCGCAGGTGCGCGCTGGACGTCACTCTCTCCCTCACCCGCAGCATGGTCGCGGCAGCGCCCGCAGCTGCCGGCTGCTCCGCCCGCTCGCAACACCTCTGACCCGCCTCCCGTGTCTTTGCGTTTCAAACAAACGTTTACTCGAGTAAAGCGCTACACCGAGTTTCGCTTCAAACCGTTCTTCCAGCACCCGCGTCGACGCCCGTTTCAACCGGGTCAACGCCGTGCGCACCGCTGCTGCTTCGCATCCCATCAGGGTTCCCTTCGGGGAGATGGTCCAAGTTTTTTTCCCAAAAAGTGCTATTTGCGTTCACTTTTGAAAACTCTCACACCGCTTTTCGAATTCAGCAGGGATCAAACTGTCCTTACACGCTTCCAACGTCATTTTTTCAAAGTCCTTCAGCTTCCCCTAATGCGCATCTGCCATGGTGTTGTCGTCGTCTTTATGTCGCGGTGACCCTGCACAGTGGACTGAGCGCTGATGGGCATGTTCACTCCTGGTCTTCGATATCAAACTGAACACCGCACTGTCAACTCGTGACGTGCGCTAAACAGCTTCCCTAGCCATTTACCTTCACAGAATGGAATGGCTCATAAGCGAAGCTGTGTACGGCTAGGGTGTTTTGTCTATGTGTGTGCAAAAACCCATAGTAACACACGTATGTGCCACAGAAATTGGGAAAATTCTGCTGCTCACCACAGTTCAACTAAAAATGAAAGGGAACACATGGGCGGGAAACCCCAATTAAGATCGTGCACGAAACGCCAAGCGCATCCGTTAAACCAGGCACGACGACTCATGTCGTGAAACGGAGAATCCGGCAAAAAGAAGAAGAAAAAAGAAAAAGAAAGAAAAACATGCTGCGTGAATGGCTCCTCAAGATCGTGCACGAAACTCCAAGCGCATGCGGCAAGCCAGCACAAGGAGATGCATGTCACGGCAAAAAGAAGCATGTGGCACAAATGGAAAACTTTGAAGGAGCATATGCTAAATCCGTCGTGTGCTAAGCAGATTCGCTGGTCATCCACCTGCACAGTGTGGAATGGCTTGCGAATTTTTTTTAGTTGTGCGCAAGCACACGAAGATGAAATCAAAAGATCAGCAATTTAATCTGCAAAACATTGAAAAGTGTTGCGTCGCACACTGATAATAGGTGTCGTCACGAACACGTACTTGCATTGTGAATATGTAGATAGGGCAAGCCCATGGCCAGGAATTTTTTTCGGGGAGGGGGGGGGGGAGAGGGGGGGCACTTACTTGCTGAATGCCTTCACCATTAAAAAAACACCATTTTCATTATTTATTTTCGGTAAAACACCTTCCACCATCAGAATGTCGGGGGGGGGGTGCTGGCTACAGTGACCCTCCACCCCTGGCTACGGGCCTGATAGGGGGTAGCACAGCTGCACATGTAGAGAGTAGACATGTTTGCATGAATGAATTCGTGTTCGTCTGCGTCGGACTTGAGTCTCGTGCTGCGTCAGTTCGGCTGCTTGGTCTGGCCGACGTAGCAAATAGCTGGGCCAAGAATGTGGTCGTCCACTTTCACTATCCTTAATGAGGACGAAACTCATACCTCGATGCCTCTGTTTACGCGTGCGCGAGTATTTTCCTTTCATATATAATGTGTGATACCGCTTCTAATTAAACACTTTTAAATGTGATACACAACCTAATCAAACAAACCTGACAATAAAACCCAAGGAACGGATAGGGTGCAATATTAAGTAGTCTTTAACTGTAGGTTAACTGTAGAAATTAAAGTGGACGAAATGACAAAGAGAAAAAAAGACAGAAAGTGAGAGAGAGAAATAGACAGATACGGATGGGAGAGAAAGAGAGAGAAGGAAAGCATAGCATAGTCATTTATAGTATGGTATAGCAAGAGGGGTTGTAGAGGGAAGTGATTTTGAGGACAAGGGAAAGGAGCAGGACAAGGCCACCTGCTCCGCTCCCTCCATAGTCTTTGCACATAGTCTTTGCCCCACTAGTGCATAGCTGCCGTAATTTTTTTTTCTTTTGAGCAGGCCCGTAACAACGCGAAAAAGCATAATCTATGGCAATGTCACGAATATGAGGCCAATAATACATTGTAATGGAAGAAATACAGGAAGTAAATTAAGCGGGATGTTGCTGAAACCGGAACTGTCCTGTTTGTATATGACGAGTGGTGGGGTGTTGTCCTGCTAACATTAAATATGTATGTGCATCCACATCGTATTCTCTTCGCTTCTTACAAGCACCTTGCGATGTGCGTCTCTCTTGGGCGTTGTTTCCAAATTGGTTCCAAGGGCTCTTCTGACTATAGCGAGATGGTCGCAAAATGTTGTGACATTTTGCGACCATCTCGCTATAGTATTACGCTACGCGTTATTTATATTTCGTTGCAGTATTATGCTACACAATATAAAGCACCCCGTTCATTAGCAAAACATGGCACACAAAAATAGGCAGTAAGATTGTGTTAGTGACACGTCAATCTGCCTGTACAAGAGCGAGATTTGGTTTTTTGATGTCACATGTTCTAGACTGATAAGTGGTGTTGCCTTGTCAGTACAAAAGAAAACATAAACAATACATACTAATTCAAAAACTATTTCACAAATGATTATTTTAAAATGCATATTATAAATGTGTAATAAAAAAAGAGTTTCCAGAAATGAATGTACAGCGTGCATAGACCATCTTATACATTGACACCTATACACTTAAAAGCACACATATATATACATTTACGTGAACACACATACATACGTATCGCTAATATAACGCAAGATAACATGATGTAACATGATACAATGTATTTACACTAGACTAAATTATAAAAATATGAAATAGACTATGAAAATAGTAGAAGAGAGAAGAAATGGTAGAGAGGAAAGGCAGGGAGTTTAACCAGTCCAGGATGACCGGTTTGCTACCCTACACGTGGAAACGGGATGGGGGGAGGTTGAAAGAGGGAGAGGAAAGAGTGGAAGGAGAAAGAAAGATAGCACAACACAACACACACACACGCAGTCGGTCACAATCCGTCACTCTGGGCGTGGTACCCGACATCACTGTCACAGCCGTTTGTCCAGGTCCGTTTTTCTCAGAAACCGCAGTAGTTCCTTGGTCGCCTTCATCTACGATGTCCTCTGTCGACGACATGCAAGAATGGGTTCAACAGATATTTGTCCAATTGTCCAGGTGCGCTAGAACGGATGCCAGTGATTGTCTCTGAACATTATAGACAGGACAGTCACACAGGATGTGGCGTTGCGCATGTGCCTATGACGCCACAGAGCAGAAATGTGATTTTAATTGTTTCTTGTTGCAGGTGATCCTACTTTCGTGCGCGTTAAGTGTTGTGGGAACGTTGTAGGCCAAGGCTTGGTATCTATACGTAGTGCGGAAACACGGTACGAACCAAATGTCTGTATTTCTTCTGGGAACCGTAATGACACGACGCTCTAGGCATGACAGTGCTCTAATGAAGTTGGAGAGCTCCCTATTTGAGAAAGAAAGTGTGTGCAATAAGCGAAATGTATAAAGGTTGTCAGCTCGTATTATACTGAATTCATTGGAAAGCTTCACGCGTTGTTCCGAACGGGTCAATATTTCCAATTTGGTGGACTATCTTTTTTTGCAGAGTAATGACTTTATTTATGTTTGCTTTACTTGTCGTGGCCCATACAAGGGTGCAATACATTAGATGTGAATTAAACAGCGCGTTATATATCTGAAGTTTTGACCTAGAGCGGCAAAATGTTACGACAACGAGACATCACTCCTGTTACCGAAGGAAGCTTCTTACAAATAAAATTTACATGTTTATCCCAGCCCATGTTGGATGAAAAATAAACTCCAAGTATTTTGTGGGTATCAAAAATATATCGGCACTGATTCAAGAACTAAAGGTTGATGGGTAGTCAGTAATTTATTTTTGGCACGAAAAACAATGGCTTTGGTTTTATTTGGATTAATTTTAAGCCGGTTCATTCTGGACGACGATGAAATCCTTGAAAGTATATCATTTGCTTTGCTTATAATATCTTCTAAGTTAACCCCATCAAGGATTATTGTCATCCGCATATATGACGCATTTAACTGTTGTGTCTAGTTCAACAATATCATTAATGTAAACATTGAACATCAGCGGACCAAGTATACTGCCTTGCGGTACACCACGAGTGATGGGCAAAAATGACGAGCTATTTTTATTAATGTAAACACTTTGGCACCTATTGCTAACATATGATTGAATTAAAGATTTGCCAACACCATGAATGCCATTTGATTCTAATTTCTCTAACAATAACTTCATTGCAATCTCTGCAATAAACCGAGTTGTTAGTAGCGCCTGACCTGTCTTCTCTCAGGTGTTCGTCTTTCGTATAGCGCAAAAATCAAGATGCTAGGCAGTAATAATTCGGCTTGCCCCAGAAGGCGGACGCTGAACGACTCCTACAACGGTACCTTTGCAGATACGCCCTTTCGTGCGCGCGAAATCGCTGCTTTCTCTTCCATGCAGTCCGATGCACGGAAAGAGAAACACTGTGGAAACTGCGGCACTTCTCTGCAGCGAGTCACCGCGCGGCACCCGCATGGTGTAGAAGCAATTTCTTTTCCGTCCGGCGGCAACTCGATGCCCAGGCATACACCGGAACCACGCGTGTGCAAGCGCATGCCTTCCGGCCTGACGGCTGCCTCTACCACGGCTGCTGCAGCCAGCCAAGCGAGAAGCTCTTTACGCATGCGCATTCCACGCGCGCGACGAGCTTGCGAGTAATTTCAATTACGGGTGCTTGCCAGCCTTGTCGACGAAGGCGGAAAGGAAACTCAACCGAGTGCTGTTTCGCCGCAGAGTAATTGGAAGTATAGCTGGCGTTACAGCTGTTTACTAATCGCGTATATCGTTAACGCGTCCTTTGCCTCACATTGGTACGAAGGCTGAATCTGTTGTGAACGCACGCCATTAAGTGTTTTATTTATATATGTGGCTTGCTTATATATATATATATATATATATATATATATATATATATATAATCACTCGATCAAACTAAGCTCGATGTTACGAATTTCCCGATCTAATAAAGCACTTTTCATTCCCCGGCAGGTATCCCAGGGTTCAATGTCGTCATCAACTCGAATTAACGAAGCTTTCCTGGCACTGAACTTGATATAACGAAGTTTTTCCGGAGATAAATGAGCGAGAATTCAGCGATTTCTTTCCAAATTTTCACAGACGGCTTTTCATCGGACGTGCGCTGTAACCCTATCGCGTTAAAACATCTAGTCACCCTAGTCGCGACACGAGAGTTGGCAACACTAGTTTTATTTTGACGAGGGTGCACGCTGCAGTCGGTCACGCTTTTACATATCAAATGGCGCTGGGCGGTAGGGATTTGTTGTCCCGTGCAAAAATACTCGCTCAGGAACATGGTGGTTCCTTTCGTTATTTAGGCCTAATGGTTTATGCGACAGACGGCGCCAATCGCCTCCTTGGGAACTTTCGTGCTCTGCCGGCTGGCACAATTAACTGCATTCGTTCTACCTGTCGTTGAATATCGGCAGCTTGTCTATAGCTTCACGTGGCCACCTCGTCTCTATCGCCCGGACGTGGAGGAATTCATGCTTGGGCTGCCCTCGCGCACATTTCACACGCGCAGGCCTGTATTAGCGGAAAGTAAAATGTCGCGGTAGCTTTCAGGCGACGCTTAGGTTACAATTTTAGATTTCCGAAGGACCAAGAAACCCTCCTAGATTTTACGAACTTCCCGATTTACCGAAATAATTTGAGCGCCCTCATCGCTTCGTTAAAGAGAGTTTCAACTGCATATATAATTGGAACACTGGCGCGCTTTTTAGAGCGAAGCTCTCAGGCGCCCGTTCCTCCGTTGAGCGGCGTCGCCGTCGGTGGCGTAACCGATAGACATGAAAAAGGGACCGATAGACATGAAAAAGGGACCGATAGACATGAAAAAAGGGACCGATAGACATGAAAAAGGGACCGATAGACATGAAAAAATGAACCGATAGACATGAAAAAGGGACCGATAGACATGAAAAAGGGACCGATAGACATGAAAAATGAACCGATAGACATGAAAAAGGGACCGATAGACATGAAAAAGGGACCGATAGACATGAAAAAAGGTACCGATAGACATGAAAAAGGGACCGATAGACATGAAAAAGGGACCGATAGACATGAAAAAGGGACCGATAGACATGAAAAAAGGGACCGATAGACATGAAAAAGGGACCGATAGACATGAAAAAGGGACCGATAGACATGAAAAAGGGACCGATAGACATGAAAAATGAACCGATAGACATGAAAAAGGGACCGATAGACATGAAAAAGGGACCGATAGACATGAAAAAAGGGACCGATAGACATGAAAAAATAAAATGACAAAAAAAATACCTAGGGGACTAGAACGTGGGCCCTCTGCGTGGCAGTCGAGCATTCTACACAGGCGTCTGGTCGGGCAAGGAATCGCGTTAACCTATGTAATATATAGCGTGGCAGAAGAGTAAAATAACAACCAGTCATCACACAAAGCTAATTGCTCAACGAGTGTGTGGTTTAATGCTTCCCACCCACTTACAAAGTGCTCAGCCATAATTATTCATCGTCATTAGCCACATGCAGCATCAACAAAGTGCACGTCCAACGTGGGAGGAGCTCACTGCGCGCTAGTGGCGTCTCTCAGGACTCTTAATAAAGTTAGACCAACCAACCTTACTGATGTGTAGCGGGAAGCTTGCTTATCCGCAGAAAGACGAATGATGGCGTAGTGGGTGCTGTTCTACTCCACAAAAATTGTGATTTATAGTGTAGTCGATACCTTGCGAAGAGCCAAAACTCCAAACACAGTTGGCGTCGCCCCAACACGAAGCTGCGCTCAGAATTCGCATTAGGCAGTTTCTTAATGGTCGGTGAATTTTTTTTTTGTATACATTGATTTTCTATACATTGAAGCCTTCTTTATATATATATATATATAGTACCTTCCTATATATATATATAGGAAGGTACTTGAGATACGACGTACGTTTCAGCACAGTTTATTCCGACGTTTCAGCCGTGGGACCGGCCTTCGTCTGGTGTGGCGTCTCTCAGGACTCTTAATAAAGTTAAACCAACCAACCTTACTGATGTGTAGCGGGAAGCTTGCTTATCCGCAGAAAGACGAATAATGGCGTAGTGGGTGCTGTTCTACTCCACAAAAATTGTGATTTATGGCGTAGTCGATACCTTGCGGAAAGTCAAACCTTCAAACACAGTTGGCTTTGCCCCAACACAAAGCTGCGCTCAGAATTCGCATTCAGGCAGTACCGTAATCGTCGGTGATTTTTTCTTTCTTTTTTTTTCGCAAGAACTGTTGCTTAGGTCGACGTTTCGTCCGAAGCCCTGCCTTTCTCGAGATATAATATCGCCTATGCACAGGGGTACAGTGCGATCTTAGACCTTACTTTTCTCAATGGGAACAGGGAAAAGTTCAACATACATAATAGCAATACGTCGCCGAAACCAGCAGCAAAAGTCAACAGTTGGACCGACATTGTGTAACGAACGCGCATTGTTAGGTTAGTGGCTATTATTTTAGCAACAAACATAGCTTACTTGGCTTCTACGCTAATAATTTGGGTGGGAAGCTGTGTTACCTGCTAAAATGGGACCATATAACCTTACACCGCATGTTCACTAAAGAAAATCTATGTTTCCGCTGACGCTTGTTACTGATCTCGGAGACGTTTTATTCCATTGTAGTTTTACTACGAGTTTTCGTTCTCTCTCCCTCATTCCATAGACGAAAATGGGGCACAAGAGGAAACTGGCACCCTTTGCATGTTGCTAATGTCTTGAGGAAGTAGGGTTCCGGCCAAAGCGTCTACCTAATAAACAGTTGTTCTTCAAAAAGCGGATTCAGCATATGACCTATAACTTTGCGGAAACCGAAGGTTGCATTTTCTATACATTGAAGCCTTCTTTATCTATATATATATATATATATATATATATATATATATATATATATATATATATATATATATATATATATATATATATATATATGTTTGTATACAGGGTGTTTCAAGAAATGTCCACTATTTTAAAAAAATGAGCAAAATGCGGTATTTGCTAGCTGTCCTCACATATGCTTTTTCTGTAGTGGCAGGCATCTTAAGATGCTTGAAGACATCATTTGGGACAGTAATTAAGAAAGATAAATTAATTAACTTTTTAATTAGCGGAGTTAGGTGGTTAAGTTTAATGGGAGAATTAAAGTCCTTCATGCGAAGAACCCATCTCAGCTTTGAGATTTCGAAAAAGCGGCCTCTATCAATTATTGTGGTGTAATGAAATTCAGGCAAATTCAATGGCGAAACCGAAACCTAAGCACCGATGAGCGCAACAAGCAGACGACTAGAATGACGTCACTGTTCAAGACAACGGTTACAGAGGTGCAGTTCTTCCCCGTTCGTTAACGTATGTGCGTCATGCGTGCTATTATTGCAAGCGCAGCCCACACACTCACACGAAGAAGTCGGTTGATGGTTGATATTTTATTTATTTATTTATTTATTTCAAAATACTGCAGGCCAACTTGGCTCTAGCAGGAGGGGCAGTACACATAAAAGAAACAAAATACAAGGATAGCTTAATACATGCAATGGTACAATTTTGAACATGGGTGCATAATTTTGGGTGCATATAACAATGGGTGCATAAAATTAATAACGCTCATATATAGAGAAATAAAATAACATCAGCACTAAGGGAACATATAACCTAACAAAAAATATGCTCTTCCAGAGCTTGGACGAAATGTGGCGACGTAATGACTGACTCTGGAAGACTGTTCCAGTCCGCTATAGTTTTGGGAAAGAAGCTATTTTGAAATGACTTAGCTTTAGCGAAAATCGGTTTCAGTGCATGAGGTCTAGTGTGTCTTGTTCTTCTTGTTGCAACAGGACGAAGGTATGGCAAGTCACCTACATTCAAGCCACCAGCCAATATGTTATGTAGGAACTTTATACGATGAAACTTTCTTCGGGACTGTAAAGAAAATATTTTGTTTTTGATCATGATCATATTTTGTTTTTGATCATATAATGACGCTCACTCATTGTGGACGTCCCAGACGAATGTGGCAGTCGCGCTCTTCCGCGTTTCGGTTTCGGTTTCACCGCTGAATTTGGGAGAACTTTATTACTTCGCAATTATTCCTACAGGCCGCTTTTTCAAAATCTCAAAGCTGAAATAGGTTCTTCGCATGAAGGACTTCAATTCTGCCATTGGACTTAACCCCCTAACTCCACTAATTAAAAAGTTAATTTTTTAACTTTCTTAATTACTGTCCCAAATCATGTATTCAACCATCTTAAGATGCCTGCCGCTACAGAAAAAGCAATTGGGAAGACAGCGAGCAAATACCACATTTTCCAGATTTTTTAAAAATAGTGGACACATTTCTTGAAACACCCTGTGTGTGTGTGTGTGTGTAGTGCGGGCGCACGTACAAAAATTTTTAAATACATTTATTTCTACCGGCTACAGGACCCAGTCGTTGTTAAAAGAAATTTCATTGTGCCACCGGGTATCCCATTATTGAAAAGACAAAATGTTTCTGCTAGTAGCCATTAGCTTATTCAGTAAATCATTCCAAAGAACAGCAGCTTGAAATGAAACGAATTGCCGTCCTTTGTATCATTTAAAGTCTGTAAATAATATGTTTTTGTTTTAAATACTGATCTGCCCCGCTCACGCGATCCAAATACCACCTGGTGAGCGTGTTCTCTAGCATAGTGTGTAAAAATACGCTATGCTTGACTAATTCCTAATTATGTCGAAGGACAAATTTTCTCCAGAGCTAAGGTCATTTTGCTTAAAATGGGTAATGACTCTCACCGCACGTTTTTGAAATCGTCTAACCGGGTACAGACAAGTTCCGCACGCGCCTCCCCAACACTCGATGCAATATGAGAGGTTACACTGAGTGAAAGAATGATAAAGTATTCGTATAAAAGGGGTATAAAGTACTAGGAGCCTGAGCAAGCGCAACACTTCCTGAAGCTAACTTGCAGCGAACATTTCGAATCTGCATTTGGCTTGCGTAAGTGGTTACGCATCGTGACTACAAAAGTATTTAACTTGAAGTTAGTTGTCCGATCTCACATACTTCAATTTTTACCCTTAGTACATTAGCGTTTGCGCATTTCAACTTAGCGTGGAAAGCGACACATTGAGTCTTTTCGGTATTCATACTTATTCTATTGTTTTATAAGCACTTAGCAACCAACATTCGACATTTACCTTCGCTTCAATATGATCAGTATTATTATCTGTTACCATAATGCAACTATCGTCGGCGTGTACATCAATGCGTCTAGACACTAAAAGGCGCGGAAGGTCATTCATATAGAAGGTGTGGAGTAAAGGTCCGATTACTGAACCCTGCAGAACACCAGTAAGCAAGTGGCTCGTAGAAGACATGATGGTATTCATTAAGTTTCGTTTGTATTGACGATCTTTGTGATAATCCGAAAGTAGCTACAATTTCCTGCCACGAGAACCATAATGGTGCAAGTTATTAAAGCGAAGCTTTCTCTCTCAATTGACTCGTCCGTGACTGCCGAACACGCACTGCAGGAAAGCCAGCTTACACAAAGGGACTATCTGCGCACACAATATGGAACTATCTGCGCATCTGCGTACGCAATATAACAATGGCGCACGACATACGTATGCCAGAACACTACAGTTTACATTCGCAGTTGTACCGATAAGAACAATGGGAATTGCACCGGCACGCTTCCCCATCGAACTGTATATATCTCCATTGCACTACGCGCGACGTTTGCGATCGACTCTGGTTCGGCAATCAGGTGTCCTCGCTCTCGGGCATTCACTCAGACGATCAGCGCGGCGAGGCATTCGACATGATTAGCGAGTACCATCCGGATCTTAGCGATCCAACTAAGGTTTGAGTTTGCGGCACGTTCAAGGACATCTTGGTGTGCGGCAAGCTACCTGCCTTCAGCACCGCGAACGTTTCCGTGTGCCATCCAATGCCCGAAGGACAACCCAAGCTCAACGCCGTGGAGGAGCGACTGGTTGCTCCTCCACTGCCGTTCATGTGTATTCATGTGTGTGTGTGAATGAACCATCTGTCCCTTGATGCCGTCCTGACCACGACTGTGAGTCAGGCGCCAGATGCACATGAAAGGCAGTCTTGGTGCAACCAGTCGCTCCTCCACGGCGTTCAGCTTGGGTTGTCCTTCGGGCATAGGAGGCTACACGTAACCTTTCGCGGTACTTTTAAGGCAGGTAGTTTGCCGTTGACCTCGTTGGGAACTGGCCACGTTACGATGGTAGAGCTTCTGACCGTCTACCACAGCAATCGCAAGGCAATACTGTGCAAGTGTAGAGTCGTCCGTGAAAGTCTGAGTGTGCGCTTCTCACAGTCTGAGTGTGCGCATCACATATAACATCGCATCGGTTCGCTCAGAATTTCTTGGGTTCGTTGAGCGGTCATTGGCTTTGGACTTTGACTTCGATTCAGTTTGCATGGGAGAAAGTTTCGCGTTCAATCATCTTTCTGTAAGAAAGGGGTTTTGACTTTTTAGCAGTATACTGTGGTCTACAGGGTCAGATATGCTTTCTTGTGGTCGAAAAAGATAACTGCTACTAAGTTATCATCATTCAATACTATTGTTACGGGGAGTGGAACGGAAGACGCTGCAACAACAAGTGGGGTGGCGTTGTGGTCGGCGTTGTGGGGGGGGGAGTGCATATGGGCGTTGGGGCGTGAGGCGAGTGGTTGGGGGAAGTAGCACGCCCAGGTTGGCAAATTCTTGCCGGACGACGGCTTGGATTAGGGATACGGTTGCCAAGTTGTCTGGTGCAGGGGGCTTATAGGAAGCGGGGCCATGGCTTCCAGCTCTTGGCGAACAATCCTGGTGATGGTAGAATTCGAGCTTCGGCATGGCGTCGCAGGATCTTCGCACGAGGAAGTCGCAGCGGTGTTCGGGAGTCGGTTGAAGCGCTGAGTAATCCTCCTGCTTTTAGCTTGTTCAAAGCGCCTGACATTCAGTGATGATGGAGTCAACAGTGGCACAGTTCTTACACATGAGGATGTTGAAGGCATCGTCAGCTATGCCCTTCAACACATGGCTGACCTTGTCAACCTCTGTCATGTCTTTGTCAGACTTGCGGCACAGGGCTAGCACGTCCTGAATGTAGGCGACGTAGGACTCTGTAGACGATTGAAATCGCGATGCGAGTTCTTGCCTGGCTGCCATCTGTCGAGCAACTGACCGGCCGAACAAGTCGCGGAGCTTCTGCTTACACACGTCCCAACTTGTCAGTTCTTCCTCATGCGTCTCGTACCACGCACGCGCTGTACCCCGTAGGTAAAATATGATGTTTCCCAGCATAAGTTTCTCGTCCCACCTGTAATGCTTGCTGACGCGCTCGTATAAGACGAGCCATTCCTCGACATCAGTTTTATCGGTGCCGCAAAAAGTACCAGGATCGAGAAGGTGTGAAGGGATCACAGGGGACGGAGTTGGGGCCGACTGCGAAGACTGCGAGGACTGCGCGCCGTCTTCAGGCATCGTGGCTGGACAAAGGTGGCGGCCGCTACGGAGATCCAGAGCCGGGTTGTTGTAAGACCCGCAACCTCCACCAAAGATGTTACGGGGAGTATTTATTTAGATGTCGTCAATCAGTAACTGATCGAGATGACACTGCACAGAGCGCACAGAATCATGAATCAACAAGGCAGCTCAGACTCAGCCCCCCCAAAACAACGTTGTCGTATTCGTCCATTCGGTGCCATTTCAGCGGCTGTGCCGGAGTAGCATTTCCCTACCCGTGACACTATGTTTATTGTTCTAGTAAAGGTCATGACGGTGATGGATTTGGTCTAAATCCATGTTGCTGATGAAAGAGTATGTTATATCGCCCGATAAATTTATAAAAACAGTTGCCAAGGATTTTCTCGAATGTATTGTTAAGTTTCCTCGCAACTGAGAATTGTCCTGTAATTTGATGGGCGAGAGTGATCGCCTCTTTTATGTGTTGGAACAACCATTGCGATTCTGAAACAAAAGGGGTACATGGCTACTTCTCCAGAATGGTCCAATAGGCCACATAAAACTGGTCCGAGGGCGTCCAAATTTTGTTTAACTAGACTCAAATTTATTCCAACTAAACTTGCCTACTTTGTTCGTTGGCATTTTGAGCACGATAAATCTGAATTTCCTCAAAGTCGATGTCATACATTACAAAAGAAGTTGCGACAGAATCGGAGAGACTGAGTTTATGATTGGGCTCCTAATGTAGGAGCGATGCAAGTGAAGTGTTAAAGGGACATGAAAGGCAAACCATAAGGGGACGTGGACTGTTGAAATAGTGTTCCAGAAGCCTCGTAGTGCAGGTTTCATGCCAAGGAAGTGCTTAGTTAAAAAAAAAAAACACGTTGTTTGTGGTCCGCCCAGTGTTAGTGCAATTCAAACCGCCCGCCTCGGAGAACCGCCTTCTGACGTAGCCATGCCCGACCTTTTGTCGTTTTACTGCCCGACAGCCGGCGCTGTGGCGCAACGGAGCAAGGGGCTTTAGCGGAGCGCAGCCCGGCGAAAATTGCACTTGCGTGAATCTCAAGGGTAAAATCAGCAAGGGCCCAGCATGTCGTTCATCCGTATACATGCCATGGGGCGTCATCAGGCTCAAAATCAAACAGTAAATACAGGCCTACAACAAGGCTAGCAAAAGAGAAATAAGCGAACAAGGTCTAAAATAATTGACAGAAATAACCAAGAAGTAATGGCAATAAGTTTAGAATCGCTAAAACACTTCCGAAACATGCGGCTGACACCCGCCCCGCGCAAGAGAGGGCGCCACTACCTTGCCGAGCGAGTAATTGCTCCTCCCACCGGCGCTTCTCCGGCGCCTCGTCGCTACATCTGAAGGAGGAAACAACCTGACAGATCAGTTGCAGACGACACGCATCTCAACTACCGTAACAAGCAAGAAGTCGATAAAGCCCATCAAAATGTAGCGCGCATATCGCACACCGAGTTTGCAAATCTCCCTAACAAGGTTCTACTCGTGACGGCGAAGCCCTACATGCTTACCTCAAACACTGACGTCTTCGACGGTTTGGTAAACGAAGCAGTGGAAAATATACGAACGGGAATCGCTGGGTGCCCATGCTGCGCACTTCCTCAGGTTTCACAGCAGTGGAGCTGCATTTAGGGCGCAGGATTTAGAACTGCACCAATCGCTAGACAAGTTTTTTAAGTAGTGAAGCACCCGCTATACATTTTTTTTTGCACTAACAGAACTGAAATGCACTAGTTGCATGTCATTAAGGCAAAAGATTTTCGATGCCTCATCAAACGCTCAAATAGATAGTCGGCGTCGGCGTCAACACGAGTGATGCAAGAAATTATCATCGCGTCATGGTGGCACCATATGACGCGATCATGACGTCACATGATGACGTCATCAAGCGACATCGTTGCTTGGTCAAAGGTGGGCCGTTCACGGAGGCACTGCAAAATTAGCTGAGCAATTCCTCCGATCCTGGATGCAGTGCAAAACCAGGAAATGTGCAGAAAGCTTTCGGAGGCGTGCGGGGATCAGTGTATCGACTTTAAAGAAAAAGTCAGTTTCGCCGCAAGGGCGAAACAGTGAATGCGATAGAAGAAATTGGAATGTCACACGAAGAACAACAAACATCTCTATACTTGTAGCGTGCCGCTGACATAGGACGCTCGGCGAGAGTGCGCAGGTGTACACAGGACAAGCGTGGACTAACAACTGTCATAATTTTTACGTATTTGTGTTTGAGCAACGCGCCGCAAGTGTCGACAATGCAGAACCCGACGCTCTTAGATATTTCTTTTTCTTTTAAACTGCGGCGCGGGGAGTGGCCCCTCTGCGTCTCCTTCCACGCGGTGGCGTCTGACGCAAGGTGTGTCCGGCGTTCTTTTTTTTTTTTTTTTCACATCGCGAGTGGTTACAGAAAAAGGGCCACTTTTTCGTGCGCGTCTCACGGGCAGTTTTCAAATTGAAAGAAAATGTAGGCGCATTGCGTGATAGAAAACACGTTCAAGCTCCTCCGAGATCTAAATAGCTCGCCGTTATTACGCCGGAACATGCATGACGCGTAGTTGAGTTGTCTAACGCAGCGCGCTGCGGAGCAATGGGTCGCTGGTTCGAATCCCCGGTCCGGTGCTTCGGAATCTTTTTCTTCCGATTTAGTCCTGTTGTGCCTTTATTATATATATATATATACTTACATATACATATCCGGGAAATGACGGCGACGGCAAAAATCCGCCGAGAGTGTCCATATAATTGCTATCGCAATAAAAAAATATGACTTTCGCCTTCGAGTCCTCTTAGGCGAATGAACAACGTACCCTGTGATTTTTTCGTCTTGTTATGCGCAGAAATGTTTTCTTGGTGAGTAGTTTCAGTACTTGAGAGTAGTTGTGCTGAGCATAGGTCGACAAACTCACGCATGAGTCGACTCACTCAGACTTACTCAGACTCAGATCGAGTCGTGAGCCTGAGTCCGAGTGAGTCCGTCTGAGGAAAATTTTGGGGAGTCTCCCAGTCCGAGTGATTCCTCAGAGCAAAATGTATTTCTTGAGTGAGCCTGAGTGAGCTCCAATTTCTTTGCGGACCTATGGTGCTGAGGCCCTACTACGTCATCGGGCTAGTGTTCCAGCATGTCTCATTGGTGGCGCAAATCTTTTCCTACATTTGTGACATTTTTTTTTTCAAAAAGAGCCAAATGCAGAAACCGAAACTGAGCTAAATTTCACGGTAGCGTAAAGCGCGCTTTAGTATCTTTAACTTCTAAAACAGTTGGAATGAAAATGCGAGGTCTGCGTCATTAAACGAGCGCTGCGTCAGCAATCGTGTCCAAAACAACCAACATTGTTTAATTCGATATATTTGATTTGTGTCCTGGTTACATTGCTATCGCGTTTACGTCCCACAATTAGTTTTTCTAGGGCAAGTTGGCCCTTGCTGAAGGACATGATGCTGTAGGGCAAAACTCGAATATACAGAGTAAGTGGCCGACTTTCCTACTTCTTTTTACCTCTTAGTGTTTGCTTTCGAGCTTAGCGCTTCATTATCATGTCCCTCTTTCGCTCCAAGACGGTATATTTGAAATAAGACATATGAAATGTATATACGGGGAGCCCCGATCTATTCCTTGAAGAAGTTATCCGAAACCGCACGGCATAAAAGCGAGCTCGGAAAAAGAAGAGCTGGAGCACTTTTCAAGGCCTTCAATAAATGCCGAAAACAAGAAAACGCTGCCGACAGTCCAGGATAGTGCGCCTTTTGCAAGGAAGCAGCACTCGCTCTTCAAGTCTAGTCATCGCCATTATGCCCGTGCGACGAAGGACGGCACCGAACGAAGCACAAGAATGATGTTAATTTTATCGCAAAATATAGCTATACCGTACATTCGAATCGTTTTAGACTTCTTTTTTGCGAGCTAAGTTCAAGCCCAAATGAAATCTTTCAATGTATAAGAGCCAAATACTAATTTTACCCCTAAATACTGACGATAATGGGCTATATAGATTTCAGCCGCAATATAGACTTGAGGTATTTAGGGCACGGGAACACAATGGCATAAAATTGTTGGAGCAGGTCCCAACCATATTGTCAGTAGCAAAAAATTGCGTTTTTCTCAGTTTCAGTTAAACTGCACTTGGCTCTTTTTGAAAAAAAAAAAACACAAGAAAACGCCACATTTACTTTAATTTCTCGATTGCTAAAGCGCTGCTGTGCATGTACTGTGCGATGTCAGTGCACGTTAAAGAACACCAGATGGTCGAAATTTCCGGAGCCCTCCACTACGGCGTCTCTCATAATCATATCTTGGTTTTGGACGTAAAACCCCAGATATTATTATTAAGCATTCGCCTTTCAATATGACATAAAAAAGTTATTTGCCTTTTGTGATATCCGTTATCAAACGACCTGTGACGTAAGACCGTCGTGATAAGCGCTGTAAAAGCAGAAGCATTCATGAATAAAGATGCATTCGTTCCTGCCTGGCTCCAGCGTTCGTGTCTCTCCTTGGCCACGATAGAACACCTTTAGTGTCCCTTTAAACGATTCAACCGAGTTAGCGTCGGTGGCATCAAGCAGCACCTTTTGGCGTGAGAGTTGCCAGGGACGCCATTTATACTAGCCTGAAGGCCGCCCACAACGCTGCTTTTTAATTTTTTAAAACATTATTTTACATTTTGGCCTTCACACGAATAAAATCTTTCACCACCACCACTTCGCCAAACCTCTTTTGAGTTACCGTTCAACTGTTCTATTTGTCGTGAATATAATTATTTTAATCGCCCTCATCGCTGCCACAGATTTGGTACGCATTGTTTTAAATTGGCGTAAATAAAATTCATTAAGTTTATGCCGTTTCCATTTGTTATACACCAGTAATCCTCGCTCTTTATGACTTCCAAGATTTCTTTATTCGTCCAGGGGCATAATAATAATAATAATATCTGGAGTTTTACGTCCCAGAACCACGATACGATTATGAGAGACGCCGTAGTGGAGGGCTCCGGAAATTTGGACCATCTGGTGTTCATTAAATTGCACTGACATCGCACAGAACACGGGATTCTACCATTTCGCCTCCATCGAAATGCGACCGTCGCGGCCGTAATCGAACCCGCGACCTTCGGGTCAGCAGCCGAGCACCGTAGCCACTGTTCCACATCCAGGGGCATAATGGCCTTTCTCAAGAATGAACCGAAAGTTTTGTGGTACTACTGTCCATAGCGATTTTTAGAAGATAAATGAAGTGAGAAAACTCTGTAATTAATGTCATCGCGAAATATTTCTTTGAAACTAGTTCCAGGAATAATATTTGTTAGTCATGTAGTCTATTTTTTCACTAACCTTGACTCATCCCGTTTTTTTTATGTAATCAACAGAAACTAATGTCGGCAAATCATTGATAACAGGCTTCTCGTACACCCCAGCACAAACATCCTCCTCTGAATTTGTTAGCGCGTGACCGTTTGAGGTAGCAGGGGTAGCTGTTATTCGTGCTGATATGGTGACGTGGTTTCCGAAGTGATACCGATTTTCGCAAGTAGATGAAATCGTCAGTCGCTGAGCTACTGGTATCAGCGGTCATATCACCATCAGCAACAAATAAACATTCTTGTTAGTTCCCTAAACAGTATTTCAAGTGTGTCGAGAAACAAGAGACAACGAGCGTTTGAGGGACGATAAACTACGCCAACTGCAAGTGAACATTCTAACCTAACGAATAATGATTCAATGGCTCGTGTGCTGCGCGATAAAGAAGGAAGGAAAGATGGTAAATGAATGCTCATTTCTTATTAAAAGATGAACGCCACCTCCATCAAAATGAGTTTGTAGCTGCGATAGCACTGTTTGATCGGGTATAGCAATGCTTTTATTCGTTTTTAGCCAAGTTTCAGGGAAAGCGATGACGTCAAAGCGTTGTGGCTCTGCGATATAAATGTGGTAAGTGATTATAGTTTTTCCTTGTGCTACAAATGATACAATGAAATGTTGACATGCGTTTGCGAGGGCAGTTATGTTGCAATGAGTGAATTTTGCATATTAATGTCCGGAGAGAAAACAGATTTCGTGTCATTTATTTAAAGGGACAAAACTTAACCAGCACCATAATACTAGAAGGGTCGAGGTTAGGCTGGAAGCATTCTTGGTTTCTCGTGGAAGTGATAGCTTTAACAGGAATGCAGCCATTTGCAAACAAGCTGATGCCAATAGGGATGAGGGGTTGATCAATGCAATAACATGATATTTGCAGGTAATGGACAATGTACGGCCGGGGGGCACTCCCCACGAGAATTTGAAGAGCACCTGCAGAAAACAAAGCGAGCAGCCCCGCACATTAACAACCTGAAAACAGCCAGAACGCAGGGATCAACATATTTGACAAAACTAACTGAAGGCCTATGGGGAACGTGCACTGAGCCGGTGGCGCCGTGGTGCGGGAGTGAACGAAAGGAATTGACGTGTTTCGTGCAGCAGCCGACACATGAGCGCAGCCGTGTCAGGTGGTTAGCGGTGCTTCGTAATGTCGCGTATGAATCGCTGTGTCGTAAACTGTGCCGATAACTATAAGAACTAAGCACCTGGAACAAAGTTTTTCAGTTTTCCGCAGTGACTGTGCTTCAGAAACCGGCGGGAACACTGGATTAGGTTAAGTGATCCCGCGGTCACGTTTATGAAGTACGTCCTGTAGCTAGTTCGCTGTGAATTTATTCTCCACGCATGTTCACTGATATTGTTAACTTGCTGAAGGAACCGAGGGGCAGTCGGAAAAGTGATCTCGATTCTGTAGTCCACAATTCGTTGGCGAAAAGCAATCGACAGATCCAGCAATTCTCCCTCGTACGCTGCCGCTGTTCTTCCGCCGTATCGCAGTTCGTAAACAGTAACATTAAGGGAAAAGTCCCGCATGCCAGGCAAAATGCGTCGCCGACCGCGACAATTTCAGAATTTATTCCCCATGTACTACCATAGCCCTTTACAGCACTGTGCGCGCAAGCGAAGCCGGGCCACGCCGTTCTATTGCGCTACGTGAAAGCTGAGATATCGCGTGCAAAGCTGGCACGTGACAAATTTACTCAAGAACTCTTGCCTACAAACAGAGCTGAACTACTGCACAGAAAGCTTCGCGCAAATGCCACGCATTACTAAATGACGTGCAGTTCGGCGACCGTACGTATTACTTGCACGCATAGCAAGGGGTTGTCTAACACATGCGAGACACAAATGCCATCGTTTACTCAACAATAAGCAGGGAAAATGGCAAGAAATAATGTTTACAAACATCGATGGTGACGGTCTATGCTTCGAGCTTTACGCCGGCCGGCCGCACGAATCGCCCTTTCAAAACACTGTCGCGCGTCTGTGCTACGTCACATCGAAAATATGAGTGATTCCGTAAATTTATGTCCTTTCTCTTCGTTTTGGGCCCCAAATGAGTCATGCACTGTTAACTTTCTGAAAGTCTACCCGCTTTATCAAACCTGTCACCTTCGCGCACACGCACTTGCATACATCGCGGGCGTAGCTGACGGAGAGACGACGACTCGTAGCACGCCAGTTGACACTGAAGTGGCCGCAAGTCGCCACTCGCGGCGCTGGTGGCGCATAGGTGCAGTGCACTGCTGCGCCCCCCTGTAGGTGCTGCACGTTTCCCATATACATACTACAGTTGCAGTCGAACTTTATTGTAGAAAGTGCTATCTAAAATGATGAGCAAATCGGAAAATACTGCACAAATTTACTTGCCCCTTTCAAATGCTAGCGCCAGTGCATGAATGATTGTAATTGTACTTGTGGGGTGGGTGACAAACATTTTCTGAGGTCGCGTTGGAAATGGAAAATGTTTTTGTTATAGAAATAAGATAATGTAGTTACAAAAGAGTTGTTTAATGTGTTTGGAGAGCAGCGTCCTAATACAATGGTGCAGCATTGAGTAGCACACAGTTTGTCACTTCTGTCTCATGAAGTAGGAGCCACTCATATACAGGATTAAAGTTAAATATAATGTCCAATGGCGGTTTAGGCTGTTTCTTATTGATTCGCTGTAGTGGCTGAGAACCGCAGTTGGTATTTCATCGGCAACCATGCGACAAAATTTAGTTTGAGGTGAAGCATCCTTTTATTGAAGCTTGTGTAGGCCGTATGAAGTCTGTAGAAGGCTTTGAAAGACAAGAGCTGTGACAGTGCGATGATTTGGGTGAAAGAACGCTCTGAAAGCAGCAGTTAAACTGGTTTGCCATCAGAGTTCATTTCGTTAATACAGAAAAATTACCATAACCTCGTCAACTTTTTTTTTTTGCTGGAATTTTAGGCAACTACAGCTACATAGCTGGCTGCACTGTGGAGAGCGCTTCTACATATTAAATATCAGAGACCCGACCCTTGGGGGATATTCTGCGACTTACGGGCGGCACTTCAATCTGTCGCCCCGCGAGCACGAACTACCAGCTCTGGACGTCAGGTGCCTAGGTGCCTAGGCAATTATGCTTATGGCCGTCACCACTGCTTTGTACTGCAGTAGTTACAGACTCACTACGTTATAGGCGATGCTCATGCTGACTCTGCTGCCAGAGGCAGCACGCGACTCTACATCGGAGACAATTTTTTTTATATTTCGTTCTCAAAGAAAAGATGGTGGTAGTGGTGGTGGTGGTAGTAGTGGTGGTGCAGCAATAATAATAATATCCAGGGGTTTTACGTCTTAAAACCACGATATGATTATGAGAGACGCCGTTGTGGAGGGCTCCGGAAATTTCGACCATCTGGTGTTCTTTAACGTGCACTGAGATCGCACAGTACACGGGGTCTAGCATTTCGCCTCCATCGAAATGCGACCGCCACGTCCGGGATCAAAACCAGCTACCTTCCTCAGCAGCCGAGCACCATAACCACTGCTCCACCACGGCGGACTGGTGGTGCAGCAGGCGGGCTTAGCCTGGCATACATAGCGGCAGTTGTTCCCCCCTCAGCATTTCTTGACTAGTAGTGGTGTGTCGTCGGGTGTTAAGCAGCCCTGTGTCGCGCAGGAAGGCAATGAGGAACCGTTGAACTCTCCGCCTGATTACAGCGGGCCCTTTGGGAAAAACACATTGAAATGTTCGGTGCCTAAGACCACCCTTTTGCAGGTTACGCACCACCGCTTCTATATTTTTTGTCGGAGTGCTGATAAAACCAAATGAAATGCTCAATATCACTGATCTCACTGCAGAAAGGTACAAAGCATGGAAGCGTATCGCCCAGTCTTGAACGACCAAGCCATGGTGTATACGCGGAGTCGGCTCTGACAGCGTGCAAAAGTGTCGCTTCTTCTCGAGCAAGGCCGCGGGATCTCACAGGCTTGATATGGAGCCTTCAATCACTTTCAAGTCATTTCGGATGACATCCATGTAGTTCTGAAAAATCTTTGTAGCTGCTACTTTTGGCACACATGTCCGCGCTTCGATAGAGCATCCGCTTTCTTCTTTCGTTCGATTCCAATGTCGTATGGTATCCAGTGAAACTTTACGCTACAACACTCGTTCATCATATCTTTAGGCCATGCCAAAGATTGTCTTGCAAACTTTTCATGAGGAATAGGCCACGATGCAGTCGTTGTCGAGCTGACTTTGAGTCTGTCAGTACCACGACATGTCGTGCTGAACAGGTCCGTAATGTTCGCAATGCCGGGGTGATTGCTGCACGTTCTACCGTTGTAGACGTAAATACACGATCCAGGAGGCAAGAACATGACACGCCAAGGAAGGGTAGGCCGAATTCCGTTGCGCAGCTATCCGTTTGTGCACCTACTGATCCGTCTCTGTACACTTGTAGGAGGCATCGACAGGCGGCGCTCAAGTGGTCCCGCACAACGTTTGTACGTTTGGTGAACGTTTGGGCACGAGCCTACATGAAGCCTTGGGTTTTAGGGACAGCACTGGAAAGCTGAACACGCCCGCGATAGAAATAGAGAAGGTTCGATTATTGGTGGCAGAAAACCAGAGAGAAAGCTCAAAAAGTACATACTGGGAAAAATAAGGACATTCTGCCGTAAGAGGCAGAGAAGTGGGCTGTGAATTCGTGTTTTTTTTTCCTATATAATAAGACAAATTTAATCGAGGTAGACAAGAAATTGAGCCATATTAAAAAAAACGGGGGAGGCGTATTTTTATTATCTTGATTTTTTTTTGTCGAGCCTGGTGACACATGTCACCGCCCCGTTATAAGGGGGGACGCTCGTAGCATCCATCCATCCACCCATCCACAAGAAACTATGGTTCCGTAGCTGGAATAGTGCGTTGCGCCGGTAGCTTGCGTACACCAAAATGTGGCGACTCTGCTGTCGGTGCTCGCATGGAATCTGCTGTGATCTTCATGGTATGGTGCAAGCAACCAGTACGTGACACGACGCAATATAGACACATTTTGCAGGTTTCACATGCAGTGAGGATTAAGCAGCAGGTAAGATGAGACCTATATCCACACGATACATCATTTTGAGTACACAAACTGCTTCAAGTACGAAAATTAGACAGGTCACTCTTATGTGCTGAACATATAATGCTTGAGAAGACCTAAAGCACATACTGCATGATTGTTACCGCTACTGCTGAGAGCGACATATTCTGATGGCAGTACCGCATTTGCAGCGCTGCTAGAGCATAGAGCTGCGGCACGTAGTTGGCCCGTAGGAAAGTACCACCTGTGCGCTATGCAACACGCAAGCGTTGCTAGTGTTCTTAAGGACAACACACCTTAACGAAACACTCTGAACCACTACTTTGTATGCATGTGTATGTGTGGGACTGCACGCGATATTTGTGTGCCTATGTAATCACTGCATGTACCACAGTCATCACAAAACACTTGAAATATCAAGCCAGGCGACGAACCGGACTAAGTGCTCCGTAATTATTCTTAAAATATTTCTATCTATCTATCTATCTATCTATCTATCTATCTATCTATCTATCTATCTATCTATCTATCTATCTATCTATCTATCTATCTATCTATCTATCTATCTATCTATCTATCTATCTATCTATCTATCTATCTATCTATCTATCTATCTATCTATCTATCTATCTATCTATCTATCTATCTATCTATCTATCTATCTATCTATCTATCTATCTATCTATCTATCTATCTATCTATCTATCTATCTATCTATCTATCTATCTATCGTTCAGTTCAGTTCAGTTCAGTTCAGTTCAGTTCAGTTCAGTTCAGTTCAGTTCAGTTCAGTTCAGTTCAGTTCAGTTCAGTTCAGTTCAGTTCAGTTCAGTTCAGTTCAGTTCAGTTCAGTTCAGTTCAGTTCAGTTCAGTTCAGTCAAAAGTTCTGTAGATCCTCTGCACATGTAAGATGTGAAGGAGCACTCGTAAATGCCGAAGGCCCGTGTGCTTAGATTTAGGCACTAAAGGGAAAGAAAAAAATCTGTTTAGATTGATAAATTGTAGTGTTAAAAATCTAATGTCATTAATTTCACCATCATAGCTTTAATAAGAGAGGGGAAAATGAAGGTCAAAATCTCACTCTTAAACCTCGCGCCGACCTCTCCGCGCGTGACGTCACGAATTTCAAACAGTATTCTTCGTATTTTGGTGGCATTGGACAAAAGAAATTTCCTGAAACTTTGTATGTTAAGTCTCTGGCTCCCTCAAAGGACAATGTATCTAAATTTTACCCATTAGGAACGACGTAGGTCCTAGTAGACGCCCCCCAAAATCTATGACGTCATGGTGATCGGTGCGGGAACTTCAAGGTGATGTCGCCACCATCATTTTATTTTTGCACGTTTTCTCGCGGTAAGCGCGGGGAATTTGGAATTGTAAAAGAGTTACTTACTTAATGCGCGAAAAATCTGTTCTCTCTTTAATGTTCTTTAAAGAATCCCCCCCGAACCCCAGGTGGTCGAAATTTCCTGGAGCCCTCCAATCCAGCGTGCCTCATAATTATATGAGAACTCACAGACAATTATGCCAAGGTAAGTATTGGGGATGTTATTAGAAGTAATTGTGAGATGTCAGGCAAAAAAGAGTGTTCCACACTCACCGCAATGGCCAACAGGCGGCGCTGACTGACGTTCCCACGTTTAAGTACACATATATACCCTATAAAGTGGACGTGGGGATGACCGCCACCGTAGCTCAGTGGTAGACCATCGGACGCGTTATTCGAAGGTCGCAGGTTCGGCCCCTGCCGGTGGCAAGTTATCTTTTCGTCCACTTTTCTTTCTTCACATTTACATTACAATTACTTCTAATAACATCCCCTATACTTACCTTGGCATAATTGTCTGTTAGTTATCATTAATATTGTGCCTAGCAAAGAAAACGAGCCCTTTAATTCACGCTTCTTTCCTTCATAATTATATGGTAGTTTTGGCGCGAAAGAAACAAAACAAAAAAAAAACCAAATAATATTTAGGGTCACCCTTAACGAAAATCGTATGTTTTAACAGTCAACGTTCGGCCGTGGCATGGCCGAGACGCTAACTGGTAAATGCGATTTTCGTTAGTGTGCGCCTTCATTTGCTTAACAATGTATATACATATAACCCGGGGACATTCAGCAGTAACCCTGTGCCCGTGTGCAAGAAGACGGCAACGTTTTGTCCGTTCGCGATCGGTCGGTTTTTCCAGTTGAGTCAGCTTGCTTAACCGGCACTTTGCCAATTGCCAATGGGAAGTGTGAATGGGAGAACACGCTTGATGCATTGTGGTACGCTCGGTCATTGCGGAAGCACATGGTAGCGTACGGCTACGGAGTTCCAGGAATCTGAAGGGGACGACGAAGCAGTTGAACGAATTGCAACGAGCTTGTTCTCCTAGAAATACTTAGTATTGTGATTGGCAAAGCGACCGTGAAGCAAGCTGGCTCATGTGGAAAATCCTACCCAGCATGAAGCGCATGAACGCCAAAGTCTTCTCCCACACTGGTATAAAGCGGGTGCCGATGTGCTCTGGTATAATTTCGATTTGCAATAGGGTCATTACGCCAACTGTCCCAACCG
This sequence comes from Rhipicephalus appendiculatus, assembly GCA_030522465.1. Lineage (NCBI taxonomy): Eukaryota > Metazoa > Arthropoda > Arachnida > Ixodida > Ixodidae > Rhipicephalus > Rhipicephalus appendiculatus. The sequence continues at coordinate 149,969 of JALIZH010023250.1, read as the reverse complement.
TGGCGCTCGCCGAAAATGAATTACTATGAAAGAAATCTGAGAAAATTACTCACATGGACATTAGTTCTACAGTACTTTACCAAAATATTTTGAGCGGCAAAAATTTTTTGCACACGTGACCACCATTTGGAATTAACGAAATGGTGGAAAACCACGCACGAAAAAAAATTCCCTATAAATCGACCGTTTCGTGCATTCTTTCAACACTTGCTATTTTGCGTTATTCGAGCATCATGATTTTATTATAGGACAGTTCTTTATGGTAGATTTATATTTTTCACTCCTTAGTGCGTAGGCAAAAATTGAATAAATTGTAGCGTTTTCTGGAATTTTTCTACAAAAGTATATTGATAAAATGCATAAATTAATTTTATCGAACTCTCCATAAAGCGTTCTAAGTGGCATCTAAGCCAATCGCATTGTTATATTTTTACCTTTTTTTACTATCCCCTAAATATGTAGTATACAAAATAAGGTACTAACAAAAAGAAATTAAAGGCATGTACTACCACTACACTACCACTCGTTTTTATTCAGCAAGGTCAGTTGGTTTGTATTGCCCCCCATAGAAAAATAATGCAATGGTGGCACTAAACTTCAAAAAATTTTTATCCACTAAAACAAAAATTACTTTGATTAAACTTTCTGTGAAAAAAGTTGCTATGATTCTCAATCATGTGCGCTTTTCCGCAGATTTTTTCTTGGACCTCTTTAGGGGGCTACAGACATCTCTACACAGGCCGAAGTGGCGTTTTTGCCAACTTTAGAATTTTATTTTAGAGCCTATGTGCCGCACACAGGCAAAACAAAAATACTCCTTTCTCTATCTCTCTATTGCTCGCTTCCTCTTACTTTCTATCTCTTTCTCGCTCGGTCTATTTCTTTCCTCTCCCTTTCTTTGATTCTCTTTCTCACTTTCTAATTTTGTCGTTCTTCCCCTCTATTTCTCTCTTTTTCTCCATGCTATTCTCTCTCCCCTCCTCCTTACCCTTACTTCCCTTTCCCACCCTCTTGCTATTCTGTACTATACAAGGCAATGCTATGCTCTGCTAGCGTGCCTTGGATAGCCGAGTGGTTGCGACGCTCGCCTTCGCATCGTGGGGACGCGGTTTCGAATCCTGTCTCGCCAATAATTTAATAATAATATCTGGAGTTTAACGTCCCAAAACCACGACATGATTATGAGAGAAGCCGTAGTGGAGGGCTCCGGAAATTTCGACCCTCTGGTGTTCTTTAACGTGCACTGACATCGCACAGTACACGGGCCTCTACCATTTCGCCTCCACCGAAATGCGACCGCCGCGGCCGGGATCGAACCCGCGACCTTCGGGTCAGCAGCCGAGCACCCTAACCGCTATACCACCGCGGCGGACCACCAAGAATTTCTCTTTCTCTTTCATTCTATCTTTCTTTCTCCATATCCCTCTTTCGCACTCTAGTTCTCTCTCTATCTGTACTAGCTCTATCGCCCATCAGAGTTTTTGCATCCCACGCCGGACAACTCGGCGCCGGCGTTCTGAAAGCGAAGCAGAAGATGAAGACGACGAAGAGAGCGCGTGGTGGCCTAGCAACGCGCGAGAAGGTAGAGGCCGATCATGACGATGATAATTTTCTGGTGACTTCGCACGGCCTAGCGAACAGCTTAACAGCTCCGCTGTAAAGAAAAAAAAAGAAAAAAAAAGAAAAAAAAAAGAAGAAAGGCGAGCACACGAGGGACCACGGCACATGACCAGTATCTTTCGCGGTGGCGTCCAAATACTTATATCGTGTGTTCGCGGGCTCTATTCCTGCGAATGTAAGCGAGTCTTCATTACACTAAAGTGTGTACGACGTTCCACTGTGGTTCTCTTCCCTTGGTACGCATTATGTTAAGCTTTCTACGCATTATGTTATGTTAAGACCTATTTTGGGCTATAGTTGGTCGTTCGTATCAGAGGATGCATAGACTGACCTCAGGAGTTTTCATTCACTTGTTGCACTTGATTGCGCCGCACGCATAGCGCGACTTGCCCGATTATTCTTTTCAACCAGAGTCTGCCGCGGCGGTGTAGCGGTTACAGTGCTCGGCTGCTGACCCGAAAGGTTGCGGGTTCGATCCCGGCCGCGGCGGTCGCATTACGATGGAGGCGAAATGCTAGAAGCCCGTGTACTGTGCGATCTCAGCGCATGTTATAGAACACTAGATGGTCAAAATTCCCAGAGCCCTCCACTACGGCGTCTCTCATAATCATTTCGTGCTTTTGGGACGTAAAAGCTGTTATGAGATCACAACAAGAGCCGTTTTTGCGCTGTGGTTGTCCGCCGCTGCCGACGCCGCCGGTGTCCGTAACCAGTATCGCGCGAAATAAGAAAAAAATCACGCCATATCCACGAAGTGAATGATGATTGGGCGAAGCTCCAGAGGTAATCTGGTAAACCGTCATACCCCGTAAATTTTGCCCACTCGATCATCATACAAAGACCTGACACACAAATGCGGGGGTGTAGTGGGATTATACATACAGTATATACGCAATGTTTCATTATTTACGTATTGATAAAGTATATACACAATGTTTTATTATTAACATATGGGGTAGATGATGATTTTGTTCAAGAGCTCTACGGACCACAAGGGGTTTGTTTTGTTTTGTCGCCTACGAGAGCCTGGCTCATACCCACAAGGGGGATTGGCCACACTCCCCTGATTTGGTTTTCCTCATCAGCGTCATCGTCGTCGTTATCACGTGTAGTGGGTACATTCCACTATACTGGAACGCGCTTATTCTTCATGGTCATCAGGTGTCATCGTCATGTTTATCACGTTGAGTGGGTACATCCCACTAGTGGCTACCTACTACTACATACTACAAAGGAGGGACAGACCCACACCCTAAAGAGCTTCGCCCCTAAAAAACTGAATAAATAAAAAATGCCTGTGACAGAACGGACGGGAATCGAACCCGGGCCCTCTGCGTGGCAGCCCAGCACTCTAACACTGAGCCTACACCAGTGCTTGAAACTAGGTTGCAAACTGACCCTATGCAGGCTTCATGTCGGGTAAGGAATCTCGTTAACGTGTGTTGTAAAGCGTTTTAGAACAGTAAAGTAACAACCAGGCGTCACACAATGCGAATTGCGTAACGAGTGGGTCGTTCAATGCTCCAACCCATTACAAAAGCTCCAGGCATAATTCTTCATCGTCGTCAGCCACAGCATCAACCAAGTGCAAACAATGCGTTAGAAGTGTGTAGCGGGTACCGCGCTTTTCCGAAGAATGACGAATAATGGCATAGTGGACGCTTCCCCACTACACAAAAATTATGATGATTTATGGCGTAGTGAGTACCATGCAAGTGCGCTTGTAGTAGTTGCCAAGAGTGTTTAAAAAAGGCTCTAGAAAAGGCCGCTCTTCCAGCTTTCGCTCTGACTGTGCTGCGCATTACACGCAGGCCTGACCGATTTTTTTTTATTAATGTTTTTACAACCAGAATATCAGCTACACCGCTTTGCGTGTACCTTCCTGAGCCTTAATGTCACACCCCCAAGCGTTGATTCACTTCCGTCACACACCCAAGTCACACCCCCCAAGTGTCATTTCCGTCACGCAATGGACGCTACTATAAGAGCGGATGAATTTATCACAGAAAGACATACAGGAAGTAAACGTCGTCCTCGGCGCAGACCGAGAAATCAAACGTCTGACCTCGAGCACAACAGCGCGATGCGTTTATCCTTCAGACCACCGAAGCATGCGTGCTTGCTGTGCGCAAACGCCAGCTTTCTTTCAACGCCACGCTCCCGACAGGTAGAGCGCCCATATTTAGTATTGACGTAAGTGCTGCATCATGATACTTGCGCGCTATTTATTTTGCGTGTTGGCGCTAAGTCCCATGGTTAATCGCTGCTCGCCAAGTCACGAAGTATTTATTGCAAGTTACCTGCATGCATCGTTACCACAAACTGTGACGTCACCTCCGAATTGCGGAGTGTTGAAATGTTCCCCATAATTTTTATAACAGCGAAGCTGTTTAGCAAGTGGTTCCTTGTTCACCTCGTACCAAAAACCGTAATCATCGTAAACGGGTATTCGCCACAGAAATTGGATAAGTCCCCCTACTCACCACTGGTCTGCTAAAAAGGAAGAAGGCAACAGTTAGCCCGAAACAAATGGCTTTTCCCAATCAAAATTTATTACTTTGGACTTCTCACTAATTTGTTAGCAATCTATAATATAATCAACAATTCTATATACCATTTATGACCGGTTAATTATTTTCCTCCAACAAAATTCTAAATTACTCCCTCATTAACCGCCGGTTAATGGCCAATCCCCCGTAGTGGGTACGAGCCATATATATGGGAACAAACAAACAAACAAACAAATGGCTGCGAAGCGACGGCGGCGAGCCGAAGACCCCGAGTACGTACAACTAGATAACACAATAGGGAACGGGAAAGGCAACGGCTGACTGCGAGAAGACCCCGAAGCTATGGGAGGCTTACGCCAACATGCCCGTGCCGTGTCTGTGACTGTGGTTTAACTCGAACCTCTAAGAAAGTAAAAATGTGTTTTGTGTGTCCATGTGCTTCGAGTCGTCAACGAATTCGCCCTCGCGCTGCCAATTGCAAGCCTCCCGGTTAGCTCAATTGGTAGAGCGACCACCACGGAAAGGCGCTGGTCCCGGGTTCGATGCTCGGACCAGGACGAACTTTTCGCCAACTAAGACGCTTTCTTTCTGAGAAATCCGCATGGATTTCTATGTGGCTTCGTGCTACAAACTGATGGCTTGTCAATTTCTCTTTCTTAACCCTTCCGCCACCTTGCGAGATTCCTCATATCCGATTTGCAACTCGAACCTCTCTGCCCTAAGAATCAACGTAGAAACAACCTAGCATCACCTAGCTAAGGCCTAGCAACGACCTAGAAGCAACCTAGAAACAACCTGAATTACCTAGCCAAGGCACAAAAGCAACCAGATTATTCTTCAGAATCATCCAGTTGCGTTGCTTCAAGGCTTAAAATATAATATAATATAAAATATATAATATAAAATCTGACTATTTCTAGCGGAGCCTACTTTCCTCCGCAGTGGGACAATGGTTACGGCGCTTGGCTGCTCACCCAAAAGACGCGGTTTCGACCCCAGCAGCGGCGGGCGCATTTCGATTGAGGCGAAAACCGTTGGTGTTTCTCTCTCCTTGATGTTTGTCTGGTCACATAACAACGCTTTCAATGTGTACTTATCCAGTTGCAGTGTTTATTATGTGCTTGTCGATCTTTGCATGGCATTCACCAAATGCTATAGGTGCACGTTGGTCTTCTTCAGCTACCGCAAGAGTTAAATCATGATCATGGACGTTAGTAGTCGGCATGGAGACGTGCCACTAGGCGTCAACGTGGGTGCATCTAAAACCCCTTGGATCTAGGAAAGTAGCGACGGTAGCGACACGTTCTCCCCCCGCGCGGGCGTTTCCCCCTCGATCCTCCTCCCGCCATGCATCCCGCGCCGGTGGTGCGCGGGAGGAGGTGCGCGCTGCGCACGGCACGATTTTAAATGCGAAGCATTTCTTAGCGAACTTCGGCGACTTTGAGCGTATCTATCTATCTATCTATCTATCTATCTATCTATCTATCTATCTATCTATCTATCTATCTATCTATCTATCTATCTATCTATCTATCTATCTATCTATCTATCTATCTATCTATCTATCCAGCCGCCTACGACTTTCTGCTCTCCTGGCCGTATCGTTAATGGGATTTACACCAAATTTGGTATGGCATAACATGACTGTATAAAGAACAGAAATGGCTGGTCATATCATGAAAATCATGACTAACTTGTCATAGAAAAGTATGATTTATGCCACGCTCATAGCGCGCTCGCGGCAGCCGTTTCGTTAGCTTGATATACACCAAATTTGGTGAGTGACATGACTGTATGACGAACATAAATGACAGGTGGTAATATGGAAATCATGACTTGTCATGTGTGACATGACTTGCATGCCACGCTCATGGCGTGCTCGCGGCCTGATTTCGTTAGCTTGAGATACACCAAATTTTGTATTGATTGGCATGACTATGACGAACATAAATGACAAGTCGTAATATGGAAATCATGACTTGTCATGCGCGACATGACATGCCACGCTCATGGCGCGCTCGCTGGCCGTTTCGTTAGCTCTAGATACACCAAATTCGGTATTGAGTGACATGACTGTATAATGAACATACGTGGCAGGTGGTAACATGAAAATCTTGACATGCATGTCATCTACAATGCCATTTACATGCCGCTCAGGGTGAGCTTGCGTCCAGTTCGCTAGCTTGACATACACCAAAATTGGTATATCGCGACTTGACTGTATGGCGAACACAAATGAGAGGGCGTAACATGTAAAACATGACATGCAAATTATGTAAAGCATGATTTGCTCCTTCCTGGCTGCTTCGCATTACATCGATTCCCACAGTGCGTGGGATCTGGCGGCTTTTTCACGTCAGCTTGAAATGCAGAGGAGGAGGCGAGGAGGTCACGAGGAGTCCGCGAGTACAAGGAGTAGCGGTACTTTACCAAGATAAGGGGCGCTTTAGGTGCATCCAAGTCCAAACGGTGCTAATAACTGCCAAACACCAATTGTAATTGTGCAAACTCTCATGTATCAATGTACAATAAACAATCAACTACTTCTGTGCTGACACGTTTCATTATCATGTTATAACCAATTCCTATGGCGGAGGAATTAACCTCTACCATGTTTTTTTTTCTTTCCTTTTTTTTTCTTTTTTTTATCGTCAGGAGTCTAGGCCACTCAAGTTTGTGGTTAGGTAATCGACCTTGCCTCGCTGGGTAAGCTCGCTTAGTCCTTCTATTTTTCACGCTGTCAATATCTTTTGGAATGGAGTACCAACTAGCCCAAGCCTTCACGTTACTGGGCAATCGAATTAAAACGTTAACGCTAAGTTTGCAGAAAAATTAAAATTCTTTTATATCGCTTATACCGTTTTGGGGAGAACGCATGAGTTTGTGGACAGCAGCTGTTTGACGTCATGGCGGTAGGATTAAAATTTAATGCAAGCGAAGCACGACTGAGAACCACCTTTCCCCAGATGCGATGCGCAGCTTGCCGTGCACAGATAAGCCCGGTACACGTTACGGAAAGAGTTTCTATGTGGTAAAGTTCGCGCATCCGTACTATTCATCTGTACGGTAAACCGGCGCTGCTAAAAGATCTTTTCAACCGGAGATATGGCAAGAATGGTTCGGTGTGGTTGACGTTTACGCTGAGCGTCTGCATTTTCGCGGCTTTCGCAGCTTTCGTCCTCCGCGCTGGACCTGCCCGGCATGCTTTGCACGACGTCCGGTTTGCGCAACCTAATACGTCACGTATGTCACGCGAAGACAGTGCTTCTACGTTCGGTTGAACTTTTGCGCCTTTTTGCTTATATAGAACTGTTTTCGAAATTTCTCAGCTTTTCTTCTGCCATGCGCGTCTCAGCAACACCGAATCGCCTTTTCGTTCCACATGGTCGAAAAGTTGCCGGAGTTGGTCCTTTAGGCCAAGTGTTGGCCTGCTTCAATTCGAATTATTTCAATGAGTGTTTTCTACAGTACCGATAGCAGGCTTATTCCCTTCAGTCCTTGAGTATCATAACGTCTCCTTTCTCGTGAAGTAAAAACATTACGGCATCCTTCTCATTCGTTCGGTATGACAGCACACAGAAGCGTGCCTCCTATATTACAACGCAGATTGCGGGGAGGTTATGACAAGGGCCGCATGGAGCTTTCGCCTGCAAGTATACCGTTCCATTGTACCTGCGCGCAGTGGCTGGCATAAGCGCAAATGGCATACTATAGCACTGAGGAAAGGAAGAATGACACGCCACGCCATGTTATGGATATTAGGCTTCATATGCATACGCGGCCCATGTGCGCTCATGCTCTATTTGCCGTGCACCTTTACCTGCTCTCTCGTAGGTCAGCTCTCCATTTCACCTTCACAATGCTCCCGTATCCTCATATGCCTTCGTGCAACGTCGGCTGTTTCTAGGGCATGTTAATGTCGTCAGGGTCCGACCCTCCCTCGTTGTAAGCTTTGGGAAAGACGAATGACAGCTGACGGAGTACGCTCGAGCATCCAGCCTTTATTCGGATGCGCCCTTAATCGCTTGTGCTTAGCTACTCGCTGCTGCGAGCTGAGCCCGAACTTGCAGTGCGCATAGGTTTCAGAAGTACTTCTCGCGCGAGGCTCAACGAGTGTCGTTCACGGAACTCTTACCCACGTACGGAGGTCTTCAGTGTGGTTTTGCTACCAATTGTGTATTTCTACCAAGTGCGAAAGCGCTTGGAAAGTTAATCGCACCTTGCTCTTAGCAGGATGTTTTTTTAGACAGGCTGTTTTTTTCTTATATAGACGTATAACAGTCAGGCATCTGTGGTCGTCACATTTGGAACTGTACGTCGAGTCGGAAATACTTTCCTGCTGCTAAGATGAAAAAACCTCCTCGTGTGTCTTTATTGGAATTGTGGTAGAAAAAGAGGAGATGAACGCTCTAGCAGCTGTATCTGTTACCTCATTACCCCGAAAACCCTAATGGCCCAGTGTCCATATAACACGTTTCGGGTGATGGTCCGCATCTCTTGTGCAGTTGCACAGTATACTATCGGCTAAGAGTGAAATGTTCCCAGCTGCGTAGTTACGACACGCTCCCGCAAATGCGTAATGATGTACCTATCTCAAATCACTCTGCAGGTTGCAAATGCAATGGCGGCCTCCTCAGCCTGTGTTACATTGTGCGCCTTAAAGATTATACCTTGAAGGAACGGGAGCTACGCCTTACTTGCGCCCCTCCTCCTTTCTCTCCTCCTCATCACTCTCCACGTCACCCTCAACTCTCTTGCCCATGCCCCTGACTATACTACAAAGAAACCTCGGTGATACGATCACAGCTCATACGAATTTCGGGGTGATACGAATTTTTCTTTGGTCCCGGCTAAGGCCCATTGGCCTGCAGTGTAATGGAGTACGGTTGTTGCGAACCGATTTTCACCCCGCGACGTTTGATACGAACTTACGCTACCGCCCGCTACGAAGGGGTGTTGTCCGCGCTGTCGCGGAAGCCGCGGCGAGCACGTGCGAGCGCGGGAACGCAAGCACGGCCATGCGCGCCGCACCGCCAAAACGTCAGAATCACCATGTAAAAAGCCGGCAGATCCCACGCACTGTGGGAAATCGATGTAATGCGAAGCAGCCAGGAAGGAGCAAATCCTGCTTTACATAATTTGCGTGTCATGTTTGACATGTTAGGACCTGTCATTTATGTTCGTCATACAGTCACGTCGCGCAATACCAATTTTGGTGTATATCAAGCTAGCGAACTGGACGCAAGCGCACCATGAGCGTGGCATGAAAACGGGGTTGTAGATGACACGCATGCCAAGATTTTCATGTTACCACCTGCCACTTATGTTCGTCATACAGTCACGTCACTCAATACCAAATTTGGTATGTCTCAAGCTAACGAAACGACCGCGAGCGCGCCATGAGCGTGGAATGCAAGTCATGTCGTTCATGACATGTCCATGATTTCCATATTACCACATGTCCATTTATGTTCGTCATACAGTCACGTCATCATCATCATCATCATCATCATCAGCCTGTTTACGCCCATTGCAGGGCAAAGGCCTCTCCCATGTTTCGCCAATCAACCCGGTCCTGTGCTTTCTGCTGCCACGTTATACCTGCAAACTTCTTAATCTCATCTACCCACCTAATTTTCTGTCTCCCCCCTCACGCGTTTGCCATCTCTTGGAATCCAGTCAGTTACCCTTAATGACCAGCGGTTATCCTGCCGACGTGCTACGTGCCCGGCCCATATCCATTTCTTCTTGATTTCAACTATGATATCCTTAACCCCCCGTTTGTTCCCTGACCCACGCTGCTCTCTTGCTGTCTCTTAAGGTTACACCTATCACTTTCCTTTCCATCGCTCGCTGCGTCGTCCTCAGTTTAAGTTGAACCCTCTTTGTAAGACTCAATCCCAAATTTGGTGTATATCAAGCTAACAAAACGGCCGCGAGCGCGCCATGAGCGTGGCATGGAAGTCATGTCGCACATGACATGTCATGATTTCCATATTACCACTTGTCATTTATGTTCGTCATACAGTCACGTCACTCAATGCCAAGTTTGGTGTATAACAAGCTAACGAAACGGCCGCGAGCGCGCCATGAGCGTGGCATGCAAGTCATGTCGCACATGACAAATCATTATTTGCATATTGCCACCTGTCATTTAAGTTCGTCATACAGTCACGTCACTCAATCCCAAATTTGGTGTATATCAAGCTAATGAAACGGCCGCGAGCGCGCCATGAGCGTGGCATGTAAATCATACTTTTCATGACAAGTCAGTCATGATTTTCATCATATGACCATCCATTTACGTTCCTCATAGTCATGTTATGCCATACCAAATTTGGTATAAATCCCATTAACGATACGGCCGGGAGAGCACAAAGTCGTAGGCGGCTAGATAGATAGATAGCTAGATAGATACGCCCAAAGTCGCCGAAGTTCGCTAAGAAATGCTTCGCATTTAAAACCCGTAAACACGGGGTGTCGGTAGAGCCGACGTTTCAACAAGCTCACTTGTCTTCTTCAATGCTGCAACTGCTTTCCATAGCGCGCGTGTGTGTATTCTTGGTACCCTCTCCTCCAAAACGAAACAACAGAGCAGGAAAGGGCAACTGCGAAAGCGGGGGGTGGGGGGTGGTGGAGTGCGTCATGTGACGTCATAATGACGTCACTGATGACATTATTACATGACATAGTGTCTTGGTCAACGGTGGGCCGATCACGGAGGCCGTGCAAAACCACTTTAGGTGCAGAAATATTTCGGAAGGGGGGCGGGGAAGGATCGATTCATGCACTGGGAAGAAGAGGAAGATGTCTGGCGCTTTCGAGTCGTCTCAGGCGAATGCATGAGAGACCAGGTGAGTTTTTAACTTGGGCTCAGTTATTTATATGGAAAAGTTGTAGGGCGTCACAAGGTATAGCTTAGTCGTTTCTCAGAAATTCAAGAACATCTCTCGTAATTTGAGATATTTATCATTGATACCGAAACGTACTTCGCCCGGTGCACGGGAAAGGCGGCCTCTGTGTTACGCCCGACCAGAACTTCCCGTGGCGAAGTAGTGACGAACTTAGAATGAAGGCGAGTCGCGGCCGTATTTTGACTGTAAAAACGGCACAAGTGAGCGAGAACACAAGTGAGCGAGAACACAAGTGAGCGAGAACACAAGTGAGCGAGAACACAAGTGAGCGAGAACACAAGTGAGCCGCTTATTGTTTGCTTGTGTAGTTTAGTGCTTATCAGTTTCAATCGTGCTGTGTGCAAGAAAATCGCAATTTTCGCCTTTTCTTTCCCTTTAAGACGTAAAGCTTGGGGTGGCCACTGCGGGGTTCCTTCTTTCAGACAGGCGAAATACAGTGGAAACTCTGTTTAACGAAGAGATAGCGACTGTCGAATTATTTGTTAAATCGGGACTGTCGTAAAATCGAGAAAGGGATTTTTAGGTCCTTCGAAATTTAAAATTATAATGTAGCGGCACTCATTGTAATTGACAACCCGTGCCTGCATGTATGAAGGCGGCCCGAGGGCGGCCGAGACATAAGGGACACCATGTCCGGGCGATACAGGCCATGTTTACATGGTCACGTGGAGTTATAACCGCCTACCAATATGCCATGACATGGAGAACAAATGCAGTGACCGTGTGGGCAGTCAGAAAGAGAAAGATGGGAGGCGATGACCAACTCTATCCGTCGCACAAACGATGAAATAACCAAAGCAACCACAGCCGCCTCTAGCCCGATCCGGTACGCAAGAACGCCACTGGCGGCCGAGTCCATTGTTCGTGCATTGGCGGGACGTGCAGCCTCGTCAAAGCAACGCTGGGGCCGTAACTATGGCTCGTAGATGTTTTAACACGATAGCGTTAGAGCGCCCGCTCGAACCCGTCTCGGTCAAAATTAGAAGAAAATCACCGCTTTGTCACTGAATTATTTTGGGGAAAAAATTCGTTAAACCGGGTTTAGTGGCCAAATTACTTCGTTAAATCGGGTTGATGACAATACTGAACCCTATGAGTATTTGCCGGTGAATGGAAATTTTTTCGTTAGATCGGGAATTTCGTAAAATCGGGTTTAATTTGATCGAGCTTTAACTCTAGTGTTTTGCGCCTATCTATGATTTATATACAAAAAAAAAAAGAAGATAAGCAGCGTACGTCACGCGAAATAAAAAAAAATAAGCTATCCAGTTGTGTATTTCAGGCGACTGCAAGGCACCTTCATTCAGTGTTCGTCAGTTCTTCGTCACGGAAAGTTGGGGTCGCATGAAACACAGGTGCAACTTTTCCTGCACGCCCGGTACGCTCGGTGTCGGATGTATCGGGCCATTGAACCAATCCCTAATATCTCAAATTACTTGCGATTTTTCTGGATTCCACCCCCCCCCCCCCCCCCAACCCATGAAAAAAAAAAAAGAGCATGTTCTATGTTGTGGCACCCTGCAACTTTTCTACATAAACAAGTGCCATCAAGCTTTTAAAAAGTTCAGAAGTTTTTCTTAATCCTTTCTTGTAATGTAAACCTTTAGCAGTTGCAAAACATTTCTGCCCAGGCGTAGATCTCGTCTGTGACGACGACAGGTAGTCTGACTGCCACGGCGTTTTTATTAAAACATCGGTGTGCTAAATCGGTGCGCTAAATCGGTGTGCACCGTGCAAAACCCAATAAAAGAAATATCGGCCCAATATATTTAACTAGATTTGCGCTTTTCCTCACTTCGCGTGTGAAGTTCGTTTCCATGCAAAAATGACGTTAACATAGTCGGATAACGCCAGCTACCTAGAGTGAACAATAATCTTTTGTTGCCTACTGTACTAAATATGGAGACATCACTTGCCTTGCCAAACATTATTTCTTCTTGTATTCCATATTTCCAGATGGCTGTGAGATTTTTCGTAGAATAACACATAGCTCTGACGCTTTCCTTCTACAGGCTGGCCTAAACAACGAGTTGAACGGTTTACTTCAAGCTGTGCCCCATGCTTGACGTCCCGAAAACCACCATCACCCCACCATCATCTTCCTCTACCTCTCCATTTACTTGCTGGCCATCCCGTTCTGATACCGTTGCTACACTTTCCACCCCTTCACCGCTAACGATTGAAGTAGCTGGTCCAGAAAGCGTAGTGGGCAAATCCCGTGGTACATAAAGTTTCAAGTCAGTGACGTGAGCAGGAAAGTAGGCGGTTTCTGCGTTTGTCCCCCGTTTCAGCAGTAGCGCTGAGGCAAAAGGCCACTTGCCCTGACTGTTTCTCGACCCGGTATGGACCCACAAAAAATCGCGGCAAAAACATTTGACAACGCTTTGGCACACATTGTGTTCGTCTAACTAACACGAGGTCCCCTACGAAAAACGACGTAGTTTGGCGCTGCTTGTCCAGTGGAGCTTGAGCGGCTTGGCTGTGTAGAATAGATTGGTTTACTCGGTGACGCGCTTGCTGAAGGAGACGAGCAGTGTCCAGCTTCTATCCCATCGGGCTTCGCATCAGACGAATTAAAGCCAAAAAGTAACTCTTGGGGAAGCTTTGGTATTCTCCAAACTTTAAACTTCATATACAAGCTCGAAGGGCACTTCTCGAGTAGTTTTTTGCCGTGACGTGTTCCGAGCGAACGCAGCAGACGCAACCGATGTCATCGCCGTCGTTGTGCTCTGGGCTTGCGTAGGAAGAAATAATGTCGGTCAGCATCCTGTTGGTGCGCTCGACCCATACATTATTTGGAGGTGTTCTGGTGAAGGAGCAGCGTGGCTGATTCCGTACTGGTGCAGTAATCTGTCAAAGGCTTGAGACATGAATGGCGTGCCGTGGTCTGTGATCAACATTCATGGTGTGCCATGGCGCAACACAATGCGTTCGGCCACAAAAGAAATGACTTGAGGCGCAGATAATACAGAGATCGCTTGACCCTCGGTCCACTTGGTCGCATAATCGATTGTGACTACAAGAAACTTATTGCCACGCCGGATGCGTGGTAGTGGCCCCAGATGATCAATACCAATGACCTCAAAAGGGCCTCCGGTGGCGGTATGTGTTGCAGAGGTCCCTGTATAGAATGAGGCGGCGCTTTCCTGAACTGGCATATGTAGCAGGAGGACACATACCGACGCGCGTCCGCTGCCCTGCCTCCTTCACCAGTATCTTTGACGGAGCATAGCCAGCGTTTTCGTTTGACCAAGGTGACCTGCCACGAACGCGTCGTGGCACGTAAAAAGCACGGATTGTCGCATGCTTTGCGGCATGACAGGAAGCTAGGAAGTGCTTCTCGCAGCCCGGTGACCAAAGAATGCCGCCACGCAGAGTGTAAGCACCCTTTAACTTGTTAGACGATGGGTGCTGGTGGGCAGTGCACCAGAGAGTCGGCGAGTAATATCTTCAACATTCTTGTCTGCACGTTGAGGTGCACGAATATGAAGAATTGCGAGAGCTGGCGCTGGAGAGTTCAGAGGTGCGGCATTCCGAGAGAGGTAGCCCGCGTCTTCATGCTGAGACCCACTGCGATGAATGATTTTAAGAGTAAACATGCAGTTTGAGGGCCCAGCGTGGAAATTTCTCTTTACTTAAGGTAGAGTGACCTAGAATAGGGGGAGCGCCGTGCTAATAGATGGGAGGAGCGAAGGGTCTTTCGCGGTGAACTTCCCGCGCCGCGGTGCTGCCGTGCCGGAGCTGTGGGCTTTCTCCGCGGTGGAAGCCGCGTCAAAGCGGCGAGCGTCTGCTACGCACCTGATTTTATGGCCGTTATTAGCCAATGTTGCGGTAATATGGACAATATTTAATACTGCGTCACTGCAACATAATACTGTATTGAGTCAACACGCAGAGAACACGTTTGTGGGTTGTGAAACGGGGATTTTGTATGTTTCCTTTCAGCTGCTTTGTCACCGCAATCGCCCGCACTTACGCGCCCGTTTGAGGAACGCATTCTGCGCGCACCCATCGTGAGCGAAGGTGCTTAATTTAGTTTCGTGTGGAATGACGAACATAAACGTGCTGCAGAAGAGAATAATCTGGAGATCACAAAGATAACCATGAGAACGTAGCAGATATATGCACATAATAAATGGCTATCTCATGCTAACGCGTTTGCACACTTCATATCCTTTTTTTTTATTTCGTGTATTCGATTTGTTTTACATGGCTGCCTCCCGCGCTTTGCTGTTTCAAGCCTTTTCATGCGAAGCGGAATGTGCACGTCGGCGTGGCCGCGGTACCAAAAGTAAAAAATAACTCGCGTAACTCTCGCGTCTCGTTCACTTGGTAAGGTCATGGCATCACTAACTTAATAATAATATCTGGGGTTTAACGTCCCAAAACCAAGATATGATTATGAGAGACGCCGTAGTGGAGGGCTCCGGAAATTTCGACCATCTGGTGTTCTTTAACGTGCACTGACATCGCACAGTACACGGGCCTCTACCATTTCGCCTCCATCGAAATGCGACCGCCGCGGCCGGGATCGAACCCGCGACCTTCGGGTCAGCAGCCGAGCACCCTAACCGCTATACCACCGCGGCGGACTGGCATCACTAACTTGACATGCTTGTGATTTGAGTAACAACTAATGGTAATGATATGGCGTGTCACGCGCAAACCCACTTTCTCCGGCCAGAAATAATTCTGACGATGCGTGGTCTGATGATTTGTCTCCGTCAGGGAATGAAAACATGGTGATCAGCAATATCTCAAGATGTAGGACTTACCTATACATTCTGAAGAATTGACCGCATAGGTAAAATACATGAAAAAAAATTAAATAAAACTCACAAGGTCCCTTATGCATTCGCCTAAGACGACTCGACGGCGAAAGCCGTGGTCTTCTTTTAACACGAAAGTGTTTTATGCCGGGGTTTACCAAGACTTCACTGACGTATTTCCGTCACGGATGTGACGTTGTTAAAAGGTACATGAAACAATACAAGGAAAGAAACCAGAAGAAAAAGTTACGCGAAATTGGAAGACCCGGGAATCGAACCCGTGACCTCTCGATCCGCGGTGATAGAAATAGGGCGTTTAACCGACTGAGCCATCGGCGCATTTGCAAAGCGCGCTTTAGACGCGCCTTATATATCTCACACTCCTTCGCTCTGTACCGGCGCTCTTCGTTTGTCGGGGCGGTGCCGCCGCCTAAGCGCGGAGAAGAGAAGTACTGCATTATGACACCAACTAACACCGACAGAGAACGCTGCGGTAGCCTCAGCACTACGACGCCTCCATGCCAGCATTCGAACGGACGCTGGCATCAGAGCGGCCTACCAACGCCGCCTAGGTGGCGTTGGCCCTACTTGAAACAAAGTGTAGCGTTGCCTCCGCAATCAGCTCCGACAAGGTTTCTGGAGCTAATTTCGCAGGCCACAAACGGAAGCTCTATTTGCGACGAGCTCTACGCGCTGATTTGACTCGGTGACGAAGCAGCTACGTGCTTTGTCTTTCGCGTCGTGTTGGTGGGAGTTACGTGCTTCGTCTTTCGCGTTGTGCTAGCGTGTGCAGCGTAGTGCAGCTTCCGTATGCAACAATGGTGTATCTCCGCCGTCTACTCATACGAGTGCGATGGTACCGACTACGAGAACTGCTGCATTAAGCGCCGCCGAAAGACAACGGCGTCGACGGGCGAATGTCGCGCAAGTCAGTTCGGTAGGCGTTGGTTTGGTGCAGCGACGGACACGCCAGGGGGGGAGCGGGAGGCCTTCGCGCGTTCACGGCTCAAGCTGAGAACTCTGTCTTTCGCGTTTGTGAAGTTGAGCGCATCGCGACCCAACTGGCTGCCGTACAGACGCCGATGCAGGACCGAAGTGATCGTGTCTTCACCGAAGCGATCTATCAGCAGGACGCTGCTCGCCGACACGACGCAGCATGCCAAGCACATCCACAGGATGGTCACCAACCCGCAAATCACGCTCCTTCGCTGCAACGAACCGTCAGTTGAAAAACGATTGAGTGAAAACCCGTTCGGTTTCGCTTCCACGGTTTGCGAACGCCTGTGGTTAAAGTGTGATTTGCGCGATGCTCCGGTGCGTGCCATTTAGTGTCTCCGGAAAGTGTATCCCAGTCGTGAGTCGTTGGTTGTCGTGGTGGAGATGTGCCATCAGTTGTAAACATGGGTGCATCAACATCTAAGGGTGCTGTAGCCACTGAACACCATTAGACAATAATAAATATCACTGTGCAATGAACATTGAACTACTTCTGTGAAGACATGTTTCACTTTCGTGTGTTATACCGATTCCTATATCAGAGGGATCAACCACATTTTTTTCTTCATTCGATGCCTTAGTCCTCCCCCGGCCCCTCTCCGAAAGCTTTCCGCACCTAATGTCGTTTCGCTTTGCCCCCAGGATCGAAGGCATTGCAAGCTTTCTGTACGTCACCTGGTTTACATGGCCTCCGTGATCGGCGTACGGATCATGGAGGCAAATGCAAAGTGACCATGTCAGGTGATGACGTCATCACTTGATATCACGATGAACGATATCATGATGCCGTCACAAACTTTATCGATATGTGGCGTCATGATGACGTCATCACGTGATAATTTTTTGCATCACTCGTGTTGACGATGCGGGACGCGAACGGTTAACTTCCGTTTATGATGAGGCACCTAGGGCTTTCGCCTTAAAAAAAAAACAAGACAAACCAAAGTAAATGAATCGATAACAGTGCACCATCGTGTACGCCTCACTGCATGTTACCAGCGATCGCCCGAAAACAAACGTGACTCTCAGCTAACAATAGCTGATTACACACATCTGTGGTACGTACACAAGAGCCTTGATTTCCCTATCAGGTCATCTCTTTATATTTACAAAGGGATGACCAGACACGCTGTGTCAATTGCAGCCCAACATCACAGGAGCCATCAGGTTGCGTACTACTAGAAACGGCAGTTCCAAACGCTTAAAGGAGTGGTGCCATTAAATTTTGAGGCTATAACAAGCCTGTTGTGGGTTTCCTCTGTGTGCAAGGACACTCCACATAAAGGGTCGGACACAGCAAAAGTTTAGAATATATTTTAATTCACTTCCAAAGTGCACCTAAATGCTCATTTTCCTGATCGAGACCCATCGCTAGAGCGCCAACACTGACGTAGAACCATAGGCGTGCGCACGAGGGGGGGCAGAGGGGGGCGTCCGCCCCCCCCCCCCCCTAGTCACCTGAGAGAGGGGGGGCGCAAATTCTGCCCCATACATTGACTTAATAGGAAGGGGGGGCGCTGCGATGAACCTTCGCCCCTCCCTGCCCCCCCCCCTGAAGGGGAACCCTGCGCATGCCTATGCGTATAACTATAGGAGGGGGCTGCGAAAGTTGTAGTGACGTCACACCAGATCTGTAGTGATGTGAGTGACCTCCGGACCTGTGTGAGAGAGCGGACGATACTCAGCACGACGTGCGTCACAGCCTTGGTTGGTCACGCGACCAAGCCTACTACACTGCTACGTCACTACCCAACTTGGCACCCAGAAACCGAAACCGACAGTTGCCAACATAAAAAAGGCGATATTAAATTATTTAGCGAGAACACGTGAATCTTGGTGCGTGTTATCACGCTTCCTAGAGCTATAAGAAACGCTTGCAATGAAGAACGCGCAAGCCACAAATTTGGTGGCACCACCCCTTTAAACTGTTCTACAGGTCTCGCCGAGCGCTTGGACAAGAGTTGCATCGGCCAGAAGCGGTCCTAAAACGCCGCGGCTGCTCTGGCGATCTAGAAGTGTGCCAGGGGGGAAAGTGTGCTTGGTGGGATCCCGCCGCTGCCGCCAAATGCAACGGGACGTGCGAAGTAATAGGTTTAACGGTTTACTTCAAGCTGTGCCCCATGCTTGACGCCCGAACCTCGCCATCATCCCGACGTCGTCGTCTTCTACGTTTACTTCATTCCGGTGTTATACCGTTGCGGCAATATATATATATATATATATATATATATATATATATATATATATATATATATATATATATATATATATATATATATATATATATATATATATATATATAATTGTTACGGCGAACTACACATTGCAGGATGAAAACGTGCGTCCGTGCAAGTTATGTAGTGGTATAACTGCGGTCTGGCTGCCTTATTGTGGCCGTAAAACTTCTAAGGAATACTTAGTGCAAGGTTCTGAGACCATTCACACCATCGGCAGTGCACTGTAATCATTTCCCAGGCGTTTCCTCTTCTGAACGATCCTTGATCCTGTTCAGCTGAAGATCTCGAGGGGCACAAATGTCCATTCAAAGATAACGATTCTCACGGCTCCAGAGAGATGACGAGCGCCTCTCAGAGAGCTGCAAGCTGTGAAAACAGCCGATGGAATGTGCTTACACCACGTGATCGCCCTGATAATCGAACCTGGGGTGCTTATATGCTCTCCTTATCAGCATGAAAAACCTAAGCTTGGAGCAAGGGGTATTGCGCGTTGTGGGAGGTCCGTACTTGCGCATATATGTATTCCAGGAACTCGCGGAACTGGTACATGCGTTATAGGTGTTTTGAGACGCCGATAAGGGCTCAGTGCCCTCTAGTTGCAGTGGAGGATCTAGACACCGTGCGCGAATGGATCATTCTCGGAAACACTTCAGGCACAAGCAATTGGGTGATAATGGGCCGCTGCAGTTCGGCGAATCGGGGTCACTTACACCGTTTTCAATCTCTCCGTTAAATTTAACACACGTGTAATTGTGTAAGCGCTCCCCAAAAACGTCAGGCTTCTTCTGTTATAAAAAAGGAAAACATCCATGAATTGAAATTAGGGTGTATGGCCGTAAGTGAGGACAGCCAAGGCTTTTCTCTAGCCAACACCCAATTCTCGGAAATTGTACGAGCCGTAGGCGTCACTGTAGTCCGGTTAGATCCCGCATTGTGGGAATCGGATTTCATGCTAAGCTTTCAGGGAGTAGCTGCTGATGCCGTCCTTTCAGCCAAGTCTCACGAGGTAGATTGACGTTTTCGTGTAATTTGAGTGTGCATATAATAGACCTACCAGGCACGTTGATTACATTGGCGTCTAAAGGGTAGCTCATTGTCTCACGTAATGCAGGCTACTGGCGTTACAGCAGAGACGTCACTTTTATCGAAACAAAGTGCACACTGCGTTCATCAGCGTACTCCGCAGGAGTACACGTGTAAGAGTTTGCGTGCTACATTAAAAACGCCAACTATAACAAAGTGTGCGTCTTTTGTTTAAGCCACGCAAAGTGTTTTATAAAGATTTTAATGTCTATTGTCGTTGTTTTGAGTTGGCAAAGACTGTGAACCACTTGTGGCGCGTACCCGCTTACCATGGGCTCTGGTATGCAGGTATGCGCCACACGTGACTGCTGGAAATAGTTTTATGATCGTAAACGACATGCATGTCGTCTTATTAATGTTGTGACCTGGCAATAGAGTTCTTCATACACTCATACCCTCGAACGCCAATTTTGGTATATACCAAGTTAAAGAGGTGGCCACACGAGAGCACCCATACGTAGGCGACCAGGTAGAAAAAATCGGGGGGACCCTTAAGCTTCGCCTTTAAGAGTTAGCGATATCCTGTCCCGAGTGCATACTTCAACCACTTAGTGCATACTTGGTATGCAGCCACTACGTGGTGTTAAGGGAATAAGCGCAGTAAGGGTTTGTAATGGGTGGCCGGCTTTAAACTACGAAGTCGTTATGATAGTCACATGTTCTGACGCCCGATGGCGCTTGTATGTACGCTTGTACCACGCAATATTACTGGGATAATACATTTTATGTTGCGACGCCTATATAAAGGACGCTTGCGTATGCGAAGCATGAAAGTTATTTTCACTGCATTTCCAAGCAGAGGAAGTTATTATCACTGTATTTCCAAGCAGAGGTGTGACTGTGTGGTAGAACACCTGCTAGCAGAGGTGTGACTGTGTGGTAGAACACCTGCTTGCCACGCAGACGGCCTGGGTTCGATCCTCACTCGGAGCCGGGAATTTTTATTATTTATTTTATTTCCATCTTTCTCGATTTTTCGATCACGGACAAGATGATTTTTCGCTCACAACCAACGACGCCGACGCCGACACCGACACCGACGCCGGAATTACTGCGAAACGAGCTCTTCAATGCTATCGCTTAATAGATAACAACGTTGAAAGTGCCTTCTGATTCGCAAAGGAATGCTTCGCATTAAAAAAAAAAAAAGCGTACCTTGCATTGGAGGAGCAATGCTAAAGCGACAGCAGACCTGACGGGCACCTATGTAGTCCTGGCTTTTGCTGATTTGCTAAGTCTTGCAAATGTTCTCTTTCTTTCTTCCTGTATTTGCTTTCTTCTTCTCTCTCCTCACTGTTTTTTCTATGTCTTTCTTCTCTGTTTATTTCCATTCGTTTATTTTTTTCTCTCTCTCTCTCTCTCGATTTCTTCCTCTTTGTTTTTGTCCTTTTCTCTCTGATACTCTCTCACTCTCACTCTATTTTTTCTTCGATTCTCTTTCTTTCTTTCTCTCTCTCTTTCTTTCTCTTTCTGCATTTCTTTTTCTTTATTTATCTTTCTCATTCTTTATATGCTATGCTTTACTCTCTCTCTCTCTCTCTCGTTGCCCTCCACCTTTCTCCCCTTCTTACCCTCACTACCCTTTCCCACCCCCCTTGCTACACTATACTGTACAAGGCCATGCTATGCTCTGTAAGCGTGCCTGGATAGCCGAGTGGTTAGGACGCTCGCCTTCGGGTCGAAGGCACGCGGATTCGAATCCCGCCTCGTGAAGGAACTTTTCGGCAAAAATTTCTCTTTCTTACTATCTTTCTTTCTCTCTTTCTTTCTCTTTCTCTCTCTCTCTCTCTCTCTCTCTGTACACGTTATCTCACCCATCAGGGTTATTACAGGCCACGCCGGAGAAGTCGGCGCACGTGTCCTGGGAGCAAAGCAATAGGGAGAACGAAGATGAAGAAGAGGATGTAGAGCGCGTGCCGGTTCATGATGATGACAATTTTTGTTTCCGAACGACAAATTACGGCGAGCTTAAAGGCCAACTCCGGCGATTTTTTGACCGTGTCAGGGTAATGGTGCTTTTATGTTCCTGAGACACTCTTGTCACGCGCCCGATAGCTGAAATGCTCAGCAAATTCGAAAATAATTTTTAATAAGGCAAAAATGCGCAATACCGAAACCGAAACCCAACCGAGTGTACTGTCTACGTATGACGTAGTAGTTTGTTACGAACCGGAAGTCGTGCAAGGCATGCTGGTCCCGCCGGCGTGGAATATCACATGCTCCTCCACAGGGAACAGAAAATCGCGCGCCAAACCAGCGACGCGCCGGCCAAACACCGTCGCCTTGTGGCCAGCACAATATACGCTGTAGCTGGCCAAAGGTAGCGAACCCATCGGCTGCGTCACTTCCGTCGACCGGCAAACCAACACGTCACACACGCAATGTTGCCAATAATTGTGGGAAGCCGGGTGGGCGTTTGCAGACAATCTTTAAAATTCATTTTGCGAACAATCGGTGCATCTCTCACGCTTGAAATTTGGCATAAATGACGGAAATGTGCAAAGGAACGTACCCAGCGAATTTCATTGAGATCCAATGAACTCGAAAAATCGCCGGAGTTGGCCTTTAAGCAGCTCCGATGTTAAAAAACAAGTGTTTCTAACGCCATTACATACTTCGTCAAACGCCACACATATGCGAGGTAAACTTGAATGCCCCCCCCCCTCCCCCCCCACCCCGGTTGTTCTCGCAAGCCATGACACAGGGAACTCTCTCGTGGTTGATTTCAAAACTCAGTGCAATGAAAATTAAATTGCTTCACGTACCCAGCGGAATGTGAATAGCATCGCGTTTGCTTTCGAAAGGTGAAAGTGCGACGCAGCAATATGTTTTTCAGCCAAGCCCCGGATGCTTGCATGCGCATTTTAGATAGGGCCATCGACCTCACTTTTCCAGTCTGCAGCGCTCGTTCGAACAGTCTTTTCCGAAATCGTGCTCCCACCAGGCGCTGCCGAGGAATCCGCGTCCGATGGGTGCGCAGGCTTCTGTGTTCGTCACCTGCCAAGATGTCTACGTCACTTTTATAGCCTGCTTAAGTTACTGCATATCAAACACTGCTTGTAGTAACTCGCACTCTATGAAGTATATTTCAAAGGATTCGTGTTTACTAAGTAATTGAACTTAAAGAAAAACAAAGATAAAAAAGTTTAACGTAAGTGGGAAGAGACAAATGCTCCTAAAGTAGAAGTGAAACACTGCTTTTAAATCCCGCGTAACCTTCTCGTGACGTCACAGGTTCTGACGGCGTTGACTCCAAAAAACTTCCTCATGGTTGCCTACAAAAACTTCCTCATCTCCCGCTAAAGGGAACCATGTGTGGATGCGAAGCAGCGGGGAGATGGCTCGCTTCAACCGGAGAAACGTTCCGCTCCCGTTTTTTGTTGTTGTTGTTGTTGTTGTTTTTCAGTGTTTTCGTGTTGTACGTGTGTTTTGGCTGTGATTTGTGGTGGTGGTGTTTCTCTTTACCGGCCGTTCTAGCTTATTTCGCTGTGGTTAACTTCGCTTCCTTCTCTCGAATCTCGGGGTTGGAGGCTTCTCCCCGCTGCCGCTTGGCTTGCGCTTCTTGCTCTAGAAGCTCAGGGTGAGCCCTGAAGCTCGGGCTTTGCAAGAGAGTGGCAGCGCCGCTCTCGTGCAAATCCCGAACTCTCGGTCATGTTACCTGCATGGCGCAGTTCCCCTCCCCTGATCGACCTAGAACAGCACCAATGTTTTGCAATTGTTTTTCCATTTTCATATTTAAAAACGGAAATCCTTTTGTATCTGAGGAAGTATAGAGAGAGCTTTTATTATTTTTAGCGCACAATAGTGTGATCTATCTGGTCCCGTATGAATATTAATCGCGACGTGTCGCATCGCACCAATCAAAACGCACGGCCTATGTCGTCACTCCCACGTGGTGGAGCGTCACTTCCGATCACAAAAATAGCCGCTGTATGTCGCTCCAGTCGGAAAACAGTGTGGTTTCTCCGTAGAAATAAAATTATAACAGCATTGTTTTTGGCTTGGCCACTCGCGCAACGATGTCAGTGCATTCCACAGTTCGAGAAGAAGCGATGAAAACGACACGCTAAATTTGTGTCGCAGGGCCCTTTTAAGGCCAAAACATACAAAGCTATTTGTGCTCCAAAACACGTTCATTTACATGGCGGAGCTAACGCAATCACAATTTCAAGTCTTTCTTTTAGTTTATTTAAAACAATATTGAAATTGTCCAAGGGGACACGGCTAAAGGCAAACATTGCCTGACTGGGCCGAGCCACCCATACAGCAGTAGCAGCAGACAGATGACATTTACAACCATAAAAGCATACATGGAAATCAATCACTACACTTGTTTTACACAGATGAAAGTAATGAGTAATTTGGGTGATCATTCTGGGCCGATTTCTGCGAGGAGGGACGACAGCCAAGGTGCTCCCAGTTCGGGTTAACCGTTCTAGATACCGACGCGTTTCGAATTATCGGGAGTTTTCCTCCATAGAAATACATAGGGCTGCGCCGGGACCAGGGCGTCAGTTCGAATTAACTGTAAATTTCGAAAGAACCGAGTTCGAATTAACGAGCTTTTAGTGTATTTTCATCATTACTCCAACTTCAAAATTTTTCATACAATAATTTTTTTTTCCGGCACAGAAACGGAACGGAACCTTTTGCGGTGGAACGAAACTAAAACCGTAACGAAAAAAATGCCCCCACCTCCCCGAAGGGAATCGTGAGGAAATGCGAATGCATTTCGCGCGCGCTTCACTCCATTTATATATGGTGGTTGTGGTTCGAAGAAGGAAAAGGCGCCTAATTTCTGCAGCCCGGTCGGGAGTACGGCGCAGCGCCTGGATTTTTTTTTAAAATTTTTTTTGTCGCGCGAGCTCCCGCGATGCGAGCGCCCTCACGCAACAGAGCGCGCTCCTCCTCTCCACTCACTCTCCGCTACTCCGCCCGCACCACCTGCTGCGGTTGCTAGGGGCGAGGATAAGCGCGCGCGCCCGCAGCTGTTGCTATGGGAGAGGGAGTGAGAGCGGAGAGATAACACCTGCCGGCGCGCGGACACCTCCTCAACCTATCCTCCTCCCCACGGACAACGCCGGACAACGCCACCGACGGACGCCTGACATAGCCCGACTAAGAAATGCATTCGCATTTAAAACATTTCGTTCCGACACCCTGATTTCTTCAGTGCACAGCCCGATGTTCTCGTTGGGGAGCTGTACGCGGGTCTCCAGGAGGATTGCAGCCTTTTCTTTCCGGACGACATTCGTAAACGTGTTCAGGAATGTGGTGCGAAAGAGGTGTCATGCTGTTAGCGTGAGCTCTCGGTTCTCGAACCAGGTCCTTGCGCAATCTTCAAGGATGAAATAGACTTGGCGATGCTTCTCGTCCCAGTAGTTGAACGTGGCGACTCGGTCGTCTACCTCCAACCAGCTTTCCGGATCCTTACATGGTGATTCCGCGGAAAGTCGGCGGCTTCCTGGACTCATGCATGATGACTCTTGTAGGCGACACAGGGGCCGTCATTGTGGCTGTTGACTTCGAACGTTGTGGTCCTGGTCTTATGGAGTAGTGATCTGTAATCTGGTGGTTGCCCTATCGGCCTTTGGTTAACTACATGAGTCGGGTTGATTTTGGCGTCTTCATCTTCACTGCTTTGGGTTCGGTTCAAGGCTTTCCGAAGGCGTCCGGAACATAAAACAACAAGCATCTTCACCTGATGTCATGTGGTTGTCACGGTGAAGAAAGCAAAACGTAGCCGGTAAAGATGAAACGCTTTATTGGGCGAACTTGTGAACATTAAATGAAGCAACACAAAGTGCGGCGAAAGCGGCAAGCACAGACGTCGGCCGTCAGTAATGTGGTCATCGGCGGAACGCGTCGCCTTTAATACATCGGTGATCGAGCCTCGCCGCGTTATCGCTGTTGTTCGCGTAAGCGCTCGAATAAATTTAACTGGTCGCGTCCTGCGCGTAACTTTAACGGAAAAATCTAAAAAAAAATCGCGAAGCTTTCTAAACAGGTGGTGCTAGCAGTTTTTTGTGGGTGAAGCCCTATCACATCAATATAAAAAAAATAAGGACACGTGGCAATGTCAGCGTTTACAGAACATACTTTGTATTTCCGCTCTTTGGCCACAACTGGCCCTTGCGCCATTAAATGTCACATATCATCATCACGAATTTTTTGCTACCATGGAGCGCCGATAATTAAATCATGGACTTTATGCTGGTTTAGAAAATGTTTACTTCAGGCACTAAGCCAAATTAGCAAGTGAGGGTCGTGGCCTTAGGTCGGCAAACTCACTCATGAGTCGACTCCCTCAGACTCACTCAGACTCAGATCGAGCCGTGAGTCTGAGTCTACAGTTTTCCTCGTTGAGGAAAACTGTAGTGAGCCTGAGTCCGAGTGAGTCCAGTCGAGGAAAATATTTGTGAGCCTGAGTCCGGGTGAGCCCTAAGGGCAAAATATATTGCTTTAAGTGAGTCTGAGTGAGCTCCATCTTTTATTGCCGACCCGTGGTCCTATCTACTCACCTCTCACCACTACTAGTATCAGCCTTATATCGGCTTACCTTTATACTGAAATCTATTCACACATGCTTCAACGCACTAGAGTTCATGCGCCACCTCTATGTTTATTGATCAGAGGCGTACGTTAGGGGGGGGGGGGGGGTGCAATGACTTCACGCTGTAAATTCTTTCACGGGACGATCTTGATAAAAATACCCCGTGTTAGTTGCATATTTCATAAAGACGTCTTTACGGGATTGCAACCACTGATAACTCATATTTGAAGGTACAAGATCATAAGGCGTAGAGCACCGACTATGTGAGATATTGGTGTTAAAGAGGATTTAGACCATGATCTGAAAAGCTAATTTTACGCCAGCGGACTCATGAGTCGACTCACTCTGGCTCACTCAGACTCAGGTGAAGCCGTGAGTCAGAGTCCGATTGAGTCAGGTTCAAGAAAATTTCGGTGAGTCTGAGTCCGAGTGAGCTCTCCGAGCAAGGTATATTTCTTGAGTGAGTCTGAGTGAGTTCCAATGTTTTTGCCGACCTATGGTCATGGCTAAAACGCTACTGCCCTGTTTTAGAGGGGACGGCCATAGCATTCATTCATTCATCCAGAGAGGGAGATGTGTTTATTAGTCATATATAAATTACGGCCTTCTGATGATCTCATACCCCTTTGCTGGCATGAGATCACCAGAAGGTAACGAGCGTATCGTTCTCTCTCGCGGGTGTGGCCCGTGTTTGGTTCAGGAAGCATGACGGGCATATCCGAACACAGGTCGATTTTCAATACATTGACGGGGGGTATTTGATCGACCCGCTATCTGAAAACTCCGAGCCGAGCAGCGTTACCACATACGCGCAGGACAAGGGTGAAACGTTCACCATTTATATCGAAAACGTTGTCGAGCTGCGCAGACGCGTGAACGCGACCATAATAAAAACAGAAAAAAATCAAGTACATCATGAAAGGAATTGATGATTATGCGTTTCAAACGCTACAGACGAAGAATCCGACCACTGTTGCTGACGTCGTTACCTTGTGCCAAAGCTATGACGAACTGCGCAAACAGCGAGCTCTTACAAGACGACCTCCCACACCCAATGGTGCGTACGTCACTCCCCAGCCTGGTCATCGGCCCCGAATAAGCGTCGCTGGTAACGCAGGCCAAAGCATTTTTCCTCCAGGAAGTCACCCGACAACACTTCCTGGTTCCCCTTGACCTAGGAGCCTACCACAACTCTCCGGCCTGCCGTCCCTAATGTCATCTACGGGAGGTCGCTGAGGCGGTTGCCTGCGAGCAAAATCATGCGGCTTTTCCACTCACCTCTACAAAAGAGGCGTACCCCTTTTCCAGCATCCCGTGGTACATAGTCCTCCTCCTCCTGGTCCCAGCACTGCCATCGCCAACCCATGACTCATGCTCGACAATCGCCCACTATATGCTTCACACGTATGTACAGGCTGTTTCACAACGTGCTCCGAGTTTTCTTTAAGTGTTAAACAGCCTACACATGTACACCGGACTTGTCGCAAAGCACTGTGCCGCCTCCGTGTGCAAGTAATCGATGATAACCCAAGAGCGCCTTATTTCCCCGCTTTATTCAAATGCTCTGCGTCAGCCTTACGCCTGGGAAAATCGGAAGTATCCGCGTATGCTTCGTGTTCTGTTGTCTTGTTGAGTTACTATTGACCTTGTCGAAATCTCTCACATTTAGCTTTATACCTTTATTAACTCTCTAATTATTTGTCATTATCACTTTAGTGATTATGAATCACTATAGTGATTACGAGCCATATATAGAGGCAAACAAACCAATGAAACCAAAAAAGCGTTAAGAAGGTGAGCAATAATTTAACGAGTTGCTGGGCCTTGGCACTTGCGCGCAGCGACGCTATAGTGTACTCAGACATGCTAAGAATTGATGAAAGATGCAAGCAGACGAATAAGAGATGGCCACACCCACCGTTTGTGATACGTCACCGTCCGCCGCCAAAACCATCGCTTCCTTCACATTGTCCGTCACCAGCAAAAATACGTACACGTGAAGAAATTGTATGCGTTACTTATCGCATTTTCTCGATTGGATCATCAGGCAACATGTCTCGGGCAAAGTAGAAGTCAAGACCATCATTCTGTTCGATCGATCTCTGTTGCTAAATGCGTGGTTCCTTCAAAGTTTTGAGCAGCCTCACTCGTTCATTAATGCATGTTTAGAGGCACCAGTATCGCTGCGCGTAAGCGTACGTGTTGATTTACTCTAATTTTGCATGCTTTCGCTGTAGTCCCGAAAAATTTTCAGTATTTAGACCTATGCAGATAGATTTAAAATAAATAAGGGTGCAATTAGACATACAGATCCCACTCTTCATCTGTGTGGAAGGGATGGGCACCGATGCCTTAATATTCAGCCGTTTTATTTTATTTAGATCATTGCTATGTGAACAGCTAACGTAAGCAGTTTTAGGCAATGATTTCCATTTCTTTCAAGCACCTGTCGTAGTACATGCGCACAACTGCATAAATATTTTTAACGCGATAGCGTTAAAGAGCTCGTTTCGCAGAAAGTCCGGCGTTGGCGTCGGCGTGGTTGGTTGTGAGCGAAAAATCATCATCTTGTCCGTGACGGAAAAATCGAGAAAGATAAAAAAAATAATAAAAATTTCCGGGTCCGAGTCAGGATCGAACCCAGGCCGTCTGCGTGGCAAGCAGGTGTTCTACTACACAGCCACGCGTATGCTTGGAAATACATTAAAAAAAACTTCCTCTGCTTGGAAATGCAAGTGAAAATAACTTGCTTCACAAACACACGCGTCCTGTATACATACGTCACAATACAACATGTAATATCGCAGTAATATTGCTTGGTGCAAGCGTACATTGCCATCGGGCGTCACAACCCGTGAATATCATAACCACTTCGTAGTTTAAAGCCGGCCACCCATTACAAAAGGCACACACCTTACTTCGCGCATTCCCTTAAGCACCATGTAGTGGGTGCATAGCAAGTCTGCACTAAGTGGTTGAAGTAGGCACTAGGGACAGGATATCGCTATCGCGTTCAACTCTTAAAGCCGAAGCTTAAGGGTCCCCAATTTTTTTAATAGTCTATACTTCTCCGTTAAAGATTTTGCGCTGTTAAAAATTTCGTGAATTGATTATCATTAATATTTGAGTTAAAAGTAATCACAATTAGGCCTATCTGTGTTGCTCGAAAGGACAGCAAGTATTGTTACGTTGGTTTTATTTTTCATTACGCCATCTAGGAATTTTTCAGTGATTGGCAAGAGTTTGATATAACAATCTCACATGCCACAGCGCTCAGGTACCAAGATGATTTCAACTTAAAATAAACTTGCTTGACTGGTGACTGGTGAACTGCGAACGTTCCACCAGGTAAAAACTGTTTTCACTGGGATAAGTTGCAACAGAAATGTTCTAGCTAATCGTATCTAACTGCTGACGAAAACAAACTATTTCAGTATTTAGACCTACGCAGATAGATTTAAAATAAATAAGGATGCAATTAAACATGCAGATCCCACTCTTCATCTGTGTAGGAAGGGATGGGCACCGACGCCTTCAATATTCCGCCGTCTTATTTTACTTAGATCATCGCTATGTGAACAGCTAACGTAAGCAGTTTTAGGCAATGATTTCCATTTCTTTCAAGTACCTGTCGTAGTACATGCGCGCAATGGCATACGTACGCTATTTAGGTTGAATCTTGGTATCAAGCCGCCGCAGTGCTAGAATGCTTACGGTGCTCGACTGCTGGTTCGATCCCAACCGCAGCAGTCGCATGCATTTCAATGGAGGGGAAATTCTACAGGCCCGTGTACTTAATTTAGGTGCATATTAAAGAACCCCAGGTGGCCAAAATTTGCGGAGCCCTCCACTACGGTGCAGCTTGTAAACATATCGTGGTTTTGGCACGTAAAACGCCAGAAAATATTAGAATGAATCTTCATATTTATTCAATGACTAAAGCTTTTTTTCGACGAACAGCTGTACTATTGCTGAGCATAAAACGCAGAAATTCGTAGAATACCCTCTCCCACTCGCGACGAGTAATGCCGTAGGGGATTTAAGAGACTTTCAACAGGACGTATGTACATACAAAGAGGCAAGCAGGAAGACGTCCGTTTCCCGTCATGTGCCTCTCAAAATTGTGCCCGCCGCACAAACAAATTGGGATGTTCCTGTTTGCTTTTCGTTTTTTTTTTCTTTTTTTTTGTGTGTGTGTGTGTGCTCTCCGTCCGTTGATTGCTACGCGCGAGGCACCAACTGTGTAACCAGACTTCTTGTTCACTCTTCTTTTTTTTTTTTTGTTACTCTAATCCACGGCTTCTGGCCCGAGGCAAATCCTGTTAAAACACAACGATGCCTTGCCACCTATAGAGACGAATAAGCCGCTTTGCTCGGAGAATGAAGACACGTGCCCTAGCGTAGCTTGTGGTTGGTGTGGTGTGTTCCGGTACACAAACAGCCTTTGCAATACTTACTGGCATTGACCTCCGGAGGTAGACATCACGGAGAACAAGGCGCTCCAGACATCCCCGCAAATAGAGCCATGTGGTGCTCAAGTGGCTGCGCCGTCGCGCGACGCGCGTGGTACCTTTCGTTCCTCCTTAGACACCGTTTTCACGCTAGATTGGATGTCCCATGCAGATGCTTTTTCCTTCCTCTGGAAGGACGCGACATATTGCTGGAAAGACGTGACATATTGTTGGAGACTAACCAAAGCGACGCCATTCTTTAACAGCCGGATACAGAGAGGGACTGCTGCCGATATATTGAGGAAGGGTGGTGGTAAATTTGCCTAGCATTCCTTCCCAAAGTGAGCCTCTTTTCACAGCTGTGCAACAGATGCTTAATCCAAACGTCGGTTAAGTGTGGGGTCATAACTACCCGAATCATTTGGCGTCGATTTCTCTGGCGCGCGCCTCCGATTATTCAAAAGCAGGCCGCTTCCGCACGAAGCAGCGGCAGTCATGAACATTCTTCCAAGGAACTGTCGGTAGTTCAAAAGTCGCAGAGAGACACTGACGTTTTAGGATACCCCGCTAAGTAATTTATTCGTGCTTCTTTGCCCTGACAATTATTCCACAGCTCCATTAAACCAACGCGGTCGCGAAAAGTGGCCTACAAGGTCGTCAATGTCGACTTTCTAGACGCTCGCCACGCATATTTCACATAGTGCTTCGCGCACAACTCCCTCATTCGATATCAGGCCTTCCACTTGCTTAGCCCTTTAACAGTAATCAGGTCTAAAACAGCGCCCATGAAGCTGCTTTATTTGCATTAGCGGTATCAGGTTAATGAAATCGTTCCGTTGTAGAACAAGTGCACTAGTTCGCTTGTCCTGAATTTACTATATTTACGTCCGGTATCGAAACCAGCGCATGGTTTGTTTCTGCTCTTGAGAGGCTTGCAGTTTTGAAGTGTGGTGCGCTCCTTGCATGCGGCCAGGAGGTCCGAGCTATATGATTTGAATTAAGTTGTAGTTTCATATCTCTAAGAATCGGCGGCGCCTAGGTAGTGCTAGAATGCTTACGGTGCTCGAATGCTTACGGCGGCGCCTACCATAGGTCGGCGAACTCACTCATGAGTCGACTCACTCGGACTCACTCAGACTCACATCTGGCTGTGAGTTTGAGTCTGAGTGAGTCCGGGTGAGTAATATTTTGGTGAGTTTGAGTCCGAGTGAGTCCAGTTTCCGAGTGTGAGTCCGAGTGAGTTCGGCTCAGGGAAATTTTGGTGAGTCTGAGTCCGAGTGAGTCCAAAGCGCAATATATTTTTCTTGAGTGAGTCTGAGTGCGTTCCACTTATTTTTGCCGACCTATGATCCAATCTATTCATCTTCAGCATTGCTATCATCCTTACCTAAATTCACGTTTATACTCACGTCTATTCACACGTATTCCAAAGCAGTATCGTTCCTACAACATTTCAATATTTATTGATCAGAGGTGTCAATTACGTAAGGGGGTACCTTGACCTCCCCCCGCCAACTCTTCCAGCAAAGCTTTTCATAAATATATCTTATATTGTCATATCTTTCAAGAAAAAAATGTCCTTACACGTTTGTAAACCACTCATCACTAGTATTCCAAGGTACTATATCAAAAGGCGCCAACAAGAGCACCGATAACATGAGATATTTGTTTTAAAAAGCATTGACACGGTCGAACACGCTAATTCTAGGCTAACGGACTCATGAGTCGACTCACTCGGACTCACTCAGACTCAGATCGAGCTGTGAGTCTGAGTCTGAGTGAGTCCGGGTGAGTAATATTTTGGTGAGTTTGAGTCCGAGTGAGTCCGGTTGAAGAAAATTTTTCGTGGGTGTGAGTCCGAGTGAGTCCGGCTGAGGAAAATTTTGGTGAATCTGAGTCTGAGTGAGCCCTAAGCGCAAAATATATTTTATGAGTGAGTCTGAGTGAGCTCCAAAGGTTTTGCCGACCTATGGGTAGGGACCCCAGCCTAGGCGCCCTTGCTTGTTGACACAGGTGGCGCCGTCTGTAAACAATCTTTTCCATCTCAGAAGCTGCAGCCTCGACGCAAGTCTGCAAGAGAGCTCGGTCTTTCCTTCCATTTGTCTGTTTCCATCGCATGCGAAAAGACTGAATCATCCCTTGCCCCGAGGTTTGGCCGGAAACGTGCCGCCCGGTACAACGGCGGCTCGTCGCTCTTATCGTAGCCCCGTGCTGACGAATGTCGCAAAGACGTCCGTCCCCTTGTTTCGGTGTTGTTCGAAAGCATCCCATTCTTCGTTCGAAGTGGACTGTGCAGAAAGGGGACCTGTGAAAAGCGTGACGAATTTTCTAAACCCCTGCACACCTTTGTGTTTGGTGGGTGAACCATAATCATGAGCTTAAAAAGCATTTCTCGACAGCAAGGCCACTTTGCGGCGATAGTTAGCGTCATTTTTGGCCTAAACGAAAATTTCGCTGCATTTTTTTCCCCTAAGCTTTGAACGGCGGACGTTTTACGCAGCTGAGCATTCGCATTCCGGCTTCTAGCGCCTAAGTAGTACCTAACCCAGAGCTCCCCCCCTCTAGGTCTCGGGTTTTCTTTACGCCGTATTTTCGACACACAGTGGCGTCCTTCACGTAGCATTATCCCCCTCGCCACGAAAATTACAGCCAGGTGGGGCGATTAAAAGAATGGGTCAGTTGGGGATTTGAGTTGTTTTGTATAGAAAATGACAGAAATGGGGGAACTGAGGCAAAGTTCAGCCTTGCTTGTGAGGGTTGTTGCGCAGAAGACGAGCTCTGCCACTATTACGCTACTAGAGATTGGAATGCGGAGCTGTGAAAACGCAACTCTACAGCGAAGAAAGCTTCACACGATGATTTACTTTTTCGTGTAATCCATTTTCCAGCGAATTTTATCACTCATGGTGAAAAGAGCAAAGCAACGCATATTATTGGCACATTTCTCTTTTCGAATATGTGCCGGTTTGGACAATATACAACAGTAAGGCTTGATGTCTTTTTGGGCGCCTAGAGAAAAGAGTCGTAGTCGAGTGCTCTGGCAGGATGAACATCCCACTGCACGCAGGTGGCGTTGTCGGGACTGGTTTAGACTATAGGGCACGTCGGCGAAAAATGCCAAGTTCCAACTAGAAAAAATAGTTGGATGTTCAGTGCTCACGCGGTCGTTTTGTCCTCCCTTCTACCCATTCTTTGTTCCCCCTTTACTCTGAGTTGCGTTAAACACTCAGAACGTCATGGGATACCAACTCGCTCAAACTGCAACTCCTGTGTACTATAACGGGGCCTGGCTAGCCGAGCTGCATATGCTTCGCCACTCCTCCTTCCCCCCCTTTACGACTGCTTTCTTTCGTGTCCACGGCCCCAAACCACCTACAGGGCTTTTTCATTTTTGTTTTGTTTTAGGTCTTTGTACATCTCTCTCGTCGTTTTTTTCTTGCGATGGTGCATGCTTGCACGGTAAGGAAAGCCGAACGGCAGGACTCCGCTCTGGTGACCACCGACGACCGGCGAAGAGAACAAGGACACCGAGATGGAGACAATATTTTCACTTCATCGACTTCAGAATGAACTATTTGCCACTTCTTCTCGTGGGCTTTTCGTTCTTGATGTCCGCGTGGGTACGCGGCCGTTTCAATCGGGTAGCCACGGCCGCATGAACTAACACGGGCAGCTCAGTCGGTAAAGTAGAAAGGTCGCTGTTTTGCCACCGCGTCGGAGCAAGGCAGGGCTAGAACGAGCACGCTTGTTAGTCGAGTGCGACTGTAGTTAGTCTCGGAAGTCAATTCGGGTCGGGTGCAATTCTCACTCTGTTACCGCGCTCGGTTTGAACCCAGCCGCGGCGGTTGCATTTCAAGTGGAGGAGCAATGCTAGGTGCCCGTGCACTGTGCGATTTCCGTGCCCGTTAAATAACTACAGGTGGTGGAAATCACCCGGAGCCCTCCACTACGGCGTCTATCATAGTCTGAGTTGCTTTGGGACTTTAAGCGCCACGAACCAACCGACGTGTCCGGTGTTTTGATTCCTTCTTA
Organism: Rhipicephalus appendiculatus; assembly: GCA_030522465.1. Classification (NCBI taxonomy): domain Eukaryota; kingdom Metazoa; phylum Arthropoda; class Arachnida; order Ixodida; family Ixodidae; genus Rhipicephalus; species Rhipicephalus appendiculatus. The sequence goes on along the minus strand of JALIZH010023250.1, from coordinate 114,804 downwards.
TCTAGTTGAAAGTCGTTGAAAAAGATTAAGCGTCTCCGAAGCAGTAACTGCGTCCATATATTATAATGAATGAACGCAATCGACATGATGATAGCCTACGTTAAAAAAATTACGTTGATCCACTCGATGTGCTGCGATATGTGTGATGCAAAGGTTTTCATAAGCGGGTAAGGAAACGTGATACAACTGAACGCGAGTCACTGCTTTCATGTTCATTTTTTACAACGTTTCGTATCACGGAATTGTTATCGTTTATGCACGGCACATTTCACAAGTGTAAAGCCGAAATGCTCAAAGAAATCGATTCTGATGTTTGAAGACGTGAAACATCAATTCAGCGATGTCACTCTGGTAAAGTGGCTGCTCGATGATTTTCGAACGAAGACAAGTGGTAAGGAGAGGTGAACACGCAAAAAAGTACGATACATATACAGGGTGTCCCACTTATCACGCAGCATGATTTAAAAAAGTGGGACGGCGTCACGCGAAGCAGGCCTTGCGCATATTATTCCCAGTATACTGTAGTAGCCGCTACTATTTTTTTGTTAATGTGAATTAATTAATTAGTCCTAATTAAATTCGTAACTCCAAAAATACTTACCTAATTATCAAAATGTCAATGAGGCAAATGGGGGTATGTTGAAATGACATCTATCTGTGCTACTTTCAACAACGTACTAACTGCGTGCTAATTTTTTCCTGTCGGATTCGATTGGTGTGTCCGCCTCGGTGGAACAGTGGCTACGGTGCTCGGCTGCTGACCCGAAGGTCGCGGGTTCGATCCCGGCCGCGGCGGTCGCATTTCGATGGAGGCGAAATGGTAGAGGCCCGTGTACTGTACGATGTCAGTGCACGTTAAAGAACACCAGATGGTCAAAATTTCCGGAGCCCTCCACTACGGCGTCTCTCATAATCATATCGTGGTTTCGGGACGTTAAACCCCAGATAGTATTATATTATAATATTCGATTGCTGCTTTATGCATGGCCTCCGAGATTGTGCGCCGGCACGCGACCTCGGAGGCCATGCATGAAGCAACAATCGAATCCCAAAGGAAAAAATTACCACGCAATTAGTACGTTGTTGAAAGTAGCACAGGTAGATGTCATTTCAACATACCCACATTTGCCTCATTGACACTTTGATAATCAGGTGAGTATTTTTGTAGTTACAAATTTAATTAGGACTAATTAATTAATTTACATTAACGAAAAAAATAGTAGCGGCTACTACAGTATACTGGGAATAATATGCACAAGGCCTGCTTTGCGTAACGCCGTCCCGCTTTTTTTAAATCATGCTGCGTGATAAGTAGGACACCCTGTATACCTATTGTCGCAGCGGCACTTTCCATTCCAAAGGATTCGCCTTGAATGAGCAGATACCGAGAAACACATAGATTACTCCTCTCCCCCCCCCCCCCCCCCCAAAAAAAAAAAAGAAAAAAAAAAGATAAGATAAGAATTATACTTTAGTTAATGAAATATTTACTACAATTCTCTATTCTCATTGGCATGGTTGTGTGCGTCATAGAAAGCTTCGAGGTGACATTGTTATTTTATACATGGTGGTTTGATGTCATTATAAGTGATTTTCATTACCCAAAACATTGGTGTACCCGCTCGCACTACTTTGGCCGTCCAGATAAAATGCTAATACAGGCCCGGGGCATTGCGGTGTTCGCTTATCGCGTTTGCGAATACTGTACGTCACCAAATACATTCATCGAGATACTGCGTCACCGACTAATGCGAAACCATGGTGTGGTAGTAGGCTTTGGTGTAAGAATTCCAGGGCTTGATGCTTTTGAGAATAACAAATCATGCAATGAACTTTCCTAACGCGAGTACGCGTGAGCAATCACCTTTCTTTTTTTCTTGTTTCAAGTTCGAACGTCCACAGACAGCACGTTCGCGTTAGATTGGCATACTAAGAGCTAGATTTCAGAAACACTCAAATTACACAAATTCGCACTCAGTGTTTCAAGAAATGTGTACCAAAATCGTCCTAAAGCATGATGCCTTTATAATTGTTTTTTTTTTCTTTCAGCGGCGTACATCTTAAGAACATCAATAACAGCCGTAATTTCAGACATTAAATTAACTTCTTAATGAAAATATGCGAGTGCGAGCGTTTATCGTATCTTGACTCTTGTACATGGTACATGCCACTGGTTGATTTTTTTGGTATTGGCTGTTCTACAAAACACACGCACGCACACGCACACACATACACACACACACACACACACACACACACACACACACACACACACACACACACACACACACACACACACACACA